>JAJSME010000011.1:0-600000 GCA_021235465.1 Umbelopsis sp. PMI_123 | reverse complement strand
CATAAGTAACTAGCTACCATTTAATTAGATGACACATTCAACGTAATATCTCCACAGCGAATGAACTCATCCAACACGATATTATCAGGAACTGATAGGTTTCGGTTGGAAGATAGACGTCAGAAGTAGATCCCATCTATATAGATAGACATCCAAAGCCAATTCGCTCAACAGTAGACCATACTGAGAGTCTAGTCCCAAGTCGCATTCTCTAAACATAGAACATTCAGGCAGCATTCTGCTAGCCTGCTTGTCGTTTCCTTAAACCCCCTTCAAATATATCATCATTTCACCCGCACGGCTCTTTAGATAAACCAAACGAATGTGCATATTTTATTGTTGTAGTGTGTATAATCATATATCGACACATTTATCCAACCTATGCCAATTCATATTAGCATACACTTAATGACGGCGAGATTCGGCAATGACGTTGGTGAGTTCCTCAACCTTTGCCTTAGCACGAACGAAGGTACCGAGCTGTAACAAAAATAGTAAGAACGTTTAGAAACATTGTGTGAATACTGTTCAATAGATATAGATATAGATAAATCTTACTCTCTTCTTGCAGAGCTTCTTGGCACGCTTGTCCTTGGAGTTCTTGATCAATTCCATGATACGACGCTCGTAGGGAGCAAAGCCAGCAACTTCGCGGACGAGATCACGAACGAACTTGGTGCGCTTGCTTTGGATCTACATATACAAATAATGAAAGGTAAGTTTGATGTCTGATTCAATGCGGCATTTCGATTGAAGTGTGGTCATTGTCTATTAAGAATCGAATATATCAACATTGTCGGTCATTTCTGCCAATGTGAATTTGAATGTCGGTTCATTTTCGGTCGTCAGCCGTTCATATTGGAGGCAAGAAACAAAAATGTCGAGCTGCCTGCTGTGATTGGCAATTAGAGTTGTTAATGCTGTGAATGTTGCAAATCTTGTATTGTCGCAAGGTCATTTATGTGGATGGATGTATTCGCTCGTAATATGATGATAGGCTGGTAAATTGTCGTTTGAATTCAAGATTGTGGATATATCCATCCATCCACCCATCCATCAATCCAATCGAAAAAAAAGAGTATAAAAGATACATACACCCTTCTTGTAGGAAGGAGTAACCTTGATCTCGCGGCGAGCAGTGATGTGTCCCTTATTCAAACCGGTAGCGAGTCCAGAAGCCATTATAGGGTGAAAAAGAAGGTATTCAAGATTGGATGCCCAAGGCGTTTTACAACCAGGCTGCGAGCCGGATGATGTCACAGAAATTTTCTAGTGAATCTGAATTTTCAGAAGTTTTGTTATCTCAGCAAAACTGGTTTTTGATTTTTACTTCAAGCTAGGTTATTTATTCATGAACATAAACAGTGCACAGATATGATAAATACTATGTTACATGTTTGATATATATTCTTATTGTGAGAACAGCCATGATTAGTCTCGCTATTCCCAAGTTTGGCTAAACAATTGAATCATATACAGTTTTCATAATGTCGAATTATCGTAGGTGGAGGACATTATAATGAAATCATCCTATGAGCAGATTGTGAGCAACTACTAACATCAGCTTATCCTGATACTATTAGAAATCGTATCCGCAAAATAGTCTAATGTCATATAGACCGAGTGTAATATATTGTGACAGCGAGTACTACAGTATGCTGTGTTAGGGATTAGTAGACTAAGTACAATCATTAACTGGAGTGAAGGAAAGGGTCAAGCAAGAGTAAAAAGGAAATTAGGGTGCACAAGAGAGAAGGTTGGAGATGGTGATAATTAATGCCTACACGACTCAACTGGTATTCTACACTGTTTGTAACGCACTATATTCCCATCGAGTTCATGACAACCAGGTCATCATATCAGCGTATCCTCTCTTATATGCAGCTTTTTCATTAGTTTACGTCTGGGTCCACAGGCGTAAAATAAACGATACCCGCACGACTTTTTATCTCAAGGCATCGTCCATAACACTGGAGACTTCACGCACTTCATTGCAGGAAAACCTTGAATCATGAATGCAGCCAACCTAGATGAGATCAAACTAATCTAACGAATCTAATAATTAGGCAGGTCATAGTCTTGTGGATAAGCGGTACAGAATTTTGTATTATATCAAAGATAAGTTAAACACAAAAATACCATTCAAGACGATGCTAGTATTTATTAATGTACTACTTTCTAGCAACAAGAGCTTGAAGTACTCCATCCTTGGCTATCTTTGCATTATTTCTGTCGTTTTGTACATCAGCGTCTTCGTCGTAAAGCTTTACTTGATCATCGAGAATACGTCCCAAGTAAATGAATTTGAGATAGTGGGTGTCACGAGCAAATGCGAGACTAGGGTGTGCCATGACTCGTAGCCTTAGCTTTCCAATAGTCTCAGATCCATCGGTTGCGATTTTAATGTTAATGTCCAGAGATGTCGATAGCCGGATAGTTATTGGGTATGATCCGCTGTCAATGTTCGAAGTTTCGTCTGTAGTCGACGAAACAATAGTATGTACCACGGATTTATCGTCATTAGTTTGTGATGGAGAATATGGAATATGCGCATAGAGGGATGTTGATGTTGATGCCATGTCTGTTACAGGTTCGGCTCCATCAGGCGAGAGATTCGTTGGATCAGCTAAACAGTAAATCGGTACTACATATCGGCATCCTAGTTCTAGTATGCAGAACGTATGATTAGCTGGTTGAGAATAGAGTCACTCTACAACTTCCATCCATACCGTCATAGCAGCCGTCTGTAAGGTTACCCGTTGGGAGAGTCACCCCGGCAGCATCTAAGATGGACTGCGCTAAAGCTATGTCGCTTTCAGAGACTGCTGCGTGTATGGCCTGCCAAATCTCGGGTCTCCCCTACTGAAAGTATTAGTATCTCACTACCAAGTTTAATATCTTCGAAACAGCCTTCTGTGCTGTACCTCGTAGCTCGGAGCAGTGTCCCAGAATGTATCCCTCTGCCTCTGTAGCTCAGTCGCTGTAATCGGTGAATCCGCTGTCCATCTGATACCCTTTCGTTTCAACGGTTTATTACCTAAGTTCTTCAGTTAGCTCAGTTTCGGGGCCATAAATACTTCACATTCGGTATTCATTGTAATATCTTAGCAGAACCAATGTCTTTCGCAGTCCTTCTTTAAATCAGAGGAGAAGACTTACCACCTCGCAGGTTAGAAGGCCCGAAAGTCAGTCCATCGTTATCTGAGCTCGCCTCGGTTGATGAGCAGCATCCCATGTTAACGGACGGTGTTAACCACCAGGCTGAGGTCTCTGATTAAGCCTCCCCCAATATCGTGATGTCACAAATCGGAGTTGTATTTTCCTACAGGTGGTTCAAGACAAAATGGCTATGCAAAACAACGTGGGGACGCCATTTATAGACGTATAAAGCATAAAAACATTGTTAAATTATGATTTTTCAAATAATAAATTTGATAGTCAGGGGGGCGTGAAGGATATGCTACAATACTGTGTTTGAAGGAGACAATGGCTGCCAAAAACCCCTCCAACATTCAACTGTGACCATCTTTTTGTCCAAACCCACGTGACTTAATAATTTCTCCAAAAAAAAAAAAAAGGTGCAGGTTACGAGTTATTAGATATCATGGGCACAGAGACAAAGCAAGGAGAGGCTGAGAGTAAGGACTTCAAGCCTTTTCTCACCAGTCAAGATGTCAAGGCAGCATTGGAGCAAAGACATGTTGATCTACTTTCTCAAAGTAAGCTATAGGCATGTCGCATAAATGGGAATCAACTGTGACACTAATTCCTTGATATAGATCTGAATACCCTTCGGAAGCAGTTGTATGCTGCAATTAGCGATGGAATAGACCCAATGCAGAAGAAAACTAGACCATTGATTGAATATCTGCAAAGCTCGCAGGAGGGAGATGAATTATTCGCTATTTGGGAACTACAGAATCAAGTATGTTAATGCTGTCGTGCGCCTGACTTTTTCCACTAAACTGGTTCTTACCCTTAAAATTTGTTAGAACAATGTGCAAACTATAGAAACAAGTATTATGGAAGTCATAAAGTTGTTTCTCGATCTATGCCATACCCCGGTTATACGGTCCAGTGGAGTGTCTTTGATCCGACGAATTTTGCAACAGCAAATGCGCTACATTTATCGCAACCTGACGACACCGCGTATCATGTTGCAACATTCAACTCTTAGATTACTTATCTCAATGAATTCATTTAGTGCTGCAACTACGCGCGAGATGCTGGATACCTTCAATTTTCAACTTAATGTAAGCAACTCCTCAATCAAATAATTGCAACCACCTACATCATCTAATGTTGGGGCATTTTGTAGGGATTTACAAACTTTTGTAATTACCGTCGAAAGGAGAACAAGAATGCAAATAGTTGGAAATATGGTAAGTGTGGTTACAAAACGTACTAGAGGTGTAGAGGTGCCTAACCATCATTATGTAGACTTGCGAACATCATATGTCGAGTTTGTTCTGTCCTTTTTCAAGTTTGGAGACGCAAATGTTAAGAAGGATATCTTGCAAGTTAAAGATCTAGTATCACCTATATTTAAGGGACTGGAACGTGATGCATACCAGGTATAATTTCTTTGTGGGTTGACGGAAGCTCATAAACATAGATCTCAAGGCTAATCACAAAGTTTTCTAGCTCATTGAATTAATATTGTCAGTCATGTATGAACATTTCATCATGGATCAAGAAGTACCACGAACCGTTAAAGTATCACTGTTCAACAATTATGTCCTCGATCAGGTATATCTACAATCCGATGTATGACATACATTAGATGCACAACGCTAATTATAAACTACTTTCAGCTAGCAAAAGTCTACGCTCGGCAAGCTCCCGAAGGCTCATCGTCGTCAGAAGCCGACATTCCGGCAAATCTTGTGCATCACTTCCTCATATCCATATGCTGCACCCCGGGAGTTGGTGTTTGTTTTCATGATGCAGGATGGTATCCACCGAGTATTCTAGATGGTAACAAGAAAAGTGGCGGGGAGGACATCAAAATCCGCAACAAAATACTTGGTCACTTTGTAAAAGGTCTCAGGGTATCAGAAGATTTGCGACAGCAAGAACTGTTAGTGAAAGTTTTGAAAGCTTGTCCAGAACTGATACAAGGGTATTATGATCTCTTATGAGTATCGGAATAGTGACGGAAACAATGCTAATCGTCATTTGTAGGTACTGGCAATCGAGCTCGCTTACGTTCGAGCCTCGTCTTTCTTCGAACTGGTTAGCAAATATGGCTGTCTTGCAGAAGGTTCTGAGTTGCCCACCACCATCGCTTCTCCTTGGAAAATTACAATTTTATCCTACGACAGCACCAAATTATCTCGTCGTAGCTGATAATATCCTGCCGACTTGTATCAGCCGCTCAGCCTTGAGTAAAGGTCTTCAACACACATGTGGTTTAGTTCGCTACATGACGATCCTTACTTTAACTGCATCTATGAAAAAGTTCAGTCTTGTAACTTCAAGCATCCAGAAAGTCATTGAAGCTTTCCATGATGACGAATCAAATGCTGCTTCAGCTACACAAACAGAAAAGTTACTGAAAGAGCGGAATTCGGCTATTCTCAACTGGAAAAACTGTTTGCGGAAAGTTCAGGACGAACTTTGTCGACGGTTACCTGGTGTCCAACTTCTCGCAACTCTCTATTCGTCATCCATAGTTCCAGTCAAGCCAGATTCGCTTGAAGCAGGTGTAGACACGATTGAGGAAAAGAATTTGATGCAAGACAGCATTCTTCGATTGATCATGTTGTTTCAGAAGTGCCTTCCGGAAGTCATGGAAGAGGCAAAGTTTGATTTTAGTAACTTTATGCCTTCTGATTTGAGTAATGTGAAGCCTATGGCACAAATGCATCTTTTGGAGTTACTCATGACGCTCAATGATTTCCGATGGTCAAATAAGCCAGGTATGTACAGATATGGTGATGTTCCATTGGCTATGTTCGGTATTGACTATTGATTTATCTAGCTGGTTCTACCAAATCACACTTGCATGGCCTTTTAACTTTATTGTTATCCACTCCTAATGAGCATGTTGAAACATTAACTCGAAAACTGCTCGTCAAAACTCTGTCAGAGACTTTCATGTTTAATAACGACGTTCACGAAATTGAGATCTGGCTGGACGCCTTACCTCGAAAAGCAGCAACTGCAGATACTGAAATGGTAGAACACAAGCTGTCGGTACATCAAGATATTGTTTTGACATACCTCGACGATAGCATTACTCGCTTCATGAAGTCGCAATATAAATACATGGATGCAGCCTTGGAAATTGTTCAAAAAACAAATTCTACAATTATGGACGCGGATATTTTTGAAGGCGATTCTGGACTAAAAATTGCCCACCGCATTGTTTCGCAAGGTGCTTTATCCGAAAGTCAACCTTTTAGCCCGCTGTTGATTACCATTATGGAGCAATTTGGGTTTGTCAAGGAAGGAAAGGAAGCCGTTGCGAACTTCATTCACAATCTTTTTATCAAGCTCGAGGGAAAGCAATTGATATCAGGATATTTATTGAATGCGTACGACCAATATCTTGCTAAACATTTGGAAAAGAATATTCAGATAAACGATTTCAGGTCTGCTACAGAATGGAGCTCTCAACACATATTAGCATCGATTTACGTTGATTTGAGCAGATCAACTAATATTCCCGAGGATACTAAACTTTCGCCCATGAAAGTTAATGCCCTTCCACCCATAGGTTCATATAGTGAGTTTCTGGATACCACAGTGTATTGTGGCTAGGTGATCAGTGCCTAACTCTGTGAATAATTTTTCAATTCGTAGAGCAACTAGTGGATACTCTCCCTACCCTTCCAGCAGATTCCTTTTACCGGAATTTTGATACGCTTTATCGGATATGTGAAATGAGCTCCAGGAATGAACAGTATGCTTTACTTTCTGAATATGTAGAGCGCCGGCATCCAGCAGTGGGAACCATTTTTCAATATCATACCCCGTACAGTTCATCCAACACTGTTAACAAGCTACTAGAACAACTACCGTTTGCATGCCTCTTTCAAAATGTAGACACCAAGAACATCTCCACCCCGCCTGTTCTCTCCCTACTTCAGCAATCGATCGAGCGCTTGGATGGATACCAGCTCATTTCTGCTGCTCGCCGCATTCTGCTTCTCCTGACAAACTGCCTGAAAGATGCTATTGACTTGACAGGCTGTATAAAATCATGCTTGGCATTATTGGACAGCATTCTCATTCATGCTAGATCCAATGCTGATCGACACATATACAGCTCCCTACTTAGAACGATTTTCAAGCACCCATTTTTAGTGGACTCTTTCTTGGATATGTCGAACGATGACAGCTCTACAACATATAGCGATGGTAATGACAATTTTATATTTGAAACTCATTAATATGAAGCTCACCTTATGACTTCTTGTACTGTAGATATCCAAGCACTTGTTGTACACCATTTAATTATGGGTCAAAATAACAGAGAGGGAACTACTGATGCCAAAGAGTTACACCTGCCTTATATTATACAAGTTACGAACTATACCTTGGACATCCTGGGTGAATGTCAAACAAACTCAACTAGATACGATTTATTGACTGATACGGTAGGTGGTTTAAAGACGTATGGCATTTCAAAGAGGTATACTTCAATGTAATTGATACCTATATTTCCAGCTGGTTCAGCGAGTCCACCTGTTTTGCAACTTTTTGGGAAAGGATGATTTGCTTTCCATAGTCAAAGCTTTATTAGCTTTGTACCAGACGAAGGCTGAAAGCAAGGAAACTCATAACGTTGTTTATCAGCAACAGTTCAGCAAATTGTTAACCACTACTGCGGTCGAACTATGTAAGCGACTAGATGACTTAAGCAGGTTAGAAGATGAACTGTTGATGGCTCTGTTCGCCATGTGGCAGACACATCCGACAAAGGATCTGGATCACTTGATTGCAAATATCTTGGAATGGGCTAGCATACCAGATGTCGCAGAAAATGCAATTATTGACACGAATCTTTTCAGAAGTTATGAAAAGAGGATATTTGTTCAAAAACCGAAGTTCATTGATGTTAACACTGTCAATATCATGATGGAATCAGTGAATGATGATCGATGTAGAATTCTGGCCACTCTTTTGAAATACCGATCGGATTGTCGATATGCATTCATCGAATATCTAGAAAAGCATGATATTCGCAAAACTGTTCCATTATCCCAGGTGACTAATTTAATGCTTTCACTATTATATGGTATGAGAACTGCCAAAGCTGCTCCGATCTCGGAATTGGATCCTGTCGGCTTGAGGGGGAAGGCTATGTCAAATTTCTTCAAGCTGTATGAACAGTCATTGTTCGACAAAGTCTTTTTCACACAACCTGCGGCCCAAGATGATATCTTGCCAGCGGGTACTCTGCTTTGTGAGATCGCAAACACCGAATTGTTGGTTAATTTGCGCTCGACGTTCCTTAGCTGGTGTTGCAAGCCCAACGTAGAGTTGATGAATAGGAGCGTTACAAATGTATTCTCAAAACTGTTTCAACTTTCTGCAACTGAGGACGACAAAGTTGACTTCGCAACCAAGTTCATCAGTTCATTCCTCTGTGCTTTAACCAGACCTGTTAAAAAGAGAACAATACGGCAATACTCCAAATTGCAAGATATCTTGCATGAAATTGAACTTTGTCTAGTCGACATCAAAGACCAGTTAATTTTAGATTTTGACGCTGAAATCATCCAAGAATTCGTGCTTGCTGTCATATTAGATGAGCTCGACAATGCGGCTTTGATACACTTTACAGCTGTACTGATAAACCTTATGAAATCACAGGTAATGCCGATACTTAATTTATGTTCATCAATGCATCAAATTATTAACAGACCTTTTAGTACTCGAATGACGAGCCTGTCAGTACATACCTTAGAAATATCTTGGAGCATGGTGACTTCAAGAGATTAACTGCTAGTCTTCCTGTAGCGACTGAGCAAGATAATGAAAACCAGCGCAATGCTATTAGTTGGCTGGTGCATTCACTGGTACAAGTCCGCCCATCCGCAATATCAAACAATCCTTCATTATTGGATCCACTTCTATGCAGCTATGCAGCAACAACTTCCGAAACGGATCAGTTAATTTTATCAGTTTTGCATATCTGCGAAAAGCATTCCAAGCTGTCTGTTGCCGGAAAAGCTCTCCTTTGGGGTCCAGGCTCAGATAAAACAAGGCAATATCATGTAGAGGGTGGACTGATGTTCAATAACAGCGCATCCGTCAATGAAGCCATCAGTCTCCTGGATCCTTCTTTAATGGCGAATACCTGTAACAATTTCCCAGTAGATTTGTCATTAGAGCGTGGTTTTGATATCTGGAAATCTATACGGCAGCCTACACCTTCATCGAATGCAAAGATTTACGATCCTGCATTTATCATGCCGTTGCTTGCAACTATGTTGACATCAGGGGCTGTCGATTGCCGGAAGTTTCTGGAGGGAAATGCTGTTGGAATGATGCTCGTATCTCTATCTTCAAATATTAATGATGTTCGCAAAGTTGGCTATATGCTCTTGGACGATTTTTATATCTTGCTACAGGTTTGTATCATAGAATATATGGAATTTCGTAAAAGTCAATGACGCTAACGTGTTGATTATAGCATGCTAATTTCCGGGAGCAAAAGCAAATTATGTTATTGATGAATGCTGTCAAGAACGCGATTCCAGTTAGAAATGTGGACAACGAGTTCAAAAGAATCCCGTTTCTCATTACTGCTTTCGCTGCTCAGACCATATCCATATTGTTGTCTCCCGCACACTTTATGTATCCACGAGTGAATACATTCCTCCTTCAGAGACAACTCGTTGATATTGAGGTAACTTGGGGATACATAGGTTACATATAAGCATAAAGTTTGCGAATTCACACTAATTTTTGCTCTCATCAGGATATTCCACTCTTTTATAATCTTTTCAACACATCCGCTGAAAACCATAAGAAAGACAGAGCATGGATTCTTCGACTTCTTGGCGTTGGCCTACGCACTTTTGATGTAAGTTCATCCTAATGATTTGGCAAACCTCAAGTTCCAACCGCTGAAGATACATCTTATTCATGTAGGACCACCGAATCTACAAACGTCGTCATGTTTATGACCTTATCACAGCTTTCTTTGATTCGAAGCTAGCAGACATGGCAACTCAGCGACTTGTACTGGATGTTTTGTGGGAGGCAACTAATTCTCCATCAATTACCTTGGATCTGTCCCGAAATGGTAGCTTGCTTAGTTGGCTTCACCAGCTCGCTTTATCATCGACCATCAACAACGAAGAAGTTCATGTTGTGTGTTCCAAGCTGCTCTTAAGAATATTGCGGGCAACCCAAGCAAGCAGCAGTGGCAAGTGGTTTATTTCTGATATCCCACAAAAGCATATTGGCGCCATCGCCATTGCGCTATTGAAGTCCAGTGTTGCAGAAGAGCCAAGCGATATGGAATCGGCAGTAATGTCTGCTAGGAAGATGGTCTTTGTCTTACAATTGCTCCATGAGCTCGCACTGCGTTTTGGTGAAAACCATATAAGCAGCTTGCTTTTGGAGCGTATCATTTCACATGTCCGATCTTGCGAAGGATACCTTAACGCAACCACTGTACCATCGCTAACCCAGCGTATGGAATTGCTCACAACAGCGCAGCAGGAAATTGACATGAGGTCCAAACAAACAGGATCTACAGATCAGGACACAATGTACAGACTTTATCAATTGTCGATTTTCTACCTGCTAGAATTGCAGCTTCATCGCATCAACCATATTCAAGCGCAAACGTCGGCTAGTGATAAGAACGCTTTTAAGTTCTTGGCTGCTCGGGCAATACCCCTTGGTTTTGGTGAAAAGGTTTCTGAATGGATGATACAGTGTATCAATTTGTTACCATAGATTGCTTCAACCAATTGTAAATACATATGTAATATTGCGACTATAGGTTTTATAATAGAAGATCATGTTTAGATGAAATAATTTACCATGTCATAACTTAAATTGTGAGTCAGTTGAAACGCGCCTATATAGCGCGTATCTTGGTTCACAACATAGGAATTATGCAAATAGAAACCTCTATAAGTTTTCAAGGATTGGTTACCAATAGGTCACGAAATATCGAATTCATTCTTATTAAAAAATCAAAGTGTCAGATAGACCATATATAATACGTTGTGGCCTCGGTCGTCAAAATGAGCAACGTTTGGAGCCTGCCGCCAGGGTCAAGAATTTTTTTTCTGAAGAGAACGCGTGTAGGAGTTTCAAATTAGAATTTTAGGTAGGTGGTGAAGCGCGTTTCAAACTTTACCTCCATAATACATCTCTACATTGTGATGCTCTCGCAGGCAGAAGGTAGCAGAAGTGTATTGAGAGAACTTGATCGTCGCCGCTTTACCATAGGCTCAAACGACCTGAACGGCAATTCTCACATACAGCAACTTAATTCGCACACAATCAAAAAGGACAAATTCGCCAAACCCGTTACCGCTCAAAGATTTTCCATGGGTGGTCCTGCTCTAAATGCCAGTACTGTCCGCGAATCGGTTGGACCACAGCGCCCCGTTCAATTTAGATCGGCATCTTCAGTACAACAACAACAAAGTTCAGCAATGCAAGACGTTGTTATGACAGACCGTGGAACTGGTGCACCTGTCCTTAATGGCAATACGAATGGTTTCGCCACCCCAAGGATGGCAAGGTATGCTCATCTTTATATCCCAGATTTGACGCTTATTACAACACTGACTCACTTCTGTAATTAGGCGAATAAGCACTCTCAATCCTAGATCCTCCGTATATGGCGGGAATAGAGCCAACTCAATTGTCAAAAACACAGTTGGTCCTATACACAGAGATCCTCGCAATATCAAAGATAAGCGATACCAGCAAGCAAGCATCAAGATTATAGTGGACTATCTTACAGAGGCTGGCTACGGTCACTCTAACATCAGAGCATCTGTTATGCAATTATCTGGCAAAGAGTTTCAGAATATTTTCAAATTTTTGCACACAAGAATCGATCCATCATATCAATATGAAAAGAAAAGGTTCGAAGATGAGGTGCCAGCTATATTAGAAATGCTCAAGTGAGTCAAACAACCTTTTCATTTCATATATGATTTCGATTCTTAATTTACATTTCATTGCATAGATATCCAATGGCAGCACTCATTAATAGGAATGCTCTCAACTCGATTGCTGCCCCATACACGTATCCTACGTTCATTGCGTTGTTAAGATGGTTAACGGAGATTTGCCAGGTAACTTTGAGATTCTATGACATGTATGTCTTATCAATGGCTAACAAGTACCTCTTTAGATGTGGGACGATCTACAATCAGCTGATCCATTTGAGGACCCAGAGGAAGAAGAATCTGACGATAGTATTTTCTTCAACTTCACTGTTAGCACATACAATGCGTTTCTACAAGGATCGGATGACTTCTCTCAAATGGAAAACGAATTGGTAGCCATTTTTGGTACGTTACATTAAACCATTTATCCTGTACGATGTGAAGCAAAACATTTTACTGACAATTTCATGGTCTCAGATGACAGAAATAAGAGAAATCTAGAAATTGTCAGTGAACTTACAGAGCAAAATGCACGCATTGAGGAAGAGTGTGAAGTGCTTCGTCGACAGCCCGTAAGTTACACATCTAATGACAATCGAAAATGACCTGTATGCCTGATTCTTGTGCTCTTCTTTCTCAGTCAACTTTGGTTCAGCTCGACAATTTCCGCAAAACTATGGAACGAGATATGCAAAAGCTTCTGGCATATGGTGAAGATATGCAGGCAAAGATGATGAAGTATATGGATGGAAATAAGATCATACTAGAGGAGATCCAGAAAAAGGGTTAGTCTTACAAATTGCCTATTTGCCATCTTTGATATCTGACATATTGCTAACGTCTATCATGATATAACAGCAAAAGAGCTTGAAAAGAAGGAGCAACTTCGGTTAGAGTGGCAAGCAAGAGTGGATGCTCAAAATGTTTCTGCTGCTGAAGCTGATCGACTGTCTAGTGAGCATGTACAACTTGAAAAGCTTTATGAACAGACGAGGATCAGGCTGGATGAAATTCAAAAGACTATGTGGGAAAAGGAGGTTCAAGCAGAAAAGCATCAGAGTATGGTATGGAAAGCTCAAACTTTTTTATACCGTTTATGAGAACGCTATCATTAACGTATTTATTTAGCTTGACAAAGCCATTCGCTCGTATAATGCCTTAGCGTATAGCGTTGGTCTTCTGCCTGCATCTGCACCCAAAGCCAAAGGACACAATTTTGAGCTTGTGTTTTACCCCAACGCCGAGACTCTCGAAAAAATGATTTCAGTAGATCTCCGGAATTTTGTCAAACCAGCTTTGCAACAGATAGAATTTGAAATGAAGGAACAGGAGAACAGTTTAAGGGAAACCAATTTACAAATTCAGGAGAAATTGGATGCCATCGTAGAGCAAACTATCGATAAAACCGATGAATTGAAGTTACTGCAACAGCGACTCAATCAGCGTAATGAAGAATATGAACACGCAAAAGAGGTACAATAGAACGGATTATGCTCTACTACATGTTTATCAGTGCTAACAATATTGTGTCTGTTTTTACATCAGAACGCAAGGCAAGAAAATATAAAATATAACCAAGACGCAGAAGAGAGCGCTATCCATCTCAAGCAAATACGAGCGGATGCTAAATCAACTCTGCTTACATGGCAACAGAAAGAAAACAGATTAAGAATGGAGTAAGTTTCATACCCATAACCATTACAACTTCATAACCATATCGATTGGGACTGATGACGCTCTATAGGCACAATCAAGTGGTTCGCAAGAGCAATACAGTGAAGGAAGAGCTCAGTCATCAAATTTCCACAATGTTGAACGAGTTTGTTACCTTCAAGGCTCATATTGAAAAGCAACTGACTGACTTAAATCAGTTGGCAAAGGAAGAATATGCTCTTGCTATGCAAAGTAGTGTATCTTGGGATGGAACAACTGAGAACGATGACTCAATGGAAATCGACCTTTAATACCTATGTCTTGTATAATAATAAAATGTATTTTACTGTTTATTGATATATGGATGCCATAAAAGATAGTTTGCGTTTGATCAGTGTACGTAATGCGGTCATTGAGAAGAATGACGACCTCGACCTTGATAATCGTTACTAACGGACATATGGAGGTTCACCAGCAGCCTATGCCTATCCATCAAGCGTCATGCTGGTAGAGTACTGGGTGCCGAGTATTTCTGAACGATGCAGTACATGGTAAACGCAGTCATAATATCATTATGCCATTCAGCCTTGTGATCCAAACTTCGACATTGGCAGATATCGCTAAGATATATGGACCATAGAAGCTTTGGGTTTGTTACGTTGTTGTAGTTAAAGTAGTCCTTTCCTTTAACTCTCAGAGTGGGAATTCAGCTATAAAATCAAATGAGTAAAATAAACTTGGTGATACTTGCCCCTTGTGTTTGCGTGCAACAGCTATGGAAAAGCCTTCTCCAGTATTAATTTCGACAATATACCTGGTCAAAGTGGTACCTGGGATTGTTTTTACATTCGAGAGTAATAAGATTTAATAGCAACAGTTGTCTCGAATACTGGTAAAACCAAAATATTTGGTGGGATGCTGTGGACAATCCTAGGAACGACGACTCGAATATTTCAAATAATCAATTTGTGGTCAATAATCATCTGCAAGGGGTCTGGTCTGCCATCCATCCCGCAAAATGTTCCAGTCTTCCCCCAAAATCTGTGACTTTTGAATTTTCACGCGGAATCAAGTAAGCGCAATTTTTGGGCCCATCCGGGATTCAAGATCGTCTCTTTGTTAAGATGAGCATCTTGCAAACTGTATCTGAAGATAAAGCTCTCCTAGCTGCGACAGTATGCTTTGGTGTTGTCGGAGCGCTGTTTGCAGCAGTAAAGGCATATTCCTTCATCAAAATGATCTTAGACGTGTTGATCGTACCCGGTATCAGCGTATGTAAATGACATGGTCGAGATGTTCAACAAAGATTAATAGCCTAACGATTCACTATCGCTAGCTCTCTAAATTTGGTGCTGGAAAAGGTTCATGGGCAGGTCAGTCTCATATATTTAATTTAACAATTGATCAAATTTTGACAGCCTTTATATTGATGATATGTATCGCTTTTGGAATTCTTTCACAAACTAGTTATCACTGGAGCTTCTGACGGTATTGGTAAAGAATTCGCGATGCAGCTCGCCAAGAAGAAGTTCAATCTTCTTCTGGTATCTCGTACTGAATCAAAGTTGCAAGAACTTGCTAAGGAGCTCGGTATGATATCGCGATTATGAATTTGCCATTGGATTAGCGAGAATGTTAAATCATTGTCTCCCACAGAGCAAGCACATGGCGTTCAAACCAAAACTTATGCTATGGATTTCACTAAAGGCGAATCCAGCGACTACTCTAACCTTGGAGAAATCATCAACACAATCGAAGTCGGCGTTCTTGGTAAGTCAATAATTTATATCTACAAGAATTGGTTAATGCTACCTACACATTTTTCTCGTTATCTGGTATACTAATTTATTATTAGTTAACAATGTTGGCACCAACCACGATATCCCAACACTGTTTGACGAGGAAAGCGAGGAAACAATCGCCAATATTGTCGAGGTTAATATCAATGGAACTTTGAAGACTAGCAAGCTAGTCATCCCGCAAATGAAAGCTAGGTAACCAGCTATTATCTAATCTTCATTTTAGAGGCGTATTTGTTGTTAACTGGTTTCATGCAGACGTTCAGGATTAATCTTGAATTTAGGATCATTCTCTGGTCTTGTTGCTACTCCTTACCTCTCTGTTTATTCTGCTGGCAAGGCTTTCCTTTCCACTTGGTCTCAGGCTCTTGGTACCGAACTGGCTGGCGATGGAATTGTTGTTGAACACGTCAATACTTACTTTGTCGTTTCTGCCATGAGCAAAATCAGAAAGCCTACTTTCATGATTCCCTTACCCAAACCCTATGTTGCAAGTGTTCTCGCCAAGATCGGTGTTGCCGGCGGCTCAAGCGTTCCTTACAGCTCCACCCCTTACCTCGGTCACGCTCTTCTCAACTGGGTCATCAATAACTTAGCCACTACCCGCTTTGTTGTGAAGCAAAACTATGGTAAAGTGTTATCATTTCGTTAGGTAACAATTGATATAGTAGCTTATTGAATTTTTCTCAATTTAGCCATGCAAAAGGACATTCGCAGACGCGCATTGCGAAAGCGAGAAAGAGAGGCTCAACAAGGGAAGAAAACAGCATGATACAATTCACACTAGTTGTTGTTAGAATCCATTTAATAATGATATCTAGCAAGCTTTTGGCGCATAAAATGGGCAAGTTCTGAATAAAATGATGAAGCATAGAAGAGAGTCATAAGAATAGCTGTGCAACCAGTGATCAACACTGCTACTTCGTCTTTGAGTTCGTTTTCGTTTCTTTTTTTTTGGTTCCTTTTTTGTTTTGTGAATTTTTTTCCAGAATTTTTGAATCTTTTACGAGTATTTTGAAATGAAATGAAGCCTATCCGCGGTGAAAATGAGCAAAAAAATGTTTGGCACGGTAGAAGATACCGTAGGTTTTCAGATGGCGTGTGAATACGGTCTTGAAGCCAGACACCTTCGGTAGAGGGCTACTATTGTATTTCGATTCAGAGGTCAAAGCCGGCAATTTACAGCTGCTAGATGATGGTGCAGATTCCTGTTCAACCTTGGTATCAGTGGTATCATCTGTTCCAGATGGTTCTTCGACATCCATGCTACAAGCAGTATCAAATGAATCACTATGATGTCGTTTGGATGGTCGTTGTTCGTTATGATAGGCTGGGTCATGCGTTGGGCTGTTAGTATCATAGGATGAGTCAGAGAGCATATCAACACTACTACGTTTCTTTCCACCGCTTTTTCTTAAGAACGAAGTCACCGAAGCAGAATCTCTTGTGCCGGTAGGACATTCACCCGAGAACAAGCTTTCAGCAGGTGTGCCGAGAATGATGGGAGTGGTGGGCTGTTCAGGAGCGTTGGCATCCAAGCTAGGAGACTCCACCGACGAATTGTAGTCATAGTCTTTGAACAACTCATCGAAATCGGATCTTAGATCTTCATCTATTCCAACAGACGTGCTTAGGCAAGGTGCCATCTTCAAGAATGTTTCATCAACGTTCAAAAGGTCACCGCTCGATGTGTTGTTAGGTACAAATGGGGGTTCCAACTTCAGTTCAACAACGTCATCCCAAGAAATATTCTTGAAATAAGGATGACCTTTGATTTCGTCTATGCCGCATGAACCTAGTCGAAAGAATTGGTCTTTAGTGAGCAGGCCACTAAGAAAGTCTGCGGTGTCCATATCCAGATATTCAGGAACAACTAATTCGTCTTCCAAAACGCGATGATACATGAGGGAGGTTGTTTGCGCGTAGAAAGGCGTACAACCAACCAACATTTCATATAAAATTGTTCCCAAACTCCAATAATCAACCGTGAATGAATGTGGTTCGTTAAGAAGCATTTCCGGAGCAAGGTATTCGGCCGTGCCACAAAAGGTGGCCGACATAGGCTGGCTGGCAAGTTCATCTAGAGTAAAAGACTTGCTTAAACCAAAGTCGGTCAAAACCACATGGCCGCTGTAGCTGAGGAGAATGTTTTCTGGCTTCAAATCACTGCAACACTATTTACTCAATAAAAGAACCAAATTTACATGTGACATTTTGCAAACCAACGTACCGGTACATGATACCTCGACGATGCAATTCGCCAAGACCTTCAACAATTTCAGCAGCATAGAAAAGTGTTCGCTCAGGTGAAAAGACCCCTCGAAGGCTCATTTGATTGGCAATATCACCACCGTTATGATAATCCAGAACTAGAAACAAATGTAACGGGTCTTGGAAGGCATGGTGCAGCTTGATTAAGAATGGATGGCTGAACATAGCCAATTCAACTAAGATGTCTCGTTCAGAGAGAGTATGCGTAATTTCTCTCAAAGATAGAACTGTCTCTTTGGCTATAGCCTTCAAAGCAAATGTTTGCTTTTTGCGAATATGACGAACCAACAAAACCTATTTTTGCAGAACATGTTAATGAACCATTCATTTTCATAAGACATCACAGGACTGAATGAACACTTACTTTTCCCATGCATCCTTGACCAAGGACCTGAAGTAGATCGTATTCATCAATAAAGGTTTTGCCCAATTCTTCAATTTTTTGGCTAATGTCGCTGATGGTGGAGACATTGGCAAAAGACATGCCATCTTCGATGCTGTATTGGTCATCGGCATTTGTAATGCTATGACCACTGCTTTCACTACTGTCGATATGCGAATAGTTGCTTGACAATTCTCTAGAGCCCAAAGAAAAACTTGAAATATCTTCGAAGAGTATATCTTCTGGCACTACAGCTTCTTGTTCAGAATAATCTACATCAATAGGCAATGGAGACTGCGGTTCAAGTATAAGCGAATCAGCAGATGCTGGTGTGAAAACGTCCTCTTCACGCTGAGGGGAGAGAAAATCTCGCAAAATAGATGACTTGCCAACGAGGCTATCCAAAAGACATCGTTGTAGGTAATGCTCTGCCTTATCTGCATTTGATTTAGCTGTAAACTGCGAAAGGGCTTGTAACATGCGACGAATTCCTGTTTGTGTTTGTCGACTGACTGAAAACGTAACAAAATTTGGGAAAGGAATTTTGACATCTCCATATGCTTCTTTGAGCTATTCAGGTGTATGGTTAGAATTTGAATATGAAAGCTATCCGAAATAAATTGAAAAATAAAATAAACAGCTCAAGCTTACCTTGCATTGAAGTTCAACAAAATCAGGTAGATAACGAAGTAGAGTTCTTGAACCAGTATGATCTTGCACAATGACGCTGAAAACCTAAGATAATAATGAATTGTAAGTAGTGATTCAAGCTGTAAGCCAAAAAAAAAAAAAAAAATTGCTGGCGTACAGAAAACACATTTTCTCGGTCATCTTGATAGCCCTGGTCTTGGCAGTTGACACTGCCTATGGATTCCACCACATTGATCTGAGTTCTTATATTGACATTCATTTGAAAGGATAATATGTTCTCAAACGTTGAGGACAGGGATGTACGGATAAAACGGCACTAGCAATTGAGAACTTGCAGTAACCGAACCCAGCGGAAAGTTGAAGTTCCGCGTGATAAGGCGAAAAAGGAGTGTATGGATAATAGAGATATGGGGAAAGAAAGTTTAAGGACTATGAATGCACTTTAAGAGGATCTCAGTGCCAATGCAACAATTCGTGCTTCCGCTTGAGAGCGGACAAGCGCGAATCTGGTCGTTGGTAGGGAGGCGGGAAAGAGGAGAGGAAATGAAAAGTCTCTGGGAACTGCAGTATTATTCGCCTTGCGTCGCACAGCGTTCAGCCTTGCAATTTCAGTAGCAGCAGAGGCGGCGCCAGTACACACAAGAATGGTTGGTTTACTTACCGCATTAGGTCGAAAGCACCACCCACATCAACACCACTCGAGTTATGTTAAAAATGGCATCTGTAACGACAGATTGTATGTTATTTCTTCAACCTTTGTATTTGAATAATCAAGATAAGAACCTCATTGGCTGTACAAGATAAAAAGGAATGGAGCAAACATTACTACATCATGTGTAAAGTTCAGGAACATAGCTTTCCTAGCTATTTTTCAACTTAATGTTGCGGAACTGGATAAATTTTCACCTTTATATCGAATGATCAAATGCAATGGCTGCAAATTGTTCAATAACTGATATTATGATTCGAACGCAACTTTTGTTTACTGTAGGAGGCGTCCATGTGGTATACAGCCACTTTTGCCAGAGGAGCTCCAATTAATTGATTCCAGACTGAAATCTTTAATCTTACAA
This sequence comes from Umbelopsis sp. PMI_123, assembly GCA_021235465.1. Taxonomy (NCBI): domain Eukaryota; kingdom Fungi; phylum Mucoromycota; class Umbelopsidomycetes; order Umbelopsidales; family Umbelopsidaceae; genus Umbelopsis; species Umbelopsis sp. PMI_123. The sequence goes on along the minus strand of JAJSME010000011.1, from coordinate 580,073 downwards.
GAAAACTGCGTCACAGCTTGCAATAATAGAGCAGCTGGTTCTCTCAGCTTTTTAACATTTCGTCTGAAATAACGAGAGCCTTTAACAATGAAAGTTATTGTGAAGGGTGGCGTTTGGAAGAACACAGAAGACGAAGTCCTCAAGGCTGCTGTCAGCAAATATGGAAAGAATCAGTGGGCGCGTATTTCTTCCCTTCTAGTGCGCAAATCACCAAAGCAATGTAAAGCCCGTTGGTATGAATGGCTTGATCCGAGCATTAAGAAGGTAAGTGCCATTTTTTTAACACATTAATCGCTTCATTGTTACAAATCCCTTACTGATCCATGTTTTAAAGACGGAATGGTCCAAGGAAGAAGACGAAAAACTGCTTCATTTAGCCAAGCTCATGCCAACGCAATGGCGAACAATCGCACCCATTGTCGGTCGTACACCATCGCAATGTTTGGAACGATATCAACGGCTATTAGACGAAGCAGAAGCAAAAGACAATGCTGAGTTAGGGCTTACGGGATCAGTTGGTCCAGAAAGTGGACCCAGTGCTGATGATGTACGCAAGCTGCGCCCGGGAGAAATCGACCCCGAACCAGAAGCTAAACCTGCCAGACCCGATCCTGTCGACATGGACGAAGATGAAAAGGAAATGCTTTCAGAAGCCAGAGCTAGACTTGCAAATACTCAAGGAAAGAAGGCCAAGAGAAAGGCAAGAGAGAGACAGTTGGAAGAAGCTCGTCGATTGACAGCTCTACAAAAGAGACGAGAACTAAAGGCTGCTGGTATAGAGTAAGTTGCTCATCATCTTCGATTCTTAATATTAGTAATGAAATCCTCACATTAAATTATAATTTATTAGATTGAAGCCAAAAAGAAAGAAGAAGAATCAAATGGATTATAATGCTGATATACCGTTTGAGAAGAAGCCAGCTCTAGGATTTTATGATACGACTGAAGAGCATAACCGTCCGGTAGATCATACAAAACTTACCAATGTACATTTATCAAAACTCAATCAACGTAAAGCAGATCGCGATGAGGAGAAAGAACGAGACAAGAAACGTAAGGCGAGAGAGAAGCGGGCCACAGGCGGTGATGAAGGCAATAAAGGAAATTTTGTACCTGCTAGCAACATGAAGTTGAACAAGATTCAAGAAGCTGAACAGATCGCCAAACGTCGAAAGCTTGCTTTACCGTCGCCTCAAGTTGGTGAGAGTGAACTGGAACAGATTGTCAAAGTTGGATTTGCTGGACAGAATGCTGCAAACTTGGATGAAGATGGAAATGTGGCTACTGCCGGCCTTGTAGGAGACTATTCGATAACACCCTCTGCGAACGCGACTGTGAGAACCCCAAGGACGACTGCAGCGAGTAAGTGTTGTACTATATCATGTTTTCAGTAATATCAAGTATTCATTTGTTTTCTTTAACCCATTTTAAGAGGACCATGTAATGAATGAAGCTCGTAATTTGCGCGCATTGAGCTCTGCCCAGACACCTCTCTTAGGTGAAGATAACCCAGAATTGGCCACTTCCACTGGAACCGGCTTTGTCGGCGCCACTCCACAACGATCAGTAGCACAAACGCCTAACCCATTAATGACACCCATCCGAGGAAAGGATGGCACAACTCCTATGGGACCAGATCAGACACCACTTAGAACGCCGATGAGGGATAATCTAAAAATCAACGAGGACACTGATGGCTTTGTTGGACAAACTCCACGAGAAGAAAAGCAGCGAATGCAACAGCTCAGAAAATCTTTGAAATCAAGTTTGGCTAGCCTTCCACGACCCAAGAATGAATATGAAATCAGATTGCCTGACATGGATGATGAGGATCAGGAAACTGAACGAAAACTGCATATTACACCGGACATGGCGGATGTTGACGCTCAGGAAAAGGAAACTCGTGAAAGAGAAGGTATGTTTCTAGAGAATGGATGGTTGAAACATTTACTTTCAGAATTAACGTAATTTTTTTTCAGAGCAAGAACGCCTTAGTCGTCGCACTCAAGCTGTTCAACGAGGTTTACCACGCCCTATTGAGATTCATATCAGCCAACTACCTGAGGATACAACAATGGCAGAGAAGCTTATACATGAAGAATTTGTGCGGTTGTTAAATCACGACGCTGTAGCATACCCTGTTCCTGGCGGCAAGATAGCACCCGGTGCTAGAAAGACTGAAGTAGCATCTAATCTTGAAGATGAGTTTGATAATGATATTCTTAGTGAAGCACGACAACTCCTTGAACAAGAGACTGCCCAATCTCTTGGTGTTACTACTGATGCGGATGTAAAGCAAGCACTGTGGAATAAAATACAAGGCGACGCATTCGAAGATATATGGACAAAAGAGCACAAGGATATATCATTTTCTGCACAAAAGATGTCATTCTTGACCTTAGATGAATTCGCTGATGATAATGCCAAGGTTACTGGTTTACAGAAGATGTTTGAGGTGAGTTTATCGCTATTCAATGTGGGCTAAGCCTATTTAAAAACGAGAAATCGTAATGCTAAACTAATGCTACGTCTACTTATAGGCTAATAGACAATCTATGGCTCAAGATGCGGCTAGAGCAGCCAAAATGGAAAAGAAGTTGAACGTAGTGTTGGGTGGATATCAAGCTCGTTCACAGGTACTGAGGAAGCAAATTCTTGAAGCCTTTGACGAACTAGAATCAGCAGAAACCGAATTCCAGTCCTTCACCAATCTTCATATTGCCGAGTCGGAGGCTATCCCAAGAAGACTTGAGGCTCTTCAAAGTGAAGTTCAATTCCTCAAATCAAAGGAGAGAACCCTTCAAGACAAATATAAGGTTCTCACGGAACAAAAGAACGAAATCATTGAGAGCATATTGAAGAAAGAACAACAGCAAGAAAATTTACCAACCACCGCTTAAATTCAAACAGTAATAAATAAAAAAATTGTTTCTTCCCCTTGTAATTGCTTGATCATCCTGTCTAGCCCAAAGTACATCTTTTTGCAACCGTCACAATTGTATTATGTTTCAATAGACTTTAATGAATAGTAATACTACTTTTAAGAGCTGAATAGAATATTCCAGCTATGAGCAATAATTTAGAAAAAACGGGAACAAAACCAGGATTGATGTGGGGGTATAGGGGTTGACGTCGGAGTTTGTAATGAAGCAAGGTTAATGAAGAGAAGCACGCGGTTGGCCTTCCCACTGCTGATCCCTATGTAGTAATGAATTACTTTATGGAATAGCTGCATCAGGCCAGCTGCGCATGTTGTAATAGTATAGACTCGTTCGTGCTTCCTTAGCGGTGAAGACCAGGGCAGTCACTGAATGATACGATCAGTTGTTAGTGATGGTAATGGGAGTTGTGGCCATTCATTGGCGAATGGAAGTATCTTACCGAGTCTTGTGAGCAAATGAGCCACAAACATTGCACTTGCAAGTGAGTTCAAGCCTTGGTCCATTAGAAACAGGAGCAGATTGATAGACAACGTGTAGGGCACTAGCAATTGACGACATCGAACCAATAGATAATGTGGGGAAATGCAGAGAAATATTTTCTGAAGCTGTCAAAATCCAATTTAAAGGGCTTTATATAGACAAAAGAACTGGAAAAAAAAAAAATTTGAATTATGACTACAAATGTGCAGCGGGCGATCGTTCAGTTGTGGGGCATGCAAAGCAATTATTTGTCTATCGTTAGTGCTCTCCCTTTAATCGACATATACGCCACGAATTCACCCACCCCGTATTCCCCTGAGTTCAATCGAAACAGATTGAAATAGGATTATGTGCGGAGGAAGGGCAATCTACCTGAGTTGAAAGGTGAATTTTGACACCTGTTTACTGAGGAATGTCCAAGATGGCTTTCTACCGAGGAACCCGATCTTTTAATAATAAAAAATATCAGGAATAAGCACGATGCTGTATATATCGATATTCATATTTGGTGTTTTCAATGACGATCAGATAGAAAAAAAGCGGTTATTTGCAAGAAAACAACACCCACACGCGCACACAGAAAACAAAAAAGAGGGAGAGTTGCAACCAGTTCTCCATACTCCAAAATCGAGTGGAGGTCTTGACTAACTAAGACAATCCAATATCAATGGATCAACATACATTCATGTCCTTGATTTTCCTCTTCATGCTGAGCATACGTCAATTATCATCTGGAAAGTATGTCAACAAAACCCAATGTTCTGGATATGTAAACACCCGCCAATAATGACAGCATATCTTCCTCATTTCCTTTTCTAGATGATTACCGTTGAAAAAATTAATGAAGCGATTGTAGAAACGTCTGCATCACATACAAGCAGTACATCAGATATCTCACGAAGACCAATAGCGTTAAAAACATTGTTTCCTTTTTTGGATAGTGAGTGAAAGACATGGTCAGGTTTGAAGTTTACTCCTTACACGGGAGCTTCTAAATAAGGCTACTAGTGGTTTACAACAACATATCCCTTGGAAAATGGTATTACCCGCGACCTTAACTGGAGGCTAAACTTCAGGGTGGACGACATTTAGTGATGAAGACCCTTGAATGGTCATGAGATCGGAACATACAAGATTCCAATTTCGATTATTCCGTACGGAATCCACTTCTGATACAGGTTCAAAGGAGTTCAAGTAGAAGGAGCTAACCACATTGTTTGCTCTTCTTCTACTTTTATAGAAATCAGGATGGAAGAAGAAGAAAAGAAGCTAGTCATCCAGAATTGATACTGGAATGATTATCACTGTTAATGGACGCTATTCCAGATTTTGTGGGCAGATGTGCGCAGGGAAGTATGCGAGAAAATTGGGATTTTTACACACAGTCGTTGAAAAATGGCCTGTAATTAATCCCTACAATTTAGGCCGAAGTAAACGTCGTATGGAGATACTTCTACATTATGTTGACATTTTCTTTTTCTATATTTTTTCAGGTTACCCGTCAGTTAGTAATAGACGATTTTACTTGATGGTAGAATCTAATGATTGACACAAAACATGATACTTCAACCTAAATTGATTGTTTACATGGCACTTATTCGAAAAAGTATTGTATAAATAGTATTTATGCTAACTGCAATGCTGTTCGACACGCTCAAATTCGATCCGTAATGTTGTATTCGATTTGTTATGATTTTCCTTTTTTTTTTTGTTGGGTAACCCGATGGTTGGGGTAGTATCATCCCATTTCAGGGCTACGTGTGCATCAGGAAAGCATTCCGTGGAGTGAAAAGCAAACTTCCGTCATGGTGTACTAAACATGAATTGAGTATCTACTACTTGGCCATCCAAGAAAAGTATAATGTTTCCTACCAGAATCAAATGAATATGTCTACAGATAATGAATTACGTCGCTGTACATGAGTTTTTTCTTCTATGTTAATAAATTCGGAGAAGCGATGTACATGTTTCAAAAAAATAAAAATAAAAATCAAATACCATACGGAAACGTCTGTTAAAGGTAGAGCCGCAAGTATATTCATAACATTGCACTATCTTTTGTCATGCAACAAATCCCCAAATCAAAGGGGTTCATTCTTAATTGTTCTCCACAATATTAGGCAACAAAAACAACAAAAATAATTTGCTGAAATTCAAACACACTGCAAAAGTGCGGGCGACTGGCCTTTTCCGCCTAGTTATTATATTTGTTATGATTTGCTGGTTATCACAGTTTTGACCAAAATAATAGAGTTATAATAAGAAATCAATAACTCAGTTATGCATCCAGGACGTCATTAGCGAATTCAGAACAATGAGCACGAGAGCATTAAAACCTCAGACATGTTTGGTGATTTAACAAATGCCCTTCATGATCCTGGTACCTGATTTTACCCGACTTAAATGGCAAAAGACAACGTTGGTCTTCAATATGTGCCGCAAGAATGAGCAGAAAGCATATCATGATGATGAAATTAATTCACAATGTTATTACAAATTTAAAAAGTAATATATAATCTCTAATTACAATCGTTGAATCTTCAAGAAATGCCATGAAGGCGGAAAGTAAGGGTACATGGATTTGAAGTTCCTTGTGGAGATCCATGTCAAAACTATTAGTGTTGCTGAGGGACACTGTTAGGGGGTGTTGTACCTCCCAAGTTTTTGGAATTAATGACTCATCAGGATATCTGAAGATTGGTATATGGTCCTCCTACTTGTTTCATGTCACTATTGCATGCATTGCTGACGAAATTTGTGCATTCTGAAAGCCCATTTTCTTGTCCTATTACTGATATCCTCTATAACTGGGTAGCTCCACGGATATGAAAGATCTTTCGTCATTGCGCAGATAGCAATAATCGCTTAGCCTAAACCAGCAAAGAAATGGACATTATTTGACAACATGTCCTGAGTGAAGTTTCTGGGTGGATCTACTGATCGGTCATAGGCTAGAAATCCATTTCTTGGTGAATCTACTATAAATTGAAATTGAAGAGCAGTTGGGGTGGTCTTGTATTTGTCGCATACATTGCAACTTCCATAATCGTTGGTACAGTTTATTGGCTCTTCTTCTCGATCGTCTAAAAGGTATATTGATCGGTTTGAGCTTCTCTTTCTATGTCCTCCGACTAAAACTCCAATGTTGTGCCCACTGAAGAATCTAGCACTTCGTTTCCAGATCCAAACACAAAGGTCGTTCCGTTTCGCAAACTCCAAAGTGTTTTCCAAAAAGTGATGGTAATGAAAGACTGGCGTCTTAGTGACAAGATTTTCTAGGTTTGCGCCTGAACTATTAGCGGCCGAATATAATCTTGATTTTCCGGATCGAGGAACTGTTTCTGAAACTAGCCAGTCATTCATTTTGGTATGCTTTAATCTGCCTCGAGACTGCATGTTTTGTTCTTCTAAAACCAGGAATGCTTGTTGATCATGGTCTGCACTGGAAGGGCCCACTCGTTCGAGCCTCACGTGCAAGTCAAGTATTGTAAAGTTGGCTCGAAGTAACCCCTCCCCTGGTCCTTGTAAAACAGCAATAGTAACTGGAAGATCTTGTTTCGTGATTTGACGAAAGTGTATCCAAAGTCGTATGCGGTTGTATAGCGAATGATTAATCAGGTAATTGTGAAAAGTCTTGCATGCCAGAAGTAATGGCAGAATGAACAAGGGGACACGGTCACGCTGCACCAGGTGACTACACCGTTGTTCAGCAGTGGAGAGGATTTCGGTCAGAATGAGCAACTGAAGCTCCACTGGTAAATGCACTAGCTGCATTATACAGCGAAGTAGACTGCTGTATGGACAGGGACCTGGACCAATGCCTAACTTCATATAATGCGGGGCGTAAATCACGATGTTCGTGACTTAAAACTTTGAAAACGGTTTGTCCGCGAACGGTCACGAGCTTTCCATCAACCAGGTCAAACTCACAGAGGTGATGGATTGTTTTGTACGCCTTTAAACATTTAAAAAAGGTACTATATTCTATTCGTTAAGCTTTGCTTGAGCTGTTCCAGATCAGATCATACCAATTTCCTGTTAAAAGCCACGGAAACTACCATTCGATCTAGCATCAATTGTAAAAAAAAAAATGGTGGGTTAGGATATATATTCATCGAGAATTTGATAATATATACGAAGTACAATAAAATGAATCAATAAAAGTCATGGAGTGCCTTCGAAGAATCACTTTCAAAGTTCAAAAGGTGAAAGTGGACTTTTTCAACAATCAAGCTTTCAAACAGCGCAATAAACGTGTGACTTCATTGGCTGGCAGATGGAAATTCCAGCAGAACCAGCCCAACAAGCATAAGCGAGTGATGCTTCTCATTCGACAATGTCACGACAGTTTGGGAGTCATAATGTAAGGTATGTATACTCATTTATAAAGACTTGAGTGAAAGTATTTATCGGCTTTTTCTCATATATTATTGCATTGCTCCTGGTGACAGACAGTATCAAAATCTACATAATCGAGCGGCACTGTTTGGAGATTATCGCGATGACCGGCCTGGTTCAGCGGGATCGGGAAGATACACACCTACAAGATTCGGAGCACTATCCTCCGATCAGAATGGACAAGAGGAAGGAAGTTACAGTGTGAAAATGGACGATGGACAGTTGGATTACTTAGAGAGCCAGAACGATGAGAAGATTCATGGACTAAGTGCCAAAGTCGCAATCCTCAAAAATGTATGTTGACAGTTGAAGTCGCTGATATCTGACAAATAACCATTTATTAACATTACCTTTCCCGCTTTCGAAAGATAACTGGCAAGATTGGAGATGAAATACGATCAGGCAATAGCTTATTAGATACAATGGTAAGTTCAGAAGCGCCATCCATTATCGGGGCAATTTTTGATTCGCCAAGCCATATACAAAAAGTTTTGTAATACTTTTTCCCCCATTTATTGACTAAAAACGTTTATGTCATGTAGAATGATCAATTCAGTCATACCGGCTCCATACTCGGCGACACTTTCTCTAAATTCAAGGTGATGGCAGCCAAGGAAGGTGGCATGACAATGTGCTATATGGTGTTCTTTGTTGTATTTATAGTCGTCCTTGCATACTATCTCTTCTTCCGATAACAAACCCATTACTTCATGTCTAATATTCATTTGAATTTTTATACTTTATTTCTGAGTATTACACGAGAGAAAAACAAAAGAGTACAGAGTGCGTGGGGTCCACCTTTACAACTTGGCCTTTGCAGGGGCCAATTGCTTGAAGACGGTATCAAGCTTAGTTGCGAGCATCATCTGACCACGGATCTTCAACTTTCCGCTCATGAATGCCTTTTGACCTAAATAAACCAAGCATTTTCATTAACACCAGTATTATCATTAAAATCACCAATGTTTAAGCGTGACTTACCATTCAATTTGCCAGCAGAAAGGTCAATGAAGTCAGTATCCTTGAGGGAGAGGATGGCATCGGCCTTGTTGGGACCCTTGCCCTTGATAACAGCACCCTCCTTCTTCAAGTCAACAGTGAAGGTCTCTTCCTTACCAGCATCATTCTTAATCACGAACTCGAAGATACCGTTGACCTATAGTTAAAAAGACATCAGATTAGCATACTCTGCACTTCGATGACGCGCTTACTACATGATTAGCATAGCTATCTCTTTACCTGCTTGAGAAGCTTGGCTTTTTGGTCAGCGGGGAGAGCATCGAAAGCAGTCTTGATAGTAGCAAAGACTTCAGAGCTTTGGAATCCGGGAACCTTGATATCAGACATAGTTGTGACGGAGAAAGTGTTATTCAAAGAAAGGTGTGGCAGATTGGCTCTTTTAAATCTACTGTTCCAAAAATGGTTCATGTGATGACATGTGAAAAATTACTAGAGCTTAGAGCTTGGAAATCCACACCAGCTTGTGGCAAGCACACGGTCAAGAAAATTCTCAGTCACAAATTGATAGAGGCCATTTCTATTCTACTGTATGTACCTGAAAAGAAGCCTAATGAAAAAATATCATTTTAAAAAGTTTTAATGCAATATCTACAATATCCATGGTTTGTGATTATACAACTCAATATGAAAAATGACAATTTGAAATAATGAGCGAGAGGAAGGGGAGGGAAGGATTGGATGTGTTAGATTGGGGATTTACGTCTATAAGTAACGTAAACATGTTACACTCGTTCGGCCACCCAAATGGCGGTTTTACAGCCTTGTTTAATTACACTTGACAGGAGACTGTGAAAGGGTGCCTTTTGCGCATCCATCTCAACGGCAATATCGTGGTGCTCCAGCTCGTCATCTCTGAATTGTTGGACAGTCTGTGAAAGAATTCACGTCAGTACATCGACTCAAAATATATATATGTCATTCAAAGAAATACACAATAGAGACATACTTTGCTCAAGTCTACCAAGTCCTTGTTCTGATCATTAATTTGCACCAACTTTCTCAATTGATCGTTGTAATGATCGCCAATAACGGTCTCTACTGCCTCTGTACACGCCATAGCAGCTTCTTTACCCATAAGAGCGGTTCCAGCGCCCACTGCAAATCCAGCAATTTCCCACAATGGCCGTAATAATGTTGGTCGTACGCGATGCTGTGCGATTAATTCATCAAACCTCGCCAAGTGAACCTTTTCTTGGTCCCACATTTCTTGCAGAATCGGTCTTAAGTTCTTGTCTTTGCCAAGAACAGCTATTTGACCCATATAGATGAAATTGGCTCCAATCTCACCAGCCTGGTCAACGCGTATCATGGGCCTGATAAATTCCAATTCCTCTTCAGTCAGTTTTCGAGAGTTTAGATTAGGTGTCTCGGGTTCATTGTTGTTACTTGTTGTATAACAACCGTGCTGGAGACGACGTGATGTGGAAGCTGTGCCTAACTTCAAGATTGTGCGAGCCAGAACGCTGCCATTCGTGATTCTGAACTGTAAGGATAGTAACATGGCAGTGAATTGTCGGTCACTTTGGATATACTTTTGACAAGGCAGCGTTGAATGACATCTAGGAAATTTGATGACGCAAATTTCGCGGTCACAAACTCGTCCTACTACTTGCGCGTCGCAACCAATGTATACCCGACCATTCAACTTCTGAACAGGAACCAACTCATTTGCCAAATGGTACGTTTCGCTTTCAGCCTGAACCATTGCTGACAAAGCTAAACTTGTCTTTCAATGACTTCCTATCTACTTTGTACTCATGAATATTATGATTCCATTATCTTCGAGCAGTCTCTTCGCATTGTACCTGCAACTACTCCTGACACCGCCATCACCAAATCTACACAGGAGACTTCGCATGCAGAGTTTGGTGGACATGACACTTTACGACATGGCATTCGCTCTATTGCAACAGAGGTTTTGCCTAGCCACCCTTTAGAGAGCCATCTTGCCCAGGTATGTAGACACATATATCTTTAATAGGTCATAATATTGGAACGTTTATTCACAGACATGGATCAACACAGTGGAAGGAAACTCAAGATAACCTCAACTTACAACTTGCTCGCCAAGTTTATGGTATGCACGCCCCTATTCGAATGATGATGAGCCGACAAATCGTCACAGAGGTATAACATCAACCTTTATTTTTAATTTGTTTTAACCTTTACATTGATGAATAATCTTGTTTGTCGCTGCAGCACATGCGCAATTCTCTACTCTCTGAGAATTCGTTAGCTTTGGACGTTTTGACTGGTAATGATGAGACAATCGACTTTGACGATATCCTTAGAGGTAAGTTACGTATGAATTTGACAAGTGGTGTGGAAACCGGTGTCTAAATACAATTTATTTCATACAGATCGATCAAGCATGCCAGATTTACTTGACAGCCACTCAGCATTCAGTCTGCGACCTTAAAGGTTTCCCTACTTGAATATCATCTTGATAGTGTATCATAATAAAGAAACTAGGTGATGGAACAAGAAGTTTTGTTTATTGTCTTCCACACACTTCGTATCAAAGTTCTTTGAAGGTTGTTTGTCCTTTCTCTGTTATCACGGACAACAATTTGCCGCTAGTAATCTTGGTAGTCTTGGAAGCCAATTGGAGTAGATAGCTATTACAACATAAGACGCCGTTAGAATGCATATTAAGTGGGATCAAATGTTGCGAGCACGGTCAACTTACTTTGAGACATCATCGAGCGGAGTCCAGGTTGAGAAATCTGTATTTGCGGCTGCAAACTTGCGGTTCATGGGAGTATCCAAAGTCACACTATTGGTCAACAATCAGTACAAGGAAGGTAAATATCCAATTCAATAAATCAGATAGATTACGGTAATATGGCAGTGACTACTGCTCCTGAAGGTAATCCGCTGTCATTTGCTGCGAGACTCTTTACCAGCTGATGGACGGCGGCCTTGGCAATGCCGTATCCAATCATGCCAGGTGTGCCTTGTTCAGCAGCTAAAGCACCGGTTAAAGTTAATAAACCGTTGCTAAAAAAAATAGAGAGTCAACATACATTAACCATAATTCACCGCGTTTGACACAGAATTGTTCATCAATATAAATTTACCTTGCAAGATGATGTGCAGCTACATTTGCAGCGATCAAGGACGAGTTCACAGACTGTTTAATCATCAAATCCGAGTTTTTTATAAAATCTACCACGCGAATTTGTCAATCTGTAATTGGGAACTGGCATAACAATATAGCTTCTCTCGTACCTGCGCTGTTTGCATTGCCTCCAGCCCATCCTCCAGCTACACACAGGACGGCGTCTGCCTTTCCTGATCCGAGAGCGTTACTGACGCCTTCAAGAGCTGCCTTCGACTGCTCTTCGAGAGATGCATCAATATTTAAAAGTATGTTATGTTTGGCGTCGTCATTCTTCACCAAATCAATGTTGGTGACGGTCTGGTGAATCTCAGAATATTAGGAAGGAAATTCGTGATTTATGAACATAGCATAAGTGCATATTTACCCAGTTATTGGCAGCAAATCTGGATACGAGATGTCTTCCTAAGGCACCAGCACCACCGTATACAATAACGTTTGACATTGCGAATGAAGAGGAGTTACAGGCAATTCTCTCACGGTGTGGTGATTACAATTGCAAATTTATGCATATCGGGCAGTCAAATTTTTTATGCAGATTTGTCGTGTTTCTATTCTGCGTCTGTTTTTCTAAAGAATTGTGTTCTAAGCACAAAGATGGGATAGGAAAGAAGGATGAAAGATAGTTGGAAGTTAAGAGAAAGGCAAGTTGCGTTTGTTAACTGTTCAAGATGTTAATTCCCTATTGAGTTTAATCAAAATCACGATTATACAAATACAATACGCCAAGCAATATTGCAAAGCTTCAATAAATTGAGCCAAAGGATTCAGGTTTGCTAACCGTCTGATAAGCAAAAACTTTGATCTGGTTCGACTGACACTTTGCCAGTAGCCGGATCGACATGGGCAACATGGCAAACAGCGACCGATTCGATATGAGAGCCTAGGAACGGCAACAGAGGATAGCGTAATACACCTCTAACGATGAGGGCATACGGGTATCTTATCATGCGTGACCAACGTTCGTTTCCTCCTTTGTCCGCACCAGGTGATTTGATCCGAAGCTGACTACTTGGTGGATCTTGTCGGTCACCTGCGAAAATTCTTGCTGGAAAATATAATGCCTCATCGAATTTATATAGACTTCCCAAGTATTCTGCTGGCTCAGCCGCTATTTGTGGAAAAAGTCAATACAAGTATTGTTGAAAAAGTTGTTAGAAATTTCAACAAAACCCACCATGAGTATAATTATAAGCTGAAGGTGTGCCGTCGGGCACCAGCTTGCTAGAAGCAAAAACACCAAGATCAGCCGATGACATATGTAGTGTCCACCAATTGTAATTAACAGCATGAATATGTAGATCAAAGATTAATTCCTTGTCGGTGGCCAACACACGGCCCATCTTAATTTTAACGTTGCCAAGTGGCGATGCTGTCCATGATGCCAGCAGGATCATAAAAGCAATCACCATGCCGATACATACGATAATTGTGAGTAGAAATTGAGGGCTGTCATATTATACTCATTAGATATCTTCCATAATAATTTCATTTTGTTCCCAGTTCTTCAAATTCAAATCGCTTTGCCTTACCAATCTAATATTCTCTTCTTGAGTTGACTTGGTCGAAAGTTCTTTCTGGATAACAGAGGAACACCTTCATCGTCAGTCGTGTATCCTTCCATATCCGAATGTACTCCACTCCATCCTCGATGTTTATCGTACTTTCTCCTGAACTGGTCTGAATTTCGTGAAAAAGGCCGTATCCGTGATGACCTCATATAATGATCACGATCGTTAACGACATTACGCATTTTAGGACGGTAGTCATCATATTCCCACTCAGGATCATGCTCGCTGTCATCTTTTCCATCTCCATTAACTACCGAGGGCGGTGGTTGAAACATATCATTGAAGAAGTCGGACATGGATGTTGTTTGATGTGGTTGCACAGACGGTGAAGATGGTTGACCTGCGTCTTGTGTCATAGCGGGGGCGGATGAAATAGAGGCAGTACTGTCAATCTTTTGGAGTGGCTGCTGAGGTGCTCCATTATAGTAACCGGTTGCGTTATCTTGGTTGCTAGAATTACTGTAAGTATAAGGATATACGTATCCTTCGTTTTCTTCAGAATCTGGAGTAAAATGTAGGTAGTTTAGCACGAATGGGTTCTCAAACCATACAAAAATTTAACATTGACGTGGAATTTTCCAAGGTGACAGTACCTTCAGCATTAGATACAGCGTCTACTAAATGTCTGTGAAACACTTCGGCTGGGCTGGCGGTGCCACTAGATGCAGCTGGGCGGCGCCTTTTCTTTGCGTTAGCTTTCGGCCGATCGCTCTACAATAAAGACAGTGTGAGCTATTGGTAATGGAGAATTTGAAACCAAAAATTGACAGCCACTAACCGCACTAGAGTTAGACCCTAAACCAGTGGAATACGACATTGGTCCTCTTCTGACAACAGCCGAGGATGCAGACAAATTTGTCGGTCCAGCCGACGAATGAAGTGCAGGGTCAAAGTGAGCAGTTTCAACAGTCAAATTTCGGTCAAAATTTGTCAAGACGTCTCGTCGTAAGTCTTGGTGGTACTTATCGCCACTATGAATAGTAGCAAACTTGTTCAGCATATGGCGAGGATGTTGCTGATGTTGCCAAGTTGCATGCTGCTGCTGTGGTTGTGGTGATTGCTGTGTTGCTATCGATTGTTGTTGCTGCAAAGTTTGGGAATGACTTTGCTCGGGAGGAGCTTCAGGGATGATGATTTGAGGTGAATGATCTGTATTTAGTTCATTTAAATAAGGTTTGTCCGTATCAACACCTCCTGTTTCGGAGGACTTATCATTGCCTGATTGCATGACAAGGTTAAAGCGTCGAAGGCATTCAGTAGAGAGTTTGATTAGGGATGAGGCAGAATTCACGTCAGTCCCAATTTTATCCCAAAGAAAATGGAGGTCTCACTTTGAACCCTAACCCTCACGGCGATAATGTACATTGGTAGTGAAGGTATTCAAGCTCATACCACTGCGTAGAAATGCCATCACCTCTGCAACGAATCTTCGAGCAAAACCAGTATTATTTTCGCCTCCAGGGATCCATTCGCTCAAATTCTCTATTACTGAATCGTCATTCATCGTAATTGGCATTGCTTGGCTTTCGGTCGAGCTTTTGTAGTCTTTGAACCGTCGCGACTCAATATTCCGATGGTGTGGTATGAGTAGTATTTCTAGTACTTGTTTCTCAATTAGCGGTTCATAGTAATCTCCTAAAAGTGCGCGCAGTTCTCTAGTAACAAATGGTTTGATCTTTATATGTGAATACAGTGAGCAATGGATTAGTTCATGGTATGTCATGCCACTTTCAATTGGCTAGAGGTACTCTCACCTTGGCAATATGGTAAGGGAGTATATGTGTGGTATTAAAGTGTCTCCGAGAAGCAGGAGGGTATCCAGGATCAGGTATCATAGAATCGTGATATATCCGTCGCCGATGAGTCAAGGCACGCTGGCCAGCCGTCTCCGAGGATGATGTTTGACTAGCCGCGTTTCTAACGGCCTGCTCATAAATTGCTTCGGGTATGTGGGGTAAGCCATCGAAATTGTATTCAAGAAAGGTTCCTGATCTCTCTCCAATATTGTAGACAATAGAAGTAACGTGCTGTTTGCACATAGGGCATACTTTGCCTATTTTGAACCATTGCCGAATGCAATCGATGCAGAAGGAATGGTAACAAGGTCGAAGATACGAGCGATGAGAATAGGGTTGTAGACAGATAGGGCATGCTGGAATCGTTGGATCCTCTTCAGTAGAAGCTCTACTTGTTAAATTGATCAAAGTTTCTCTTTTGCGTTTGCGATTAGGCTGTTCTTCGGAATTGGCATCGTCTGATTCATCGGTACTGACATGCTCACCAGTAGCGGATTGCGCCTGGTATTCATCGGTAGCAGATTCAAGTGCAAGCTCTAAGACATCCGATATTGATTTGCGTTCCATTGGGTATAACATGCTACCTATAGAATCTGAAAAGCAAAAGAAATGAAAATATAAAATATAAACGGTAGAAAGAAAAGAGAGAGCGAACAACAAAGAAAAAATTGAAGATACTGCATCAGAAATGATGTTTTATTGGTTATTTGTTAAGCTAACCTTTCTTACATCTTTTTCAACTATGGGAATCAATTCAACTTATTATCTAACTATCCAGGAGCATTTCAAATCTCCTCAACAAAAGTGGATGGGATAATGCCAGTCTGACCATCGAATTCAGCATCCCACCAATCTCCTATGTCCTTGCTAGTAACTGTCAGTATATCGCCGGCCTTGAAACTGAGGCCGCTACCGCCACTGCCATCAAAGTCCCAAAGTGCTTGCACCTTGATATTCAGTTTTTCTATTTAATAATATGAATAATATTGCATTAATAATTAGTGGCCGCATGCCGGTGGTCTTGAAAATGTCATAGTTACCTGAATCGTCTTTAACTGGCTCTACATAATTGGCTGGGAAGAATCCTTTGAGGCCCGTGAGCTCGGATTGACCGTATCCCCAATCTGGTTGTTCACCGGATTTGAGCGGATAGTTGATAATAATATCATCTTGGGCAAAGCTTAGATCGTTGCTGCTTTGAGCATCATATCCCCAAATAGCTGAACATCGGATTTCTGTTTTCCGCATATCAGTTAGTAAAGCTTTCTTTGCATCGAAACAGATTATTTTGAAATGTACCTTTTGTTAAATCATAGTCGCTTATTCTTTCGTCCACTTCATTCACATTGCTATTCTCTTCATTTGCAGCGTTGGTATCGTCGTTCTCAGTAGGGCTTTCAGTTACACTCTCAAATGCAGAGGCTGGGTCTTGTCGCAACTGTTGAGAAGCCATTTGTCCAAACCATTCTGTTGACTCTCGTCGCAATGCTTTGAGCTTGGCCTGCGACATAGAGTTGCTCGATGAAGAGGAATCAACAGGTTCTGAGGGTGCTGACTTCTGAGTATTGTTTGCACCTATCTTACCAGTGCGAGCTTGAAGCTCAGCCATGAATCCGCCTCCACCTGCCATTGGGGATAAAGTAGCTGGTGTATTGGTTTGAGAAGAAGATGATGGAGCAGGGCTAAGTTCCTCTCCCTGGACACGGCCAGCGATGGCTGCTTGACTGCGATCATTGATTTTAGTCTTCTTGAGCTTGGTGCCTAATTGGATCTGGCTCAATAAAGCGCTTCTGTCCACATCTGGAGTCGGAAGTGGGGGACCAGTAGATGCAGCTGACATGGTAGGAGGAGGAGGAGGAGGAGGAGCAGGGACTACCGAAAGTGCAGGTGGCGGTGGAGCAACTGGAATAGTGGAAGCTCCCGGTGCTGGAGGAGGTGGAGGAGGAGGTGGAGGAATAGCTGCATCACCAAGTGTAGAGCCTGGCATCGGCGGTGGTGGCGGAGGTGGAGGTATGTTATTATCTGTACCTGCAGGTGCTGGTGCAGGTGCTGGTGCTGGAGGTGGAGGTGGAATTGGTATTGTAGATTGACCTGCTGGGCTAATAGCAGATGTGGCAGCTGGAGATGAATCAAATTGGGAACTCAAAGCGCCTTGCGGGATCAAAGGAGATGGTGCAGAGTTATCTGATTTTGGTTTTGAGCTGGCAGGCATCGGCTT
Source organism: Umbelopsis sp. PMI_123 (assembly GCA_021235465.1). Classification (NCBI taxonomy): domain Eukaryota; kingdom Fungi; phylum Mucoromycota; class Umbelopsidomycetes; order Umbelopsidales; family Umbelopsidaceae; genus Umbelopsis; species Umbelopsis sp. PMI_123. The sequence goes on along the minus strand of JAJSME010000011.1, from coordinate 562,527 downwards.
CGAGCCCATGGCACTGAACAACAAACTAGCAAGATTCTTTGCCGATCCGGCTGCAGGGAACTCTGTTTCATCATCACTAGAGTTCTCATCGACTACATCCCAATCGCTATCGCTATCCTCTTTTATGACCTTGGGGACAGGCTTCTCTTGAGGAGCCTTTGCCATTAAGAATGGATTGTAGCTTTCTCTCTTCTTAGCAACAGATGTTTCTGGTTCTGGTTGGCTACTGGAAATCTGGCTTGCGTATGGATTCTTATCATGAGGTGTGACAGAAGTTTCTTCTTCCTCTGGTGATACAATAACAACCTCTTTGGCAGCTTCTTGCGCTTTACTCTCAGCTTCTTGCGCTTTCCTCTCAGCTTCCTGCGCTTTCCTTTCAGCTTCTTGCAGTTCCAAGAGTCTTTGCTTTTCCTTTGCTTCTTCCAGTTCCCGTTTAGCTGATTCTTCTGCTTCTATTTCTTCCATTTTACGTCTCTCTTCTGCCTCGGCATCTAGACGTTGAGTTCGCTTCATATCTTCTTCCAAAGCAGCAGCTCTTCTTAACTCTGCTTCTTGCTCTTCCTTGTGGCGTTCCTCAGCTATACGCTCCTCTTCCAAGCGAGTCTTCACTGCTTCAACACGTGCTCGCTCCTTCTCTTCTGCAAGTCGTTCTTGTTCACGTTGCTGGGCTGCAAGCTGATCAGCTTCAGCCTGTGTGGCCTCTGCCTTCTTGTCATCCCTTTCACGAAGCCTGGCTTGCGCCTTTTGCTGAGCTTCACGGAGCCTCTCTATAAAGTGGATCAAACGTTAGTTGGACTTCAACGTTGTTAGGCAATACAATACTGACGAATCTTACGTTGAGCAGCAAGCTCTTCAGTGTTGTCCTGTTTAGGTGCTTCCCGTACAGGTTGCGATGCTGGAGAAGGCACAGGAGATTTTGTCTTTTGGAACGCAGCAAGACGTTCTTGAACTCGTCTCTCAGCCTGTGGTAAGAGTAAAATATGACAACAGTTATAATTGATGTCTATCAAAGGACATATTCGATTATACGTTCGTACCTCTTTCTTAATTTCAGCTGGAGATTTTGCACGGGTTGAACTAGGGGATCGGCTACCAAGAGATGGTGAATAATAGGTGTTAAGCGTAGGGCTGGTTGTGGGAGCTATATTGTTGTTACGTGAGTAAGTATCAGCAGTATTGAAAGAGTCTGAATAGCTTGTAGTCGACAGAGAAGGTTTATGCAGAGGAGCATCAACTGCAAGTTGTTCAATGAATCGCTTCAATTCATACGATACATCGTCTCCTTGCTCAAACCTTCTTCTGTCCTGAGTGTAGGCATAAGATCCAAAGCTAGAGTTATCACTTGCAAGGCGTGCTGAAGCTCTTTGCTCGTTGACACCTTGTTCAATGGAATCAAGCAAAGCACTGTTTTCTTGCTTTTCTCGATCCAGTTCTCTCATATCAATAGTCGAGGAAGAGCTTTGTGTGCCACCAACTTTTCGAGCCACCATCATAGCCTTGGCTTTTGCACGAATTTTGTCGCTCTCAGTTACCCGACCATTAGGGCCAGTTGCTGTAATATAAGTTTCGTAATTTTCACTACCGTCTCTCTTGCGAGCTAGCTTATATTTGAGATCTCTGACTTCGTTGTCCATGCTTCGAACTTGTCGAATCAAGTCTGGAATTTCACCATCCAACATGTAATTAATCTTGGATTCCAGATCTTGTTTCTCTTTTTGAAGGCGTGTAGATTCATCCATGCTCAGGAGATAACGAGAGAGTGTGCTGTCACGTTCGCAGGCACGTACAAGGTCATTCTGTGTTGTCTTGATACGCTTCTTCAAGTCTTCAATGGTCCTTTGATCAGAATAAGATGATCCAGTGGACCTACTAGTGCTTTTGCTTGCGCTGTTGAGAATATCCAATGAACCTTTCAAATCAGCGATTTGGTTTCGAAGCTCTGCCATTTCATCTTCTTCATCAATGTCGTCTTCTTCGTCATAGCGGTTTGACCCCAGCTGAATACGATTTCCATTTCTTCTGCGGGCGTTGGAAATGTAACCACCATTATCTTCACTAGGTTGCCTCTCAAACCGACCTCTGTTTGCAGTTGGGCTGCTACGTTGATTAGCTTGAACTGGACTGGATTGCCTCTGCTGTGAGCCTCCAACAATAAACTTCTTGAGAGTGCTCGACATTGGCGCTAACTCTGGAGGTAGAGTATTGGGTATATCCAAACCATTCATTCGTCGGAAAACTAGATGCATAGCAATGGCAAATTCTTCGACGTCCAATTGTCCCTTGTCGTCGTAATCTGCGAGTGTCCAAATTTTCATCAAGTCATTTTGTTGCAGGCCAGACTGAGCAAAGATTTCTCTCGCTTTATGACCAGTCAAGAATCCGCTGCCTGTGACATCCCAAGCGGTAAAGATGTCATAGTAACGTTGACGCTCCTCTGAACTCATTCCATGGCCGCCAACAGCAATGCCCTGGTTACCACTGAAGTTTGAGTTGTTATTTGAAGGCATCATCATGTTCGCAAACTGGTTGTTTTGAACGCGCGGTTTGTCATTTCCAGTTTGTCCAAATCGTCCTGTTGTGAGGGATAATGGGAGAAGTGGTGGAGCAGTAGGTGCTACAGGACGAAGTCTATTGAGTCCTGTGGCCATCGGTTGTTGCATCATAGGAGCACCAGTTTGCATTGGCTGCTGTATAGGCATTCCAGTCCTCATGGGTTGTTGCATAGGCATCCCAGTCATCATCGGCTGTTGCATTTGCATACCAGTCATCATTGGGGTTTGGAAATTCATTCCCGTGGGCACAGGCTGCTGATATTTGGCAGGAATTGGCGTATTTGATTGCAAAGTGGCTACAGCTACATCCAGTTCCTCCTTAATTTTAGCTGGTAGCGAAGATGGCACTTGCTTGCCTGTCAACTTCAACGATGTCAGATACATTGCCACGGCGAATTCTGGAAAAGTCAGCTCCGGTGTACTTGTCACATTCGATAGATCCCTACGTAAAAGTGGTTCATAGATCGTTTAATGGGCAGAAAAGAACACTGTTGCATATCGGTTATAGTGGGCATACCAAATTTGTGCCAAGGTATTATTGTCGATTTGACTCCTCATAAGGATGTTTCGAGCAGCATCGGCTATAGTAAAGTGAAGGTATTTGTAAGTAGCCATTACGATATAAAACATCTTGGTTGATATTCTTCTCGTGAAATACGTTACCAGACAAGTTTGGACTACCAGTTCCAGAGATTGCTCGGGAGAATAAGGATTCAAACTTTGATTGATCAGACTGTGTTATGAATGTCAGCCGAATACCTAATAGGACAGAGATGTGAAACAAGGCCGTGAGTATATTCCACCCATTTCAACGGTTAAAGCGGATATTTAACTGTACCTTGAGAGGGGCTCGACGACGACTGTCCCCCAAACATGCTTAAGATGAAGAGATGGAGAAACCGAGAGACTGAATGACATCAATAATTAACTCCGACTTTAATGTGTCTGGCCATTTGCAATCAGGCACGTAACCTTAATAGCAATTGAGGAAGGTCTATCAATCAACTTGCGATTAACATAAGCTGATATTTAGCCAACAAAGACTGAAAAGAGTGTTGAGCAATCTAAGAGTCATAAGTTTTTAGCATACGTGTGTACAATACACTGAGCGATGCTTTAATGTTATCCAAAGCACTTAAAACTGATAATACAGGGCAGTCCAACATATCATGGAAATTACTTGCAAAATGCTACATCATGGTACTATATTACATTAACATCATCTTCGACCTCATTGTTCACCACAACTGTATTTTTTTCGTCATCATCGTCTTCAATCCATTCCAATTCTTCCAAGTCGGTATCCTCGGGGACAGGATCGATATTCGGCCTCATATCAATTGGGGGGCGATCATTTGACTGCCATTGACTTGATGGGGTGTTGTCGTCTCGGATATTTACCTCGGGGTCTATTTCTTCATTGAGTCCTTCAGCATCTAACTGATCTTTTAAAATAGAAACCAGATCATTAAAGGCGTGCTCTTCGTAATGATTGATCATTGAGTTCCCGGAGGTCAAGTTATCAGCCTTCCAGTGGTCTAGGTCATTATCATCCGGTGCTGCAGTAGGTGCTGGGCCCATCACATACACAGTAACGTAACGGACGTTTGGATCTTCCTGCTCCTCATCAGCTTTTGTTATGGCTTCCAGATACTGCCTTGGGAATGGACATAGTAAATCGCTGGGGTCAAACTGTGTTGTTCCGGCAACTTCTGGGTCACAGGCAGACACTTCCATCTGTAGGTTTATACCTTGGTCATGTAGCTGAGTCATATTGGTTAGATTAGCGAATACATCGAATACTGGAAGATCATCCCAGTTAGGAAGCTCTTTGTTGGGTAATTCTTCAATAATTGTGTCTTCTGTCATAAGTGGTACTTCGGCCTGTTCCAAGACGTCTGATCGGTTTGTGGCAAGAACTCTACTATCTAGTAAGTTTGTTGAAAAACTGGTAAAATTCTCAAAGTTGGGATAGAGCATGACGTATCCTCTCATATATATAAGTTCTACAAAATAGCGTTTCCATGAAAAGTCCCAAGTGTTCGAAATGGAGCCGGGCACCTGAATCTTCTGTAATTGTTTCTTATCCTGCAGTCTTGCAGTAATATAATCATGGAACTCTTGCCAGTGTTCAGGAAAGTAGACGGCGCCGAGATTGCCCGGTATTTGCAGTAGATATGGCGATTGAGGGTAATAAATATCAGAGTTGATTATTTCAGCTGGAAGGAAAGGCTTTACTCCTTCCATATGAAGACTTGTGCCTGGAGGAGAATAAAGACTGACACCAAACATCTTCTTCGATACATCCTGATTTTCCGTATAGCGGTATTTTAGAATAGTAAATTTCGCCCAGCTATAAAAGTATGGCGATAGTTCGATTTTGTCCTCCAAGAAGATCGCATACTCATTACTGTTTGATGGATACCAGGATTCTACGAAAGCTGACATTGCTCCAGCCTGTTTTATCCTATGTCTAACAACCTTCTCTCCTCGATTCCATTCAAAATTATCCACGATCATTTTGGTGATTCTGTCAACATTTCGTTCCATATTGATAGTCAGTTTAACACGATCTCCAAGATAATGACCCTGGCCGATGGAGCGTATGAGTCGTGTTAAAGAGTTTGGATGTTTGTTTGTGATAACAAACAGGCTGATATCAATTGAGTTCCATTCTACGATTGATTTTGATTAATTCATCTGCACTTTTTACTTTCCCTTTTTCCGCCCATCAATTGTTCACTTACTTTCTAGCGATTCTATTGGTAAGGTTGCCATCCAACATACATGTTTGAAATCTTGTGGTGGGATCCCAATGAACGTCGAGGTAAGCTCGCCATCCAAGTTAGCCAAAGTTCTCCAAATAGCGTTTCCTAACGGATGGACTACTAGGCGTGGATTCAGAAGTTGTAATAATTCGTGAATAATAGAAAACGTTTGAGTTTCTTCCTTGAAGACTCCATTATTGGCTAGTGATGTTGGATTTAATTCATAAACATTGTCGGGATGACAATCGTTTTGATCTTTTAGCAATGCTACTGACAGCAAACTAGCAATGCTTCGGTCTCCAGTATTGATCAGATGAACAATTTTATCGTGTTGAATGAAGGCGCACATCAACGGGGTGATTGCATTGAGCTCTTCAAGGCTGTTCACTAAGAAGGCGACATCAATGGAATCCTTAGCGCTATCCGTCAATAGTTGTATTTCAGTAACAAGTGTATGCTGGGTTCGGGTCAGTATGCGGTACCAATCACGATTGAAAACAAGCTCTTCCTTTTTCTGTCGACATGAAAATGATCCTTGTTCGTGCATTGTACGTGTATGTTCTCTGGTGTCACCCCAGTAAGCTATTTCGATGGGGTTTATCGGTAGCGCAACGGTCACAATTCCCGCATAGTGGAGTGTATGACTGATTCTGAACCCGATAGGTGCTAGGGAGAGTTCAGGTGTTGTAAGAGCCATAACGATAGGAATCCATTCTTGTCGCAGTAACCAAGTATCAGTAAGCATATCGATGGCTACAGACATATTTGGTACGTCGCCAGCTTCGATTGCTCTTGGAAAGCAAACCATTTCATCTGCATCAAGGATAGACATGTTCCCGCTGAAAGGTAAAATTGCACCTTCGGTACCGATCAGGGCATACCGATACTCGTCAGTTTGACTAAGGCGCAAAACTCGTTCCAAATATCTGATCCCCGGTTGAACTCCATTTGTCATAATCCATGCATATTTAGTAGTTGCCAAGTTGGCAACGGATATCCAATTTCGCTCGCCAATCTGCTCGCGGACAAAGACCTGGTACCCAACATAATGTGGAATGTAGTCGGCAGTAAGTGCTTTTGGCAGGTGTACATCACTGTCAGCTACAATCCAAAGATGCTCAGGATGAACAGATTGAGCGAGAACTGCGTCTACTTGTGACAAAACGTCTATAGAGCTGTCGATGGACAAAATAGCTGTCACTGAAACAAGTTTATGCACAATGTTGGTGTATTTTGGGCGTCGCTTCCTCTCCAAACGTTTGATGGCATTGTTAGAATGGCCCAAGCTGGAATCACGCTGCAGTGCTTGCGGATATCGAAGTCTATTTTTTTGGGTTATTTCATCTATCCAGGAAGGTCTGCTGTATGTGTCGGCGACTATCATTGATAAAATGGTCAGTTATTTTGTGGCCAATAAAGGCATAGTCAGATAATGAGATTATATACCACTGGAATCTCGCAATATTTCGTTTGTGAACTTAGTTTCAGGGTCAGTGTACATGTAGCTCAATCTCGATCCTATTGAAAATAGTTGTGTGTATAACGCATAAATGACCAAGGCGATGAAGAATAGCTCTATCCAGTGCTTCTTGATCAGCGAAGTCTGGGGAGAGGCATTTGCACCTTGCCTCGGAGATGGCCCCTTGTCTGGAACATCGTCTTTCCTTACAGTATTTGACGGCTGAGAAGTAGATCTTTTGTGGACTCCTGTGACATGTCGATTTGACATGCTGCCATCGATCGGAGATGAGTGTATCAGTACTTCCGTTCTGATATTGGGAAATTATAATTTTCAAAAACCTTCGAAACTCAAGAACGTTTGTGTAACGTTTCCCGATTTGGTTCCAGACCGCTTCATTTAAATGATACTCTCTTGGTACAACCATTTTGGCATTTAAAACTACAGCTCTCTTGACTGATAACAATGAGTACTATTCAAGAATGTATTTACATTGTGGTTATCTCGATAACATTTAATATCAAAATGTAGTATGGTCCGATCACACAATGTCCCTTAATCGGCCAAATGTTTACGCGCTCGCTCGACAAAGGTTTAGTGACTGTTCTTTTATTTTAAGCACGCAAAATTTGTGGGATGGGAGACAAAATTACAAAAATTGCAGCTACCTGAAAGCCGTCGGGAATTGTTAAAGTATTCAACAACATGCCTCACAAAAGAGCGAAAGCCAGTGTCAGAAATGCTAATAAAGACAAGAGGTATAATTATGATTATGTTCAATGCAATCTGTAGGGTACATGACCAGCATGCTGACTCCAAGCAAGGCTTGATCTACCAGCTACCGCTGACAAATTTTCAGATACTCCTGGTGCCTTCAAGAGGCTAATGAAAGCAAAAGAATTTGCTGAAAAGAAAGCTCAGGAGAAGAAGGCTAGGAAAGATGAAGGCGCAAAGCAAGCAGCTGAGGTATTTAGGCTCAGATACTCTATTGTCAAGAAGTATAATAGCTCAAATTTTTTTAATCGGTATCACAGAAGGCAAACCTACCACAAATTCGGCCTGGCGAACGAATGAAGGCATTTAGCCAGTAAGTTGATTTCTTATCGAATTAATATCATTGCTTGCTTAGAGTTCTTGCTTATTCTCATACTATATCAGACGTGTGGAAGACGAGATGCGCGGTAATTTTCTCCAATCTGTTCGCGAAGCCAAGCCGGTGACAGAAAGAAAGAGAAAATACAGAGATAACAAAAAGGAGAGAGAGAAAGCTAAAAAGCAAAGTAAAATGGAGGATCGAACTGATGAATGGGGTAAACTTCGAGATGAAGTCAAGTTTGGAGAAGTTGCAGATGCACCACCGACACTGAAGGCCATTCCCAAAGCTCGCGGTGCCGCCAAAAAGGTAAATGTTGAAGTTTTTCTTTTATTACTGGTAATCTATTATTGACCAAGCATTTGCTTTTTCTAGGCACTTGAAGCCAAATCGGAAGAGGCTATGAAATCAGTACAGAAAGATGGATATCATTCTGAAGAGGATGAAAATATGAAACTACTCAAGGCGTCGCATAAGAGAAAACTAAGTAACCTCAGTTTAGCTTCTCGTAAAGCCTTAGATGTTGAACGCGAGCGTGCCATCAAGCTATACCGCATGAAGAAAGCGCAAAAGATGCAAGACTCCGGTTTAACACCGTTGAATTAATTGCCACATTTCCATTTGATATCCATGCACTTCCGGTTGTCCTTATCCATATTATGCCAATAGACAATAACACCGCTTCATTCAATCACTGTTGTACATACGCCCCTCAATAGAAGGTGTTAAATTTTTCTAACAAAATAAACGCTTTAGAGCTTAAAGCGCACAATTGATAGTAATAATACTGCATATCGGGAAGGAATTATTGCATGGAATCGGTCTGAGCCACATGGAAATTCAAATTGCAAGCCATAGGCAACCAAAATCATTAAAAGCATGCTAATTGATCCACAGGCTTCACATATTATCTATTTATTTAATAGAAAAGTCTCCTATAGATAGCTCATCTTCACTCAGGATACAGGTACCTAAGAAATTCAGACAAGTGCCAAGGTTTGAATAATTTAGCTGACGGTCCCGTTTTGAGTCATTTTTTTTTAACTTGCCGAACAGGGACGTGAATCCTTAACGCACCAATCTGAAAAAGATTGTCCTAACTCCCAAATTACTATAAAACATTGATAAATCCACTTCTTCCGAATCTCCTTATACTTATCATCAACTAAATCTTCAACATTCTACTTCTAATTTAAAACTACTCATGACTATGATAGGAAAAGTTGTACATTTCGCAGCCGATGCTGTTCTCGTGTCCACAGTTTTGGCCGGAATCAAACGCACTACTGGTCTCCAGTAAGTATACCAACATTAACCAAATCTACAACCTGGCACTATACTTATCGATGCTATTCAGGCCATCAACTTCTACAATAGATACTGCCGATCCATATGTCAAAAAGTCCTATGTTGAAAAGTACCTTGAAGTCGGTGATTGGGTTCTTGACACTACCACTGACTGGATGAAAACATCGCCATACTTTGAAAAGAAACCTTAGATACTATTTACTTTTTGTAATAACATTATTTTGTAATAAACTGGTCGGCATGGATGTAAATGTAATATCAGATTCATTATTTACTGCTCCTGTTCGATATTTAGCCATTTGTAACATCAATCGCTTTTGGTAGATCGTTGTAAACAGAGTCCTAAGTCACAAGAACGTAAGAGAAAAATGGTCAAGATGCGCTATTTAATCAATAGATTGGTATTGTTATGTTCTCCTATGATTTCTCTTCAAATGGAATCTAATTGACGCATCCAGTCTTCCGGTATACTTGGGGTTAAAGCATACCGAGAAGCCATGGAGGAGACTCCATCTGACCTTGGAGATATATCTTGTTGCTCAGCGGAATAGGTTGGGAGTGAAAATGGCAATATGAACTTGGAATCTCGTCTTTCCTTCATTTCTTCATCATCATTGTCATAACAACCAGTGGATAATCGCTTGGATGCTATTGAGTCTCTGTCAATGCTAGCACTTGACGCAATTGATTCAACATCTGTACTGCATCGATTTGTAGATTCTTCCCATTTCCAATTTTGTTGAGTGGTGGAGGCACCGGATTCCAACAACCTTCCCAGCCGAGCATCAACTTCCTCTGGAAGCTTCATCTCGTTCACTTCGTATCTGTAATGTAAAACACATCTTCGAATCTGTAGAACATTCAAGGACGTCAAATCATTGACGGTAGCAGAAAATGTATCCCATTCTTGCAGTTGAGATAAGCATTGCAAAAGTTGTAATAGTTGAGTCACTGGGTCAAAGGAGCTCAATAAACTCGGTGGGAGTCGCTGAGATCGAACCCATTCTTCCAATACAGAGAGGTTCATGCGGACTTGCAGAGCCTTTGATCGGCATAGCAGTTTTCGGTTGGCGAGTATGCGGTTGAAGACTTCACAAGAGATATAATACAGAAATTGTGCCATTGCTTGCACTATGATGGAAGGTTGTACGTGGTATGATCTAAAAACGTAAATGGTAGATGACAATAGTGATATAATAGAAACCGGTGAAAGGTTTCTGGATGCTTTCGAATCGGATACGGATCGACTGGCCAATGAAGCAGTACGTTTTAAGCTAGTTGCTGGATCGGCAGAAGCGATGATTGCTGACTGTCGCCGGCTGCTTCCACGTCTGAAAAACCTCCACTCATCGACAAAGTTTACTTGTTCCATTTCTCCTATTTGTTCATGTTCGAGCATGGACGGCTCCAATATCTTGTCTATGCGATTTTGGGCATCCGCTATTATAAGCATATAAGTCTCTGATATGAGCTCTGACAACTCAATGTGGTATTCAGCAGCTGTAACTATCAGTCCACCGTCACACTTGAGGTATTGCAGCAGTGTAGACGCATTTGTCAGCCAGAAGCTTAAAGCATGAACATTCTTCGCGCTTGCCTAGAATGGAAGTTTTGGTGGTGTGATTTAGTTTAACAGTACATTTCCAATTGCATAATGAGCATTTACTTTAACTGTACCTGGACACACTTTTTGAGTCGTTTCAAAGCTTCCTTTAGTACCAGTTCAACAGTATCCATGTCACAGTAGTAGTGAGCAAATCTTGCGCATAGGTAAATGGTGCTTGCAGGAATGAAAATGTCTTGCCTCGATTTTGGTGGCAAATCTATCTTAAATGTGACTATGTCCAGAATCTTGGGTAACTTTTGTGTATCGAAAACGAACATTTGATGAGGAAGACATTCATCCCATTTGAATTCTTCTATTTCCTCATAATCTCCATCAAACCGCTCGTCGTAAGATGGCGACTTCAGCGGTGCGTCGAAGTTGGACCAATCACGACTTGAAAAATCCGCTTCACTTGCAAAGGAAGAAGGTGATGAAGAGCGTCCAGAGTGACCAAAGCCAAAACTGGACATACTGGAGACGCTATCTCTTGAATTCCTTGCCAGCAAATCGTTCATAGTCTTGTTCTCCTTGTTGATAAAGTCAAAAACCGAACAGCCAGAATTCGACTTTGGCGTAGGACAGGCTCCGTAATCGATTAATGTCCTGACAATGTTCTCATGGTTATTATTGGCCGCCCACATCAATGCAGACCATCCGGCTACAAAGGAGAGTATATTGAAAGGATGTGGGATAATAACGTAAAATATGAATGTCAGTCAATCTGGTTAGCGTCATCCGGTTTGCATTGTTGTTGTTTTTTCTAATCGTTCAATAATAAAATAGCTTGGGCTTACATTTATCTTGCCTATTGGGGTTTGCCCCTGCTTCGAGAAGGGCACGTAAAACATCTAAAGCACCAAAACAAGCAGCGTAGATTAAGGGTGTTGTCCCATCCTCATCCTGTCTATCAATATCTATAAATGGGATCAGTTGCTCCTGGGAAAGCATATGCCGTATTTTTCTTGCATCACCATTAGAGGCAGCTCTTGTAAATATCTTGGTTATACGGTTTATCTTTTCTGCGTCAGCGATGTCTCTGTGACTCAATACAGTTTGTTCATCCTCAATCTTATCGCCAAGCACGATGAAATAACTAATAATGGGTTCGTTGTTTTTGTCTGAGTTTGGTTGCTGCGTTGGCGGAATCTCTGTTACAATTTTAGGCTTGATGTCAATACTTAGTTTTTCAAGCTTTGGCTTTTCAACAGTTGGTTGTGTAGGTTCAGTCGATACTGGCTGAGCCAGTGGCTCAGATAGTTTAGTGGTGACGGAGGTAGTTGGGATTAAGTTTCGATTTTGTGCGGTTGTTGGCGTCAATGTAGTGAGTATAGCAGATAGCTCTTGGTAGTTTGCTGCAATCCTTGTCTTCAACTCTCCCGCGCCTGGCTTGGATTGCGAGTCTAAGGACCCTTTCCGAAGAGGGGAAGCTAAGGACGATTTCCATTTGGGTGTTGTTGGTGGCGAGTCAATGGGCAATGTTCGATTGTGAACATGTGAAGCATTCGAGTTCCTAGCGAGCATTGTAAGGCTCCAACCTCGACTATCGGTATAGACTAGTGAGTAATATAATTGATTATGGAGAAGATTAATAAGATACCAGCAGGTAAAAAGTCTTTTAAGTGCAAGAGATAACAGAAGAATAAAGAAGAAAAATAAGGGCAACAAAAAAGAAAAGTGGTCCAAAAAAATGAGGTGGATAAAAAAGTGTAAAAAAATATAAAGGGTAAGTAGGTCAAAGAACAGCCAAGAAGTTGTAAATGCCTGTGCTGTATGAGTACAGCTGTGTGTGGAGAGAAGCGGCAACACGAAATCAAACACAGTTTAAGCGGACATCCCGGTCGTGCAAACAATAATTGTGAGTTGGTTTTCGAATATTCTTAACGCAACCTCTCTCTTTCTGTAGATACTCTGTAAATGAATTACGACATTGTTGACAGGCATGTCTTTAACTCGTCCTGTCATCTGCCCTGTAAATGTTTGGCATGCATTCTCAGTCTATTCTATGGCTTTCAATCAGTCACACCCCATGTGAAATGCCCATTGAATGACGATCTCCGCTAGCAAAAGTGTACTACCGACAAAACTTTACTACTGCATGTTCTTGTCTGGCCACAATACCGACTTCTAAGTACACTCAAGGTGGAGGGAAATTTATATTTTTAGATACAATGGCTGGCTCAAATGTGTGTTGAACACTGAGCTGTGTCTAAATTTCTATCTCTATAGGACTGCACGTTCAAGATGAGACCAGTGTTCCTGAGAATTGCCCTAGTGACCCTGTCGCTACCAGTGACAATTGCAGTTACTTTCTGCCCCCTCAGAAAATAGTATAAATCAAAGAACCGAAAATTGCTTTGGAAATTGGCTCCCATTCTTTAAAAATTAGGTATTCCTATTCCGTTGCCTGACTTGAATTTTTTTATGTTATTTTACCATTTTAGCGATGGTCTTGCCGAAGATAATAACTATGGTACACATAATATAATCTAAATGATGTATGCTAATAATAGTGGTCATTTCCACGGCCAAATTCATAGTCATATAGCTGATATGAATCTCTGGATTGCTTATGCCTACTGAAGCAGCTTGCGATATATCCTATTAAGGCTATAATCAAACAAAAAGCCGAGGCAGCAAGCGTACCTATACCTGGGCCCCACTTAAAGTAGAGATCCGTAAGTAGTTGCTGAGCCATGGCAAAGGAAGTCCAATAACAAAATATGGTCAATGCTAGTCCTATACACGTAAGTATCAGAGAAGCTAATGCACAACCAGCTGCAATAGCGCGAGGTAAATTATGACGTCGCCAGTGTTGAATAGCACCACCACCTGTACAGTTTGACTTGAAATCAGTATGGAGTTACAAAATCTAGCGCCCATCAGGGTCCTCCGGGGACCCACGGTATGTGACAAAATTTAATATTTTCTTACCCAGCAGCGATACAAAGGCTAAAATTGCCGCAAGAAAAATCAAAATTACAGACGCTTGATGCAGCTTGGCTTGAGTAGAAGGGATAGAAAATGGAATATTGGTGATGTTGAAGACTTCTCCAAGTTGACCCAAATCTGTCCCAGTACGAACTTAGCCTTATCATTCCTGAATACAGTTGCATGAAACATTCTTATCATGCTTACCATTACTATAGCCAATAGCAGTCTTCGTGCAACTTTGAAGAGAATCTCCGTAGAATAGGCAAGAATTATATACACCGTATCGAACTGACTTGCCAGTAGAGGATGAACCAGCTTCCACGAGAAATAACTGTGGTAAAAACGTGCTGGTGAATGTAGTTCCAATGTTTGTAAACACAAGCAGGAGGACTGCAAAGAGAGCAGCCAATACCCCAAATATCTGCGGGGACGATCCACCCATTGCGTGTTCTTTAGTACCTTGTCGAACTTGTCTCCTGTTGAATATGTACTTTTATGTCGTTCTATTGACCTCGACTACTGTTAGTGCAACAAGGTGGTAAGAAGAAAAGCGCATTTCCGGAATGAGGGACCCAGATCAAATACTACAAAATTTCGGTGTCACTAAATTTGTACCAGGATTGGCGCGCCCAATCATGATGCTCATGGTGTTATTTGCGAGAGATTTCTCCGCCACATTGCCCCCACGCGATGATGAATTCTTCTCGAGAATCACTTGAACGCATTAATTAAAATGAAATATCAAGTATAAGGAGTCGATGCACTTGCCGTTTACAGCCAATTACAAGCAAGACCGTAAGGCCATCAGATTAGATGCCACCAAACTTTTTACTTGTTGGACAATCTTTATGATATCATTCAATGTTAACACCCGTTTTATACCGTTTTGTAATTATAGCTTTGTGCTCTTGCAGTTCTTCCGGTTTACCTTTTCCATTTGTTTTTGGACCTGACCAAAACTCGCCTTTAATGTGTGGGTCACGTGCATAGCCAAGTTTCGCTTGAAAAGGGGGGAGAGCGGCATTCTAAAATGGTATTTGCAGCAAGACCCTTTGATAATGGTAAGTCAAGTTAAGGGATCAATTTGCCACAAAAACTGGCATCGCATCAAGATGATTTAATATATTAACCTTAATGCTTAACTTAGGCCGATGAAAGTCGAGTAAATTTGTTGGCAGATTCCACAACATTACAGCCGGACCTTGAACAAGGTGGTATTGGCCAAGGTGGCATGGCCAATCAGCCAGGTCTTATTAGAGGATACTTTGAATCATCTAGGTAAGAGAATATTATATCATTGAGAAATTTACTTATTGTATACCTCAACAGTCCATTTTTGCTACTTTAGCCACCCTATTGCTCTACTCTTCTTTATTGCGTTCAGGCTTGGCGCGCTGTTGACATACTTGTTGGGATCCATATTTACCGACAACTTCACATTGATATTTGTGATCACCATATTGCTTCTTGCATTCGATTTTTGGACGGTCAAAAACGTATCCGGAAGGATTTTAGTTGGATTACGTTGGTGGAACGAGATTCAAGAAGATGGAACGAACAAATGGGTTTTTGAAAGCGCCAATGTAAGTTACCTTTCCATATATTTGGGAAATCTGGGAAATGTGATCAAGAAAGTGGCTAACGCGTTTGATGATCAGCCAAATCGCGCTGGAAATGCAAACGATTCACGATTGTTTTGGACAGTTCTCTATGCCACACCTGTCCTCTGGATTTTATTGGCCTTTACTTGCATCTTCACTTTCAAATTCGCATGGCTGGTCATTGTCGTGGTGGCTATCATACTCAATCTCGCTAATGTGTATGGTTACACGCAGTGTGATAAAGATGCCAAAAGAAAATGGGCAACTGGGCTTGCGGCACAATCAGCATTTGGATCTCTCGGTGGTAGCGTTGGAGGATTTGCTGGAAAAATGTTCACTTCTGGAGTCGGTAGTTTATTCACTTCGCGAGGGTAGAGTAGATATTTTATAGTCTCGTAGTCATTTTTTACTTTAATAGAGAGAACATTACCATTTTCTACCTGATCGTGTCACCGTGAGCGTCTGACATCACCCCCAAGAACTGTTGAACGACCCAAGTTCAAGAATTAGGTATGCTGGTTGCACCATGAGAAGACACCCGAATAGGAATTCATTTCACACCAGACCTCTGCGCAGTTCACAAGCGATTTTCTTGTATATGTCCTTTCCCAAAGTAATACAGAGTATCCAAACGATATCACTGGGCTCTTTTTTGCTTTCTCGATCCTTCTTCTATTTTACACTGTACTTGAAACAAACCTGTCTGTTAGCTTTAGATAATACTGCATTGTAACGCAGTTCAATCTGAGCACCCGTCCCTCCTTTTATTCTTTTATCCCATCCCTTCCTTCCCTTAGAGATTTTGATATTGCCACCAAAGCTGGTCAGAAGGTCGACTTATTTATTCTGTTCACCAATGAGCAACTTGCAAGCACCAAATCTCGATGCTCAAAGACATTATAACAGACTAAATCAACAGTACGAACGACTATCAGAGGTTAGATATCCATTACCACAGCCACATGCAATTAACAATCCACATTTCCACACAAAGTAAGGTTTGCTAACCTTCTATGCTGTTCTTCACTCATAGGAACGCGCAACGCTGGAGCAGGCTCTCCATCGAGCGAGGGACCGCATTCACAAGCTGAAGCGAGAAAACAGGTTAGGATTTGCTATGCATAACGGCACGTCGTGACTGCCCATTTAACCCAAGTTTGCCTCCTTGGCAATTCACCAACAAAACTCAAAATACAGCATATTGATCGACGTGATTAGAACGAAATATCCTGAACTCGGTTACAGCGATGATGGGTATGTCACATATTTGACCTCTGTAGATGAATATGAAGGTGTTGGCGTGTATTATACTAAGTATTCTACCTTTCTACCAGGCTCTCTGATGATGACGATAGTTCTACCCAGGAAGATTTTACTTTTAGCCGGGCGTATGAGAGTTCCTCATCCGTACTTCATCCAGCACGACATAATGAACGACATTCAATTATTAGTATGTACAAATTGAGGAACAGTTTCTCTAATCTAAGTTGCCTCAACAACGATGCTAACGTCTTCTATGAAGGATGGGATGATCGACTATCGGAGCAGCGGAGAGCTAGCCGAGAAAGTTCAACTGTAAGGGATAGATGTGGCTTTAATATGTCCCATGGTTTATCCTCTAATGCTTCCTTGTTGTTTATTTTGTTTAGTCCTCTTTATATAGCATTCCACAAACAACCAGTACTGTTCCGGAGAAACGAAGGCGAAGAACTGGAAAGCGGGATGATCGAACGCAACCGAAAGCAGTTCAACCTTTACCTAGACGACCAGACGGTACTATTGCACTTCCTGTCACAATAGGACGAGGCACGAATGAAGTCATTATTTACAATATAGGTACTGTAATAACTTCCACGGTAATTTCCATTTTTGATCCACCCACCGAACAGAATTTTGATATACCTTAATTCGTCAACAGGTACCATAGTCTGTGATAGAGAAGGTTTCCATAATCCACGATATATTTGGCCAGTAGGGTTTAAAAGCAAAAAATACTTGCCAAGCTTGACAACTCCTTCCAAAAAGACAGGTTACATCAGCGAGATTCTAGATGGTGGCAATGCCCCAATAGTACGTTTTTTAAGATTTTTTTTTTCGCATTACATAGTTGGTCACCTGGATAATACCACCAGCCGCTTAAATACTCTCTAACTCCACCCATATTAGTTTCAGGTTACACCGGAAGACTCGCCAACTAATGTCTTTTCTGGGGCATCTGCCAGTGGGGTCTGGAAGCAATTGCTAGATCAGATTGCAAGTTTAGGTGTGACCGCCAAAACTCATGCCAGTGGTCCTGAGATGTTAGGCTTATCTAATTTAGCTGTAACTAAGGCCATTCAGGTTAGGCATCATTCTAGAAATTGCACAAATAGCACCATTATATATCAATTATAACATTTGCCTCTGGGCAATTAGGAATTGCCCGACGCTGACAAGTGCACACGCTACGTCCCACAACGATGGCTCGACCATGATCAATTCCAAGATCAAGAAAATGACGCCTCTTCTCCACATGAATCCTCCTCTCTCTATATTGTTCATGAACAGCCTCCTCAAGTAGAAGGCTCAGATAGATCGTTGTAATTAGGAAAGGACGATATAGACATAACGCTTACCTATCAAAATTCCACATTTATGAATAATACTGTATATCGACCGAGATTACGTTCATTTGCTTTGACTGGAAGTTTATGGAGACCTTCAGCAGGCTGCTCTATGAAAGATAGGGATACATTTTTTGGTTGCAAGCTTGAAAGTTGGGAAGTGTGACTTTGAAAA
The DNA here is from genome assembly GCA_021235465.1 of Umbelopsis sp. PMI_123. Taxonomy (NCBI): domain Eukaryota; kingdom Fungi; phylum Mucoromycota; class Umbelopsidomycetes; order Umbelopsidales; family Umbelopsidaceae; genus Umbelopsis; species Umbelopsis sp. PMI_123. The sequence continues at coordinate 544,431 of JAJSME010000011.1, read as the reverse complement.
TTATGGAGTCTGCAGTTCCTACGTCTCCTGGCTGCTACTTTTAAACATGACCATAAAAATCGTACCACTCGGAGCAGGTATACATTGGAGATCAGTTTTACCTCGTTTAACATCGCTTAATTAACATATTTGTCGATGTATTGTGTAGGCCAGGATGTGGGACGAAGTTGCATTCTTGTAACATTAGGTGGTAAAAATGTCATGTTTGACTGTGGTACGGAATCCATTCTACTTTGGCTATTATTACTAGTTTCTGTTCACTAACTCGCATAAATGCAATTCAGGAATGCACATGGGATATAATGACGAAAGAAGATTTCCAGACTTCACCTATATCTCAAAAGCTGGCGAATTTACGGAAATACTGGATGCTGTGATAATAAGTCACTTTCATTTGGATCATTGTGGAGCGCTACCTTTCTTTACGGAAATGTGTGGCTATGATGGCCCAATCTATATGACACACCCCACTAAGGCGATTTGCCCAATTCTTTTGGAAGACTATCGGAAAATCACAGTAGAACGCAAAGGGGAGACGAACTTTTTTACGTCACAAATGATCAAGAGCTGTATGAAGAAAGTGATCCCTGTCAACCTTCATCAAACCATTTCTGTTGATGATGACCTAGAAATCAAAGCTTATTACGCTGGACATGTTCTTGGTGCTGCTATGTTTTATATTCGCGTAGGCGAAGAATCTGTGGTATATACTGGCGACTATAATATGACTCCTGATAGGCATTTGGGTTCTGCTTGGATCGATAAGATGCGTCCGGACGTGCTCATCACGGAGAGCACATATGCCACAACTATACGCGACTCCAAAAGATCTCGAGAAAGGGACTTTCTGAAAAAAGTTCACGATTGCGTTGCCGCCGGCGGGAAGGTCATTATCCCAGTGTTTGCCTTAGGTCGAGCTCAAGAATTATGTATTCTAGTTGAAACGTATTGGGAACGAATGGATCTTAAAGTCCCAATCTACTTTTCAGCTGGTCTAACGGAGAAAGCAAACCACTACTACAAGTTATTCATCAATTGGACGAACGAAAAGATCAAATCAACGTTTGTACAGCGAAACATGTTCGACTTTAAGCACATTAAACCATGGAATCGAAGCTATGTCGACTTGCCAGGCGCAATGGTAGTATTCGCTACTCCAGGAATGTTAAATGTTGGAACGTCGCTCGAAGTATTCAAGAAATGGGCACCAGATCCCAACAACATGGCCATCATGCCAGGTTATTGCGTAGCAGGGACAGTTGGAGCCAAGGTATTGCAAGGCCAAAAAGTTATTGATGTTGACCCGTTCACCAAGATCCAAGTGAATCTTCAAGTACGAAATCTTTCCTTCAGCGCCCACGCTGATGCCAAAGGTATTATGCAACTGATTCGCCAATGTGAGCCTAAGAACGTTGTCCTTGTTCATGGAGAAAAGGAAAAAATGGGATTCTTAAAGAGCAAGATTATGAAGGAATTCGGTATACCATCATTTGACCCGGCGAACGGCGAAACAATAGAGTTGGAGACCAGCAAAGCTATCTACGCTGACATTAGTGTAGATCTTTTGAAATCAAGCATACAAAAAATGCGTGAAATCAAAAACCCGCAGTCAGTTCTCAACACGTATGGCCCACAAACGGTTGATAGGGACATGCACATTGATTCCGTACGACCTCACTCGCAAATACCGGTCGAAGGCGTCCTGTTAATGGAGCCAGACAAATATGGACCGCCAAAGCTACACATAGTCGACGCTGATCAAGCGATATCACCACAGAATGGACTGCCAGCTCGAGGGCAACACAATCTCACATTCGAATTAGTCAAATCCATAAATATACCCGAACTAAGCGTCGACTTACCAGACGAAAATGACCTGCGCAATGTAGTGGTTGGTATCCTTTTCAAGCGCTTCGAACAAACAGTTGGCAAGGACGTTCCTATTACCCAAAGTCAAGATGGAATACAGATGCGCAGTGTGTTTGTTGGCTATGATGAAGACAAGAATACAGACGTCGATCAAATTATTATTCGATGGAACTATAACGATGAAGATCTAGCTTGTCGCGCACTTGGCATTGTTAATATGGTGTTACCCCCAGCCTTATAATAGTAGCTTTAAATCAACACATGTAGTATATAAGGTTTTGTAATATAAGGACATTCAACAGATGGGTTTATTTGCATTCTGCATCCAAAAATCAAAAATCAATAGCATGGCATACAAGTGCAAAAATAAAAGAGCAGGCATAGCTATGCTACACACAACTGGATTAATAATGGTGAGAATGTTTGGCATACAATTTCACTACATGCTTACCAAGATTAAGAACAATTACTGGTCGGCTGTAGTTTCTTCTGCCTTTGGCTCGTCTGCCTTGTCTGCATCCTTGTCAGCATCTATAAGATCAAGAGTAATAGGTTAGTATCGTCCAAAGCATACACTGTAACTTTAAACAAATCATATGGCCTACCTTCTTGCAAGTCGGATGTCCAGAGTGTAAGGTTGTCCCTGAGGAGCTGCATGATGAGAGTGGAGTCCTTGTAGCTCTCCTCGCTAAGAGTATCCAATTCAGCAATAGCATCATCGAATGCTTGCTTGGCAAGATGGCAAGCGCGATCAGGGGAGTTGAGGATTTCATAGTAGAAGACGGAGAAGTTCAAAGCAAGACCAAGTCTGATTGGATGAGTAGTAGCAAGCTCAACCTGTGCGATTTCAGTAGCGGCCTTGTATGCTTCATGAGCGTTTGTAGCAGCTTCCTTTCGGTCTTCACCAGTGGCGAATTCAGCAAGATAACGGTAGTAGTCACCCTTCCTGAAATTTGAATAGCCAAGCAAAAAAAGTTAGGAGTGATGCAAACAAGCATTGGGTGATATAACTAGACAGACTTACATCTTGTAGTAGAAGACCTTGGACTCACCACTCGTGGCTGAGCTGACGAGATGTTCATCCAAAACAGCTAAGATATCGCGACAGACATCGTTCAATTCATTTTCGATCTTTTGTCTGTATGACTTGATCTTCTCAACTTGAGCTGAATTGCCCTTGTTTTCTTCCTTTTGCTCAATGGAAGAGACGATTCTCCATGAAGCGCGGCGAGCACCAATGACGTTTTTGTAGGCGACAGAAAGCAAATTTCGCTCCTCGACGGTCAATTCGACATTGAGCTATCAAAAAGTTATAACCACCGCAATTAGATCAAAGGGCGGAGCTTCCCAAGTGGGGAGGAAACCCAAAGATGTATTGGTTACATACCTTTGCAACTTCCTTCATGTAGGCAACCATTTCTATAAGATTTAAGTCGTGTTAAGTGTTTGAACAATTTGCAGCAATGTACTTATTATCTGAAAATAGAAACTGACCATCGTATCTTTCGGCTTGCTCGGCGAGCTTGCTCATAAAAACCTATATTTCATGCGAAAGATAAAGAGGTAAAACTGGTCAGTACGTTGTCGACCGCGCATTAAAACACACAGTATGCCAGGAATAATCCATAGTGTAATAAAAAAGATCTTAAACATTGGCAAAGACATACTTGATTTTCACGTTCCTAGAACACGCAGATGTGATCGTAGTCAGTAACCGCGTACCCAAAACAAAAAACTGGATTGCATAATCATTGCACAATGCCTCATCCAAGGAAGCTCGGTTCAGGCAAGGATGAGTATTGTAAATGATCAAGCAAAACACAAATTACTTACGGCAGACATTTTGGTATAGATTGAATAAAAACCTTTTGAGATAGTTTTTTTGATACCGACTCTGTGTGGACAACAGCTGGCTTTTCGACGAAGGGCGTCATAGTGCACGTGCAAGGTGCAAAAGCGGCGACGTCATTAAGCACGTGACTTTCATGTCCAATCAAATTGCAAACAGCCAGAGCCCGAATCTGCACATCCCATCGAAGTATGAATTTGGGATCCCGTATCATTGCATGGCGATTCCAGGCTGTGTGGTTTGCCTCCAGCTGTTTCGTTGACTTTGCCATGTCTTTTTGAGGTTTTTTTTTTTTTAAAAAAAAATACTTTGATATCCATTAAAGCATACCAACCAAATGGTGATTACATGCATGAAGGCGGTTTATTTTATACATCTGTATTAAATAATGCTATGATATTGTGGGACAAACGAAAATGAAGGATTTTTGTACATTTTATTCAGGCGTCAGTACGTACCTAATGCGAAATAAATACATTGCAATAAGATTAGTTCACGTTTATCCTACTATACTACATCACAATTATCAAAAGCTTACATTTTAACGGCGAAGAGCCCAGCTGGGAGTCCATGTTGCTTCTTCTCCTTCAAAATTTTGAAGCCGGCAGCCTTGAATAATTTCTTGTAAAGATCGTCCGATCTTATGAATGCATGATCAGACGTGAACGCATAGTATAAAATCACGCAAAACAGAATATTCCACTCTTACCTTGTTACACTGCTGTCTTCTTCGTCTACAATGTATCCTTTCGAAGCATTATTTTCTTTAATTCCAATAATACCATTAGGCTGAAGTCCGCCCTTGCATCGTTTCAAGAATGAAACCAAATCATCTAGAAAGATTTTAGTGCAAACACGACCAATTAGCTGCTTCCTGCTGTGCTGATAATTGCTATTGAATCGACATACCGTCGGTTAAATGTCCAAGAACCCACTGACACCATATAAGGTCGTATTTCCCTGATTCTGGCGTAAATTCTTGCAGCCCCATGCAGTATAGATTCCCTATTTTTCCAGCTTGGATTTCTTCTTTCAGATATTCTTGTTTTGCTTGTTCTATAAATTTTGGTGTCTGCTCCACAAGGTCGACTTTTGCAAAAGGAACTCGAAGTAGAAATTCTTTGGTTACTCTTCCAATGCCTGCTCCGCAATCACATGCATAGCCTTTATCAATTCGAGCTTTCTTTTTGATAACATTGTTGGCTCCTCGAAGATCGTTCACGAATTCGTGGATTAGATCCAACGATGCTGCACATTCTACTGGACATACCGATTCGAAACCTCCCAGCATTCCATTGACCGTCGGATCAACAGAAGACCAATAGTCTACCGCCTTTGTATACCAATTCTCGTCGGCAAATTGAGGAACAGCGTTGCTGCTCATTATTGTTGTTGATACCTGCTACCAGCTGCTTCCAACTCTTTGAGTTTGTGTAAGGACTGGTTTTTGAAAAAATATTGCGCTGTTTAAATTGCGCTTTGCGGGGGAAAAAAAATCCATCCTGCTTGTACTGTAAATTTCGATGAATTTTGCGGTAACTGCATCCCATATCTACATTAAGCGTGGCCTAAATTTGCATGCAATTAGAACCATTTTTTGTATGTTGATCATGAACAATTTTTGCGCTTACTTACCAATATTGCAAGAAGCAATATGGCCACTCCCGACGTAGTTAAGGGTGCAGGTGATGCAAATAAACGCAGTTTCTATGAAAATGTGAATGAAAACAGAAGAACCTTTTAATTCAGAACCTACCTTGTAAGTGATGTCAAGGTTCTTGACTAACTGTGAGTCCACACTGGACTAGCTAGTTGATGCTGAACCACCACCTCTTCTCCTGGTCCAGCATCATCCTCGGCATTGGTTGGTGGCCGAGCAAAAGCAGCTGGCCGTTCATCATTATGTGTCGCCATATATTGAAATACAAATCGAATGTTTTTGGCCGCCATCTTGTCCCTATTCCACACGGTTCTACAAGAGGTGCACTTGAGAATTGCATGGATGGTCCGTTTTTGATTATTAGGCGGTGTTTGGTTCGACACATTAGATAATAAATTAGATTTTGGGTAAGCCTCTAGGTTAACGAGGCTTTTCGTGTGACATTCTGCACACACTTTTGATGTATTGTACTCGTCGATGACGAGTACTGAGGTATGTACATTTCGATTAGATAGCTGATATAGATGTCTTCTTAGTCGTTTGACAGGTGCAGGGAGTTTCCCTGCAATTCCACCGCAGGCACCGTTGCCAAAAGCAAAAATGTAGTGTTGTCTATTATCTTCTTCTGGTTTGTCGCAACTTGATGACGGTATCCAAAATTGACGCCTTCTAGGTTCCGGCTCCATCATATGGCTATGTCTAGGTTTGGGTGGTGCGCCATACTTTTTTGATCCATAAGTTAATCGACGGCCGATTTCTTCAAGGCCTTTTTGCTTGCCTTGGTACGATTTAAACTTGAGTTTTCTATATCGTCTATCAATGTTGTAAAAATAAATAACTTTGTCAAAATTCTCTATGCGATTTTGTATCGCATGTTGCAGGGTATCAAAATTTGCCGTCTTCAATGACTCTAAGTTGTCTATGATGTCCAAAAGTTCTTGTGATGTCTGCTGTCTAAGTTGTTGGCGCAGCTCCTTGGCTCGGTTGAACCCACACAAGTGGTAATACTCCTTGGTCGACGTGCTTCGAAAACGATGGGAGTTGGTACTACTCCCATCAGCAGCCACAAACAGATCTGTTACTCCTGGATCAATGCCCCAAATCGTACAGCGATGATTACCATGAAGAAGCCAATTTCGATATTGAGCCGGAGTCTTTGGGGCTACAGTCTCATGTTTGGGCTTCAAAAAAATGAACTCTAGGTCCACACCGTCTGTCCGTAGGATATTGCTAAGGTTGAGCGAATCAAACATGTCAGATAATATATTGCATCTCCATATATTGAAAGAAGTGCTTACCTAAATTCCATGCGCTCTTGACTTAAATCTTGTATTGACTCTATTCCCAAAACTTGAAAATCAAAATTCTGCCAGCAGATTTGTCTAAAATGCTCTTCCGTCATGGCACCTCCAGTGTAGAGTCCAGCTCTACGAGTTAAATACGGCAGCGTGTAGCGATCTAGTTGTATATGCGCGGCCTGCATGGAACATACAGGAAATAGTGTAAATCTACGACATCCTTTAGGATCGGTATATTTGGCGGGTCTAAAGGTTCCCGCATTAATGTCATCTATGGTGGTTGTAACAAAAATTTCGATTTGAGGTCGTCTAGACAAAATTGGCGTACAGGTGCGAAGCTTTTTTGCTGCAAAATTTGTATGCGATTTGCTTTCGATGGCGTTATGCGCCAGAGAGACAAGACTGTCGAATGACTTTTGGGGTACTGTTAGACCCTTCAAAATCTATGAATGCATTTGGTTTAGCAATACAATTCGACTGTGCAAGTAAATAACGATCGTCCATTGTGCAGCTCACTTGTTTTATGTTCCGATGAACATATTGCTTTGAGACAAAATTTTGTGGACGTGGTTCTTGTATTACCACTCTTCTTTCCACGTAGTCTAAAACTTTGGCCATCCATGGCAGGTACAAGTTTGCATGGGCCGATAGCGACTCCTCGGTTATTGGAGTCGGCCCAAGTTGTTCTGCCATGGCTCGGGCATCCATCGCAGCCCTTGATATCGAATGGTCCTCTACCACTGGCCATTCTGCTTGTTGACTAGCAGCTCTTTTGTATATATATTCTGCCAGCTTCTTACGCTCCTTAACGCTTGCGTTTTCCAAAAACCAGCTGTCAGATGACTCATTTAGTCTCAGAAAGAAGTAATCTACGCTTCTCTTTTCGAAATTCGAGACAACGTGTTGACGAGCCATGACGTTATATTCTCTCGCCATCTCGCTAATCATGGCAGTATCAGCATAGAAAGGTATTGTTCTGGCCGCAGGTGACAGACTGCGAAATTCTCCAAACAAGTCCTTGATCCATTGATCAGCGTTTTGGCCCTTACCTACCAACTGGCAAAAGATATTATAGAAAAGTGGCTGTCCAAAAGTTGGCAATAGCTCACCACGTTGAATTCGATCTAGTGCCAGAAAATTTGCGAAAAGAGATGCAATATATCGCAAATTTCTGCATTTCAAGACTGTCTCTTGAATGATGGTCCGTAACAGTTCATTAGTACAAGCGGTATCGATACTTGTTTTGATAGTGGATCGACGTTTTAATCCTGTATCTTCAGCTTTACCAGGTTTTCGCTGTGGACAGAGCTTGTTGGAAGATCTTTGGTGATCCCATTGACCACAGCTAGGACAAGGTTTCGCATTCGGATCGTTTCTTCTTTTCTCTATGATTTTTCTCCTCGCTTCTTCTTGGACTGCTTCGCGCTTGCTTTTTGATTTCTTCCTTCTAGCTTCGATCTTTTTCTGTGCCTTTTCCATATTCTTGCGTACACTTTCGGACAACGGAAGATCTAGTGATACGATCAATTAGCATGTGAGAAACAGAAGCTCCTCTGAGATCATTAGCATTAATTAACATACTTAGATCATAAATGTAGGCAGGTAAGCCCCTGTCATAATCTTCAATATCATAATCATCCAGGTCTATATTGATGTGATCTACCATCTCTTGAAGATTTGAAGCTGATAGCTTCCTTCGTTTGAAAGAATGGTGTAGGTTTTCAAAAATTGCCGGTCTTTTCATGGGAGTCCTAGACACTGTTCCGGCGGAAAAAGCTTTAACAATGATGAGTATGTGCGTGCCGAAATGTTAAACAATTTGTCATTGTTTCAACATACTAGGACCAAAATTGCCAAAATTATCGGACGTTGTTTCCGGAGGCGTACAAGGAGCAAGAATATAATTGTCTAGAGAATAAGGATAATGATAAGACTCATATACTCTTATGGAAGGTTTTTAAACGTTAAGATATGTACCCTCTTGGTCCAAAATTGGCTCGAACACCGTGACGGAGGGTGGCGGTGACGGCGTGCAAGGTGCAATTATATATCCGTCTAGAGATTGAAGACAATGGTAAGGCACATGTACTCGTTTTAAAAGCTCCTCAAAAGTGGCTACATACCGTCATCGGAAGACGGCATAGATGGCAGAAATGAGTTAGATGCTGTTAGGAAAATACAGACTGATTAGCCGAATGTACTGGTGTGCTAATTGTTTGGAAGTTGATAACGATACTGCAATAAAACTCGGTCTACATTATACTTCTCACTTATTCACTCCACAAATACTCACCATAAGATGGCACAAACGGATTATAGATGCGCAATGGCGCGTTCAAGAAATAATTGGTAGGTATAAATGGCAATAGATGTGAGTGATCTGCATTTCGTTATTGGTCAAAGTTGTTTGATGCCAAAGTAGTATGTATGTAGTTAGTGCCATAGGACAACATGCAGAAAATTTGAAAACACGAATCTCATATACCTGGTAAATCATCGTTTTGGGCCTCCTCCTCGCCCTGCGGTACTCGCGTTCTCGACGGACCAGGGTCGCCTATATATATGCATTGTTGTCAGCGGCCACGAATTCATAAAGCAAATGAGTTGACATGAATGCCTACCGTCGCTGTATCGATTGTCGCTGTATCGATTTTGACTATGATTCATTGTACTTTTTGGGCCCTTGCGGTATAGTACGAAACGCTTTTGAACTAGTGGACCAAAGAAACACCCGAAGACATATCAGCCAAATCTTTTATAGTTCGGAATTAGAATTTCAGGGATTGTTTCCTTTCTAGTGATTGGAACCAAATTTAAACAACTTATTTCGCCACACTCCTTTTCAGTAGAAGTTGATGCCACAGTACAGATAAAGCTTCTCTTAACACCTCCATTACTGACATGACTAGACGAAGAGCACTGATACTCGCGACACTGAACTCATGGGCGGTTGTATACTTTTGCGTTCGCCAGGAGGCCACTGAGATCGATATAAATGTCTTTCTGCATAAGATGTGTACGGCATTCTTTCAAAAGTTACGTAGTTGATAGGATTCTGACAATCTGATCTGTATTCCTGCGCCAATATATCCTCGAAGTAACCTGACCTTGGGTGAGATGCACTTTTTCATACTCTGTGAATGAATAAAACCATTCTCCACTTTCATCTGATGTACTTTATTGCTAGATAATGTATCTCTTCCATTTAATCCATTTGCAAATGAAAAGAGTCAAAGTCTTTCCTTCTGTGCAAACATTGAAATGAGTATTAGCTGAGCATCACATATTCAGTAACAGACTGTCCAATAAATCCCGTTTCTGAAATAGACATTTCTGAGTTTTCACAGGTTGATATTTTCCCGCTTGCACCTTGGACAGAATGACGCCGCATGGTGAATCCATGCTTTGCACTCAGCTCGGGTAACCATTTGGACAGACTCGCAAATACGGTCACTCAGTCGATCGTCAGCAGTTAATGAATTTCGCCTTACACCAGCCTTTACTTTTGACCAAAATTCTTCAATGGGATTCAAGAAAGGAGAATATGGAGGAAGATACAAACAACGGTAGCCTCGACTCTCGATTAGCTCACGTACCTTGACTGGAGTGTGTATAGGAGCATTGTCCATTACTAGATAATGCCCCTTCATATTGTTCCTATCCAACACATCCATCACATTGGATATATAAGTGAGAAAATGCTCAGTCCTTGTTCCAACCCGACCATTTACCACCATTGCCGTTGTACCATTTGCCTTCCTCTTTTTGGATATCGATGCAGCTTGCGGTTTCTTCAAAGATATATCTATCACTCCTGCTTGTGATATGGCTCCCAAAATCGTTATTGTGATACCTTTGGCTGTTGGCACAATGCCCTTGGCAGGAGTTCCTTTTCGTGAGCGTCCATAATTTCGCTGAGTGTGAAGATTAAATCCTGCCTCATCGATGAATACGCAATTCTTACGATAGTCTAGCTCAGGATTCGCTTCCCATTCTTCAATTCTTTCCCTTCGCAATTTGAGCACACGGTCACTATTTCTTGCAGCAGGCAACTTTTCTAGTTTTTTGAGGGTCAACTTGCATTTCTGAATCAGTGTCTATGTAGCGCAGATATTGATATCGATAGTTCCGGGAACGCTTCATAGAGAGCTGTTCTAATATCTGATAATACAGCTGTCGGGTGCTCATCAAAATAGCCTATCAGAAATTGGGAATGACACTCTGTTAGTTTAGCCTTACGTCCAGCTCCACTTTTTCTACCGCTTAGCGGCAAACGTCGCTCTTCGTCATCATTATATTTTTTGATGTAGTGTTGCGCCGTCCTAATGTTAATACCAGTCAACAGGGCAGCGTCTTCCCTGCTCAATCACGTAATCAAACAATTGTTCAATTTGATGCGCAGTGAATCGTCGGTATGGCCTCTTGGTTTTCGTGTACGTACCATTTCCGCGGAGTATTCAATGACGACTGTGGGTGAAGCAGCTTCTGCTGATGGTACCTGTCGCGGTACTACAGTAGTATCAATATCCATCAAAATTCTCAACGGCACCAGAACAGTGTCAGCGACTGCGTCTTCCTCCTCAATATCCATTGGTTGGCTTACCTCTTCCGTCAGGTTTTCCAGATTTGGCATGTTGAACTCTGTGGAGGTGAAGTTTTCAACTTCACATAAAATCATGTTTTCGCCTTCAATAGGAGCAATATTATTGTGTTCCATGTTGTGCTCATTATACAGGTGTTCGTATGGCGTAATATTCAATTTTCTTTTTTAAAAAAATTTGTATTTGCGCTTGAAAAACGACTAGGGCAAAAAATACAGCAATGCTAGTGCGAAATTCAAGTTCAGGTCAGCGTAAACAAATCAGGGCCGTCTCCGCAAGGTATTTTGAGAAACACAGTAATGTTGCAGTCCTTCGGCGGTCCTCACAAAACACATAATGAAACAAGTACAAATAAAGATGAAAATTTTAGTATATCTATGCCCTTTAGCACAACATGATAGCGCTTACAATGTTGTTGTTGAGCCGCCGGAAAGCATTGGCTTGAGTTGCGCCTACTATTGATTGATGAATCACAAATAAAGAATAGAAACCAACACGCAGATATCTGCGTTTATGTTTTGAAATATAGAGGTCTTTCTCCAAGTATTTTGTTGATACTCGCAAATGAAGTACATGTGATTGCTCGACAATCAGATATGTAGCTTAGATATTGCTCGTGCTATAATTGACCTACTATTGCTTTGACGAGCTTACGTACTCCTTTGATTATTCCATGATGCTTTGGATGTACTACAGGACCACAACTTATCCACCATATCGGCAGGTCACGCACCTCATTGGTGTGGTCCGAGGTCCGGTATCGCCAATGTCTTCTGCTGGTCGCTATATGTGTCATCATACAACTTGATGTACAAATGGTTTATTTTACGACTTTTATATACAATCTATTATGAAAACACTTCATTATTCACAATTTATTCTACCGTGACGAAGCTGGTATCTCAGTCATTAGTATGCTTAAATTATGAATTATGTCATGAATTTGTTGAAAATCAAAGTGGATGAAGGTGAATACTAGTGGTCGATTTCATCTATACTAAGAAATACGCAGAATAAACGTAAAAATGCAAACAGGAACAGTAACTTATCTATTACTTTCGTTCCTAAATTTCAATCATGTATTGCTTTCGGCATTATCTACAGCAGCTAGCCCTAGGAGCCAATTGCACCTAACATTTAAGTCGATTATTTGTCTACGCTTGAATCACCGACTTACTTACAAGTTACAGTACTCAGATAAGAAGGCTTGCAGTAGGCGCTAGTACCATTATACTTCTGAAATTCTTGTGTAATTATGGATTGTTCCGATATAGTGGATAACTAGCCGGTATTTACTCATAAGAGTGGCTATTGTTTGAAGACTCAAACAGGTAGATACAAAAATAACCAACAGATTCATATGGCTTAGAAAATAAAGGGAATGGGATCGGGTGGTTGCTGTCCTTTCTACAGAATTAAATAAATTATTAAATGAAAGAAACCCTCTATATACTGCGAAAACTGGAGAAAGAACTCTTACCAAAAGGGATATAAAATGGCATGGAAATGAGATGCCCTTTCAAGCGGCACAAAGCGCTTGTGAAAATGTGACTTGTTAAATGCTGTTGGCTTTCAACACAGCTCAACTGCGCAGGCTTACCGACATGTCAGTATTGTCGAAAGTCACCATAGCGGCTAATGTCTTCCATGTTATAGCAAGCCATGCAGCCTCCACAGAAAAGGTTTGATCCATGCCGCTATGCAATGCATTCGTACAAATTACATCTAACGCTCATAACGGCTTAGGAAGAAATTATCGGAGTCCTGCTTGGCAGTTGGCAAGTAAGTAGCACTATTACAGAAGACCAGTTTTAGTATGGATAGTAACCGAAGACAGCCAAGAAACATATCCAATCCTTTTTCTCGAGATCAATCTGTAGCGGTTGTAGAAGCAGTATGCGTATTGACTAGATCCGATAAACGCAGAGACCGCGTTGAAATATCTCCTGTTCAGCTTCATTTGGCGGTTGTTGAAGCAGAGGTAAGGCTCTCATGCTTCTACTAGGTTTGTTACGAACTAAGCTGACAACAATACAACATTTCGTCACTAGAAAATTGAAAAAGAACTGGGTCGCCAGATCTGTGTTGTTGGATGGGTTAGTATTCTCACATCCAGCATACCACAAGGAGTGATATTCTACGCTAATCTAACATTGATCTAGTATCATAGCCACCCTCACATTACAGTCTTCCCATCTCATATAGGTATGGTTTACTCTGTGAAGTTTCAAATTTACATGATGATTAATGTAGATTTTGATTGTCAGACATCCGTACTCAGCTATCTCAACAAATGATGGACCCTCGATTCTTTGGTTTGATTGTGTCGTGTTTTGACACAGACGTGGATTTAGTACGTTCCACACTTCGTTTTGTCCATTTTGTCCTTGATGAATTCTTATATTTATAACGCCATCTGCTATAGACACAAAGATTACAGATAACTTGCTTTCAATCTAAAGACGATCCAGCAAGAGGGTATGTTGTCGCTTGACGGTTGTATCCGAATTACTATTGCTAATTATCCTTCAGTCCACTTCGATGCAATATTCCACTGGAGATACTTCCAGATGAGCTGATGCAGACACATACTTGCGAAACAATCATAGATATTTGTCACAAGGTTTATGAAGAGCAGGAAAAGGAATTTTCACAATCGGTACAGCGTGTTCAGTATGATTATAAATTAGGTACTGAGGCTGAAGAAAATATGCTCATAGATGAAAGTGATAGGTAAGCTATCAGATAGTGCGAATTACAAACAAAAAATTTTGAGGCTAATTACATGCAACAAGTACGGCGAACAGCCTTCCACGGAAATTGAACGAGCTCTACAATGCCGGTATATATGGACAAGAGATAATTAGTTTAATAGACAAGCTCGTTGTGCCAGCAACTGAACTTGCTAATCAACGGCATCTAATGAATTTAAGAGAGGTAAAGTTTACCGAAAGTATTACAGCGAATTTATTGATCCAGAATACTAATGTTGCTACGAAGATAAAACGTTTAGAAGCACAGTATCCAGCACTTCGTAAAACAGAACACGAGGTATAAGTTAATCTTTCGAGGAAATATATATCTCCATCCTGTATATTTTATCGAGTGAGCCAATGATTCGATCGTTAATATAATAACAATCGTCTTCTCAACGTGTGGAAACTCAGATCAAAGCCTGCATGGAAATAACAAAGCAACGCTCTGCCTTTGATTGAGAGCTTTAGATATACACGCACAAATGCTCACTGAAAACTATTGTCCATATCTTCCTGATTAAAAATTTTTATGACATAAAACGCTTTTTCAATAATTCATAAGTACGTTTGATTCAGGATGATTTTGTAAGATAATAAGCTAAATTAGTAGAAACTAATCCAAATAATGTTTGAACGCAGATGAGATCATGATATTTGGGGTCTCTGTGACACGGCTTCCAATTTTGTTTTTGGCGTACACCCTGTGTTGAGGTCATTGGAGTCATGCTCTGCAGAAGAAAGAAGGACTCAATGTGCCATTCGTACGACACTAAAACTACAGATCACTTTTCCTTTAACTTGCCTTCTTGGGTTCCAGTAAATTGGTCAGTGGTCATAACTTCCCTCTCCTTATCCGGAGAGATAATGAAGACTTGAGACTTTTTCGCATTCTTCTGCAAGTGCTTGGAGATAGAGGCAGTGAAGAGTCTATATACGCAAAGTTGTCAACTTTGTTGTTGTTTGTGACTCGATAAAAAGGTGGGTTTCATGCAGCTCACTTTTTTAGTTTTCCTGTGTGGCCAGTTGTCAATATGATTATATCTGGCCTGAATTCCTCAGTAAGATTCAGTATAGACGATCGAATATCGCCCTCAAGGACAACGGTTCGTACATTCAACTGTATAGATTATATTAGTACGAGTAACATAGTAAGGTCAACAATATAATTGTTACCGGCTTACATCATGAAGTCTTAAACGCTGAGCCACTTTTTCCAACATATCTTCTGCCTTGGAAACTAGAAACTCCATTTGAGGATCACGCTGAGCAGCATAAGTGAGATCCACAGTGGTGCTAACTGGTGTAGCACCGTGCATAATACTATATGCTGTCAGTTGTGATAATAAGCTTGGACATACGACATTGACAAGGCAAATACTGTCGGTTGGAAGAAGAGTATTGTCTTCGATGCATTGTTGTATAACCACATCAGAGTTATCATGTTCGCAGTAGGGTATGAGGATCTTTCGTCGCCCACTCTGTAAGTAAGCAGTTGAGAACCTTCGAAGTGTAGTCATAGCAGGTAAAGAAGTGAAACTATTCTGATTTGTTTTATTTGCGCCATTCACTTTTTATTTTCGCCCTTGGGGGGAAATCTCACGCCGCACAAATTTGGGATTTCACACTGACCTTGGATTGCGCGCTGAACTCGGGGATGAACCATGCATCCGAATGATTTTCATTCGGAAGAATACTCGGCGCGATGCTTGTTTAATGATATTCTGTATCCTTTCTGGTCTGCTTATAGCCCTAGCTGCAGATGACTGATCCTATTTTGTGGGGTTGGACCGATTGTCTCTCCAGTATCCGAATGAGAAACCATGGAACCACATTTATACACCAGTTTATTTCTCTTCAATCAAATTATCTTATGCCTTTATCCAGACTTCTTTCCTTGTATTCAGTTAAGGTTTACTTGACAGTTACGACAAAAGATTATTCTGACAAATTGTTCTTTCATATGTGATATACCAACAATTGGCTTCTGGGTTTGAAACCGTTGGTTGTTGCTGACCAAAAAACGCTGACTGCACTGACTCATCCACAACCTTTCTACCTGGCAAAGCCTCTCTTACACTCATATACTGCCATCGAAATAATTAATGACTTACATGACGGACAATTGGAAGGATTCCGAACGCCCTACAAAACCAGTAATAGATCAGCATCTTGCCACCCAGAATGAGTACGATTTTGAGTACATTCACAATACAGTATACCAACTGGCAAAGTCAGAGCACAACTTGGCTCCCCAAGTTCGAGAGGCACTTAACGTTATTGAAGAAGCAATAGATAGATATGGGTAAGTTGATGGAGTATTATTGAACAACGACTTACTCTTCAAACTATGGGATAACTTACGAGCCCTTTATCTTCACATGCTAAATAGACAAGGACGGCTATCCTTAGCGTTCAATGGTGGAAAGGATTGTACAGTGCTATTACACTTAGCCGTTGCTGCCCTGTACCATCGACTCAAAACTCAAGATATCCAACCTATACAATCTGTCTATGTGACATGTCGAAACCCTTTCCCAGAAGTAGACGATTTTGTTGAGGTGTGCGCACAGCGCTATAGACTAGAGTCTGTACGAATCCCTGCACCAATGCGCCTTGCTCTTCAACAATTTATAGACACCGTCAAAGTGAAACCAGAGGCCATCTTGGTGGGCATTCGGCGAAATGATCCATATGCAGGTGAGATTTCACAATAGCCCACATATACTACCAGGGCCGATGTACAGAAACGATCATCGTTCACTAACGACTTTGTCAATCAAAGATACATTGACGCATTTTGATCCTACTGATGAAGGCTGGCCTTCATTCATGAGAGTTCATCCAATAATTGACTGGTCCTATCAAAACGTTTGGGAGTTTCTACTGTTACTTGGAATACCGTACTGCGAGCTGTACGACAGAGGGTAGGATGTCAAGATGGAATGTATATAACATGAGTAAGCCATAATGATGAGTGACTCTTTTTATTAGGTACACTTCCCTTGGTGGTCTGGATAATACGTTTCCTAACCCAGATCTCCTCAACACCAATGCTCCAAGCGGATATAATCCAGCCTACAAGCTTACAAATGAACAGCATGAGCGATGTGGCCGTGTGAGCTCGACCAAGAATTGATTTGATGCAAGCGCTACTGCTTTAAATGACACTTTGTTATAGACGTTAGGGGTTGTATAGATTGAGTCCTCTTTTTTTTTTTTAGTGTATACCAACGAATAGTGTATCTACCGAATCGAATAAAAGCGCTTGCAACAATTAAAATCAAAACCAATGTATGGCGCTTGGATTCTTTTCAATCCTTTTATTTACACTGTTGTATCCATTGAGTCACCACCGCTCTCCTCCAAACTATCGGCAATATTTTCTGTAGAATCTACGTGTGTTGCTTTCTCTTTGTCTGTTGCTGTCATATCGCCTACATCAACTATATCCGAAACAACATTAGAGGAGTTGGTGGATTCGGGTTCTTCGTCTATGTGGGCATTGATTGCACCCATTTCTCGGTTAACGATATCAGAAGCGGTAGCTGAAGCAGCCGATGCTGTACTACTCATGTGGTGCTGTAGCTCCTGCTGATATTCATGAGATGTATGGTCATGTCGAAAATGGAGCGGTTCTTTGGTAGGAAGAGTAACAATATTCATGGTAGCATCGGTGAAATGACCAGGTTGACCGTTAACATTATTCATTTCCGCCTTCCCTGCCGAAATGAATTCACTGCTGCCGTTGGACGCTTGTGTCTCATCATCAGGGATTGAAAATTCGTTTACAGAGGATGTTATCAATATTACCTATTAAACCGAATATCTTGCATTAAAGAGAAGCGCTTGTTTTCAAAAATGTAAAAATGTTAGTCTTGTTCCTTACTTTCTCAACTGCTCTCAGGTACTTGACCCGTGATGTATAATGTCGTGTCGGACTAACTAGTAATTCTGCAAATCGCTGTATCGTAAATGGTGGTCTGATATAGAAGGAAAAGAGCTTAAAAAATATTAGAGATGAAGTTATAGTGATTAATGAGAACATACTCTTCCATATTGTCAATAATATCTATAATTCTTGTTGTTAGGATCTCACTCTCTTGCTTGAGTTCGGTGTTGCTTTCGACACCTAAAATATTTTGCCTAGTGATCTATTGGGTAGATTTAACGTCAGCTAAGCGATGTAAAGGTAATCGAAGGTGAAATATAAATTAAATACCTCTAAAATTCTCATCTTTGCAATCTGCTTAAGATCTTTCCAAGGAATGGTGAGTATATCTGTTTCGGAGATGGCGATGAGTTGACGATTGACGGATGAGGTAAGACTGCCATTGCCGAATTCTGCGCCTTGATCGTTATCTTCTTCCATTTGCATATCAGTTAGTGTTCTTTCATTTAGAGGCTTTGATGATTCGGAGGAATGTTGTACATCATCTGCTCCTTCTGTGGTGGCAGTAGCTTGCCCATTTGTGTTGGACATCGCTAAAAGCTTCAAATCGCTACACGACGTCACAACCCTTACTGTAAATTAGATACCGACGAAACTCGTCGTCACTTGCTCAAGTTGTACTATAATTCTTACTCTTCACCATGGCTTACCCTGCAGTGTCCCGGGTCACCGAGGCCTTGAATTCACTCTATTCAGCTCAGGATTTAGAAGCGAAAAAAGAAGCTAATCGCTGGCTCGAATCATTTCAAAAAACTGTAAGTTGTTCGCTTCCGTTGGCGGATCATTAAATGTAGAACTTGGATCCATCTAAGCATTCTTTGTCATAACTGTTCTCTAGCCCGACGCATGGTCTGCTGCGGATTATTTGATTAAAGCAGATGAATCTAGCGTAGAGATAAAGCTGTTTGCAGCTCAAACCTTTAGACAAAAGGTAAAAGAGCTATCCTAAGAATCAGCTACCTACAATCAATTGCTTACCGGGCTTATCGATCTGCAGATAACATTTGACTTAAAGGAACTAGATGAATCTGCTCGCGTTTCACTTCGCGATTCACTCCTAACCTTGCTATCCGGATATGCTACAACTGGTCCCCAGGTCATTAACACGCAGTTGTGCCTGTCATTGGCTATCTTGGCAATTCAAATGCCTGGCTGGAAGAATGTCATCGCACAATTTGTTGAACTCCTTGGCAATTCTGCAGAAACAATACCTACCCTTCTAGAATTCTTAACTGTTCTTCCTGAAGAAATCAACAATAATAACAGGATCCCAATAGGGGTAAGGTTTGCCTATATTCGTCATGGAGCAAAATACAGTTATCTCACGATTGTTCCAATGTCGTTCATGCTATATTATATGTTAGGATGAGGAATTTCGTTCCAGAGCTACCGAGCTATTGACAAACAATTCAGAAGAAGTATTAAAATTGTTGGCGGTGTACATACAGTCAAGCGGTAAGTATAGGGCTGTAAGACAATGATCATGCATGATTTAAAAGTTGCTGACCAAATCATAAGGCTCGCAAACCGCCATTCAAAACAGCGTCTTCAAATGCCTCTCGAGCTGGCTCAAAACAGGAGACATAGATGTTAATAAGTTGGCAGCCAATCCACTACTTGATTTGGCATTTACGGCTCTAAAGGATGATGAGTTGTTTGATATCGCAGTTGATGTGGTTTGCGAGATTATTTATGAAACCAAGGATGTCCAAGATTACATGCCGCTTATTCAAGTGATCTATCCGAAACTTGTTCCCCTGTATCAAGACCTAGCAACCGTCAAAGAAGAGGAAGATGATGACAAATTCAGAGGATACTGCCGTATCTTCGTTGAAGCTGGTGAAGCCTATATGCTATTGATTACCGCACATCTGGAGGCATTCACTACTATTATCGATGGTATTTCTATTTGCACGGCTTATCACGATCTTGAAATTGTTCCTATGACATTCAACTTTTGGTTCGAGCTTACGAATTCGCTGACGAGCGAAACATACCGACAGTACCAACCCCATTTTGTTCGCTACTTTGACCAACTAGTTGATGTCATGATCAAGCATTTGCAGTATCCCGAAGACTCCAGCGATTTTACTAGCCAGGATCGTGATGAATTTAGGCAATTCCGTCACCACATGGGTGATACTCTTAAGGACTGCTGTAGAATAGTGGGATCTCATAGATGTCTCAGCAAGCCCTTGGGTATTCTCTCTGGTTTGCTAGCTGGAGCTCACACTTCAGCCACTTGGCAGCAGATTGAAGCACCTATATTCGCCCTTCGCGCTATGGGTTCTGAGATTCCTGACGAAGAGAATGAAGTGATGCCACAGATTATGGAATTCTTATCCAAGCTTCCACATCATCCAAAGATTCGATATGCAGCTACTCTTGTTATATCTCGCTATACTACATGGACTCGAAAGCACCCTGAATTCTTGGCATATCAACTGAATTTCATCTCTGCTGGATTTGAGAACGAAGAAGTAGCAGCAGCAAGTGCATTGGCTTTGAAGCATCTTTGTAAGGACTGTAGCGAGGTAAAGAGAGTTAAAGAAAAAAAAGTGTTACATCTACTCAAAGCTAATGTCATTTTGTTCCTAGTTACTCATAGACTACTTGTCACAACTGCACCCATTCTTCATTAACGTTGGAAAATCATTACCCATATTGGATGTTTTGGAGGTGACAGAAGCTGTTGCACACGTCATTGCTGTCATCCCTACCAATGAACTTCTCAAAGCTCTTCAACTTTTCTGCTTACCTTTGGCACAAAAACTTCACGACTTGGCTATTAAAGGGAATGAAGCTACCGAAAAAGATCGTCGTGATGCTGCAGGCAAGTTAATCAAAGTAATTGGTTTACAAACCATGCTTGAAAGTTAACCATCGTGTATGCATAGATTTGTTGGAGCAAATCAATATTTTCCTGCAAGTCATTCAGCCTGACATCAGCATGAATGAAACTCACCCCTGTGTGGCATTCCTCAACGAACTATGGCCAGTATTTGATTTATGTCTCGCTAACTTTGGAGCCGATCAGCTAGTATCCGAGTCCTTGTGCAAGTGTTTTAAGACTTGCGTTATCTCGTATCGATTGCATTTTGTTCCTCTTTTGCCTCAATTGCTTCAACGAATTGTCAACGTATTTTCTCAAACTGGAATGAGCGCCTACCTGTGGGTTGCCGGTCGAACTATCCGAGAATACGCAGTTGAAGGTACAGATGGTGTAGCCCCATGTCTGGAACTTGTTGAGCAGTTGAGCAGCCCAACCTTTGCCATGTTTCGCGTTAAATCATTTGACGATGTTCCTGATGGTATGTGGAGATATACTAAAAGTTAACAGTGATACTGGAATCTATGTTTTACTAATGCCAAAGGTGACAGTCGTCGAAGAATACTTTAGAATGCTGGTCAGCTTCTTGAACAATGCTCCCTCTGCCCTTGTTCAGAGTCCTCTTCTATCCACCATCTTCCAAGCTGGCTTAGCTGCACTCGCTGTACAACAAATAGATGCTATAAATGCTGTGCTCACATTTCACCGAACACTTCTGAACATAGGCGTTCCAGACGCCCAAACCACACCAAAGATATCACCAAGAGGCTCTTCTGACGATTTAGCTCACTATAAGCCGGCGTTGAGCGCTTCTGAGATTGCTGTGGCTGCTGAACAGAACGCCGCAATCGTGCAGACGCTATTTCGAGGAATTGGGTATCAGTTCACAAACCAAATTTTTGATGGTCTAATCAATCAATTCCCTCGAGATGTTATCCAGGATGTAGCGGCTATCCAAAAATTATTGGTTCAAATGCTACCAACAGAATGTAGTAAATGGATGATCACGGTAGTGGAGAACTTCCCGGCACAGACTATGACTGCTGCAGAGCGACAAACGTTCTTAACTGATTATACAAAGTAAGTGCAACCTACCATATATGAAAGTGTTCGTACAAGACTCTTACAATGTATCATAGGGCTATCCAAGATCGACAATGGCCGAAAGTTCGACGAGTATTAACTGACTTTGTCAACGCATATCGTCGTAAACATACCTCACGCGAAGTCCCAAGAAGAGTACCTTCTAGTTCCACGATCTAACGTTCCGATACAAAACAAGCCAGGAATAATCAAAATAAAAAACTTAAAAACGTAGATAATTGTCATATCATTCTAATATTGCTCACATAAAATAAAATTGATCGCTCATATACCGTTGTAGTCATTAATTGCGGCCATCATGCTTGTGGATATGGATGCATTGTATTATATAATCATAGCGGACACAGACCCTTGTTTGAACCAGCGACTAGATCCATTCGTTATAATGCGAGCAAGCCACCAGCGACAAAAGTCTTGAAAAATTTAGCTTTTCTATGGCTTGATCGTGACGCAACGCTGTTTTTTGGCAAACTTTACACCCATCGATTATATTTTCTATTTGGGCATGATAACAATTGACAAATGAGGTGAAATAACCTCACGATTGAATATACGATAAAACATAAACTGTGATGCTTTTTAACAAGAAATTTGAAAATGTTGTCGCATATAGCATGGTGGACAAGAGTGCAAATAACCCTCACCAGTTCTAGTAATTCATATAAATAAATGTCAGGTAAATTAGTTTAAGGTTGTGCAGTATCGGATTTGAATAGCTTTACATTTTTCGTCGATCATAACATTGAAATCAATCAGTAATTTCTTAGTGATACAGACAAGTTCTCAGAAGAGAACACTCAGGCGACATTGCAAGTGTCACTGTGAGAAAAGTTTATTTATTGAGTTCCGAAGAGATAGTAAAGAGTATGATGATCTTGCTGTACTTGGTGAAGTAAATATCCTACTTCATTCTTTAATAGTGAACAAGCTATTCCACACACTAACACATTTCGTTACCACCACCGCTTTCTGAGAGTAATATATATCGATTAGCGGGGAATGAAATTTTCAAAATCGGTTCCCACCAAAAATGGGTCAAATCTGATTGGTGTATGACGTTCCCGCTGAGGCATGGCCCAATCAGACCATGTGATTTTCAAAGATTTTTGCTGACAGTGATTATTTGACCCATTTTCCCCACGTCTGCCCATTGAAACTCTCTTTATTATTTTATCAGTCTCTCATTCACAATGCCATCCCCACCAAAACCTTGGGAGTCGGCTAATGCTAGCGGTAACGCTGGTCCTGCAGCAAGCGCTATAACCTCTCCATCTACCGCTGTTGGCGTTTCATCACTATCCTCCGATTTTAATTCGTCTCCTGAAGTACCTTCGAGACCTCAATCACTTGCAGCTAACAGACTAGCAGGTAATGTTTAATGCAAACTATGCATTGCATTGCAGTTCTTTAATCCTCTGGAATTTACATTGTTGGCTTCTAATTCAATCCAATTAAAACATAATTTGTATTGCATTTTACAGGCAATGGAAACTCCACTTCTACTTACGGTGGCTATGGGACGTCAACTGGTTTCGGCTCATCGTATTCCAGCCCATATAACAGAATGGGTTCATACGGCTCTTATGGATCTAGTTATGGATCTGGCTATGGCTCATATGGTGGTATGAGTTCGTATTCTCCGTATAATCGATTTGGCTCATATGGTTCATATGGCGGTATGGGCTCCTATGGCTCAGGCTACGGTTCTTACGGTGGATACTCCCCTTACAACCGTATGGGCTATAATGGCATGCCTGGAGGTCCCGATGAGTTTTCTTTGACACAACGAATGGAAACCGGTACCCGTGCAACTTTTGAAGTTATAGAATCTATAGTTGGTGCATTTGGTGGATTTGCACAGATGCTCGAATCTACTTTCATGGCCACTCACTCAAGCTTTATGGCCATGGTAGGTGTAGCTGAACAATTTGGAAACTTGAGGACTTACCTTGGTCAAGTTTTGAGTATTTTTGCCCTCATTCGATGGGCCAAAAGTATATTCTACAAGATTACAGGACGACAACCTCCAGCCAATCCAAAAGATCTGAATGCAAACGACTTTCAGCGTTTCCAGGAAGCCTCACCGCAAAAGCTTTCTCGCAAACCGTTCTTCATCTTCCTTTTCGCTGTTGTTGGACTTCCCTATTTGATGCATAAGCTTATCAAGCACATCACTGAAAGGCAGCAGCAGCAACAAATGTTCCTTCCTGATGGTACACCTATGCAGCAACCAATCAACGGCATGAATATGCAACAGCAAGAACAAGTAGACCCACAAAATTTGGAATTTGCTCGAGCAAGCTACGACTTCGCTGCTGAATCTCCCATGGAGTTGACTCTCAAGAAAGGAGACATTATTGCTATTTTGTCTAAGGTGGACCCAGCAACCGGTGTTCAGAGTCAGTGGTGGCGAGGACGACTTCGAAACGGTACCATGGGTCTCTTCCCCGCAAATTATGTAGAGATCATCCAAAAGGGTTCACCAAATAATAACAACAACATCAATCAAACTCCAACCACTCCTAAACCTGAACTTGATTCCACTATGAATAAGATCCCAGAAACGACACCAAACAGCACTGCCAGTCCTGTTTCAACTTAAAGTGACCTTCGCTTTGAGAGTACGCATTAGATATCTATGCCACCTACATCTTCATACATACTTTCCAAGTTTATCCTACTGGAATTGCCATTGTAATATATCCCATCCTTCTTTCTATTATTCTCTCTTTTGTCGTCTTGATAAATTCCTTTTTCTATTGAGTATCGTTAACATCTATGGCGTTGTTGGAATTAACAAATGAATACTATCGCTATAATTGTCTGCCCCTTCAACATCAAAAGATTATTAAAGCATACACCACAGAATGAAATACAGCATGTTATTAAAGCATAGTTTATGGCATAATTGACCTATACTTATTCTAAATAGAGTGCGGGCAGCATAATTAAAGCATAACAATGGTGGAGATATCG
The DNA here is from genome assembly GCA_021235465.1 of Umbelopsis sp. PMI_123. NCBI lineage: Eukaryota > Fungi > Mucoromycota > Umbelopsidomycetes > Umbelopsidales > Umbelopsidaceae > Umbelopsis > Umbelopsis sp. PMI_123. The sequence continues at coordinate 519,539 of JAJSME010000011.1, read as the reverse complement.
TAGTTCAATGGAGATGGTTGTCGCTGAATAAATTAGGTAGCTTCTATTAGCATATTAGAGTAGAAGACTAGTAGTTCCTTTTTTCTTTGGTTTTTAGTTTATGTTGGCCATTTTCCATCACTTTCGACAAAGACTTTGCATCATGTGGACACAGGAGTTTAAGGATTCCTATAGCAGGCAGTTCAATGTATATTGAATACAACGGAAAACGTCTTAATGCAATGATTAAATAAACGCACCAGACAGACAGAAGTTAAGCGGCAGGCAATTTCAACTGTTTCGTTCAGATCATCAAAGTCCAAGTGAATCAATCCACACTTGAAAGCGCTGACTGCAAGGATTGATGGAGAATATTGTAAATATGCCCATTCTATATTGTATGTTAAATGTTAATAATTCTTTCTCCTTGTCATCATGGGCAGCTATGTTGAATCTGGTCTTACCAAGACTAGCGACATCCAAGTACAATTGTGATGCCTTCATCACTTGATCGCTATACGCACATTGTTCTGGAGTGGAACGAGCTTCCGGTAAACAATAGAGTAGTTCATCCAGCATAGCCTGAGGGGTTGTTATCCGAATTTCCCAGCCAAGAACAGATAAGATTTCCTTCTCGACTTTCTACGCATAACAAATGGTAAATGTTTTTTTGTCAATGGCCTGTCTTTTGTGAATATATTACTTATCATACCAACCTTGATTTTTTCCGCAGATGTGGCAAACTTTGCACACTCGACCATATCACTTATCTTTTTCCAGTGTGAGATCATTTAATGCAACAAAACTTGTGGATATCACTGAAGAAAAGTTGTATTTTACCATTGGCTCCTGGGTCTCTTCATTAAACTTGCCTGCTATATATACACAGCCAAGTGCAACATGGTATATCCTCTGTCTCCAACGTAGATTGCATTTCGCCATGAATCGATCCAAAAAATTAATAGCCATGAAGACTGTTTCTGAATGAAAACATAGATAACCTTTGTTAACCTGGCAGAAAATGACTAATTAGAATTAGTAGATAAAGCTGTGCAAACGTAAGAAGTAAAGCTCGTAATTACCTGATGTATCCATCGAATAACCTCCTTGCGAAAATGATATACAGCTGTATATTCCATGCATAGTAGTTGTAGTGGAAGGTGTTGGCAATCTGAGCATAATAACGCTAACAGCCTTTTACTTGGTGTATAGCTATATGGCTTCTGACATTCTTGTTTCTTTGTCGTCTTTATCTCCACAGATAGGGACGGACAATAATGGGGGCATGTATTTTTATCATGTACTGGGAATTGGTTGGACAGATGCTTTGGATAGTTGTCGGGTGTCAAATTGGGATAATCGATCGTACCCAATGCAGAAATAGCTGGACATGATTTTTGACGTTTCGGCACTTGAAAGACGAGCGTTTGTGAAAGAGTTACTTCATAACTTCTTTTAGAGGTTTCCTGGTGCGCAATTTCCTGGTGAGTGGTTTGAAGCGATATACTTTTTTGAATGCTATTTCTACTTGCTAATGCCATGAATACAGCATCTTGCTGCGACATTGGCATCGGTCGGTGAGAATGGCAATGTGACACACCTAGTGACTCTTCCTGGATACTACTGCGACGACTTCCAACGTCTACTCCCGAGTCTCTACGAGTCAAAAATGCTGGGTAAACAGCAATTCCAATCTGATCACCAGCCATTTTGGTTCTTAAAAAGCACAAGGTATTAAATTGAAATACCCTTTAAGAATCCAATGAACGTATTGCTGGTAATGAAACGGTTGAAAAGAACAAAGAATGGAGAACTGGGTAAAGTAAGTCATGAACGATACATCATATGAACTTTGTGGTTTGGACATTGGTAATTCCTTAGATCAATATTTTGTTGTATTATGCTTCTCAGGCTTAATTTGACCAAATAACCACTTCTTTCTTTTGAATGTCCCCTTGGTCAGAAAAACATACACATCCCTAATTTATAGCTTATAGCCGTATGCCAACTTCGTCTAAATCACCGCTCAACGAGTAAATTTATCTTTCCATTACAATCTTATACGTACAGCAGTAGAAAACTCCATGCTGTACTTAATTCTTAAAGATGCTCCTTCCCTAGATGTTGGTGGACTGTACACCGCTGTACTTTCATACATAGTGCGAGAGAACGACCGTAGAGTTCACAGCATTTTACATTTTTCACCCCTGCTGCTCTTATGTCCCTGGTTCACCTTACCCCGCCGCCCCACCTGTTCAAATCTTATAGTAAAGTGACCAAAGCATGTACTTCTGGGCTACCAGTTTTATGGTTCGTTCGTTTTGATTTCCGTTTATGGTCAATTCCGTTACTCTATCTATTTACAATTGAGGTCACACCCACGACAGCTCCAGTCAGCCAGAGCCTAGGAACGGAAATGCAAAAAGAGTTTTACGGTTTTCTTCTCTTAAGGCAGTTTATCCGAAACAGGTCCAGAATGTAATTGATGTTTGAGGAACTAAATCAAGGAGAAGAATTAGAATCGTTTTGTGTAAAACTCCATGTTTCTGACAGATGATAATAGCAACGTCATCCTTACAGCGCCTGCAGCTCCTAGGTATCCTTCATGTCGTAGAAAGAGAGCCCTGATATTGCCTTGTGACCAAAAGTTGATTGCATACGATAACGTGTTCATTGTAACGGGGTGACCTAAGGAAATTATTATTATTAGTTTTAATTTATGATCCTCGTATATAGGTATGTAGAATGTATGCTGTACCTCGAATAAAACCTCCTCCAAAATAAATTCTTTTCAATCCATGCTGTTGAGCATTCAGATAGGCAATCTGTCCGATGTTATTACTGATAGCGACATGTTATGCACATGGAATACAATTTTCGTATGAGAGCATTTTAGAGTCGCATACCTGATCATATACAATAGACTTCTAGAAATATCAGCAGACTTGAAAGACTTTTGACCCTTTTTCTCTCCTTTTCTAAACACTTTTCCAAAGCTTGATGCAATTTTGGAGGACTTGAGTCCCAACTTTGAATAGTCTGATCCGTAAATATCGCCAACGAGCAGATCAACATTGCGATTATCACCGTGTTGGGACATCTCCAACATTTCTGTACGGAATAGGGCATCAATAGAAGATCTCTCATATCAATTACGCAGGCAATCTGATATATGATAATGCATTGCTACTTACCATCAAACGATTTTGCGTCCGTCAAGAGTGATAATAGCCCCCAAAGTGTGCCACCTCCCAGCTGAACCCAACGCTCTTTGTTAGCAATCAATCAGCTATCGGTCTAACCAGTATCCATCACAGGACTCACCGACGTGCCACTGATTCGGACATAGTTATCAGGACCAGTAACTTTTAATATGCTAAGGAAGGATTAATTGTTCAAATGTTAGCGCACGTGCTCGTACCGTTGCATTATCAATCATATCACCTTACCTGACTCCACTTCCTATATTGACCAACTGAGATCATAGATACCGTTAATCAAAATCATGAACGTGAAACAAAAAAGGGTAAAGACCTCAATCGCAAGCAATAGCTTACCATGTATGGGTATAAAACAGTTGGCGTTTCTTCGAAACACATGCCTGTCGCTTCTGAATATGAAAACACTTCTCTGGGTATCTGCTGAATGAAGAAATTGAGACCTACACAAATCCAGTTAACAAGTCGTCATTACTCCCCCCCCCGCGGCATTTGCTCATGTCACCCTTCCTTTACCTATTATTAGGCATTCCATTTCGTCTTCTTTTTGGATGGGTATTCCAGGAAAAGCTTCTTGCAGCTTTTCATAATATAGATGAGCACCACCTCCAGTAGCCACAACGTGTGGAGCGACACTAGATCTCGTCGAGTTTTGGGACTCTTGCAATAGCCTAACCACCAATTCGATACCATTATCTATACAGTCGGTCTCGAAGCGTGTAAAATGTAGCTTTCCGCCTTGTATACCTGGAGTGGACGTATAGTAGACTATCTTTGTCAGTGAGCCTCCAATCTAAATGATGTGGGTGTGTCAGTCAGTTTTTCCCAATTTAGTGAGAGAGAGGCAGAAATTTGCTGACTCAGGGTTTGGTTCCTTATTCAGTATATAAACACTCACGTCAATTGCAATCTGAGAAACCTGTTCAGTTTGATTGGGAAGATAAATGTCGCGAGTTTCATTGGAAGCTCTGGTGTCTGGAGAGAGACGAGCTCCTATAATGTTCATCATGATGGTTGGGGGAAAATGAAAGAAATCAAGAATGTCAGCCGTGGGGTAAAGGGAATTGTATCTCCTTTATCACTCCGAGCGTTTTATAAACTTTGGCTGAGCCAAAAAGATTTATTTTCGTTTGTCATCAATTCTATATGCACTCCGGGTATAATGTATTTGATCAATTGACGGCAGTTGGCTTGCCCACTCGGAAACTAGGCTACTTTCACATGCTGTGTTGAGCCCTTTGGTTAATACATGCGTAGAACACTCCACCCAAAATGATTCTTCGTGCTTAGTGTTTCTGCCCAGTATACTGTACAGTAGGAGGAGACTTGTCGGTAAAACGTATCCACGAACATCGAGTTTGTACAATACACTTTCGCTTGCTTTTCCGCTCTCTGATTTCGTCAGCTTACGAACCACTCGTTGTTCAATCTGTTAGTGTATGGTTGGTTTAGTTTCTAGAGTCACAGGTCATTCGATCGTTCAGAAATAAGTTTGCTTTACCTCAGCACATTTCAGCGTAGAGTTTAGGAAACATTGTGGCGATATCAACATCGGAGGTCCGTGAGCCCGGTCACTTGTCCTGGGCTCTCGCCAAGTAACAAGCGCGTCCACTAATCTTTGCACGTCATCCATCCCTTGTACGCGGAAGAACGAATTTTTGTCATGATCGATATTCACTGTTTTCTTCTCTTGCCGCCTACATGTCTACACTGTTAAAATAATTACTTGATGGTGTCTATTGACTTAAATTTACTTACGTGGATCCAGGGTTCATTGATTCTAAATATTCCAAGTCGCTCAAAACCTCTTCAGATAATACCTCGTTTTCCTTGTCATTAGTCTGGTAAGGGAGACTGTACTTGACGCCTAAGAGATGTTGGTTCAATATCAGTGTCCCAAAAGCTAGAGCTGTTTATATTTCGCTTACCAGAGTCATTTAAATGCCTTCGGAAGGCAATAGTTGACCGACTACCTATCGCTTCAATTTGGCTTCCATCGAAGAAGTCTTTGGACCGAAACAGGACACATACGGTAATGCCGATGTAAAAGAAATAGTCGCACTCTTGTATAATTAAAAGATCGAATAACGATCGAAATGATGACGCCCATTCGTCTTCTCCTGCTTGCCATTCTTGTAACTCTAGTTTTTCTTGATCCGTATATGAGCTTTTGCTGAGCAATCGATTGTTCGAAGCGACTTTCTCTTTCGAAAGCGCAGAATTAGGATAGGCCCAGTGATATAGACATTGGTTGATAGTATAATCTTCATTGGCGGTATCAGCATCGATTTTACAATAGCGCAATTGTTTTTCATCAGCAAAGTGGTTTGATCGGAACCTTGACAGAGCCTTTGCGCGACTCCTGGTATCTGTTTGCATCCAGTCAAAACTTTGAGTAGATGTGATGAACAATCCAGTCTTGAGTGCCCAATCAAACGGCGGAAGAGGCTGCATATCATGACTGTTTGTCGTGCTACTCCGGTTGAGAGGCGTGGAATGAATGGTTTTGTCGATGTCCAAAGCTCCAGAAATTCCTTCTATTTTATTGTCTACCTTGTATTTCAATACAGATAAAAGCCTTCCATCGTTTATATCGATCTCGCTATTGTCATCATCCGGTGAATTTATCACATCATTACCAGTTGTTCGCTGTTGATGCCCCATTTCATCCCTGGAGTTGTCGATCAAACTGGTGCGCGAAAATCGATAAACTTCATCGACAATGTCATAGTCGTCATGGTCGCCTCGATCATTCAACTCATCGCTATCTACACTCTCAGTGCCGTCCGACATATCTTCCGTAAGAAACGTCTTGTAGTCGTCTTGGCTGGCAAGATTGATGACAAGGCGATTTTCAGAAATATCTAAATCTTCTTCTTCATTCTTCTTTTGCTTAATTACAATAGATGTACTTCCTTTGATATCAAGAAGCCCCGACACCGCAGATATTGGTTGATTGAAATTCTCTTTTGTCTCTTCCGTTTGCTTGATTTCATCATCTTCAGAAGCATTCTCTTCCTCTTCTGACGAATGTTCATTTTGAAAATCTTGCTGTGAAAGACTCTCTAAAATTGAAAAAGAACTTTGGCTGCTGTATTCCGGCTGAGAAGAACATGCAAACGGATTTTGCGCTTGGGCATTGGTTTGAGAAGAGAGTTTAAATGGATTGTCTTCTTCATAGGGTTGACTACTGACGTCAAGTTGCTGTTTGGAAGATGGGCGTGCAAAGAAATCGATGGTGGTCTGTCGTACTGCGTTCTTTTTATCATCTCTCTCTTCTTTGGCTTCGTGAGATTGCAGTGCTCTCCTTTTGCGTTGCAAATTCTGAGGAATGGCATGAGTCAACGGCTGTAACAACAGGCAAGGAAACTAAGTTTGTACCTTGAGATGCGCAATATCAACAGGCCTTTTGCTCATGTCCAGCGCTTAATCATTCGTTATTTGTAAAATGGCTTGCTGCTTGTCACAATGCAATAAAGAAATTGCACCTGAAAATAAAGAAGAACACGTTCGCCCAAAGTATAAAATGTAACAAAAAAAAAATCCGTCAAGTTTGTACCGACCGCGTAGAAAACAAAGCAGTCCTTGCAATGAATCCCAAAAACACCGAGTATGCCTTACTAAGAAGGTATACGATTATATATAAACTGAAAACAAAGAATTTTACACAGGATGAATAGCAAACAGGAACACGATAGATGGCTAGAGAAAAAGGGAAAAAATAATGATGTGCTAAGATAGTGAATCAAAATTATAAAGCGAGATATCAGTGTGATGGTCGGTTACGATAGAGTGCTAGAGGAACATTGTCTTCCTCATCTGTTTGTTGATCTTCCAAACCAAGTGAATTGAGAATTTCATCACTGAATGAGTCAAAACTCGATATCTCAGTTAGTATGGGAGGTCCGGGTATTGGTGGTAAAGGGTGAGGATTGACAATTGGCAGTGGTTCTGCGGTGACAGTCGCTTTAACCTGAGTAATTGGATTTGGTGGCTGATAACGTTCATTGGGAATAGGAGAATAGCGGTTGTCAGTTGATCGTTTATTTGCCGTCGGTTGGGAGCTATGATTGCTTTCAGGTGAACCAGGATGATTGTTTGCCGGAGACGAACTTTCATCGTCGTCTTTCGCACGAGGTGTAGTTTTCGGCGGTGCAAACGTCACATGGACACCAACTTTCTCCTTTTCTTCAACTTTACATTCAGCGTTTGGAGATCCTTCTGATATGGTTGGTAACCATTGCGGTTGGTGGTGCTGCTGTTGTTGTAGTTGTTTCTTCTCAATGATTTCTTGCCTCCTCTTTTTGCTCGCATTAATGAACTTTCCTACTTTGCCTAACTTCGCAGGCGCCGCTTCCTGTTCCTCTTGGTAGCTATCTTGCGAATGTACAATGAAAGATGATGGTGGTGTATCTGGTGGTGCAGTATTTCCAGACTGATGAGGCAACGCTTGTTGCCTTATTTTCTGGCCATTTATGATGGACAGATACCAGAACATCAGATTTGAGATTAAGACTTGATGGTGAAGTGGACGTCGAGGATTCGACAGCTTGTAGTGTGACAAGCGATATATAGCACGTTCTATATGTACTGGAAATCTCGAAAAGTCGTCATTAACCACATCAACTTCATTTGACTTTGTAGATTTCTTCACCATGACTGAAGAGCCATTTGTAATCGGCTTCTGAGCCTTGAAACTCGTTCGTTGGAATAGAGTAGAAAAACCAAGCTTCTTCGCAGGATTCGAAAAGATTTCATTTGTGTCTTTGAACTTAAATTTGGATGAACTTGAGCTCGATTGTGTTGTATTACTATCAGCTGATATCGCGGAAGATGTCGATGACACCGAAGATACCGAGGTTACTCTCTGCAAGAGATTGCTAGATGGCTGCTGCTGCTGCTGCTGCTGCTTCTTCTTAGCTTTATCATCTGACAAAAACTTAAACGACCATGAAGATCGTTTCTCGGGTTTGCTTGGACTCAACGATGATTTACCATTCTTACGATCACCTTTTGTGAGCAAAGTTTTAGGTTCTGCTTTTAGCAAATCCTGTTTGTTAGATTGTGGCTTATGCTCAGCAGTTGTAGTAGGTGTGATGACCTCAACTTGCTCATCCGGCGACGGGGTAGTAGTGGTGATATTTACATGCCTTGAGGTTGGAGCAACTGCCTCGGTGGTCTCTACTATTGCATTTTGGTTTTGGATATGTGATGAAATTGCATTTTCTGTTGTGTCAGACTGGGTAGCTTTTTCTTCTTGCTGCTGATTCTCCTCCGCGGCGATGCGCGAGAAAACTTCGTTCTCAGCATCATGAACGCGAGTGATGATTCCTTGCTGGGATTCAGCAGGTTCATAATCCGGACCACCAAAGTCGATAATCTCACTGATGCTAACCGGTCTATCCTGTAAAGTGATTCCTCCGGGAGGAACGACGCCGAACCGTTCGGGATAATCACTAGGTTTTGCATGAATGGATTGTGAACGGCGATTACCAAATCGTCTTCCTGGTTCCCCTTGTCGATATCCATTTACAGACGATCGCCGTATTTTGGTTCTAGCTGATCTTCGCAATAGAGAACCTTCGGCTCGAGGAACAAGTACCGGTGATTCATCTGTTGCAGATGAGTGACGATCAAATATGAGGGATTGAGATGGTGTGAAAGATTGCCTACCTAATATGGGCAAGTATGGAACCAGGTGTTAAATGGTAAATTACTGTTTTAGTAACAAGGAGGGCTAAACCACTCCAACCCCAAACAAAAAATGTAAGCTATATCGCTTCCTTACCGATAGTAGAGTTGAATGTGTCGAGGCTGACAGTCCTTTGTATTGTATCATTATTTGTCTTAATAGTAGATCGTGGGTCTTCCTCTTCTTCTTCTTCTATAATAGAGTTTTCAGCGACATTGGAGTCTTGTGGCTGAGGTTCAGTTACACTAGTTGTAGAACGATATGTCTGGCTACGTTGCGATGGTCGCTCTCTTGTTCCATCATCATCATCATCATCATTTTCTTCTTCACCTGGCACATAAGAAATCGCAAGAATAGATCTCTTCCGTCGTACACGTAACTGGCCCTTAGCTCGTATTACACCATGGGACTGTAACCAATTTGCAAACTCAGCTGGTGCGATCTCTGGATGTTGTTCGGCTGGTACCCTGTGGAGATGGGATAGTGAGAATTAACGACTGACTCATAACACACTTGTATTTAAAGCTTACCAAAAAAGTCGGGAGGGATTGGTTGTTTCTATGCTGTAAACTTGCTTTCCTTCATCACCCTCGTCAATAAGTGATGAAATAGTGGTGGTATTGGACAGTATAGAAGCAGAGTCTTCTGTGTATGAGGTAGCTTCATCTTGGTAATCGGTTGGGCGGTGTTCTGTAGTTACTGATTGCACATCTCGGTCTTCAACTTGCATTTGGTGGGCTGACAAAGTATGACCGTCTGCTTTAGACTCCATGTAGATGCCTGAATCCGATTTTCTGGAAGACGTTTCAACATTATCGTCTCTTGGATCGTGGATGTCTTGGATGGTATCATCGGTGAGAATGGCGGATGCCTGATTCAGAGCCTGGGTTGATAGTTCCTCAGCGTCAGTTCTCATATCCATGGGACAATAGGCATTATTGGAGTATTATAGATAGAATATAATTTTAGGAAGAAAAATAAAAAATCCTGGGAGAGGATGGAAAGGTTTTTTAAGTCAGTTTGGCGGGATAATCCTCGTTCCATGACAATTTCATGATGACGATCTGGTATCCTCCGACCCAATTTTTTTTATTTTTTTTGGGACAACATACAGTGCAATTTCTCCCTTAACATACAGGTAACATTCTCATCTGTTGCACTGAATTCAACATTGATGATAGGAAAAGGGGTAACGAAGGGACATAAGCATTTTATGATCATGTCTAAATTAAGGTTTTGAAAAAAAGGTATGATTTTTATTATTTCGAGTTGAATTCGTCAAGTTATAATTTGCCCAGAACACTGATTAATCCTATATGTTAAGAAATATAATATAATTGTTAATAACAGAGTACTTGTAAAATGGTCAATATATGTGTGCATTTCGTAACTAAGAAAGCCAGTACAAGAATAACCCACAAGGGGTAGCTGAGCCTTCAACTCTTTCGAAACTTCGACTACGACCTATTAGAGGACAACCAAAACGGCCGTAACCTCTGGGCGGTCAAGCCAGTTCACTCTTCCACGATTGTAACGGACATGCCATCATTGAACAAAGCCTCAAAGAGGCTTACGATAGCTGCCCTGACTTAATTGTGGTATAGATATTGATAAAATTACAAACGATTAAAGAAAAGACTTACGTGAAAGCATAGCAAAAAACAAAAACAAAACACGGTGAAAAAGAAAATTTTCCGTGTTGCCGAATATTTTATACGAATTTTTGTGACTGCCAAATATTTGACCGACCATAATTTGTACTATGGTTCTTCGGTTGCAGCTCTGAACTCAAGTTCCTTGCCGTCACCTTAATAACACTAATGAGTAATCATACTGAGCCACCAGTTGGCTTTGCTTCCATTCTGGATAATGACCTTTACAAATTTTCGATGCAACAAGTGGTTTTCAAAAATTACCCAACAGCTCGCGTATCTTATAAATTCACCAATCGTACGCAATCAATGCAATTGAATCAGCAAGCTGTGGAATGGTTGAGTAACCAAATCACATGTAAGATTCACATAGATGGAATAGATACTTATCTGTATTTCTTATTTTACTTAGTATATTACATTATCCTCCAATCTGTATGCAGGTTTAAAAAATCTGAAATTGAAGGAAGACGAATATCATTATTTATCGTCTCTGCCATTTTTGGAACAGGATTATGTCGATTACTTGATGTCATTTACATTCAAGCCTGAAGAACAAGTCCATTTCCATCTCGATCCAGAAACGAGCGAATTTGACTTGACTGTTACTGGATTGTGGTTAGATACCATCTTGTATGAAGTGCCTCTTTTGGCTCTTATTTCCGAGTCTTACTTCTTATTTGTTGACACTGATTGGAATCATGATGGACAGTATGAAAATGCGTACAAGAAGGCCGTGATTCTGTTGAGTAATGGATGCAAGTTTTCTGAATTTGGAACTCGCCGTCGCCGAGATATGCAGACTCATGACACAATTATGCGTGCCATGTTGGATGCCGAAAAGGAATATGTCAAGAAATGTGAAGAGCAAGGACAAAAGCCAATGGGCTGTGTAAGTGGTACTAGTAACGTCTGCCTTGCCAAGAAATATAACATTACACCAATTGGAACAGTCGGTAAGTGCTATTTAGTCATGACAATCAGGATCTTGATATTAGTCTCTGAAATTGTGTTGCATCTATTAAGCGCACGAATTCTTCATGGGAATATCGGCTTTAGAAGGTATAGAAAACGCAAACAAGAAGGCGTTGGTTCGTTGGTTGGACATCTACAAAGGAGCTCTGGGTATCGCATTGACCGACACTTTCCGAACAGAAGTTTTCTTCCGTGATTTTGATTATGATCTGGCCAAGGCATACACTGGTGTACGACAGGACAGTGGAGATCCATTGAAGTTTGTTGATGCTATGGTTGACCATTACCGCAAGTTGGGAATTGATCCCAGCACCAAAGTGATAGTGTTTTCAGATGCCTTAGATGTCACTAAAGCAATTCAGCTTCAAGATTATTGTACCAAGGCTGGAGTCAATTCTAGTTTCGGTATAGGCACCAACTTCACCAATGACTTCAGAAAGCTCAGTGATACTAACCAACGAAGCGAGCCTATGAATATGGTCATCAAGATGAACGCTTGTAACGATATTCCGGTAATCAAACTCAGTGATGATATCTTGAAGAATAGCGGTGATTCGGCTTTAGTGTCCAAGATCAAGGTGAAATTGGGACTGCAAGATTGATAGTCATAGACAACTTTGAATAGATACAGTGAACTTTTAAAATTTCCCCCTCTTGTAGACAATCGTAACTGTTTTTTTATTAATTGCAATGCGGTTAATTTTTGGTATTTGTTCCCCTGGAACCGAAAATATGGTATTGGTGCTGAGTCATTGAAAGTCAGAGGAAATCGACGGGTCGGACTCACCGAGCCCACTAAAAACAAAGGTCTGCAGACATTTGTTCTTCTCATTCCTTCCAATTTCTCATGTCCATAGAAAACGCTGTTCCGGTCTCCAATGATCCTCCCCATATTGTAACTAATGGGGTGGAAGTTGCTACCGTCGAGATATTAGATCAAAATGAAGCACCAGAATCTGACGAGGAGCACATTGCTAGACTAGAACAAGAGATGGCCGCACTCCCAATTGTCAACAAGCTCCGCGATGATTCCAACATCACTGAAGTAGTCGCTTATGGTCACATGTCACCTTCAGCATACCAGCATTCTTTGACAGCCAGTACACTTAGGGGCCGTGGAAAAATTGCCGTCCGGCCATTGAAATTTTTCAATCAGGATAAGACAGAGTGTTATATGATTTGCCACCTTGGAAGGTCACTGTGAGTACAAAATCAGAGTATATTGTAACGGTCCGGAGTGTATATTTATCTTTAGATACTGGATTCATTCCATCTTATGCTATGTATATTTTCAGTGGTTTAATTGTATTTATTGATATTCTGCTAGATGCGGGCATGATGGTATTATCCACGGCGGTATGCTTGGTACCTTGCTAGATGAGCACTTAGCCTACGTGGTAAGTAATTCAAACTGGCGTCTTACCGATACTCAAAGCTAGATACTAACACTGAGGTTATTTGATAGACGGTTCCTAGTTTACCAAATCACACTGGCTTCACTGCTCGTTTGGAAGTCAATTACCGAGCTCCTGTTAAAGCAGATCAATGGGTGATTATTGGTGGAAAACTTGATTCTCTGGATGGTCGTAAAGCATGGGCAGACGCGTGGATAGAAGCCATAGATCAAAGCATTAAATACACGGAAGCTCGTGCTCTGTACGTTAGTCCTAGACAGCCAATGGCTAAAGTAGAATTCTAGATAGCATTTTGCATCCAATTAACATTATAAACATCATTCATCATCTCTTATCATTTGAGCTAGCAGCTATCGATGAAGGTTGCTTTGACATATGAAAATGTGTGGCCAGATAAGGTGACAAAGCACACCTTGGAACAATGAAGACAAAAAATGTCCCGGTCTGCCATAAGATTTACTGTCTCGGAGTTTACGGAATTTGAAATACTTCACGATAATTTGTTCCAAAGGCACCCAACGGCTGGGGAACGACATTTGATATTTCGAATGTGAATCCACTCACTTTGGGGCACTATTAGCCAAACTGCACAGGCTAGGCGGTAAGTTCGGCTGAGTTTGTGGATCCATTTTTTTTTCCTTCTTCCTTAACAAAGACTTTAAAACTCATTATCTTCTTCCTTGGCCTTTTGTTTTCTCTTTTTCACTAACAGTTTAATCGCCATGCAAGACTTGGACAAATTGACTCCTATTCCTGGGATCCCTTTCCCTGAATACTACGAGTTCTTTATGGACTGGAAGACTCCAATTGCGTTGGCCACTGCCTATGCCATCGTCATTCATACCCTTAACCCAAAGGGCAACAAGGCTTCCCGCGTTGAAGCCAAAAACAAGGGCATCGACGTTTCCAAGAAGTCTGGTCCTTTGATGACTGCCTTTGTTTTCGTACATAACCTCATTTTGGCCATTTATTCTGGCGTTACATTTGTCAACATGGCTATTGCTCTTCACAAGACTGTGCACCGCGATTTGCCTTTCAATGATATCGTAAGTTTTTCTTTGTCAGCTTTCTGTTCGCTCTGTAGAGGATGGCATGAGCTGACTTGATTCGTTTGATCTCGAATAGTTTTGCGATAAGGATGGCTTTTTGTGGGATAATGCTCTAGGTTACTGGGGTTATCTTTTCTATCTCTCAAAGTACTATGAAGTAATCGACACTGCCATTATTTTGATCAAGGGTCGTCGCTCCTCTCTTTTGCAAACTTACCACCACGCTGGTGCCATGATTACTATGTGGTCTGGTATTCGTTACCAAGCAGCTCCTATTTGGTTATTCGCCACCTTCAACTCTTTAATTCACACTGTCATGTATACCTACTATGCTTTCACTTCCGTCGGATTCCATCCCCCTGGCAAGCGTTATCTTACAAGCATGCAGATCTCCCAATTCTTGGTTGGTATGACTTTGGCCGTTTCCTATTTGGTTCTTCCGAACTGCCTTGTTACTCCTGGAAAACGTTTGGCTGTCATGATCAATGTCGGTTACCTTTTGCCCTTGACATATCTTTTTGTTGATTTCGCCAAGAAGACTTATGGCGCTAGAAAGCTCAAGAAGACCGATTAAATCACACGATGATAGGCTGGGGACATGTAAATGCGCTTTGCTCTCATGTTTTTTTAGTTTGGGCAAGCTAGATTCTGCGGATTTCTAACAAGGTGGAACCCCATCCACGTGCGAAGTAATATTCAACATACAATATATTTTTCTCTCACAATGTACAATAGTTCGAATCAAGATATAAAACTTCCAAAATAAAATAAAAAATTCAAATGTGATACAGATATGTGACAATGATCATTCGTTCAGGTTCGGTGTTATTGCAGCGAATATGCCACGGGGTTCGTAGAACACAGGTGGAGGAGGCATCAGTACATTGAGGGGCTGATTGCTACCCAAAATCATTGAGCGACCTGATCGGGTATGTTTACCATCCGGTATTTCATAAGCGCATGGCTGACTTGCCTTGTTCAGCATGTACTCTTAGTATTCATTGCTAGCTCATTGTCTTCAATGCTATCCTTTGTTTTGAGATGGGTTTTCCGTGATTCGGCAATAGCGTTGCGAATTGGTTGTGCTAAGGACAGTCGGCATGAGTAATAACCCTCCACATACGGTTAAGCAGACTGTACATACCTGCAGCACGAA
The DNA here is from genome assembly GCA_021235465.1 of Umbelopsis sp. PMI_123. Taxonomy (NCBI): domain Eukaryota; kingdom Fungi; phylum Mucoromycota; class Umbelopsidomycetes; order Umbelopsidales; family Umbelopsidaceae; genus Umbelopsis; species Umbelopsis sp. PMI_123. Next base: position 504,403 of record JAJSME010000011.1, on the reverse strand, counting down.
TGTCGTCTGAATTGACACCACACGTTTTCAAAAACAATGCTTCACCATCTAACAGTTGAAGGTATTCTTGATGGGTCTGAAAGCGATCCAATCGACGCTGAACTGTCTTCACAGAGTTATTGACCATCATGCTTGTCTTTACCGGCTGTACCCATCCTCGGACTCGCATGAAAACTCTTCCACTACTACTCTCAACTTTGAATGCTGTTTGATACGGTTTGCGAGGTCGCATTTTTGGACTCTTGGGTTGCTTTGGCTTGGGGGATGTAACTTTCATAATATGGCTGGGCATGTAGATAGGGGTATTGGGATTTCGATGTTTGGCCGATTGTGGACGTACATCTAATGAAGCAGCATAACGCATATATGGCTAATTCCTTCCGTGAGTATAGTGCAAATATAAGTCAACTAAACACCGTCAATAAACATACATTACTTATATGTTTAATCTGAACAATGGTGCAAAGGTCAGCCATCGGTTTCAAAATCGGCATATTGTAACCAATGATACATACCTTTTCTTTCACAAAAGCGAGAGGGCCAATGTGTCCCATAGCCATTGCTACAAGTTTATTGTAATAACGAGTATCATCAGCTAAAGCTTTACGAATGATGTTCAAAGACTATCGATACGCAATTAGGTTATTATCTTTGATTGGCCAAGGCGCAGGTAACAGGGGGGGGACAATAATATCACTTACTCTATCAGCTTCCTCTATAGCTCGCACGGAATGCTGTACTGACGTTTCATGCTGGTGGAAACGGAATCTTTCAGAAATAGTATTCCGCAGAAATAATCGCACTTCTGGTTTTTCGAATCTCGCAGATTCTCGTAGTAGAGACCTATACAGTGCGCGCGTCTGCCATGTGTGGGTCAGTTTTGCATTCGTCTGTAACAAGTCACAATGAAATGCACCGCACCTTGGATGATATGTCATAACCCAATCCAGGCTGCAGCTTGTTGACGTGTTTCCAAGCTGGCTGTATATTCATGTTTTCCGCATTAGACTCGCTTAGTACTTGGCTGTCAATCGACTTTTCAAAGTGAGCTATTCAAGAAAGCTTTGTCGAGCTTGGTTTGGCAGTCCCACTACTCTTTTCAATTTTTAGACGAAAGTAATGGCAAGCAACGACTGTACTCTGCATTCCGACCGGAGACTTTTAATCATCTGCGCACAGAACACTATGCTCTGAGCACTAGTCTTTATTTTACATGCTACCTGCAGTTAAATGTCTCAGTTGCAGTTTAATAGCTTACCACTCGCATGAAAGAATGTTGCATCACAGAAGAAGAGCAGTTCGACAGCAAACTCAGATAGGTGGTATGCCTACATATCACCAGTCTTCAGGCGCGCTGAACAAGCAGCTTTCAACGATACCACTTCATCTCGTACGCAATAAGACAGGAGCTTTGCTACAGAAAGACAGAGCTGCTAAATGAGGGCCATCCAAGATGCAAAGAACAAAGCCACGGGCACATATAATGTCAGTAATCTGATCATTTGGTTGTAATCAGCTTGTTGGGGAAACTGATAGCATGGCACTAAACGCGCGCATTTATGGTAACAGGCAACACATAACTTTGGAATTCGATAATTACGATATACCCATTTGGTATCTCGTACCAGTATTCAGTTCCCTATACATATTGGCATGTATTTGTTTGTGTCGTTGACAATACAATGGTAATTACTGAAATAAAGTCATTTAATATGAACGACACATAAGCCATAGCTACAGGAGTCATATGGAATGAATGGGGATGTCCTACAGCCTGTAATACCGTATGATAACTAGCTTTGTCATACTCTGTATGGTCGTGTGTATCTCAGTGCCAGATTTCGCCCGGCTCTGTGGAATCAACGTTCATTTCTATTTGTACCAAGCTGAGAAAAGTAAAATATTATTCAAGCCATATGGCACCTACAATGCAATCGATTTGTAACGTAACTCTTCTTTATATTTGAATTCACAAGCACTCGTTATTTTGTATCACTGACTTACGAAAGAAGGGGAAATTTGTCTGCTATCTTATTTACCTTCCCAGGGGTTTGTACGAGGTATCCTGCATGAATCGAATGAAGATAGCGCCACCTTGAATCATAAGAACATGCAAGAAGTGTACCCAGATTATGTGTCTGGGTTCCTTCCAGAGATGCACAAAGTAATTTTCATTATGCCACTTGAACACAAAATCTTGGAACTCAGGCTGTAAGGTCATGAGAGCAGGTGGTTCCCACTTCTAAATGCCATTTTTCATTTTTATTACCATCATTAACGACAATGTCATACCCTGTTTCCTTGATAACTTAAGACAGTTCAAACACTAATACGCAATATTAAAAATGTAGTGGTGAAAATTTCAGACGTTTGGTCAACTGCAGTAGCTGTACGGAAACCAATATGCCGCTCGATCGTCAGGGTCTGTCTGCTAAAACACACACATTTTCAGGAATTTTTAATTTCAGGTTATCCTCCATTGCACAAGAAATACGCATGCTTTTCTTCCTGTATATTCGTAAGATTACGCATCACTTTCAATATGAACTTTTCTCTTGTGTACTTGAACGGCGATGATCATACCACAAATCATTCAGTATAACTGAAATCCATTCTGATTATCCAAGATTGTAAGTAGAATTGCTATTTGGTGATTGAGATGAATGTGGATTGGTATGTTATGTGTAAAGCCACCGTGCATACGGGTTCGGCTTGGCTGTATCACTTAACAGATATATAAAAAAGCTTACATCCTTGCGCACCAATTACCACTCATAATATCTTTTTGTGTATCGTTAAGGGTTCAATCAGGGTCTTCCGTTTAGTTATCATATTATGTAGCACACAGGGGACATTGCGATTACAACGGCTGCCTATTAAGCAAGCCAATTCCTCAATTGGAACCCGGCTTTTGTATAACAAAAGACCTTTGGGACTCTCAACGTAGCACATATATCTTAAGACTGACGAAGAGTATATAAATGGGATATTCATAATAACTTATCCAGTATCCTTCATTACTACTTCTCTCCCGAGCTTGGTACCCTTTCATTAATCACAACAAGTATTTGTAATGAAATTGCTTGCTTTATCATTCATTGCAGCTGCTTTAGCTAGCGTTGCTAGCGCTAAGCCTGCCGTTCCCTATGCTGCTATCCACGGACACAAGCTTAGACCCAAGGCGACTAATACTACCACTGCTGCCGCTGCTCCAAAAGTTCTCGCCGCTGCTGCAGCTAATGACGGAAACGTTCCATTCTCCCTTTCTGGTCCCAAATTCGTCAGCTACATTGACAATACCGTAAGTATTACTTTCTCTTTGAGTTTGGCCATCACACTGCGGCCTTCCATAATTTTTTTTAAAATAATGTCATTTCTATTAGAGTGGCTCTACTGCTGCAGCTTCCTTCGCTGTACCTGGATCCGCCCCACCTAATGACTACAATGTCATCATTCTTGGTTTCTGGTTGGATCAAGGTCTGTATGATAGCGGTTACAGTTGGGCACAGCTTGACGCTACTACTCGTCAAACCTATCTTGATGCCATCCATGCCTCAGGCAAGAAGCTGTTGATCAGTGCCTTTGGTGCCGCTGAATGGCCAACTTCGGGTGGTGTTAACCCCACAACTTCTGCTCAGAATCTCGCTGCTATTGTCAAACAATACGGTTTCGATGGTGCTGACATCGATTGGGAAGACAATAATGCTATGGATGGAGGAACTGGTGAACAATGGTTGATTACTTTCCAAAATGCTCTTCGTGCTGAACTTCCCTCTGGCCAATACCTTGTTTCACACGCTCCCCAAGCACCTTATTTCTATATTAACACCATTCAGTATCCGAACGGAGCATACCAAACTGTTCACAAGCAAGTCGGTAGCAGTATCGACTGGTACAATACTCAGTTCTATAACCAAGGCACTAGCAGATACGATACATGCGCAACGTTGCTAACCTCTTCTGGCGGTGCGTTCCCTGGTACATCTCTTTTCGAGATCATCGCCACTGGTGTCGATTCACACAAGTTGTTGATTGGAAAGCCAGCTACTGCGGCGGGAGCTACAAATACTGGTTATATGGCTCCTAGTGATCTTGCCACCTGTATTAGCCAAGCCAACTCCCAGGGATGGTCTGCTGGTGTCATGCTTTGGCAATACACTTTGGATACATCTGGCTCTATCATCGGACAGTTGGCTCCTAAAATTTCTAGCACTGGCGGTGGTGGCACTACTACTACCACGACCACCACTACTACAAAGACCACCACAAGTACAACCACTACTAAGCCAACTACCACCACTACCACTACTACCACCTCAGCTACAGCCACCGCTACTGGTACACCCGCCTGCACATCAAGTAACAATGGTGCAATGATCTGCGTGGCGGCTAATACTAGCCCAAAATACGAGACTTGTGTCAACGGCTCCTGGGTCGCCCAATCTTGTGGTAGTGGTACTGTGTGCCAAACTAGCGGTAGCTCCATCTACTGCGGTTATGCTACGTAGATGAAGCAAATTTATTAATGGTATCTCAATCAAATTAATACATCTCTATTTACGTTCGCATAACCTTTTTATTTTATTTTTTTGATGGATTTAACTAGTCAGACACGAAGACTTTAATGAGCTCATGATGTACAATTATTCGGTAAACCCCATTGATGGACGTTCTGTGAGCCTTAACGACGATAAACTACGGATCTATGGAAGCCATAAGCTCAATGGTGAGCTGACACAGGATATCCGAAATTCGCTTGAGTATGATTACTTTCCTTGTCTTTTCCCATCAGGGTTGATCGTACTTAGTCGTTGCGAAAACCCGTGTAATTTGTGACTTTGTCGGGAAACTGTCCAACAGAAAAATACTCTGCTGGTAAGCTAACCATATGTGATCATCCCCAAATTTCGAACGGAAGATGATTTCTCTATTTCTATGCTTCAAACTTGCGAATTATCTCGTTCTTCCACTCCTACACCGTAGTTTGAGCGTCAACCAATCTCGCGAATATCAGAGAGAGTTAATCATGTCTCAAATACGGTGGTACATTCTACATGGAGTTCTACAAAATACCATAATGGTAAAATCATCAGGTTCATGCAGTTTTTTAATAAATTTCAATTCGTATGTGTACAAACCGAATTTATATTAGACGCTTCATCGTGAGATTGCGTACGGTTAAGTACTCCAGGTAAGACCCTCCATTTGTACCAATCGATGTACCAATTAATATCTTATGTATTTTTTGACTGATGATATATTAATAGCAAATGTCATAAAACTAGAAATGTACAAAACATTCTTCTCAATCGTTAGACAGTCAAAATTAATTCCTTTGATTATTTGGGAAGGCAATTCATGTATGATGTCGTGCGATGTAGTCACGCTAGATGCGCAAGAACTATTGTACGACGCGCATCGGCCATTCTGGCTAAACTTATTACACTGCCAATGAGAAGTTGCTCCGTATATCTTTTCTTTGTAATCATTGGTCTAACACATCTACAGGACTACTCCAGAAGCAAATCCATCAACAGGAAATGGAACCAAAATATAGCGAATTGAAAATGTGGCATTTATCGTTAACGATTTTGTCATTATTTGCAAACATCAGTAATTTAGAATTGCGTATCTCTCTTGCTTATGCAAACAATGCAGACGCTCATTTTACTCGTCCAACCCGAATGACCAGTTCTGATGAGATCAGCCGTTTTAGGCAGTGTTGAATCTAGCCGGAAACCTTTGTTACCAATTACAATGTGGTTCTTTGATACTTTGTACTAGACGATTTGCATCAGGGTCCTCTCACGAGACATCGAGTTGCGTAACGCATGTGTGATCCGATATTAACGAGAGTATAATTGGGTCAAGAAATTACTAAACATGTAATGGTCTTGTATAACCTGTAGGACCCTTTCGATATATCATAATTCTAAACGAAATGAATGATAGGGAATATATGAACCAGAATAATGGTATTAACAAAAAGTATAAATACAGATCTCTCAGCCAATAATAGCTACTATAATTGACATTACATTTCTTCGATCCATAATGAAAATCGCTGGTCTATCTCTGGTTGCCGCTATACTTGCAAGTGCGGTGTTTGCCAAACCTACTCCTCCATTTGCAGCTATTCATGGCCATAAAATAAGAGCTTCTCCTCCAAGTAACTCGACTACCAAAGCCGTTTCATCTAGCAAGATTACTGCTCTCTCTACCCCTTTCTCAACATCCGGAACTAAGTTCGTGACATACATTGATAACACAAGTGGATCAACTTCTGCCGCTTCGTTTGCCGTTCCCGGTAGTGCTCCTGACAATGACTACAATGTCATCATTCTTGGTTTCTGGTTGGACCAAGGTCTTTATGACAGTGGCTACAGCTGGGCACAGCTTGATTCCACTACACGTCAATCATACCTGGATGCTATTCACGCTGCAGGAAAGAAATTGTTGATAAGTGCCTTTGGTGCCGCTGAATGGCCAACTTCGGGTGGTGTTAACCCCACAACTTCTGCTCAGAATCTCGCTGCTATTGTCAAACAATACGGTTTCGATGGTGCTGACATCGATTGGGAAGACAATAATGCTATGGATGGAGGAACTGGTGAACAATGGTTGATTACTTTCCAAAATGCTCTTCGTGCTGAACTTCCCTCTGGCCAATACCTTGTTTCACACGCTCCCCAAGCACCTTACTTCATTATAGATAGTACTCAGTATCCCAATGGTGCTTATCAGAAAGTTCACAAGGAAGTGGGCAGCAGCATTGATTGGTACAACACTCAATTCTATAACCAAGGAAGCAGTAGTTATGATACATGCACGACATTATTGACCTCATCTGGTGGTGCTTTCCCTGGTACATCTCTTTTCGAGATCATCGCCACTGGTGTCGATTCAAGCAAGTTATTGATTGGAAAACCTGCTACTCCGGCAGGAGCAACCAACACTGGCTACATGGATCCTACTGCTCTTGCCACTTGCCTTAGCCAAGCTAAAGCCCAAGGATGGGATGCCGGTGTCATGCTATGGCAATATACCCTTGATACATCTGGTTCTATCATTGGCGAACTTGCTCCTGCTTTGTCATAAATCTCCCAAAGAGCAAACAGAAATCAATTATACTGGACTATAATAAACTTATTTAAAGAACATTGCAAAAGCAGCTCGCTGTTAAAATTTTTCTTTTATTTTAAAAACAGAGTTGGTTAATGTGCTACAGCACATCGTTTATGTCAGCTTTTGTTATGTGCAATAATGTTATACAGAAATGTTTCTAATGACCTCATTGATACTAGCTTATGAAAATAAGGCTTTAAGACCGTATTATTCTTCTTGCATATCCGAGAGGCTAGTAAGTTGGCTCAAAGCAGTCCTTGCACGATCTCGGACGTCACGCTCTGGATCCTCTTCCATTATCCTCAGTTTCTCCTCTACACCAAGATCCTTGAGGATACCAAAACACTCTGGAAGTACTATGGAATAAATGAGCCTCCAAGTCGTCATACGACTGGCAGTAGTTTGAACACCTACCTTTGTCCTCATTGTCTGCCCATGTCAAGTTGATGATGCACCACGCTGTGGAGCTCCGTATGGAAGATTTCTCATGAGACTATAAAAAAATAAACTATTAGATATCGTTCGAATAGCAATAATAATGCAATCATCAGTTTCATACCATGTGCCGAACGATGCTCTGCATAAGCTCCGGTCGTTTAAGTAGAGCAGATTTATGCTGACTACTTCCTACAGCTATATTGACAAGTGTGTAAAGAGCTGGTTCGAGGGTCTAAATTCATAAATTGTTAGTTTTACATCCACACAGATCCATAAAGAAACATAGCGATATACCATGGATGTATTGTCGACGCCCTCATCGATCATCATACTATTAGCCAATCTCCTTTCCAAGATATCAAGTAGTTGATTCTCGCCGATACCATTGAATACATCATCAATGTCCTAAAGGTAGAGATTCAGCTTCTTGGACTGGCGCAAAGTTATCATGATGCCAACCTACCTCCTTCGTTCCGCATGCAAGGTTTCGGACAAGATCCAGGGCCTGTTCTTGGATATCCAATGAAGGGTCATTTAACAGTTCAATAAGATAGTCATACCCCAATTGTTGCATCACCGTTCGCTTTATCTCTGAATCAGCGCTATATAATAGGTTTTTCAACGACCAGACGGAATTCAGCTTCAGGGCTGCATTATCAGAGTGTGTAAACTTGACAAAGCTAGTCAGCCCTCCTTCTTCAATCACTGTCTTCTTCATTGGCGAGAAATCCAAAATCATGTTGCAGAGAGAACCACATGCAGCGGCTTGCACAACTGGAGAACCATCATCAAGAAGCTACACAGATCATTCAGAACTTATCCATTATCGTTAACAGTACATGACACTGATCAACATACCTTCAATAGCGGACTGATTACTCCAGCATCTACAAGGTGCGTTCGTAGATGTCGAACACTTCGCGAAAGTGATTTAATACACTGACACGCCGCCAGCCGAATCGCTGGATTGTAGCTTGATAGCGCTGCAACAGCGTAAGGTAAGATCTTAGAATTGATGGCTTGAGTTCTGCATTCTTCCCTAAGCAAACAGACAGCCGCAAGTGAAATCAGGCAATTCTGTTCAGTGCAGGTATAAGTAAATATTAAGTATCAAATAGACTAATAAGTTTGTATGTACCTCTTTGACTTTCTCCTTGGATGCTACCAATCCGCCGGAGCCTTGCACTCCTATTCGATGTTCATTGGTTTCGTCATCTTCTTTGGAAACACTGGCAAGAATACTTGCAAGATTTGGAATAGCGTCGGCTTCATATGCGGCTTTCTGCATGGTCTCACTATCTTTTACCAAATCAGCCATAATCAAAGGAGCTTTTTCTTGTACCAAAGTATTGTCTTCCTTCAGAAGCTTGATCAACGTCGGTAATACGACAAGTACAATATCCGAGAATGGCTCTGGAAAGACATCTGCTCGATATATATTCGTGAGACTATAAAGAAAGAATATTAATGATGGGCTAATTTCTGGTTCCATTGGTTTGGCGCATTCCTTACCATGTTGCTGCCGCCAAACGCATGCTCTGGCTCTTGTCTCGCACTAGATCCAGCATTGTAGTCAACGTCATTTGCCCAAACGGAGCTGCATCAAATTAAACATAAGTTGACGAAGTGATTATGTGGAAAGCTGGAGTTGTAGCAATCGTACCTCGTGCATTCAATGAAGCTCTTGATATTTCAATATTCTCCCGACACAAGGATGAAAACGCATCTAAAGCTGCTTCTTGTGCCTATGTGAAGTTTTAAATTAGCATATGCTATCGTGGTCGATATAATGGAAATGTGAAACTGTTATCTACCATACCTTTGCATATCCAGAATGCAACAATGCAGCGAGGGGTTCAACGACACCACACTGACTAAGTAAGGTTTGCTCCTCATGTGTCGTACAGCAACGTGCAATGATAGATGTTGTAAGTTCTGCAATCATCACCAAAGATGCAATTTGTGATACTTGGTTCGCTTCTTCGCTAATTGCAGCTGTTGTCACATTAAGTATGGTCATGATGTTGTCCAGATTGTTATTCTTCGGTAATGAATGATTGGGTAAGAGCCAGATGCTACCGTTTAAAATCAATCATTGAAGTAACTCACAGTATAAATATCTTTCTTATCGGATTTTCCTGAAGAATAAATAGCCTTTAGTGCTCGAGTGGACGCTTCCAGCATCTTGATGTTTTGTTGCACCGCAATCACTGGTGGAGTGTCGCTTGGTAAGGCCAGCGCACTTAGCAATTTTGGTATGGCTCCCGCCGCTACTATTTGCGATACAATTTCATCGTTTCCTACAGCAAACCCAGTTTCAGGTTGGAGAATGTCTACAAAGATGCACTGTTGTTCTTTCAGCTTACCATGTGCGAAGCTGCCTAAGATAGTGGCAGCTTGCATACGCAGATCTTCGGAAACGTCGTTTGCAGGTGACAATAGCTCTACAAGTCTATATACAAGTCGGTCAGTCTTGATTGGAGTACATTCTCAGTCATGCTATACATGATTGGTTTGCGAACAGAAGACGTACCTTTGTATAATTCCTGAATTTGCATATTGTGCTTTTTTTGTTCTATTCCCAATGATAGAATTTTTCACAGTTTTGAGAGCTCTGTAAACTTGCACTGGATCATTCCCTTGCAGTTGTTCAATGACATCTTCAAATCTGGCTAAAGTCATGACCCCAAATGTCGTAGGATCTGATGCCAGTAGCCAAAAAACGTTCAGACAATTTTCTCCAGTGTTGGAAAAACCTTGAATGTGCGCGTCGGAATTACAATTTCAAGCAATTCTCCTTCGCTGGATGAAATAGCAGGAATATTTATTCATTTTCGCAGGTTGTTCAACCAAACTATAAAATATTGCCAAAGAGATGACGAGCATTTTCTCCGGTAATTCTAATCTATAGTCGTGAATTATTTATAAATATAGAAAGATAATCAACTTATACTGAAGGTAATTCACCTTACCACTTCCGAAATATCTTTGCCCTTTAGACGAGCAATTTCTCGGGCCGCTATAATTGCATTCGACGGCTGATTATCCTCCCCTTTGTTTGGACCTAAGGCGGGAGAATCCGTTTCCAGTAGCAGATGTGACAATGGTAACGATGATACTAGTTTTTGTTTCTGCGGTGATCGTATAATGGACGGTGGCACTGAAAAATAGTATCTGGTAACACTGTGAATCTCAGCTCAAATATTGCATTGGCATATACAGTTTTCTTACCCCGATTCTACACCTTTCAGAGCATGTGAGGCTCTGAACACACATAAATACAATCGTTAGTCAAAAAGTGCATAATTATGCCATGTGGTCAGTAGGTTATACTTACTTGCCATCGAATGCGTGAAGCACTGCCCTTTTGGCTCCTGCATTCTGTAGCTCTTCAATAGCATAGTGTCCTGCAGATCTAGATGTCGGATATCAATTTCATTGTTTGAAAGAACGAGACGAGAGATTCAATCATTACCGTGAATGGACATTAAGTGGCAAATCAGCCTCGATGGCTAGTTCTATCTGTTTGCGAAAGACCAGCAGTTGCATGTCGCGATAATGTTCTTCTGGCATGTCTTTGTTCCTCACTATATGAGGAGAAAAATCTAGACCAACTAATCAAACGTGAAAAATTGTGAAATACCATCAATATTTGATTGTTGCAATCAACTCCAATATACCTTCGCCTATGCAACAAATCTGCTTGTTGTCGATACATTTGCGCAAATACGGCAGAAATTCTTCGTAATCGTCCATAGTGACTGAGCACTCGACCTGTTCGTTGTTTATATTGGATATTTGCACTGGGTGCAAGCCAACTCCTGCTAAGATTAAACCGTTTGACCGGGAAGCTAGATCCTGCACTTTCGGTGCGTCTGTCAAATTTTCAGAGACGCTCACTATCGTTTGAATATTAGCCTTTCGAGCATTGTCAAGGATAGTTTCTAGGCTATTGATTGCGTGGGGAGGAAAGTTGCCTTCGTGCAAATGAGCATGACAGTCAATTATGCCATAATCTGGCATTTGTATAAATAAATAGTTATAGATAAAATATGTGCAAGTGGACTGTGCGCTACTCCTCCGCTCTTACAAAATATTAATGGATCGAGCCATGAAGCGTTCGCGCCAACGTCCACGCCCAGAAGAACGATATGATGTTGACGGATCTATCATAAAGAGCAGCGTACCAGATAAGAAAGTTTGGAATCTTCGAGAAATAGTAAGGACAATCCCGGCGATCTGGAGCAGTATATTTAGGTAGAGCTTATATCTTTCTTGCTTTATACAATGATCTAGCTGTACAATCCGGAATTGAGGACAAAAGCTCTAAAAGAAGCACAGGAATATATAAAGGCAGCAAAGCCTGCTCCAACTCAAAGCCATCAGTCTACTGACCAGCTGCCCTGGAGCGATACAACCGATGACATCTTCTTCTCCAAAGAAAAACGTGGTCTTGCTACCTTCTTTCTCCGAAGAGGTTCACCGAAATACGATGAATTCAAAGGTATATTGCCTAGATTGATCGACATTGATCACTTGATTAAGTGAGATTATTGATAATATCTGCAGGGTTTTACCTCAAATATAGTTGGCTGCGGCAATGGAAACTGCAGTCCCAAGATCAGAGCAAATCTGTAGAATCTAAAGGACATACCTTAAAGGACGAGAGCGAAACGATACGTAATGCTATTATTCTATTTCACGATTACTATCACAAGCAGCAAGCAGTTCAGAAAGCCAAAATTGAAAAGGATCGGGAAAATCTTCCTATCACTAAATATGAGAAAGCAATTGTATATACATTGCGCAAGAACCGTGTGCTACTGATTGCTGGCGACACTGGTTGCGGAAAAAGCACTCAAGGTAGGCACTCAGTTGAGCAATGATAGGTTTGTGATGGAATTCAGGCTAAGTTTGGCGGTCAAAGTACCACAAATGTTGTTGAAAGCTGGCTTCAATCGCATCGCGTGCACTCAACCGAGGAGAATAGCTTGTTCATCACTGGCAAAGCGTGTAAGGTAATGGTATAACTAGTTTTCTCTTTGACTTCAGAATAATCGCTTACAATTCTCATAGCTACGAAACTATGAACGAATATGGGTCGGAAATCGCATACCAAGTGAGATTCGAAGGCACCTCAACTATGAGAACAAGAGCGTTATTTCTCACGGAGGTAAGGTATCTTTTTGCTGAATATAATGAATAATGATCATCTTCTCTAATCTAGTACATTTCAGGGCCTGTTACTACGCCAATATGCGAACGATCCCCAATTATCAAAATATGATGTTATCGTGGTTGATGAAGTTCATGAGCGCCATCTAATTGGTAATTTTCGCTTTGCTATATATCTATTAGCTTAATGCTTATTAATTTTCCTATTTTGAACCGAAAAGGGGATTTCTTGCTTGGCATACTGAAGCGTCTTCTAAAAGAACGTGAGGACTTGCATATCGTTTTGATGAGTGCTACATTGAATGCCGAGCTATTTTCTCAGTACTTTGACGCTCCTGCGATCATGGTAAGTAATGAGATTAAGGGATGGAGATCAAACTAATATTGACGAACATACTATAGGTACCAGGAAAAATGTTTGATGTTAAAATAATGTATGTGCCAAATGAGAAGGATGACAAGAACCTTGTTGATGAAACAGAATATCGCAAGCGACAGAGCCAGGATATCAAGGTAACATAACGCTACCATCAAATTGGTAAGCATTTGGATTTCGTGACACTAACATGATAAGCATACTTTAAAGACTTCAATACCGAGTCGATCAGAGAGAATTTCAACAGGTAAGAACTCCTGATCTCATGTTATTTAGCAAGCATCAGATTAATATCTGCCAAACAGCACCATATTTAAAGATCCTGGATTACATTGATCAATCAATAAATTCATCTGAACGTGGAGATCTCCTCATATTCATGTCTGGTATTGAAGAAGTAAGAAGATTATATCACGTATGACCTTCAATTGGATTTTTTTCAACTAAATCTTGTGCACTCAGATAACAGCACTTGCCGAGGGGTTGACGCCATATGCGACACAAACCAAGTGAGCGATATTACTATACAAATCTGTCAATATATACATATACATTTTAACAGTCATTGATGCAGAAAATGGATTATTCTGATGCTTCATTCATCGCTATCAATCGACATGCAAGACAAGGTCAGTATTATGAAAGCAAGTTGACAACAAGATGTTATATAACATTTCAATGGATGCTCCATTCAGGTGTTCCATGTGGCCCCGGAAGGTGTACGTAAATGCATCATTAGTTCCAACATGTGAGTAGGTTTTCAATTGTAGTGGCGTGGCAATACCATGCTGACGATATCTATACAGAGCAGAAACCAGTGTGACGATTGATGGCATCCGTTTCATCATCGACTCTGGTAAAGTCAAGGAGCTTTCGCACGAAGCTAACTCCAATATGAGCAAATTATCGGAATTTTGGATATCGAAAGCTAGTGCAGCTCAACGAACAGGAAGGGCAGGCAGAACAGGACCAGGAGAATGCTTTCGACTTTATTCCGAGAACGAATATAATCATATGAATGAATTTGCTGTTCCAGAGATACAGCGAGCTCCACTAGAGCCAATTGTATTGGATATCAAGGCTCTTGATTTAGGTGATCCAGCAGAATTTGAGTTTATTGAGGTACCACATTAGCAGATGATGTGAAATTTAAGAAAATTGTGGTGTTGATGAAATCAAATAACAGAAACCTTCGCCGATTGCTCTGGAGGCATCTATTAATATGTTGAAGGCACTGGATGCGCTGGATAACGACGAGGCAATCACTCCACTTGGCAAAGTGCTTGCGGATTTACCTATTGACGCTGTTTTAGGCAAGATGCTAATTATGTCCAGCGTATGTGGTCGAGAACCATTAACACTTACCAAGTATAAGCTGTTCACTGAAATTTGATCTCTTAGGTATTCCATCTTGTCGAACAGATTATCATCATAGCTGCCAGTATGAGTGTCCAATCGCCCTTCATTCGCCTCTCTCGTAATGCGAATCCGGAAATATTGAAGGTTAGTAGGAAGAGCTCAAGACGAAGTGAATTTATTCTCTGTCTGTCTCTCATCTAATCTATAAAAATTATAGAATCGTCGTACTCTTGATTCGGAGCATGGTGATCCATTTACTCTATTGAATCTTTGGACAGCCTGGCTTGATGTAAAGGCGCAAAGAGGTGTACGTTTATTTCGTGTCAGTCAAGGTGGCAGGTTTTAGCACATATTTAACTGCTTAATTCAGGAATCATCAAGATCATGGTGTAAACGTCATGGTGTTGAAGAACAACGCCTATATGAGGCAAGTTAAAGTCCTCCTTTCTACATTAAAGTAGCTGTTTTTCTAACGTAAGCTACAGATTGCAAAATTGAAAAGACAATTTGAAAAGATCTTGAATGATTTTCAACCAGGACTAATGGATGAGCTGGAAGCAACTAGATTGTCACACCAGGTAAGGTGGAACGTTGGTATCAACTGTTCATCATGCCATTGTGCTGATCAAGGTTCCAGATGCTGGAGACCGACCGTGAAGAGAAGAGACGGCGCTTAAGGAAAGAGAAAATGACACAACATCAGCCGAAACGGCGAAAGCTTTTAGAGATGACCACTGTTGATGAAGAGAGCATGGAAGGTATGTATAAATTTTTAGCTGGAACGAGATATCTATTACCACAGAATCTAAATCTCAGTAGACGTACTTGACAGTACAACGGATATCAGGGATCTAGAATTCTCATTGGCAAACAGCATAGAGGATTTACGCAGCAGAAGTCGCGTAGCTCTATCCAACGACACAGTTAATCTGATCAAACTCATAATATGTTCTGGTTTATACCCACAATTCGCATTTCCAGACGAACATAATCCATATAGAAAGAGTAACGAACTGGTTTTCCATACTCAAGGTGAGCATGTTTTTCCGGAAATTGATACAGCCAACGATGCTGACAGAATATATAGCAAAGCGCTTCTTATCGCTTCACCCAAGCAGTGTATTTGCTTCACACCCTGATTGGGTTCAAGGAACAGGAGAGAATGTCAGAAGAGGTGAGCAAAAATATATCTTGTAAGCTTTACTCTCTAGAGAAAACAAATGCCAACTGCTGCTGTAGATGATCTGGACCTGCTGAAGGATATGCGGCATGAAATACTCTGCTATCTGCAACTGTTAGAAACGAATAAGCCGTACATTGTCAATCTTCTTCGTGTGCCAGGTATGATTTCATTGATTTTTTCCGAATACGATTATACCATCATCACTTATGATCAAGCCGCAAATAGGTGTTCACTCACTGCTGCTGCTGTCAAAATCAAGTAAGTACAATGCGGAAGAGAGATCCTGTGATGATCAGCAGTCTTATTAATTGACCGTTTATCTCCTAGTTGACATAAATGAGGATTGCACTGTGATTGTTTTCGACCGCTATTACATGCTATCCTTTCGTACAATTCCGGTTGCAGAGCATGTGCTGACGTTAGCGCACAGGCTAAGAACGGTGTGGTCTGTGCTAACTAATCAAAGAGTTCAGATGGGCGTCCAGTTAAGTGAGAGGGTGCCTACAGATGACAATATTAGGATATCCGAAAAAGATTTGGAGAAACTGCCTCGTGTTATTCAAAATATGTTCGAAACTGAAACAAGCATCAGACAAAGACACGCTGAAGCGCCAGGACCGCTGGATAAACGCCAATATCAGATGGAGGTCGAAAGTTTATGCAGTAAGAATACGAAATAATTTGATTTTATGAGGGCAACGAATGTCTGATACCATCACGCGCGATATTTGCTGTGTAGGTGAGCTTTCACAGTTCATGGGAACTGTTATGTCTGCTGATTTTCGCCTGGCTAAATCTACGGAGCTGCTAAAAATGGTATGTTAAAAGAAACTACTTTTTCTTCTCAGAGCAGCTAATGGTTACATTTTTTTAGTATCAAGTAAGAAAGGCAGAAGGTCAAGATCCTGACCTACCGACGACTTGGGACCCGAAGCTAGGTAAGAAAGCTTGTATATCAGTAAAAGGTGTACAAAGCATGACGCATTAATTACATGACACCTTTCTACAGTGACACGTTCTGGTATCCGAGTAACGGATTACATGTGGTATCGTGCTATCAACTCAGAGTCATCCGCATCATCTATCCCAGAACCAGAAGCGAAGGTTTCTCATAATGTACCGATGTATTGGGGCTGTCGTAGCTGCGAAACTACCTTTTCGTTCACAAGGAAGGAAATCCTTGAGCATGTGGCAAACTGTAAAACGGGATCGACGTCAATTAATGAACCGGAGGGCACTTCGGCGAGGCAGGAATCATAGACGAGGACGGCAAAATGTGTGCAGACCTCCTTGAGCGGAGATGTAGTAGACAACGTTTGTCTTCACTTATCGTCGCATTATTCTGGCAAGAATTTAGGCTATAGCATAGACACATCTTTATTTACAGCAATGGCCATAACCTCTCGTATTACTTCAACAATTTAATAGGACATAGATTGTTATGTGTATAAGAGTAACATTTTTGGACAGTCGAACACTCATGCGAGTTTTAACACCTGATTGGCCAGGTCAGACCAAAGCTTTAGGCCATCCAAATAAAAGCGTGACCAACAAACCCGAAAGGTGTACCTGAAGGCACTATCGTCACATTCCATCTCACGTTTATGAGATGAACCTAATAACACATCCATTAGCACATGTTTCTGGAATCCCAGAACCAACACTTCGACTCCTCATTACGCTTGCACTCGCTTACCCTATTGCAGCTTATTATCAGCGAACTCTACTTAAGCCTCTCGCAGCAACAGCCATAGAAGAACGCAACTCTTTTTTGTTAGCCAGTGGACTTGCACTTTCATTTTTCTTCAATGGACTCCAAATATTTCATTCATTAATCACGGTTCTTATCACGTATGGTATTCTCTGGTTTGCTGACCAGCTGCATGATCGAAAGTCAGGAGCGATTGCTGTGTTTATCTTCAACGGCTTATATCTCTTGATGGGTTACTGGGGAAAATCAGGCGATGAATACGAAATCAATTGGACCATGTCACAATGTGTTCTATGCCTTCGATTGATGGGACTAGGTATGGACCTCTATGATGGTCGTGAAGGAGCAGCTCAGCCAAGTAAAATGCCTGGATCCCAAAGTGTCAAGGACGATATAAAGGTCAAGCGTAGTCCGCTTTCCTTTGGACAGGACACAGCTCTGGAAATTCTTCCATCGTTATCTCACGTCCTGGCTTACAGTTATTTTCCATCGGCATTTTTGATTGGACCTCAATTTTCATATTCACTGTACAGGAAGTTCATTACCTTCGAACAATTCGACAACTTATCGCCTATTAAACTAGAAAACGCAAAGGTTTCGCAAAGGAAATATGTTGAAAAGTGCGTCACAATTTCTACCATTTATTTGCTTGCACAGCAAATCATTGGTAGCAAGTACGCTACCAGCTATTTATTAACATCAGAGTTCGCTTCATTGAACATTTTTAAACGATTGGTGATCTTTTGGATTACGGGTAAAATGGTTTACAACAAGTATCTTGGAGTATGGACACTTACAGAAGGTAACAGATACTAAAATAGGTATTAGGTTAAATTGGCGTGTACATATTGTTCTGAAACTTGATTTTCAATCGAATTATTTAGGAGCTTGTGCACTTTTTGGTATATCTTTTGCTGGTCCCAACAATGACCAAGCAGACTTCTCTGGTTTGGCTAATGTTGCTCCAAAAGTATACGAGTTAGCCACTTCTACCAACCAAGTGATTGCATCATTCAACATGAATACCAACCTTTGGGTCAAGGTCTATATTTTCAAGCGATTGAAGTTCCTGAACAACAAGTCGATTTCGCAAGCAGCATCGCTAGCTTTCCTTGCTGTATGGCATGGATTTCATTTTAATTACTTTTTGACATTCCTTATGGAGTTTCTAGACGTCGAAGCGGAAGGAATTCTTGCTAAGCACCTCGTACCACTTGTTCATCCAGAAATTCAAAAGAACCCTACTTTGCGGCCAGTGTGGAAGGTAGTAGCTTGGCTTACATGCACTTTCACCGTCAATTATGCCATGGTGGGATTTGATCTTTTGTTATTTAGGAAGGCATGGATAGCTTACAAGAATGTATGGTTCCTCGGTCATTTTGCTGTAGCCACTATTCTGTTGACTGGCACCTTTATGAAACCTCCGCGTTCGACTGTGAAAAAAACCGAATAATCAAACGAAACGTTTTCCAAATGAATAACATTAATAAAAAAAGGCAAAGCTGGGAAAAAATGCTTAAGGTTCTAACAGCTTTAAGTTGATATAGAACGGCACAAAGGACAACGATCATCAGTTTCATCGGTTAGAAAATTACGATAAATACAGACCAAGACAGGGTAATCTTGTCAGTTGACTTGTTTGATTTTGTAAACGACGCAATTAATCATTCTATCCAATGCCACTTGTGTTTTCTCTAATAGCTCATACAAATTGGTGGCCATATATGGCACGTTATCGAAGACGTCGAAACCTTTGCACCTATAAGTGGTTAAGGAATATAAGAGTTTACAATCGTGTAACAGAAAGAACCGTTTACTTTGGACACTAGTATCATCATGTGAGGAGGCGTGAGTTGTTGAGCGTCAATTGTCGGAGGATCCAGGAACAATCATGGGGCAGACTGAATTTTTTTTATTTTTTTAATTGCATTTGGGGGGAGGGATCGATTGGTTGCAAAAGACCTATGTCATCGTTAGAAAAGGAAAAAAGTAAAAGGTTAAACTACACTGCGATAAACAAAATTCAAGCTGAAAAAAACAGAAAAATGCGGATATTACACTATCTAAAAATTAGAGAAGAAATCGCTGATGCTGAAGGATATCGAGATAAAAAAAAAATGAAGCTTTTGTAAAGTGCAGATGTATGTGTTGTGTGTGTGGGGGCTACGGCGTTTTCCGTAACTTTGGGAAGGCTGTAAGACCTAGTGAGACAATTTTCTTTTTATAACCATAAAGAGTGAACTTGACTTATTCTCCAAGAGCTAACATAGCTTGCAAAACAGAGATCTTCTTCTCTTGACTCCAACCTGGTTCAGTCTTAACGGCCTCAAAACATTTAAGGAACGTCTTTGCTTCCAGTTTCTTCGCCTGATCAATGTGAAGACGCATGATCTTGATGCTATCCTTCATCGGCAGATAGGTATCCTCGTCGAGAGCGTTGGAATCTTGCTGCTGCTCCATACGAGCTAGCAAAGACGCTTCTCGTTGCTTGTAGGCAGCAAGCATATCAAGAGCTTGGAAGTAGCGGTTTAGCAAGACACTAAAACTATGGCTACTACGGTGAGCATAATCACTCAAGATAACCGCTGGTGAAGATGCAATAGCTGCTGTGGCTGCCGTGGATCCGACGTTGGAAGCTGTGGGAGTCGAATCAACTGCAGGAGGGGCCATAGAGAATATTATGGAAATAAAAGGAAATCAAAGAAGATGAAAGATGGAATTGAGTCAAGATATACTAAATATATTATGCAATAAGTAAGATGGTCACGAGGTTTTTGGTAGTGGAAAGTAAACCTTTTATTTAAAAAATTATGCTCCGGATTTTCATTATCCCCATAGGAGGAATGTTAATGTGTTTCTGTCTAAAGTTGCCGACCTTCTGGTAAATTACAATGGCCATCTTCTTTAAGGGAAAAGAAAAAATAGAGCTGGTCAAGATTAGAGCTTGAAAGACCTCAACAGTTCAAGAATAAGGATCGTCTGAAATGCAATTCCGCCCCCAACAACATAAACAGAAGCTTGGAACAGAACTTTTTGTTTATACACAAACAGACAATCTATGCACACTTAACCGAACAATCGACCAAGACCTTTCTTCTTCTTCTGTTTCTCCGATTTATCAGTTTCCAAGGGATTCTCACTTGACTTGGAGGATGCAATACTGGGCAAATGACTAGGAGATTGCGATCTGGGCATCTGTGGAATATGCGGTCGTAAGGAACGTGAAGATTCTTGCGCTGGAGGCGCTGGTGGAGTATAAGGTGGTATCACTCTGTGGGGTATAGGAGCTGGTTTGCGTAGCTTGCTGAGGTCTTGAATATATCCAGCTGGAGTAATAATATGGCTTGAACCTATAACGATTGTATTGTTAATTATCTATTGAATTAAGCATAATATACATCATTATGGACTGTAGCTTACCAATTATAACATCCCGGTTATGTATATCTGCCATTTCGTATGCAGACCGCATCTCTGAATAAGTCATACCTCCTGCTACAAAGATGATCAACTTGGCTCCAGTAGGATTTCTTGGAGTACCCTTAAAGACACAAAATGATTTTTAACATAGGCAGGAAAAGAAATGATATAAGAGAAATGGTTTAATTAGAAATCCTTAATGCGCTTTTGCAGCATTTCTCAAATGTATCATGTAAAGCTTACCCCCATACTATTCGTCTTTTTACTCCAAGTAGGCTTTGTGGTTCGTAGAGACACTCCTGTAGATGGTACAGTTGAACCTGACTTTAATCCATCGTCATGTACGTCGGCATCGGACTGCCGAGTATAAGGGAACTGCCCGGCATCCATGGTGCCTGTAATGTTTGCCTGCAATAAACAATGAGCCCCTCTGACCCCAAAATGAAGCTACTTTATCGATCCCCTCCCTTTCATAGTGTATTACCCTTCCTTACCTCCATGACTTTCTTGACTGTGTTTACATATCGCGACAGTTCATAGGGCATTTCCTGATCTTTGCTTGATTTACGCCTCTCTCTCCTCTTGCGTAAGGATTTCTCCCCTGCCTTCCGTTGTACTCTAGTCACTTTAACTCCTAAGATTGTTAGGTTGTTGATCGCTTCCCGTAGATCACGCGGCAGTCGTGCATGTTCGAGCAGTTTCTTTCTATCCTCATCAAAGATGCCACCTTCCTTCGAGATGATATAGAGCATGAGTAGCCTAGCCTTATCTAGAGGGCTTTGAACGTGATGAATAATCAATCACTAGAGCAAAATTTCATGAGGTGTTCTTCAGTCAAGATGGACATACCTGACATAGGGATCATCCAGCAGAGGAACCATATCGAGGACTATAGTCTTGGGCATATCACCGGTTGGAGTTTCACCAGTCGCCATACTCTAAATAGAAATTTAGTCACGGCTCATGCATGGATTTCACGTTCGTTTGAAGGGATATTCTACCTGCTCCAAGTTTCCGACAGAATTTAATTTCTGCTTCTCAAAGACGGACATGCACTCCTGCGCAATGCTAAGATGTGCCGAGTACTATGAACCAAAGTTAGAGCCAGATACTATACTTATGTGAATATCATACTAACAAAACATTCACCTTTGCCTTTAAATCTTGAAATTGTGGAAGATTAGTTAACATTTCCTTCATATCACGCAAGCTTCTAGCTGAGTCTTTAGGAGGCATGCTCGAGCCCTCGCTGGGGAAACACATAAAGTGGTGAGAAAAAAGTTTATTACGGCACCTACAGATACACCCAAAAAGGGGAACAAAATTCCCCGTTTACGTACCTTGCACTTAGAGCAGCCTTATTTTCCTGAAGGAACTTGTTAAAGTTTTCAATCAATTTGTCTGTGGTTTCAGCAATGTGTAAATGTCGAACACTTGTGTATATTGTGTCGTTTTCATCCAAAATGACTTCTTTGGATCCGGTGGTTCCGTCTGTCTGACCATATTCATAATTATACTTTAAGGCAGTACCGGCTGGTTCGACGGGTAAAAGATCTGTGATCATAGCTTGATAGGTAAATTCGTGCAGCAATGGCGACGCATGATCAATGGATCTATCCACAATGACAAGTGTCGCACGCGGCTGTGGTGGCTGTCGTGGAGGCTAGGGTGTTGACGGAGCATGGGTTACGTTATGACATTTATACGTGAGAGAATGATTTAACTCGCTTGTCGATCATATATATATAACACTTACCGGAAAGTTGGGATTAATTCTACAAAAATTGTCTATCTCGCGTTGAACTGTCATGGCCAATTTGTATGGCAATGACTTGTTCATAGGTGTGCCAGTCTCTTCATCCAATGGGCGATGATATCGAATTATTGGATCCTCTCCCAACGTGGCACATATCGACACAATCTGTATAACCAATGCATACCAAAATAGTGTCAGCAAGATAGGACCGGAATATAAATTTTTTATGTTGTACTCTCATAATGACCTGCTTCGCCAACTTGTCCAGTTCGGGTTCGAACTGAGAGCGTTCCTCGGATCCGAATAAGTTGAAAAAGCTTATCGGCCGATCAAAGGTGAAAACACTTGATTCCACAGCTAAACCCCGCAACCATTTTTGAATTAGTATTAAGTCTCTCCACATGCAATACTAAGAGTCTTGAAGAAAAAGAGAGACACATACCCATAAAATCCACATACATCTCCTTTAGGCGCAAAATATATTGTGAAGCATTCCTTGACTTCAAACGACGGTTAAATTCGCCAAAAAGATCATCATCCAGGGCTAGAAAAGGAAAGGTGCACCATTAGTTACTTGAAGTCTGTGCTGTGACCCAGATGTTTATACACTCGTGAACGATGGGCGGTAGGTTTACCAATCCCCTCTTTTCCCATACTTACAACTAGTAAAGTGAACGTGTGCGCCTTTGTACATCGGACCCTTGGCTGTGAAATCATCTATCAATCGGTATACCGATTCCTTACAAGGCGTCAGAAAGTAGATGGCTTCCAATGTAGGATATGGCTGTCGTGGTCGTTCAATATTCTCTATTACTGTACATAAATACAATTTGGGTCAGTTTCACCGTCAGATATACGCTGTCGCCATTTATTTACCTACATGTTACCTATAAGCAGTAAATATTATAATAATAACAATAATAATAAAGAAAGTGAGTTACAATGATTACAGAGATATTATCGTTTTCAGATCCAAGAAGGATCTGCAAGATCTGATGGCTCACTTACGTTTTCTTCCAAAATGTCATACTTATTGCATACGGCAGTCAAGACTTTGATGCTTTGAGAATCGATGACCATAAGTTTCCATTTCTCTGGCGGTTGGATAGCTCGGATGGTGTCCATCAAGCCTAATGAGGTTACTTTGAGTTACCATTGCGAAACTGTATGAATACAAATAGCATAATTAACATACGCTTCCGAAGCAATTCTGTCAATTCTGGCATGTTTCGACAGATTATAAAGGCAAAGGATGGGTCGCCGGAGTTTTAGTTTGAAGCGGATTCCATGCAAGGCACACGCTGAGCTGACCTGGCTCAATTTTTTTTTTAAATCAAAATAAAATTATTATATTATTAAACAGGTACCCCAGGTATACCAGCAACCAACTTCACAAAATTTATAGTCTGCTTGCTTTTCTCATCGTTTACTTGTACTGGAAGATTATGAGGTCCAAATGCAGAATTAATCAAATAGAGAAAATAGCAGTGAAAAACACCAGAAATTGGAAAAACACAAGGTATAAGCCCTGTTGAACTTTGCCAAGAGTGGTAACCTACAACGCCGAGTCAGTCACTGTGTTTGGTAGAACCATGAGGGCAGAACCACTAGTCTTCCTTAGAATAAATGTCTAGTACGCCGCGGACGGGAGGGGAAGTGTGCCTTTTTTTCCCGTAGGCACTCCAAAGGGTCCCATGATACGGAAAAAAAGAAGGTTGAGCCTTGAACGCCAAATAAAATTTTGGTACGACTGGCATGATGTTTGCAGTAGTTTGTGAAGTTAACATAGAGCTTATTTTCATGGGTCATTACCTTTAGGGTAAACTGGTGACCATACCCACTACACGTTATGAAAGGTCAAGGGATTCTATGCACTTGGGTTAGCATACATCCTCGTGAGCTGTCAAAAGTCTCCGAAATAAGCTTGGCTGTCCGTGCAACCGCTGTGGACCAACCAAAAGCATCGGACCTTATGGATGTTAAATTTCCCATTGAAAAATGAGGATGCCGGCTGTTCTTTTTGATTGCCAGTTGCCTTGTCTGGGAAGTCGTGCAAGGTTTAGCTTTGTGTACAGTGATTTTACGTTTGCGTTGCATGGGGAAGTATGCTCGTGGCTCGATCAGATTATGGTTACCTAATCAAGACAAGGATAAGAGAGCTGAATGGAACGATATGCTCGTTATCATCTCGGAATCCGCGCGCGTTCGGTCAGCAAAACAAGGGGCCAGTGAATAGAAAAACGTCAGGTCCAAAATGCGCGCCATTTGGGCAGTATATATAAACGTCGGCGGATAGAGCGGGTATAATTAACGGACTATGCACGTTCGATGGCCTAATTCTGACTGTGTGACAATTGCTACGTGAGGCAAAGCAGTATATTACATTTTACTCCATGTGATATCGTTTTGGGCACACATCCGCAACTGACTCGGGCTGGCTGGCTGACTGACTGACATGCGGGTTTTACCCCACAAGCAAGCTATATAAATGGGCTATAAAAAATAATAAAAAAAATCCTCTTCTTTCTAACTACCAATTGCAGTAGCTCACATATCTCCTCCTTTCTTCCTTCTTCATAAATAATCATTGCTGCACTGCATTATGTCAATAACATATTTGTCACCCCTTGTCAACTCTGACAAGGTACCTGTTCGTAGGGAATCAACGAGCTACTGCCATAATCATCGCATCTTTTATTTTCATAAAGATGGATGTCCATCTTGTCGCCGATGATCTCTTTGATCCTTATGCTGTCAGCATTACGCAACTGCTATAGGATTTTTTGGTGATACCTGTAAAAAGAAGCAATGACCATATTGGATCGAGTAAGTATCCATAAGACTCTCTCCACCAGACAAAGTTCCCCATGAGCTGACTAGCTACTGGAAGAAATTAGGAATATATCTATCGCACTCAACTTCAAGGAAAAAGAAAAAGAAACCCAAGATAAAAAAATATCACACACTAAAACCAAGAGGAAAAGAGAAAAATTATTTCGCAATGCTGTTTGCTAAACCACCAAAACAGCACAAAATGGAAGATCTAACCCATTTGGCCCCCCCATGGCTTTTGCGCATATCTTTGGACAAATGATGACTAGATTCATCCGCAAAAAAAGTAGAATGACATCCCCACCTCCAAAAGGCGCACTCTCACAGTTATTCACAAAGCATCCCATTTATTTTGTAGCACTTAAAAAATTTTTTTTCTTCTTTTTTGTGTACATATTATTTTTTTATTGCTTACTATAAAGTCATTCAAATGGAAAATGCTATATATTATTTGTCCCATTTATTTATGCAATACCTACTTCACATGGCTCTTTTTGGCGCATACTAAGATCCAACTACGGGAACGAAATTTGGGGTTTTGTGTGGGTTGGGAAGGAGAAAAAGATTTCAAGTATTTACAAATCATGTGAAAAAAGCGTCTGGCTGGATGTTCTGGTCTGATTTGACTGGGCTTGTCTTGATCGGTGTGGCCTCTTCTTGTCGCCTCAGCTTTTCACAATTGCACATGCCAGTCCGACCATCACAGCTATCGCAACATACAATTTGCTCGTGCTCGGCTTCGCATGTTGCACAGCAAATTATCAAGAGATGACATTTACGACTGCATTTGACATAACGAGCGCAAGGCTGCTGACAAACCTGACAATATGAGATTGTTCCTTGTTTTCCCATTGATTGTCTTGCATCAAAAACATAGTTTTTCCCTTTCCAAAGGGGCTCGATCTCGGCTTTTTTGCTCCATTCCAGATAATTATGAATGCCCCCGTCCAACATCCAAACTTGTGTGTCGGTCGAGAGCGTTTGTCGAAGATACGCTGACGCTTTCTCGCACCGAATGCCACTATAAGCATTATATTAAAAAACAAGGATGTTCAAGTCAAAAAAATTGCGCCGGAATTTTTTTCATGGGATTGTTTTGGTTGCCAAGTTTGTTCATTTGAGATCTTTTTTTTAACTTACCCTGTACAATAAGTGAGAACAACCTTGCCATTCAGTGCCTCCCTGTTCCTTTCCACCCACGCTGGGAACCTTGCAAATTTACGAGTGGCCGGTGTAATTGCCTTTTCAAATTTACCAATTCGACTTTCGTAGTAGTTCCTGGTATCTAGGACAAGAACATCGTCTCTCTGGAGCATATCATGGAACTTGGCTGGTGGTAACTTGCCTTCCTTGTGAGATGCCGTTAGCAGTGTTGACAATGTCACATCAGCATTCAAAGGGCATATTTCTTCCACCACTTTGACCGATAAACCATCAAACACATGGACGCAGCCCGGTGATGGTTTGAAAAAATCATATGCATCTTTGTCCTCCAAATACAGCCTATCTACAATGTACTTGATATACTGTCCAATAACATTGTTGGTCCCAGCAAGCGTAATATTAACTCCTTCTTGAGCTATCCGAACTTTTCCCGTGATGGAAAATTGGCTGCATAATTGATAGTGTTCCTTGGCTACCTGGTCTGGGCTATCGATGGCTTGATAGTGATAAAAGAGAATGACTGTGTAATCTGTAATATCGCAGTTGCATTCAGTTGAGACAGGGTCGCTGCTACCCTTTTTGTTTCTTCTTTTCCGGAATTCGTTATTGTTGGCATTGGTATTTTCAGCATCTTGATATTGTTGGTATAATCGAGATTCTTCTTGTTGTATATGATTTCCATGCTCGGAGTGTGCATGTTTGAATGCATCCGATTTCGTCGCCAGTGTTTTGCCGCAACAGCTCCATAGTCCGTCGTCAGTCTGGCATTGGTCTATAAATAAATTGGCAGCTCGTCGTCGTGCTCGATCTAGAATGCGATCTATGGCCATGGCTATTTCTAATTTTATTTGAGCTCTCCACTTTGCTCTCGCGGACTGGACCCTCTTGAAAATTTTTGGTAGTGCTGACGAGAGATTGGCATTCCGAACATTTCTGCTGAGCACAATTCATCCAAATCAAATAAGTTGAAATATCAAGTCTACCGACCTCACCAGTGCTCATCTTTGCAATCAAAATGTTTCTGCTTGAAATATACATTCAATGTAGGATGATGCACATTTTCGGTTACAATTAATGTATGTCATATATAGTGGCTACACGATATGAGATGTACTTGAAATCAAGCCATTTACATTTCATCGACTGTAAGTAACGATGTTGGAGATATCATTATGTTAAGGTATTATTCTTTTTTTCTAGGTATTTCCGTTACAGTGAAGCTTCATCCGCAGTGGGGTATCTTATGAGCGTCATTATAACCGAAGGGACGAGAGTTGAGATCATTAAACATTTCATGATTAGAAGTCGGTATACCTTGCAATTCGCATATTGTCAATTGTTTAAAGCTGATGAGTTTATATTAAATATTAATCATATGCAAAGCCCATCAAACATGGCGATTAACAGAGCTATCTAATGCGGTGTAATGCCAAAAAACATGAACCTACCAAGAAGTAATATCGTCCGTGACTAATGAGAGACAATGGTGATTGTAGAAGGAACACTTACATTTAAGGAGCTGCAGCGGGAAAAAGTGACGACGTATTACGAAATGCATTCTTAGTACTACTGAATATGTCTAAGAACAATGACATTAGTCATTTATTTCGATCGGCTTGTGTTTGGAACAAATAAAATGGGAGAGTACGCATGTCGTAACACATTGCATTCAGGTGGATATGGTTTAGAATCATCGGTGGGGAGATTTTTTTGGCTGGTGGCAAGCAGCATGGTGTGTGGTGGCTCTCGGTAATCCTCCAAACATGTTAATATTCGTGAATATTAGTAAAGATATACGTCTTCAATCATGTAGGGAGTAAAGGGTTATATTTAATAGATTAGTTTAATAGCGTAATGAATATAGAAATCATCTTGGCGGCTTATTGCGTACCAGTGTTGGCAAGAGATCTTGCTGTGTGCTACAGTATTTTACTGAATGAACCAGCCGAAGTTTTATTGCCGCACTGGGCTTGAAACCGCTTTGTACACATATGCTGTACATTGAATTGATTTTTACATCATATGAACTTCATTCAGACCTTCATATTTATTCAGTAGAGTAATGTTGCTTTTCCGTCTGTCTCACTGTAGAATTGTTCTGGATTCAATTGTTCTCTGCAAATGCGTACCACGTGATCTAATCACGTGATAATATACAATAAGCTATTCCATCGGCTGATGGGACTTTTGCTTACCGATCTTGTCCCAAGCATGCCTGATGTGGATGATGTCTCCTCATCACAGCAGACTTCTATTTCAACCTCACCATTAATGTCGCCTTCTGATGATCGTGAAAGTTTTCTTTGTCTGAGCCCCACTAATAGGGATCCACGACCATCCGCTGGCTCAGCACAGACCTCCAAGATTAATACTGCTAGCAATACCAATGCATCAGAAATCAACATTCATGCGGCACCTCGACGGCGACGGTCTTCTAATGCTTCCAGCAAATTAGCAGCTGTACCTGGAAACTCTTACAGACAGCACGGTTCCGATGGCTTGGCATCCAATTATCGGGACGCTGGTCGTGGAGTTGCAAATTCTGTTAATTCCCAACAATACCCAGTAATGCAATATCGACAAACTAAGGAAAGGTCGCAAGCAGATCACGAAGAAGAAAATAGAAAATTATCAGCCAAGCAAATAGATCCGCAGCAAGATAAAACTAGCAATGTAGATCGTTCAAAAAGCCGTCAATCCACAGTTCAAAAGGCGACTGCAAACTTTAGTTTGAGAGTGAAGCAGTTTTTCTATCAAATTCATTCAGGATGCAAAAACTCGGACTGCAGCAATAGATTATGTGCAAATGGAGGTTTTCAAGGTATGTTTTCCAGCCGGTTATTTCGTTTTTATTTGTTATTTTGTGTTGCTATTACTGTTATTGACCTTTGGGCAATGTGACACTGATAATGTTATTATAACTATAATTGTAGGTCGCAAGCTTAATCCTGAAGGTGCTGTAGTTCTAGCAGTTCATCTTGCTTCCAAGCCACACAGCAAGTTATGTGACGCTGTAGCTTGTCTTCCAGATACCGTCATACTGCATTATTTTGATACCCACTTGCTGACGACACAGAAAACTTCGCATGAGCCACAACCATTTCTATCAGAGCTATTCACATCGGCCTTATCATTTTCTCCTGTCATGCACTCCAGTACTGATGAATCCTTTGTCCAAGAAGAGACAAAGATTCCTAAAACATCGTCTCCCAATGGCCAAGAAGAAGTTTCAAAACTACCTGGTATTCAAACAAAGACATTCACGTCTAGTGTGGAACGACCATCAGGGGCCGCACTATATGATGCACCATTTCCTGAACACAGCATTCAAAAAATTCCTACCCAAGTTCGACAATTTTGGGGAAATGTATCTGCTGGTGTGCTTAGCGCGATTGGCGGTAACAGGCGCTTTATCGTTACGCATAATAATGAAGTTCCGCTGAACGAACTAGAGTACTATGACGAGCGCAACAACTGGTTGAAGCGAACTCGACGTTCTAGCAAATACGAGAAGAAATATGGCCAAAGAAATAGCAAGTCGCATACTCGAAATGATGAACTTCACTGTGACGAAGTTACTCATGCCAATTCGCCCAATCGTCAAGAGTTTGACAGCGTTCAAGCGGCCGAAATATTGACGGCTGCATATCCTCATCGCATTATTGATATGAGGTATTTCAAGAGTTGCTTTGACAAGATGAGTCCAACAGAATCTGATGACCAATTCAGATACTTGTTCAGTCTTATCAAACTCAGTTTTGAACATTGGGAAGGTCTTGGCAACAGCTTCCTAACTGGGCACGATGATGAAGACAGTCAGCATCCAAATATCAATAAAGCAGGTTTGAACGACTTATTCGACCTTTTAGCAACGCCAGGTAGCAAGAACGCCAACTTACTACTTAAAGTTGCCCGTGAAAGCCTGGAAATGCTCCTCACTAGGATGATTCTGAATTGCGACGAAGCCTGTCAGTACCAGATCATTTCCGATAACGCCGACGTTACGAACGAACCTGATGATTATTTCTTTTCTCGAAATGCTGTCGAATGGTGTCGCTCTATTGTATATTGCATGCAATGGTACATGAAACAGAAGAAAAATATTAGCGCACCTTCGGCTAGTATGGAATCTGATTTTAGCAAAACAGAAAAAGACGTGCTCTATCCTGACACAAATGCGTGCTTCGATTCACCGAATAACCTCAAGCCAAATATTGCTGTCGGTGAAGATGTAATGATACAAAAGCTGGTTACTGTATTATGCAAAATATCTAGCCACAAAGCTTCCGACATGCGGGCTTTATTAATGAACACAATGCATTGGTGAGTTATTTTCTAACACAAGCTTTTATTTGACGCCTCATATATTAACTTTATCTAACTCAATTTACTCTCAGCTTTGATGCCGAAGATATGTCAGCATTTGTCAAACTGTGCCATGTCTTCTTGGAAGATCACTATCACTCCAGCCCATACAAACTAGGTGAAGATGACCATGTCATTCGCACCACCAAAGCTCTTGAATTAATCTGTAAGTCGTGAAGAAAAATTTATTGATAGTAGCCATCGTACGCAATAGATTACTAACTGAAAAGGTATTGATTGTATCTAGATGATGCTAATTGTTTGATCCCGAATAAGCCCATTATACCTGTAACGACGTTTTATAACGATGCTTTAAATGGTATACTGGACGTCAAGGAGGAATACCGTATCTGGAAGCGTGTTCAATTGGTTGGGGAAGGAAGGCATTCGGCATCATCCATTGTCAAGCTCATGGGAGCTGGCAAGACCAACACATATTTGAACTTGAACGAAAATCAACGCCGGACTCGACTGTTCTTAACCACAACGTCAACGTCAATGTTGTTACCCTTCCCACTCATGCATGAATATCAATTCTCCATATTCAGCTACCCATTTCTGCTCCCTCCACCTCTCAAGCGAAAGATCCTGCATATAGATGCTATGGCACAAATGTCATCAGAGTATGAAGATGCATGTGTCAATCATACATTGGTTGCTCATGCTCAAAGACTGCTTTCTGACTCTCCCAAGATGGTTCGAAACTTGGAAACTAGTTTGCGCAGTGCTACATGTCCCTATTTACTGTTGGAGATCACTCGAGAGCATCTCGTTAATGACACTTGGCAACAGATTTCTCGGCGCTGGGCTGATCTCAAGAAACCTCTCAAGGTTCGATTCATTGGAGGCGGCGAAGAAGGAATGGATCAAGGAGGCGTACAAAAAGAATTCTTTGGTGTACTGATGGAACAAATGATTCATTCCCCATCTGGATTGTTTGAAGTTGACCCAGAAACAAGATCTAGCTGGATCAGCTCTAACGCTGGCGTCTATAACGAATCCACCTTGACCTTGGAAATTGATGCAGAAACACGCCGATCGTTTGAAATGTTCGGGGTTTTGATGGGCTTGGCTATATACAATGGAGTAATCCTCGGTTTACAATTTCCAAAGATCTTTTGGAAAATATTAACGTGTTCCAATCCTTCTGCAATGGACGACGATGACAAATTGTTCAACATAAACGACCTCGAAGAAGGATGGCCTAGCCTTGGCAAGGGCCTACGCCAATTACTCGAGTGGGAGCAAGATGATGTTGAGGATATCTTTTGTCGCAGCTACGAAATATCATATTCAATCCTAGGCAACTTTGTAGTTACCATTCCGCTTGTTACCGATGGGGAAAACGTACCTATTACCAACAACAACCGTAAGGAATTTGTTCGTGACTATTGCCAACATTTCATGTACACATGGTTCCGAGAGCCTCTTCTTGCCATTCGAAGAGGTGTTTGGAGTGTCATTGGCGGGTCTGCTGTGGCTATGTGTACTGCTGATGAGCTTGAAGTAGTCACCTGCGGTCAACGAGATGGCCCTGAAGGAATGGATCTCGATATGCATGAGCTTGAGGCTGTTGCTGAATACGATGATGGCTACGACTCAAACCACATTGTCATCAGGTGCGGAATGTTTCTTTTGGTTATTGTGATATTTCCCGTTTAGAATAATATCTAATGTTTCTTGTTTCATTTGTATTGCTTAACAGAAACTTTTGGTCCATTGTTCATGAGCTATCACCCCAACAAAAGCGACAACTGTTACTATTTGTGACCGCGAGCGACCGAATACCAGTTGGCGGCCTAAAAGAGCTTATGTTTGTCATACAACGGAACGGACCAGACAGTGATCGGTATGCTTACAACCTTTATTTGTTTCTGTATGGATGCAGTTCACTAACTCTAACCCTATTGTCATTGTATAGATTGCCCACTGCTCTAACTTGCTTTAGTCGACTCCTTCTCCCAGAATACGCTAACCGAGAAAAACTCAAGAACAGACTAATCGTTTCCATAGAAAACGCAAAGGGATTTGGTCTTGTTTAAAGTTCTTTCATACCTTCCCGACTCTCCGGTTCACCCACCCAGTTACGTACCCACACTATTTTTTTGTGTTTATTATATGTATACTTGTACTTTTGTTAGTTCCATTCCGTTTTCCTGCTTTCCCTCCACTGTTCCCCATACCCCCCTCCACCGCCTTCGTTTACCTCGTCGTTTTGTAGACATTTGAACATCATCATGTATATTTCGATTTGTAAGTGATAAATCAAACAATCGCATTTTACTTCAATGCCATCCATCGATCCAAAGATTGGTTTCCTAGTGTCAGAACGCAGTGATATTTATTATTGTACTGAAGAGAAGTAATGTCTTTCTTCTATCCCCCTAAAAACCCAAAGCAAAAGTAAAGCAAGAAAGCAAAGCAAACAAAAAAGAAGTCAATTCAAAACAAAAACTTAAATTGGTAGCAGCTTGGAGGACCTCATGCACATAATAATCCTCGATCGGTATCTCCTTTTTCTAGCGGCTTTGGATCAATAATTCCACTACCGGATTTTGTACTCTTGTCGGTCAGTGTAGCTGCATCAGCTGTGGTGGCAGCTGATATAATGGGAGAAGAGGCCGGTGACGAATTATCGGCAGCTATGGCAATAGCAACGCTATCTGGGCCAATTTTTATGTTATCAAGATGTATGCCTACCACAGGCGCAACAGGTTCTTCACAAACCTGGCAAAAGTAAAACATGAAATCAGTAATTGTTAGAAGTTGTGCCATGAGGTGTCCGTTTTCATCCGAATGACAATGCGCTTACCCCTTCCCACCAGTCTTCCATAATCCTCTGTACAAGTCGTTGTGTGGTAGGGTTGACTGAGCGATATGCTCGAGGAGCTATCATAGCACACAAGATGCGATGGATCTGCTGGTGTTTGTACGGAGTATACCGTAATTGGGTGTTGACCAGCATTGGATTGAGCACACGAAGGTAAGTTTGACGAAGCTAAAAATGTAAACAATGTTTAGGCCGCGGTAGGGAGTGTGGTGTTGTAGGAAATATTACGAAAACATAGACTGCCACTTACTGCCTCTGCATCACTTTCATCTCCTAAATCACAAAGTTCTCGTAACACGATATCCACAAGTACGCATAGATCGTTGGTATAAAAGAACTCAAATAGTTCTTCGGTGGTAAATATTAAGTACAATAACTTTAAGATCAGCATCTGAACACAGGCATCATCTATATTCAAAAGTAGATTGTTTGATGGCAAAGGTTAGTTAATTTCGTATGATGAATTACAACCTTTTCATTTAGTGGATCACTTACCTGCGCGATTCAGCATAAATATCAAATTTTCACTAAAGGTTTTGCTGCTCCCTATCTTGGATCGCAATACTCGCAAAACTTGATTTTGGAACTCACTTCCATCCTCAGACGAAGCTGACATGGCTCGATGCATCATGAATTGTTCGTTGTAAACAAGAATCAGTCGCATAGCTGAGTAATTGAGTAGCTCTTCACTATCAGTCGTCATATTTTCCACAATATCCAACAAATAATGAATAAACGCTGGCGTAACGTGTTCTAGACATGGGCGTTAGGCATCTTGCTCCTCCTTCTATGGAACACCTGATTAATACTTACCAAGATCCACTTTGCCAAGCTTAGCCACTTTGCATATTTCGAACATCAGCATTAATATAACTATGGTGAAGCGAGTACCACCAATACAAAACTCAATTTCGTTACTGAGTTTCTGCAGAAACAGGTTGGCACCATTGATATCAACACTCGCTTGTATAATGGTTTTCATAACGCTTAGATCTTCTCTGCCCGCATGAAGAATAAGCGAATAAATTATAGAGAGTTCGACTGGATCGTTTGACTTCGTGGCTCTGGTCGTGAGAACATAGCGAATGATGCTATGGTGATATTGGGAATATACAGGCGAATCGATAAATTTGTAGATAACATAAGACACTTCGGCCGATGTATTTAAGAAGTCATCTGGAAATTGAGGTTCCTGATGTGAGATCATGTCAAGGTGAAAGATGAAACTGTTGATAATAAAGTTCAAAATTGATACTTACGTTGAAACTCAATCAGAAATCCAAGGTATGTCCTTGTAATTTCATTGGCAGCGTCTGGGGAATCACAGAATTGCGGGTGAAGTACGTCGTCTAGTTCTATATAATGAAGCATATTGTGAAGAGATTAGACAACGTAGACATGACAGATTCTCTTATTTCAACGGTAGGTATGGTTGAGCTGGTGATCAAAGCTCATCTGCTGATAAATATATCTTGCAGACTGGTATACTGCGGAAGCCTCAAGGTCGGTTTGCAAAGCACAGCAACTGGTTGGATCCGCTTGCAGAAGCAATGCTTCATACAATATGATATGATTAGCGCTGTGGGTCATGCTGGGATCCGACATTGCGATGGTGGTGATCTGGAACAGTCTAGGTATGATGAAGAGAAGATGTTTTACCTGCGTAGAAATCAGACACATCATCAAAGTGGTAGACTATACCGTCCTCCATGTGTAGAGTATCGTTTTCTAGGTCGCTTTACTAAAACACCGTAGTTAATTCTTAGGAAGAATGGCTACAATGGAGCTAATAGACCGAGGAAGAAGATAGACCGCGGATTTTAAAAAAAAAATTGAGAAAATAGAAATGGGTTTTTGCTAAGCACAACCAAAAATAAATTTTGAACCCGTTTGTTCAGTTTTATAAGCCTTACTACAAGATTTATAGCACGTTTCAAAGCCGCCAAAAGATTTGAAAGTAAGATATGGTAAATACTCTCGAATATTCTCAAATTCAAGGAGGAGTGGCCTTTGCTGGCCCACACGGTCGATTTCCTCCAAAGGGAATCTATCATTGGTGAGCAGTAGTACTGTTCACATTATGCCAGTAGCATGGATAAATAGATGGAATATGGAAATTATTTATTATGGAGATACTGGATCATAACCATTGATCAATTATAACATTCCTGTGTTGATAACTTGCCTTTTGCCGAACATAGCCTTGTCGTAACGAGTCTTTCCTGTTTCGGAGCTGGAAATATTCACAATTTCTCGCAAGCCCAGTGTGGAACAAGTCAAAGCGACAAAATTCTGCTTGCCAGAGAGACGAATATACAGTTACTGTCTACTACCTACCGAATAAAATTGAAGTGAGAAACCTATTGGAAATTGTATTCTTCGGTGCATTACTCCAAATATAACGTTAAAAGGGTTATCAATGTATATCCAAAGCTGATATAGCCCATCTGATAACGCAAGATATACTTGATCAAAGAATGCGTCATATACTTTCAATTTATTATACAAAATTCTCTCTATCTATAAGGTGCAATGAGATCATGTCTCGACTTTGGTCGTCTTGACACCGACAAGTCCGTCTTCGCATTGGCCAGTTATATACACTTTGATCTCTGTAGAACCAAAGGAATATACTTTAACACGGTGTCCAAAAAGCTCTACAAAGGCATCCTGAAGCTGCACATATTCTGCAGCTTGATTGTACGGGTCATCACCGCCGGTCAGTGGTTCAAAGAACAGTTCCATGCTACTCGAAGTTCTAGTTGGCCGTTCTTCGTCATGCGAGGCAGTGTCAACGTCGTCGTCGTTTACTACAGCAACAAACTGATCCACCGAGGGGAAATTGCTCTCTTTCCAAGGGATATTGAAGAAGGTGAATGGTTCGTCCGATTCGCTAATGTATACTAGATCATGAGTCACTTGTTCCAATCGTTGTTTGGCTGCCGTGGCTTTGGCGCCAAGCGGTTCTGAAAACTTGCTCTGTACGACTTTATTTAGCTGGACATTGTTCTGATCACCTGAGGGGTTGATAATAGGATTGTTGAGCATCGACATGTAGGCATAATCCGACATTTTGAAAGCGAATTGTGTAAGCGGTAACAGCACTCTTGCAAGAGCCATGTCATGGCATCAAAAATGTTTATCGCTGCTTAAAAAGACTGATGTTCTAGGTCACACATCTGCTCCAAATTTGGGAATCTGACGCAAACTATTGTATGGTTTGCCATTCTGGAGATTTACTGCTTGAGAGCTTCTTAAACAGTGAGGATCACCATTAATATACAGTATACAAAATAGAAAAATTATTATCACTAGTAACAAATGAATAACATTGAAATAGGTTGAGCATTGAAGAGCACGCGCGGTTGTATCCATCATTTACTGTACCAATATCTGCAAATGCAATTACAAGGTTTGCATCCCAACCATCCTTTGAGATTTGACTTTGAAGCACTAACATTCTAAAAGGAATAAATTTAAATTAAGTGGTTAATGTCATTGCACAAAAGTATACTTTATGGTTAGTGGTCACAGAAGGAGCACATGTTTCATAGTGGAGGTGATATCGTAGATTGATGTGAGGATCCATTCTAACTTGAAATTAGACCATATAAAGCAGTATGAACTGCCCATTGATTGATGTGAGCATATAATGATGTGCCGATAAAACAATGAGCATTGATTAGCGAGAAATATCACCGTTGTTCATATTGAATACACAACCTATCTTCCATACTCCCTTCATAAGCGAACATAATCCATGTCAATTACACACAAGTCAATATCTATCACGGTATAGCGAATCTTCGAAATGAATAGACTTTCGCTTATCATGTTTTATTTTGAACAAAAAAAGGTCAAGACTTTTTAAACTTTTGCTAGCATAGATGCATTAGGGCCAGAGAAAGAATTTACTCTTCATCTTCCTCTTCTTCACCATCACCACCGGCAGACTTGGCTCTTTTTCTCTTGACACGACCAGCACGGCCACCACCGTAGGGGGAGGTCAAGGCGAAGTCAATGTGCTTTTGGGAGTCCTGTAAACGAGCAGTATGATTAGCAATGCTCATATATATGGACCTCTTAGAAAACACTGATTGATACATACCAAACGAACTATGAAAGAGGGGATGTTGACAATTTGCTTGCCAACACGGATGTGACGCTGACGGATGAGGACACGAGCGTGGTGGATGGACTTGGCAAGACCGAGCTTGAAGACCTGAGTCTGGAGACGACGCTCCAAGAAATCTTCGATCTTAAGACCCAAGACGTAATCGAGCTTCATACGGGACTCGTCGAGCACACCAATACGAACAAGACGGCGAATGAGAGCATTACCCTCGAAAAGACGACGGGGGTCCTTCTCGTCGAGCTTAAGAAGTTCACGAGCAGCACGACGGATCTTGGAGAGGGTGTAACCAACACGCCAGACCTCACGCTTGTTCTTGAGACCGAACTCACCAATGAGCTTTAGTTCAGCATCGATACGCTCGGATTCGAAGGGACGCTTGGGAACCTTGGAGGTCTTAGAGTCTGTAGATCACAAGTAGTATAAGTTAATTAGTATATGGCTGTCGGTAAATGTTAACTTTGCTAGTTGTTAATGGTCCGTTGGAAGGTACTAACATTTTCTGGGGGCACCTGCCATTTTGAATAGACCTGGAAAAAGAAGGATCCAAAATTTTGCACTATACAATATTAAAAAAATTTTCTGCGGTCTTTCCAGCGGTACAATCTCAAGTTTTCATATATTGATGACGTTAATCGCCTTCGCCAGCCACGAAAATTTTTTTCTGGGTGTTTAATTGCCAACCGACTTGCCAGTAGTGAAAGGTCCTTCTCTTTCTTTCGTGGTCAGACTCGTAGAGTATGTATTGATGGAATCCTTTATATTTGTGAATCGGTTCGACTTTTGAACGGCTTTCTCAGCATTGAATCGCAAATGCTTAAGATTTATCAAAAAAACTGCACAAACCTTCTTATTCAGTCAATCGAGGTTCTTTGTTTTGGCTTCAATCCCGCTCATCTCGAACTCTTACAATTCCAAATGTGTGCCATCACAAGACGACATGTGAACTATTCATTCACCCTCTATTGAAATACCGAAGCAGGCTTTTGTCGCAACAAACCAAATCAACACTGCCTTATGTTGTTACTTTTGGGAAGAGGACGAAACCGCTTACATTGCCAACTTCCGCAAGCCATTGACAAAAAGTTTAGCATTTAATTTTCAGTTGTATGGATATTGTTGACTAACTGAACCTTCTCTTCATTTTCCTTTCGTTCACAGAAATGCCTCACTCTTACGGTAGTATGTATTATTTCCAGTTTGATATCAGCTAGCAACGGCCAATCCTGCTCTCTGCCATTAAGTATCATTGAATATAGATTTACCATTTTCTTCTTTTCTCTTTTACAGTTCGTGCTCGCACCCGTCACATGTTCTCGCGCAAGTTCCGCGAGCATGGTTCTATCCCTCTCTCCACCTACCTCAAGACCTACAAGGTTGGTGACATCGTTGACATCAAGGCCAACGCTGCTGTCCAAAAGGGTCTTCCCCACAAGTTCTACCATGGGTACGTTTTTGATCCTTTTGCGTCGGAAACAATACGACGGAATGATTGATTTTTTATTTTCCAATTAGACGTACCGGTATTGTCTACAACGTCACCAAGTCTGCTGTTGGTGTCATTGTCTACAAGCGTGTTGGCAACCGTTACATGGAGAAGCGTATCAACATCCGTGTTGAGCACGTTAAGCACTCCAAGTGCCGTCAAGAGTTCCTTGACCGTGTTAAGGAGAACGCTCGCAAGCGCAAGGAGGCCACTGAGGCTGGTGGTATGTATATTGCTTAAAATTTTTAACAAGAGCCATAAAATGTAATACCTTTGCTAACACTATACCGCGAATTGCAGTCCAGGTTGTCTTGAAGAGACTTCCCGCTCAACCCCGTGAGGCTCGTCATGTTTCCACCAAGGCTAACTTCCCCGAGACCATCACCCCCGTCCCCTACGAGACTTTGATTTAAAGGACACAATTGGTAGATTATGTCATCTGCTACAAAAGTAATAAAAGGATAAAGCCTCAATTGGTGCTTTACGGCAATTGTATATGTGTGGATTGACAATGGCTGAAAGTATAAGTTCTAGAACATCAGTACTAATCCATTGTCATGGCTGGAACTTATGGTGCATAAATGAGATATGTATTTAAGTGTCGATGTTTGAAGGGAAGATGCAGAAGGCGTATGGCTTCTCGCCTTGGCGTGTGGCTTATTCAAGCCACAAGCAAGCATCAGAGGGATTTGTGGAAGTACAATTGAAAACACAAAGACATTCAGAAGGCATAGTAGTCATATTTCATGGATTCAATTGCAGAAAGACATAATGATTCAACTTGCGGTGCAACAAACATCTCATATCTACTCGCTTCACTTTGCCTAAAGTAAGAAACCTGCAGGCGTCCTCGATTTTAACATAGTAACTAGTTTTTGTAGTATATTTAACAAGTTTGATAGTGTCGACATTAAATAGTTTTTATTTTTTAAGTATGCCTGAACGATCAATAAGTTTTGAGAATAACAGTTGTCGCCTAAGATTTGAGCACATTTGAGACTCTCCCAACATGACACATTTCTTTGGATGTGTGACTGTCTTCGGAAGCTGGTTATGAATGCTGGGCCATCTTAAAAAAAAAAAAAAGTATAATTGCTAATTTCAACTAATCCTTAGAAAGAGCATGACAACACTCATGAACGGACACAACGCTGTGGAAGCAAGCTCCGTTCTGTCTCCTGTTCAGATAGATTCGAAAACTGTTCGAAAATCCACCATTCTGAATGATTCACGTTCGTACGTCCATTTTGTTGCCGGCGGGTGAGGTTCTTTTTTTTTGGGATATTTTTCGACATTGTCGGGCACCCACCAACATTAACTATCCTTCAACCAAACAGCGTTGGTGGAATGCTGGGTGCTATATGTACTTCGCCTTTGGATGTTGTTAAAACTAGACTACAGGCAAGTTCAAGCTCTGTAACCAAACTCCATCGACCCCTGAAGCCGCAGCCAGATACCTAATCGTGTGAATTTTATTATATACAGTCAACATACTACCAGCAGCGGAGTAGAAGTAATTTGGGTACAACAGCTATAACAAAGGGATCATCCACATTACTTGGACATTTTGCAGAAACTGGAAGATTGCTACTGTTAGTATATTGCGAATATGTTTTTTCCAAAAAGCATGTCTTGTTGATAAGAAATTTCCATTTCTATCCAGTCGCATTAAGCAAGTTGAGGGAGCCAGAGGATTATTTAAGGGACTAGGCCCAAACTTGGTAGGCGTAGTTCCTGCGAGGTAAGAGAAACTTTCTTTCCAATCAGAGACATGTTATGGCACACCAACACATCCGCTTTCGTAAAATAGAGCCATTGCTTTTTTCACCTACGGCAATAGCAAGAAGTTTTACACGGAACTAAACAATGGAAAAGAATCTCCAGCTGTTCATCTTGTGTCAGCGGCTTCAGCTGGTATTGTCACTGCAACTGCGACCAATCCTATTTGGGTCGTCAAAACTCGATTGCAACTACAAGCCGCTGGACAGAAGGTGTACAAAAACAGCTTGGATTGCACCCTTCGAATTCTGAAGGAGGAAGGTATCAAGGGCTTGTACAAGGGTATGAGTGCCTCATATCTAGGTAGGTTTGATATGCAGTACCATGTAACAATAGAAAGACGAAGCTATTGATAGTTGACCCCATTTTTTATTAAAAAAATATTACAGGTGTTGCTGAAGGAACCATTCAATGGGTTATTTATGAGCATTTGAAGAAACGACAGATGGAAGCAAAGGCAGAACGGTTGATTGCATCTGGTCAAAGAGCTGATAGTAATGCGCATGCCAAGAGCGTGCAAGGTATGTGCTAACGTCTCAGGCATCACCACATGGCGATAAAGTTGGACTAAACTATTGTTAATGCATTTTAGACTGGATTGGTAACCTCGCTGCTGCTGCTGCGTCCAAATTTGTGGCAGCCGGATTGACATACCCTCATGAGGTTATTCGAACCCGTTTACGACAGCCTGCTGAGCATGGTGTTCGTAAATATACTGGATTGTGGCAATCACTTACACTCATCATCAAGGAAGAAGGTGCTGGTGCTCTCTACGGTGGTATGACGGCTCATTTGATGCGAGTCGTACCAAACGCCGCGATCATGTTCTTCTGCTATGAGGCTATCGTATATCACTTTGCTGGAGGTCGTGAACGGGAGGCTGCAGCTTTGAAAGCTTAAGCAAACTTGATCTATCATACAATTTTTCTTTTTGAACTTTTTCATACCTCTAATATCCATAGTTCATCAATCACTTCATTTCAACAATTCCATTTCCCTGTTCAATAATTCATCATTATTTGTCTATCATTCCAACATAACTCAACCCCCCCTTTCGCATTTGCTATTTTGTTCACATCTTGTTACTGTCGCTAATCTCTATGCACAGTAAGATTTTCTTGTAAAGCAGTATTTTTCAATCTGTGTATCCCATTGTTCCTTACATGTTCATTCGTCTACAGTAAATTATTCTTTCAACAACGGTAACCCAAAACATATTAGTGAGTCGCTTCATTGTTTATTTCAATGATATGCCGGCATAAACAGTAAGATGTGCCAGACAAAGCACCGAGAATGTTTGTCCTCAGGATACTAACAACAACCATGCAAGTACAATAAAATGTTTGTTGTCGTGAGATTGTTCAAAAAAACCAACAGTTGAACAAGGGGAATGTGCTTTGATTATTTTCCAAACAAATTTTTACACTCATACGTTGTAATATCATGGTTATTCGTTGATTGAATATTCGTTAGAGAGGCAGGAATAAAAAAAGGATATTGGCCATGTTTAAAAGCCTGATTGACACGGAACGAGTGAAAAAAAGAAACAGCGCAAAGAATGAGGGCAAACGACATTTTGGTCTCACCCCGCCCCAAATAAAATTGGCAGCTTGAATATTGGACTTTTCCCAAGTTTTCGTCATGACCGTCAAGACCACACTTCCTCCACCAGTAGATAAGGAATCACCAGTAGATCAATTTTGTGCCTTCACTGGTCGAGATTTCCGAACAGCTACCATTGAGAATCACTGGGTATGTAACAGCATTTTGAATTGAATCAGATCTGAAGAGATCCGTATCATCATGATTGAATCCGTTAACCAAAAGTCTACAATTCAATAGAATGATCCACCAAACAAGGTAACTACAAACGGCGTCGCCGAATAATATATTCCTTCGACCTATTGTACTAAGACGAGATCAGATTTTCAAAGCTTCAGAA
This sequence comes from Umbelopsis sp. PMI_123, assembly GCA_021235465.1. NCBI lineage: Eukaryota > Fungi > Mucoromycota > Umbelopsidomycetes > Umbelopsidales > Umbelopsidaceae > Umbelopsis > Umbelopsis sp. PMI_123. The sequence continues at coordinate 461,330 of JAJSME010000011.1, read as the reverse complement.
GACATCGATGTGGATGTCGATTCTCAAATAATCCACAAGGTCATAAACGAAACTGTAGAACGTTGTAAAGCACAATACAAGGTAGAGTTGATTTATATATTGAATTTCAATGTATTTCAATGAGATTAAAGCTTGATTGCAGACTGGTATGCAAAAACGTATGATCGATGATACTGATCGACGTATGGTCCAATTGCTGAAAAGTATCGATGATCATGCACTCAACAAGGACGTACTTCATCAATTGTGTCAGCTTTGCCAAGGTAGGAGGATAGTAATTGTATTGGTTAAAGTAGTAACTGTTAGTATATATCTGATGTCGTCATTGTTCAGCCATGGAAAGTCAAGACTTCAAAGAGGCAATAGATATGCATGTTAAACTTATGACAAAGGCGTATGACGACCATGGCCAATGGTTACTTGGTTTAAAGCGATTGATAGATCTAGACGAAAAGATTACAAAATAGATATACAACTTAGCAACGTAATAAAATAAATTTATAACAGTGAAACTTCCATTGAACATTGGAGTTGGCGAAGAAAATTGGCCGGATGGCCGCTGTAGTGTTGAGTCATACTGCGGATTTGAGTCCGTGAGTATAATCACAAGTTTAAAACAACTTTTCAATCACAAGTGGTACTAATGGGAGATTTGTTGATGTCGTAACGCTGCAAGGAGTGTCAACTGCATCATTTGATTAAAGCTAAGTCCGGATAAGGATTTGTGTAGGAGAACGGCCCATTACGGAGTAATTTTTCCCGTCTCTCTGAGCCAAAATTTTGCCGTTCGTTCATTTTTTGTTCATGAGTTTTCCCGTTTTGGAGATATAAATGGGACGCTGGATCAACGACTGCTTTACCCGTTAACTTTTAACACAACTTTAAACAAATATTGACACTTAACACTCTAAGCAATTCACTGTTTCAAAAATGTTGGATTTGCTCATTTGTGGTGCAGGTCCAGTTGGATCTTTCTTTGCGAACGTGATGGATCAGTTTGGTCATACCTATCGACTTATTGACAGCGAAACATTAGAGAGCAGACTAGGTCAAAGCCGAGCCTTATTACTAACAGCTCGAACTTTGGAAATTATGGAAGACAGAGGTATAGCTGCTGAAATTCTGAGCCATGCTTTCCTCAGTCGAGGCTTACGTCTACACTCGGATACCAAGCAGGTAAAGCTTAACGGCACACTGCAATTGCATGAATTCCTATTGGAAGATCAATAATTAAACATTGACATTGTTCATGCTCTATTCTAGATTACAGAGGTAGAGATGCGAGGTCTGGATACTACTTATCCTCATGTTACAACATTGCCCCAGTACAAAGTAGAGCAGACACTGCAAGGAAGATTGTCCAAGAAAGTTGAGCGTCCTGTCAAATTGCTATCCTACGTTCAAGAAAGTGACCATGTGGTAGCTAAGCTTCAACACGGAGACGACAAGAATAATGTTGAAGAAGTGAAAGCAAAGTTTCTCATAGGCTCGGACGGTGTGCATTCGGCTGTACGTAAAGGCACGCCTGGATGGACGTTTGATGGCCTGGTGTTCAATTTACCGTTGGCGCTGGCAGATGTCACCCTTACTGGAGAAAACCTACCTGATCCTCGCTATTTCAACTTCATGGACTCCAATAGCGGTGCTATGATTATCATGTCGCTGCCCGATAAAAATGGCGAAAAAATTATTTCTCGCGTGGTCGTCAGTTTAGGCACATTGAATGCTTCCAACGAGAAGGAAGACAGCATCACTCAAGGCATCCACAAAGAAGACCCCTTTACACTGAAGGAACTTCAAGATGAGATTGATAAGCGTTGTGGTCGCTTCCAGATAAAAGCTGAGAACCCACAATGGTTAGCAAAATTTGGTATTAATGAACGCGAAGCTAATGGTTATCGGCGAAACAGAGCCTTCGTCATTGGAGGTAAAGGATATTTCATCTCTGTTGTTGAAAATTTATCATTGATAAGGATTTGACATATTCAATTTGACCATCCTGTAGATGCAGCACATTGTCATTCTCCAGCAGGTGGACAAGGAATGAACCTGGGTCTTCAGGATGGTGAGTGCATTGATAGTGTTCAACGAATCTTGGTTCAAATGTGTTTAACAGGGTTTACCGCTTGTTAGCGTACAACTTGGCATGGAAAATTTCCTCAGTCTTAAAAAATACGACGAAAAATCCAGAACAGCTTTTGGACTCTTATTACGAAGAGGTTGGTATGCTGAAATGAGCAGTATGATATATCCCACTGTCAAAGCCTTATTTAACGCTCCCATGATCAGAGACACCCGCTTGTTGCGATGACTATCGAGGCAACTGGCAGAGTTGGACGAACAGTCTTCACGCACACGATGCTTTCAGGTAGGAATCTTGACTTTCCCTGAATGAACTTCAATTATGAGACTAAACCTACCTTAATTGACAGATTTTATGCGCTCGCTAGTGTTTCCGATAGCAATGACTATACCGTTTGTGCATGACAAGGTTGGATATATGCTGCAACAGCTTTATGTTGCCATTCCTACAAATTCTGCCTTATTAGCCAAGAAATCTACTTCAAACATTATAGAACCAGGAAAATACATGCCAGAATCCATCATCCTTAATCCAAAGGACATTATGAATGTAACACCACAAACGATCAGGGGCATTCTCAGGAAAACTGACCGGTATATCGCTTTGCTTGTTTGGAATCATGCCGGCGATGATGAGGCTTCTGTAGGATTTTGGAATCTACTAAAGCCATACCAGAGATCCGTGCGACCTATTGTGGTAGAGAGCAAAAACTTTATCGGTCGATATAGAATTCCTGAATATGCCATCAACTGTGCTGATGGAGGAGATGGATTTTGGTGCGATACTAGAGGTCAACTTGCGGATGTTCTTTGCATTGAAGAACATCATGCCGGCATCATTCTCGTCAGACCAGACATGTATGTCGCTTTTTCCGAGTCCTACGATGGCAGAAAGGCGTTGCCCTTGGAATCTTTCGAAAAGTACTTGTCTTGTTATCTAAATTCAGAATAATAGGTATATCTATATGTAGCCACAATTGCAGTTAGTCACAGTAGTCCACATTTCGAATATCCTCACACATATTGGTAGTTAGTTCAGTGGACTCATGAATTATGTTTTCCAACGTTTAGTACCCAAAATATATCTTTAGTATCAAATCTTTAATGTTTACAAAGGAATGGTTTAATTTGGGATCTGCAGCGGTCCTCATTTCCAAGATGATTCTTTGTTCTCAGGCAAATTAAGGATATATTCGAAAAGTTTAGTCACAAAAGATTGGAGTTTTGTTCGGCCTGCTTAGCTTTCTAAATACTTTATGTGAGCACACTAAGATCTCAGACTATATTAAGCTCTTCACTGGCACAACCAGTTATGTAGATAATGCTTCTGTCAGTGCGACTGTAGTCTTACAAAGTGTTGCACCTGATCCAGACGACGTTTTTGAGCAGCTACATCCAAATACCGCATCTTAGGCCTATTATACATGTGTCTTACTGCTGTATCTATTGGACTTGACCGCAATAGGGATTTTTCCTTCTGTATGTTAAGCAGACACTTTTTTCCATGTAATACCTTATTCTTCGTAGCTACGAATTGCTTGAATGTAGTAATTTGTATAGGTACAATCTCAAACCGTTGTCAAAGTATACTCTGTCATTTAATAACATGACGAAAGAGAACAGCCCAGATACCAGCAAATGGAGGTAAACCACCAGGATCCTTATGATCGCCTGCATGTGAGAAGCAATGCTTCAAAATCTGCACCGGAAATGAATAGCGCCAACAGCGGGTTGCATGGGAACAATGCGGCGGCAATAACATCAAACACGCCTGGGAACCTCTCACAAACAAACAATATCTATCTCAACCCATCCCAACTACCACATCCACAAGGCATATCATGCGTTGGCAAAAAAATATTTCTTGTTTAACAAAATGAATGGGCCCTCCGGTCAATTATCTATTTAGGTCTAACAGCCCCTGGAGAAGATGTAAACAATGTCTAGTAGATATTAATGATAATAGATAATCTCGTGGTGCATAGGGTTCTTTAATGTTTTTATCATCACGACATGTAGTATGATAATTAACCTCAGTTATAGAAATCTACTATAAGGTACTTTCTCGTCTCTTGAGTAGAACATAGAACATGACTTGCAACAGATTATGGGTCGTCATTGTCATCATTCTTCACATAAAGATGATGTGAATGAACATGCGTCATAAATCAACATACATTACTTCACGTTTATTTTTTTTTTTTCTCACCATCATGTTGGGAGGTTGGATTTGCTGGAATACGAACACCTTTGAATCCAATTTTAATAATGTTCGGGCCAAGCAACCTCATGACAAAGTCACCTAGCTTGGCATCAAAGCCTGCGAGATATTCAGTGAAAGGGTAGTTACTTTCGATGGCGTGAATAATCTGATTAGTGACAACCCAAGTTGGTTGAGCTGCGGCGCCAGTATCATATTGTTTGCTGTGAAGGCCACCTTGACCGTTATAAAAGTCGAGGACCTCGGCTTGCGTGTATTTATTTCCATCATCCAAAATTGTGGGAGGTTCAAAATCTGGCCCTGTAATTGCAGAGACACCGGCGGTGTTTAACGCCATAATACTTCTAGATACGACAGTTCCTAAGTAAATAGACGTTAGAGTTGAAAAATTATGAAGTATAATGCATCCGTGACAGCCATAATTTTTCCCTCACCTGGTTCAAGCAGAGAAACAAAAATACCCAGTCCAAATAACTCCAACTGTAAAGTTTGTGTCATGACTCGTATGGCAGCTTTGGTACTAGCATAGGACCCAAGCTGTGGTAATATTGCATTTTTGCCAGTCATGCTACCCAGATTGATAATCCTTCCACAGCCATTAGTAGCTTTCGATCTGAGCAATGGTAGCAGCTTCTTGGTTACGGCAAGTGTGCCAAACACATTTGTTTCATAATTCTGAACGATTGATGTCATATTCAATAGCTCGAATGGACCATGCACAGGGTAACCAGCATTGTTAATGAGAGCAACAAATGGAAGGTTGTTGGAAGAGCAGTGCCGATATACAGTCTGTGCGGCGTTTTCAATATGGGTGCTATTTGTGATGTCCAAAGTCACTGGGAAAAGCTTTCCGTTTGTTTTAGAGCTAGTTGGTTGTTGACTTTTCCAATCGTAGAATGCGCCTTCGATAGCCGCTCCATCCTGAGTTTTTCTCACCCCTGCCACGACCGTGTACCCTCTTTTGGCCAAGTCCAGTGCAACGTCTCGACCAATACCTGATGTTCATTCTTGAGATGTGTGGTCAGAGCGATCCAAAATGATGGTTTCTTACCTGCGGATGCGCCTGTAATCAATACTACACTAGGTCGCGTGGGAGTAGCCGGACATGATGGAGCATATTGGAAAATGTTGGGAAGCAGGAAACCTAGGCATCGACAAAGGCAGGCATGTAGAAAAAACTGGATGCTATCAACAAAGATTGATAGATAACCTAATATATAACCGAGATATGTGATAGGATACTCTTCAAGACGAGAGTTTTTGGTAGGCATTTTCCTATTTGTTGAATTTGTGAGAAGAATGAAAAAGAAAGTGAAAATAACTGTTAATCTTTTTTTTTTCTTCTGCTGCCCTGGAAAGACACTGCTCACATGAGTTCACCGTTTTGTAACCGGCTGGTGGAACCCTGTGGCTGGTTTCACAGTCTTCCATTCTTCGCTTGTCAGTTGGACGACATTTAATTCTAACACTTTTATTTAGTCCATAATATCGCTCATACTCAGCCGCTAAAGGAGCTTGCATATTTCGCAGTAAATAGGATCAATCTGGTAAACAATACATATACGAATTGCATGATATCAATAGAATTTTGTTGGTATATAAGCATGCCTCCTTATTTTGTCTTGGCCTTGCCATTAGCTACGCTCTTTCCGTGTGGAATAGTTAGGCAGTTGATACCCAAGAATGAGCAAAAGCTGTCGATAACAACTAGTGCCCAGTGTGTATAGGCGATCACAGCAAATGCAAAATATCCACAAAGGTACATGTATTCTGATTGTGGCGTGAAAATTGGCTCTCTAATATAGGAATGCAAGGGCGAAATCACGACGATTAATATGATGGTCTCGTCTTCAACACATACACATTTGGCCGCTCATCTCCAACAACTTACATGTCAAACAGAGCTGGAATATTAGAAATGATAGCACCACCAATGAGAGGAAGTAACATGACGGTGAACAAGGGGAATCTGGCCTTGACCAAGTGAGCCAAAATAATCTTGGAAGCAATGCGCCCAAACACAATACCAGTTGTGATGGCAAATAATATGAAATGCTTTTCGGACAATATAGTTGAGTATGGCGACATAACCCAAAGATATCCACTGATGGAGTAGATGGCAATCGGAAGACTTTCAATAATAACAGAGCTGACGAATGGCTTGTTTTCCTCTTTACATGCTTTGTACATGGCATAGTAACTAATGAAGAAAATCAAGTTAGATTCACCAGAAGAGAATAGTCCAACAAACCAGCCAATGACTTACCAAACTGGAACGTGTGTGAAGAGGAACAACAAAACAATTTGCCAGACAATCATTTCAGCAATATTGATATCACCGGGAACGAAATCAGGTATCCACGCTTTGACAATGGATTGGTTAAGAGGTACATGCCAAATGGACGGGCCTGAGATCGGTACAAGGCAGGTCAATTTCAATATTCTTGCCGTTTCTGGGATCACCTTCCAAAAAGAATAATTTTGTGCTTACCGTACAATCCGGTGACAATCATCACAACGCAACTTAAGATCACGCCCTCAGTTGGCGCATTCACGTAACCCAAATAAAGCACACCCGTGTGATATTCCTCGGCAGTAGAGAGATAGAATCCAATAGCAGCTACACCATATAGCAAAACGCTCATATGAGAATGGCCCAAGCCTAAGGTAGTTGCTTGAAGAACGGCGGCGAATGAACAATTGAGGGCATCACATCCATGGTCAAATAATTCACCCAATGGCGAAGAAGAGCCTGTTCGTCTGGCCTGTTTTCCATCTACATTGTCAAAAGTAGAGTAAAGCCACAGGCCAATGGCAAAACTGATGTACACCCAACGTGGACCTCCTTCTTCATCCATTCCAGGCACAAAAACGGCTGCTAAAATGACGTTGGTGACCATGAACATGAGACCTGTCAATGTAATCAGATTGGGTCTTTTATCCGACATTTCAATAGGATGCTTTGACACTATTTTCACCAAGCTACTCGAATCACTTACGCCATCCAGAGTGGAAACAGTTCGATCGCCCAGTTCCAGTAATACCTTAGAATGAACCTCGACGTGAAGGATCTGTCGACTGCGGCATATTTATAGAGCTTGAGGTTTTCTAGTTGAGCCTTTGTTATGAACTCGGATGTCGGCATGTTGGACATGGACTAGAAAGATCGTACCCTTAAAAGTTGATGCGCACTCGACTGAAAAAAAAAAAAGAATGTGATATTCTTTTGGGGTGATACCATAACAGGCAACCCTAAAAATTTCTTCCCTACCCCAGACCTCGCACGTGTTCAAGTTGCTTTTCACGTGCCGCCAGATGGGTTCCTTTCGTCTTCTTCGAGACCATGACATTACGTGTTTCCATGTAACAGGCTTCAAATTTACTCGAGAAGGTGACATCATTTCTTGATATTTAATGACATATCTTTTCTTTGTAATGGTTCGGTTTGGCCATGATTTTAATGATGTTGAATACGCTCTGATATTGCGATGGGGTATTCTTTAGTGTAATTCTAAATGCTCTCTTTGAATTACATTGTAACTCAGGTACAACTGTTCAATTGTCGTATCTGATATGGGAGAGATACTGAAATGGTACCAAGCCAGCTCAAAGATAGTAAAGGTTATCATGTATGATAACAGTAGCCAGCTGATCGCTGCTGGTAGGTGCGGTTATTTGTTCGCAAACCGATCTGGCCCAAACCTCCCAGTTTTCGCGTCAATCTGTGCCTGGAATACATGATTGCCAAATATTCAGGACGTACCAATATATGCGATGGGGTGAACCTTCTTTTTTGCTACCAAATTTAATTCTGAACAAAACAAAGTTAGTGATATTGATTGCTGGCTAAGGCATTACCTGTATTCAAGCGGCGAAGGAGGACAGAGATCGTTCATTTCATTTAGAACGTCGTTATCAGGAAATAGTTATCTGTAAGCTACAATATAATGAATTTTAACGCCCTTGGGCTGTACTTGTGCATCGATGGCAAGTGGATCATGAGGAAATAATAATGCCTGTGCTTTGTCAATACTGTAAGGATGATGACCATTTATTAATTAAAGCTTTTTTATACTCAACATGATTACAGAAAAGTGGATAAGAATTTGTTATTGTTGGTAGTTAGTTGGCCACCAGGTTTGAAGATGATATGTCGATAATAGCACCTTGCCAGCTTTTAAGTGAATTTTAAAGCCCGACAAAACAAAGTCGGAAATCCATCATCGCATTTCCTGCAATGTTCCACCATCCAAACGTATATAATTGAACTTCAAGTAGCTTCACGTGTGGCTGTGATGAAGTAAAATAGACTTGGAGCTGGAGAACGAGGAAGGTGTAGATTGGTGTGCCATATTGAGGCTAATAGCAGGCAACGCTGTTCTGACAGCTTTGAGGCATATCAAAGACCGTGATGTCATCAATTCAATATTTGTGACTGACATTTATTGTTTTCCTTTAGTATGCCAGGATCGAAAGCTCACTTTATCAACCCATTCTTGCTCAAACCATGAACGCAGCCATCCTTGCTCGCTCTGCTCTTCGCATCCGTTCTACTGCGCGCATCATGCGCTCTGATCTCTACCACTTTGAGAACACCAACGGCCAGGTATGAACAATACAAATTCTTCACTCCATTGTGCATAGAAATATCCCATCTATGCGAAAAATATATTCCGTACAGTGGGCATTGATGTGCAACAGAAGAGTTGCAGTGTCCACATCTCGCTCTTCTGCTTTCTTAGTGACGTTTGTCATCACATTTGAAACGTTGAATACTAATTTATTGTTTAATTACACTTCGTGAAATTAGAACATTCCTTTCAAGACCACCAACAAGGTTGGCCTTGCCGTCAAGATGACCCTTTACCTCGGTTTAGGCTTCGGTGCTCCTTTCTTGGGTAAGCATAACTTATTTATTTTCGATGAAATTGCAAATAACGATGACGCCGTCGAAGTTGTCATTGCAAATTTCATTGTGATAATGAATAACGGAACTAATCATATTACCATTTTCTTCCCACTTTCTCAACAGGTTGCGCTTGGCAATTGTAAGTTATAGTAATATCCCGCGCGTTATTGTTAGCCATTTTACTCACCCTTCATTTTCTTCCCAAACCCTATAGCCACAAGGCCTCTTCTGCATAAACAAATTCCAAAATTGTTTGTATGAGGGTCTACTTAAACAACATTTAAAATTGTAGATTGTGAATAAATTACGTCTTTCTAAATTACGTTTCCAAATGAGTTTGCGTACTTGCTATGAACAAGATGAATAAAACCAAACCTGAAGCACATTGGCTGCAATATAATTAAGGTGTAACGAGTTTCGTCAAGTTAGCGAATAGTTACTTTCGGCTACATGATAGCCTTTGGAAGGGGTGATATGTAAGTCTATCTCCTTTCTCGGCGCTCTGCTTCTGTGCGATCTTTCAAATTCAGTTGCTGTTGTTACAGCCACATGGTTACTCTTTTGGGAGTTTAATTGCGACAATAGACTGTTACTGATCTGCTCTGTTTGTGCTTATCAACGGATCATATTGGTTTACACTTCTTTATTTGCTAACCTGGAAGTCGCTTATTTTCAGTTGATGCATAACCGCCAGTAATCTCAAGTTACGATCTATATGCTAAATATCTTCAGAAGTCTCTAAGGAGCAAAAGGAGATCCCGCCCTGCGTTGATCCCTTGTGTGTTATTTTACCAGTAACTGGTACCAGATTGTGTTTTAACTCCCATAGATCTCTAATCATACACGAAAACTATCCCCTTTTTTCCCTTTCCTTCTGATATTTTTTTGTGAATTCACCTTTTTCCCATACTTTGAATGCATCCTCATAGCACCACTTAATTCATCTCCATTATATAAGTACAACAAATCATGCAGTCTTCTGGTAAAATGTCGGCGTTGCGCACCAACTTTGCTCGTATGGTCACCCCCACCATTATAATCATCTTTATCTTCTCAATATTCCGTGACGTTGCCGCCAACGATATTGGTCCAGGTACCCGTTCTGGTCACTGCGCTTTTGCACATCAAAATACACTATATATATTTGGAGGCAATGTTATTGGCAGCGAAACACTACCTGCCAATTATGGATCCTTTTCGCGTTTCTCAACATTAACGTTTCCTCTGGACTCAAATACTACGAAATTACCATGGAAAGATTTGCAAAATAGAGACGCTCATAATATTGTGAACGGTGCATGTGCGATTACAGATAGCGGTTATGCTATATTGATAGGATATGACCCATACGATGCACAAGTGACGTCTTCTGGAATGCAAATTTATAACACTAATGATCAGACATGGATCCATTCAATACAACTTAACAGCACCGTCAACTTCACCCAGGCCTTTTCCCAGCGCCAAGGAATGGCATCAGCAATGTGGGCAGGAAGCGTTTTTTTTCTATTTGGTGGTTCTGTATCGCAAACCAATACACAAGACATGTTTATTTTGGACACTCGGACTTGGCCATGGTCATTAAATCAACTTGGTCAATCGGAAAATACACCATCTGCAACAAGTCACTCCACCATGATTGCAGCGTCAGATTTCATTTATCACATTGACAGCCCAGATTCCCCAGGAGATGATGGTCTCTATGAATCAACAGTGTCAATATTTGATCCAGTTGAGCTGGAATGGACAGACACAGTAAGAACCATCACGACATCATATCCGGTGTCATTCGTAGCCAACAACGACACCACAGCTTTGTTGTTTCCAAAATCTGGCAATTATACCAAAGTCAGCTCTCACAAGAAGAGCCCTGTACATCAATTTCAGGTTGAGAGTATGGTCAGGCGACAGCAAAATCCTCAAATTATAAATAATCACCTCACTGGCAATATTCTGATAATTAATTTAAATTCGAGCTCTCATAATGCTGTTTATCCAACCTCGATTCCAGGTATTACTTTGACAGCTGGTGCAGGAGGAACGATCACAAATGTCCTTGATCACAATATCGTGCTCTACGGTGGTAAATCCGATAAAGTTCCAAATAGTCAACTGGTAGTTTATGATAGCCTATTACATACAGTTACAAATTCAGTTTCGAACGTATCACCCGATATACCAGCAATTATACATCCTTCTGGAGATCGAGATACATCTACCAATAGCTCAGGAAAGCCAAACAAGAATTTAATAGGCTTATGCATTGCATTGGCTATAGCTGGATTGACAATTCTTGGTCTCATTGCACTGTTCATTTATCGTCGTCGCCGATTGCGACAAGGCCACGAAAAGAAGATGCCTTCAGTCGAACCTTCTACTGAGGAAAAGTTGTCTTCGATATCCAGTACACCAGACTTTCGTAGATTTTCAGTCATCAAGGAACATGAGGACGCAGTCACCTGGAGTGACATAGTCCGAAATTTGCTTACAAGTATTGGTGCAGCGGCTGCTGTTCCAAATGAAATCTTACGAAGGCAGAGTCAGAAATCAAGATCAGGTAAATCAACGGAGAAGCGCAAAGACAACGTAACTAGAGGTATCCCCAATTCTCCGCAAGTATCCGCACCAATGTTGGCCCCTGGGTATACTGAGAAGCAAATTTATTGTAAACTTTCCCGACCTCCCCCAAGTCGATTTCGAGAGCACTTTGAAGGAAAAAGTCGCTTTGTATCAGGTTTATCTGACACCTCAGCTTCAGTATTTTCAGCAGATGCAGCACTAATGCGATCTAGTTCTTATCATCTGGGCCTTGAAACTGCTAGTAACACTCAAGCTCCCAGTGTTGCAAGATCCAACTCCGAATGTAAAGGCCTCAGCTTACCAGGGTCTGTTCCACCCACATCATGCGGTGGGGTGTTTTCTGAAATGACAAGTAGAAGCAATGTTCCACCATCCTACAGGCGTAGCTGGTAATCTAAAAAAAAATAGTGTATATATTAATTTAAGGGGCAATGTCTGCTCCAAACATTTATCTATGCTGAGATGTAGCAGTGAACATATTTTTCAGTACCATTCGTTCATTCAATATCAATAAATTTCCAGATACTAAAGGTACCTCTCAGTGCTCGTAGAACAACTCAACCATCTCCTCCAAAAACATCAAATCACCTACACCTTAGGTCTATTTTGAGTCTTGCCCTTCTTACAAAGCCAAGTGACTTCTGTTAGGCAGTGTCTGTATTTCCAAATGTCAGCAATCCTAACTACAGTTGTAACCAAATAATGGGTAACAGCAGCAGCTGGTGCATGTTAGTGACAATAATGATATAACATCTGAAACATGAAAATGTTTATATAACGTTTATTGGATGTATTCATTCCCCCACTTTCGCTTATCCACAATATAACCTTGCACTAGTTGATATAAATTTTTATATATCAGACTTACCAGATGGTCGCCCGTGATTTTCAACTTATTGATAAACATAGCATGACTCTTAGATGAACACCTTTTTCAGACAGCAGCCGGTATCGATGAAAGAAATTCTGACTTGTGATGTCATTTGATTGGTCAATAGATTCCTGCTGATATTACCAAAAGCTACATACTGCACAGCATTTCAACATTAATGTGAGTACTTGTAAACCCGTGACGACCCATGTAACGGAAGGGGTTCCATTGTGTATTTCTTTCCTACAGTATCCGTACCCTGAATAAGGGTTTTTTGGGGTCATTGGCCCGCCATTAAGAGTTTACATTTTTTCCAGCTCCGAGTACTAGCTTCTTTGAAGACCGAAGGTTAGCATATGTAGTTTGTAAGGAAGGTAATGATGCAACGACCTTGTTACGTGTATCCAAGATGATACTCTATGCTAGCTGGGCACGTGTACGAATGAGAGCCAGTCAGTGTATAATACTGCGCCTAAGGGAGATGGAGCGCTTAAAGCGAATAGGTTTTAAAATTTTAAACCCGTTTGAGTCAACAATTTTTTTTTTTATATATTTTATTTTCGACGTACACAACCCTTTTTTTTTTTTTTTTTCTTTTCACGTTTGTTGTTGTTGTCACTGACGAAGTTCTTCCAACCTCTCCCCTTTACAAACCCTTTCAAAATCTAAAACCACTTGTTGGTCTTATCCTTCTCAGTGCTTAATTGCTTCTGCGAAGGAAGAAAGTGCAAGCTTTAGACTTGGTGTTTGGACTTGCTTCACCACATCCCGCATCAGGTCTTGCTCTTTCTTGATCATCTGGTATGAATTTCACCACGTACTAGCTATAAATCATCAAACATGAACAATCACTAACTATCCACATTATATTACCATCATCATCTCTCTTTCATTTTCTCCATCTAGACGCTTGTCTTCGTTTTATTTTTCAGTCTTAACTCTTGGCGTATGGACTAAGCCCCCGAACCCGTTTGTTTAGACAGAACAGTTCGATGAATTTAACCGTCAAACCACAATACGCTCTCTTTGCACCAAATACCTCAAAACAACTGTTCATGATTCACCCAAACGCAAATACATATGCGTCGCACCCACCGACGTATCCCCCGACGCAGATGCAACCAGGTGTTCCTTATCACTCCAAGCAGATGGATGATGTAATGAGTCAACAACACCAGGCTAGACAACAACAACAACAGCAGCAACAGCACGCAGCTGCTGCCGCTGCTGCTATGATGGCGTCGACCAGTTTGCAGCCACAGCAACATCCCACCATGCACTACTCTGGTCTTTCTGCTATGCCGCCACCTGATCCATCATCGTCCATCACTGATCATGGATTACAGTCTGTCAATATCAACCAACTTGCTGAATTTGCTTCATCTATGGTGTTTTTGATGTGGCATGCTAGACGACCTTCTGTTTTGGCCTTGTACAATTCTTCAAACTCTGCCACAACTTCACCTGTTGGTACACCACCTTCCAACACTAGTCCAACTGGTGCAGGTGCCACTGCATCTGGTCAACATCGTCAAAACATAATTGGCAATTCTGCTAGCCCTGCTTTTAAAAAATTCTGTCTACAAGTGAGTTGATTGATCTTAGGATAGATGGAAGTGTGTCAAGAAGCTATTAGGACGATTAACATGTTAACTCTTTTTTTTCTTTCTCAGGTACTTAAAGCGACTCAGCTCTCAGAGTCCGTGGTTGTTTTGTCTTTAAAGTATATTGCAATGCTTTTACAAAATAACCCAAATATCCAAGGTGCTGAAGGATCAGAATATAGACTGTTTACTGTTGCTCTCATGCTTGGTAGGTTTTCTTTCTATGTTTTATCATATCAAAATTTTCGCATAACTCACCATGTATATCTAACTCGTCTTTCTCTATTGCTGTTATCGTCACTACTGCAAAATAGCCAACAAGTTCTTGGACGACAATACCTTTACAAACAAAACCTGGTCAGAGGTCACCAATATGAAAATTGTTGATCTGAATATTATGGAATTGGAATTTCTGGAAGTGTTGAAATTTCGGCTGTTTGTGAAGCAAGAAGAGTATGAACGTTGGAAGGCTGCTCTTTTCAAGTTCCGAAATCAACTGTCATCTGTCAATGACGCAGAAGCCCAGCAGCAACGACAACAACAAGCTCAAGTTATTGAAGCAACTCTCAGAAGCATGGGTCTGACTAGCCCACAACAAGATCCACAGACTTGGGCCGCTCAACAACAGCAACAACAGCAACAAGAAGTAGCTCGTAGACAAGCACAAGCTGTTCAACAACAGCAGCAACAACAACAAGCGGTTGCCCAACAACAGTATCAGATGTATCTATTGTCAAAAGGTCAACAGCCACAGTTTCCACTTCATCCACCCAGTCGACCTGTTCATCGTGTGCCATTGAGGCTTCCTGTTCATCCTGTGTATATTCCACCACCCACTGTTCATACCGCCCAGGTGATGCATTCGACGTCTCCAGCTCAGCAAGCCATCATGAATTCGTACTATGATAATGCTGCTGTGGTTGCAGCTGCTAATGCTCATCAACAGGCTACTACTGCGGCCGTTTTGGCTCAACAGCAACAACCTCAAATTAGTGCACCTCCGTCAAATCCTGGAGCAGGTATTGTTCAAAGTCGCACTCCACAACCACAAACTGTCCATTATGATCCTGTTGTACATCAACAACAACCAGTACAGCCTCCTCAGCAAGGTCGAACAACACCTTCAAATGCCGGTACTAGTACTGCTGCCTTTGAATATCCGCCAGCCTCGAACATGGGACAACCAAGAAATGATAGCATGGGTTATAGTCAATATAATAACTATCCTGGTCAATCTGCGAATGCGAGCATGGGTCACACCACAAGCCAGCCTAGCTATCCGCCACCAGCCACCAGCCATGCACCTACCTCCGGTAGTACTAGCTACACCCAACAACAAGCGGCTATTCAGCGCTCATCATCCTTACCACAAGGTGCTACTACAGTAGCATCTCAAGGTTATCCAGTTGTTTCATCTACGCAACCTTCCCAGTCATTATATCATTATCCAACTCCCAATGTTACACCTTCGATGCAAACCAATATTCGTGTTCCCGATAACAACGTTCAACAACATCCATATGGCTCAACCTCGAATCATAGTCAAGGTGTCTATAGTAATACGAGTCATGTCCCTTCACAACAAAGAAACTACTATGGATCTGAAACGCATCCACCCCCACGGCCGCCTGCTCAAGATTATAAATATGGTTCTCAACAATCCAATGCTCAACTTGACCCACGCGTTCAAGGGTATCAAGGTCGTTCACCAATGGTACGTACACCTTCGACACCAGGCTACCCTTATGAAGGTGACAATTATCATTCTGAGGATTACAATGAACGACGAGACGCCAATGCTTTGTCAGCCAATGCCAATGTCTTTCACCCAAGGCAGCAACAACCGTACTACCCACAACATCAACAGTATGGAGCTCGACCACCACCACCCAACTCTGGTCCACAACCCGAAGATCCACGAACTGTAGCTATGCAGTATCGTTCTCCATCACAACCTACTGGTCCTGTACCTGAGGATCCAAGAACAGCTATTGATTCCTACCGAACAAAGCGCTCCAATTAGTCAAATGTCTCTGACTTTGGTGACCACTATCGCGCTGTTTCGCTCCGGTACACAAGTTTGGGGGGTGGGGTTTGTACTTTGGATGTGGTTATTCGTTGCGACAACTAACCAACCAGCCATTGACAACTCAGCCGCATGAGTGGGAAAGTTATGTCTTATCCTTCCATTTCCTTTATTTTCCATTCTTTTTGGTTGAATCACCCTTTCATATTCTGTTTCTTTCTCTTTTCGTTTCCCAACCCTTTTTTTTTTTTCATTGTTTATTCCTTTCCCTTTGAGAGATGTTATCCTTATATTGTGTGGTTTTTTTCCCCTCATATTCATAATCTGTTATTCCAATTTTTTTTTCCACAAACCTCGGATCCTTACTAGGGAGGGTTTTTTCTTCTTTCAATCAGCTCTATCACTCAATTTTATGTAACTCATTTTGTTATCAGCAATGAGCCTCTTCATAATTTTTTTCCTCCCTATCATATTATATTTTTTTTCTTTTTTTTTTTTTTTTTTAAATGCTGGTCAAGGAATTTGCGGCTATCAGTTCTGCATCATGCATATTGTTCATCGCTTGCTTGTGGCAATGCTTATTGTCTAGCTCAAGAGGCGTGTTATCATCCATTACACTTTCCACTGTTGCCGCATTTGCAAGGCTCAAGATACAAATCCCATAAAACAAAATTGAATTATGTCTACCAATCTTCTTAGCTTTATACATGTTGTTGTGGTGTAATGGTATTATTGCAGAAAGAGATACAGATATATGCTATGTTACATTCACTCTCTCGTTGGTCAGTAAAGGTTTGCCTTGTCTATCCACCACTTTCAAGAAATATTTGGGATCAAGGACACCTTCGATGCCTTCTGACAATATCACCTGATTTGACGACAGTAGAAAGTCAATACCATCTTGAAAGATGACGATGACGTTAGTAGCTAAAAAAAAACAGGTAACAAAAGATCAGTTCGGTCGCAGCCCCACCTTCCATGGCTTTGACCATATCCACATAAATAAAGACATCGCATGATTTTCGCATTCCTTCATACAGAAACGCCGAGACTAACTGTGTGAGACACCATACACATTACCGCACTATCAAACATAATGTTACTAATGACTGACCTGATATGACACCATTTTCGCCAGGCATACCGGCAGCGAAATGAATATGATTTCGTGACATCCGCTTTAGACCTTGGGTTGCTAAAGAAATTCTACTGCGGTTAATTGGAAGTGACGGGATAAAGTTGTGTGGTGCATAATGTAGGTAGTAATTACCAATGCTGTTCCAGTTCATCGTATACGTGCCGTGCACACATATAGGCAACGGTTCCTTGATCAAATCAAGTTCCACCTTGACGGTTTTTAAGCTGTGGCCTTGGTTCGCACGTATCCACCAACAGCCATCTTCGTCCTGCTGGAGTTTGAATCGCTGCTTATCGTTTGAGTCTGCAACATACTTAACGTCTTCAAATGAGTAAGCTTTCAGTTTGGGCCGATTTAACTGGAAGAAAAAAAAATTGATATTGGATATTGCAATCCGGGGTTTTGTTCAGAAAGCTGTGACTCCCTTGTACCAACCAACTAAACTTTTATACTTGCAATCTCCTGCACTTTAATGTAGCCATCGTCTGTCATGTTTAATTTCTCTTTGGTGGCACCATGACGTAAAATATAAGACAAAGTCTTTGATAAATGGACTTTTTGGCGATCGTCTAGGCGGGGAATTACGACATCCTCGGACATTATCAGAAGATGGGGTCAACAAATAAGCTGAGAGAGCAGGAAAAAAAAAAAAAAATGTGAGAGCTTGGGAGAGCCCCGCAAAAAAAAAAAATCGCCCAAACAATCAACTGTCTCACTCACTTTTCTGCTGTCTTTAATTTACAAGTGGTGGTTTATATGCCTGGCAGTTTACGGCTTTAATAACAAAAACAAAAAAATGTTCCGCGCCAACTCCAAACACAACAGGCTCGGATGATCGACCTCTAGGCTTTGTTTAAGGTGCTCACATGGTACAAAGACAAGGAAATATAAGGGATGACAGCCACAAATTGGGCACGATGGAGACGGTATATTGATTGTTGTTGATTGTAACAAACAGCTCTGCTCTTCTCTTTCTCTCTTAATACCATTAGCACTTTTTCTTTGACGCTTTTTTCTCTCTTCTTTATCTTTTTTCTGATTTTGTTTTTTCTTCTTTCTTTTTTCATCTCTTCAAAGTTGCCAATGCCAGTACATCAACCAATGTTAGCCATTGCCAAGCACAATTTTGGTGATATGGAAACGATGGATGCTGACAACATTAGTGATATGTGGGCTGGTCAGTATCAAATATATACAAATTATATTCTTTGGATTGCCAACCCCTATATCTAACCAACTTGCAATTCTTTGGCTTCAGTGTTCACGAAATGCAAAGCGAATATAGAGCATGGAACGAGA
The DNA here is from genome assembly GCA_021235465.1 of Umbelopsis sp. PMI_123. NCBI lineage: Eukaryota > Fungi > Mucoromycota > Umbelopsidomycetes > Umbelopsidales > Umbelopsidaceae > Umbelopsis > Umbelopsis sp. PMI_123. Next base: position 442,600 of record JAJSME010000011.1, on the reverse strand, counting down.
CTGGAAAATATGTCATGGAGACTGTGGTATAGAGAAACGGCAAATCATCACGAAGTGAACAAGGATTATTTCTCGTTCTTACCGCCAAGAAATAATCATGATGGTTTGCACGCCATTGGATCGTCTGAACCATCACCAGCGTTGTCAGCGAGTAGCACTCTGACCACAAGTAGCGTACGGTCAGCTCGGCAATTTTCACCAGTTTCATTTATCCGATTCATTTCATCGTTGTCACCAGACCATAGTCTAAAGGATCTACTAAAGGAGCAAAAGCTGAAAATGGAAGCGACAGGAATAAACTTGAGCATGAAAACCGAATTGGAAATAACGGAAGCGGTCAGCACACCACTTAAGCACCGTGATGTAGAGAAAAAGGATAAAGGCAGGGACAAGGGAGAGCACGAGATTCTAAATGCCAACACATACCACCAAGAGGTTACCCAGCAAATTCCATCGGTGATCACGCCAGCAGCTGACGAATCAACCAGTTGCCATAGCTTCCCGCCATCCAAAATATTCTTCATCAAGTCTGACGATGAAAACGAGGTTCAGCCAGACAGGCAACAAAGAAAGTCTTTCCGATTGCCCCTTCCTACCCGCCAGCAGGCAGTCACGTACGACGACGACGACGACGATGATGATGATGATGATAGCCTAGGTTCGATAACAGACTATGACAGCGAATTTGATGACGAAGAAAGCGATGAAGATGTTTTATTTACACATCAAAGCCGAACTCAAATAGCTGATTCATTTCATAAAAAGCCACCGCCTACTTTGCTCAAACACCAACGTTCTCTGCTATCAGACATGCTATCACGCAAGGCCGCTGCATCTTACCAACATACTTCAAAGCCACAACCTCGCACTATACCTCAAAATGCTACGAGCATAAGACCATCGCCGTCCGATCCATTAATGGTTAAAGAGCTGTCTGAAAGTCTGCGCCGAAACGTACAATGGGAACAATCTCAAAAAAGGTTATGTTACTTTAAACGGCACAACCCACCTGGATATCCACCGCCGAAAATTGACAATCTTTCCTTGACGGACGATGAGTTTCAAGGTTGGTAAATACCTCCTCGACTTTGGTTTGGAGTCACCTGGTGAGCTTGGAACAAATCAACTTGGAGGATTTTATATGAAACCATGGAACAACAAAAAATTAAAAATGTAATTTGTAATTTTACAACAAACCTGTCATTAGAGACAAGATCAATATAGCTAGCGTTTTACCATCTTGTTTCTTAAGAAACACACTCAACAATTTCAACAGAATTCAATTGAAATCTAGGAACTTGACATTTCTTTTTCCCTTCGTTTTGCCTTGTTGGCAATCCTGCTTTTGCATAATGTGTATGGCTTGAGCTAAATTTTAATAATAGGCAACCGATCAACCAGATGACATGGATGGCTGACCGGTTCTCCATGTCGCAAACAAGTGGCCATTATGTAAGGTGGTGGATTTGGATGTTGTACAGGTTGGCAGGTGTGTTAGACGGAATCGTAACCCTATCCAATTTATCTTGATCATTTTATTCCATAACATATTGGTCCTGCATGTCCTTCCTTACATTTATCTAAAACCTGCAGGAACATCCTGTTTTTGGTCCCTTAACGCGTGAACCCCATTCATCACATGATGCCTAATAAACAGTATTATGAAGGAAAATCTAGAACCATCGTTGTGGACTTTGCAGGCGAGCAGACAGCTGTGGTGACATTGAATGCCCGCCTTTTATTCGTTACCTTTTGACTTCATTGTGTGCCACAAAAATCACGAAGTGGCATGATGGTGGTTTCTTTCCAACGCAAGATGTTTGGATCACTCCAAAACAAAAAAAAGAAAGGGTTACTACTGGCAATTTAGGTTGAAACCATGATTTTGGCTACGTTCAGTTAAAATGGTGTCCGCATGGATTGCAGATACTTCACCAAGTTATAAGGAGGATTAGTGTGTGGCACAGTCACCCAACGTCAAACTTTGATTGTATGTTGTGTGGGAGTGTGGACTTCTGGTAGAAAATGTACTTTGCCACTTCAGCAATAATAACACGACACTGTCTTTACCGTCCCTTCCTTTCCATAGCTACAAGAGCAATGTCCACCACGCCAATCGCATCCTTTGATGACTTTACCAAGATTGACATTCGTGTCGGCCGAATAGTAGAAGTAAGTCATTACTTGACCCTCCGTACTATATATCTTTCCCGATCGTATGAATCTGACACACCGATGTTTAGGTCATTCCATTTCCAGAAGCACGTAGACCGGCTTGGAAGCTCAAAGTGGATCTCGGCGAGGAAATTGGAATCAAAAAAAGTTCGGCCCAAATCACCAACTACACTGCTGAAGAACTCGTAGGTAGTTTGGTGATGGCAGTGGTCAATTTCAAACCACGTCAAGTTGGTAAATTCATGAGCGAAGTGCTCGTTATGGGTGTTCCTGATTCTGAAGGCAAGGTGATCCTCGTTCGACCTGACAAAGATGTTCCCGTAGGAGGACGTCTACATTAATTGGGGCAAGGTGAATCACATAGATCGTGAGCATTTCGTCTTTATTGTGGCAAGATAGATATCGTGGGTAGATATAGATAGAATAAAGTCGAAGGATTTGGAAGGAAGTGAAGGCGAACACTACTTGAAAATTAATGCCTTACCAGCCTTGCCATCCTTCTAGTGAGCTTTCAAACAGTTCGTCTTCTCCACCTTCAATTACACGTGTAACAGGAGTAAATGATGGCAACTTGGAGTGTTGAATGTACAGCTGGGCATAGTGAAGTCCAGATGCTCTATCAGTGACCATAGCGTTGCGACCGACCCAGGTATAAACTTGATGGCCAACGTCAAAGATAAAGACATGGGAGGAATCAAAGCTAGTTTGACGTGGTTCAACTTCGCTGAACTGCAGTCCATTGCCATTGCCGTGAACAAGTCTGTATGAAATCGAAGGTGTGTCAGTAATAATTGAACACAGTATCTTCATGCTACTGCCCGTCCTCAGTCATCTAACAAACATACTTGAATAGTCGCTTTTTACCACTGCCTTGCTGTATCTCGCGCTCTGCAGCCTTTTCTCCTTCAGCGGCACTCTTGATAGGTCCATGAGACCCAAGTACATCCCAGAAACCGCTGTGAGTACCAGATTGCTCCTCTGCAGACACATGAGAGGGGTTAGCATTGAAAGTCCTTTTGCATCGCCGCTAGCATTTAATCTACTTACCAACAATGATAGTTTCACCCTTTCCATCACGCTCACTAATCAGCTGAGCAATAAACTCGGCGGCTTTAGCCTTTTCAACACCTTGGCTTTCTTGGCCCTGCCATTGATAGATCTTGTCACCGGTGTCCAAAACGAAAACGTCTCCGCTGTTTAGACTGTCGGAGTGCAATGGTACTTCTGTGATGATAACAGCGTTGCGGGTATGGGTGGCCGAAAGAGCATGTGGCTTATGTACTTGCAGGAGGCGAGTGACAGGTTTCTGTTCATCGTGGTGGTGGAAACCACTGGAGACACCACCAGAGAGATAGATGAGACGTGGAAAGTAGCTTTGGAACAGCGCGGACTCCTGATGCTGAACCTCACGGTGTTGAACTGGTGATGAACCCAAGTCTGACCCGAGTGAAATCAATTATAAGCTGAATGCGAGTCTCGAAAGATGATTATGATTAACTTACAGTCATCCAGTTCAACAGTTTTATAAGCAGCTGTTCCTGCTTCGTCCTAAGTAAAAATTTACTATTAGCACGCGCAACCTTTATATTTGCATCATTTATCGCGGTTTCGATATACCTTACTGGTATCCAGACCAAGCCAGAAGTGTATATGATGAATCAAAGCCTCGCTACCGCTTCGAGTGGTCGACTACGTAGGTTAAGAGGGGAGAACAGAAAATTAGTAATCTATGTCCAGAACAAAGTTATCTAATTTTCAGGAACCAAACTTACTCGAAGGAGAACATAGCTATCGCCTTGGTAGAACTTTCCATATTGTTTGATAGGAACGGCCACTAGTCGAAAGTCCTCGACTCGCCAGATCCATAAACCACTAAAGGAGTAAGGTGACGATAATCAGTCTTGACCAAAAGTCTAAAAGTATCGACAACTTAACTTACGTTTCCTTGCCAACGCGAGATTTGGGCTGGTTCCAGGCGGTTTCAAGTGCTCCCTCTTGCTGGCGATGTTCGAGATCCAACTTGGAGCCAAAGTTGGCCAAGTTAGTGTCTTCAAGTTCTGAATCAAATAGTTTCAATTAGTATGTGGTATGAACATTAGTTGTCTATTGACGATACGCACTCCAACTAGAATTCTTCAGCATGTTGTAGTGGTTTAAAGGCTGGGCTGAACGTTTCGGCTCGGAGACGGATCACATGTTTAAAATTATAGGCCACGTTTCAGTATACCTCGTCCAGGAACGATACCAACGTAGTCTATGAAATCGTCACAGAACGCGCGCAACTTTGCAGCGCTACACACAAAGCAAATACTTTGAATCTACTTTATATATTACTAACGATCAAAATCGAATTTAGATGTGATATATTCTTTGTAACGCAAATACTACAATTTAACATCGACGCTAACGTCAGTAAGGCCAAACCCACGAAGGGCAAGCAGTGACCAGTCAGGAATAGTTTCTTTGGCGTGTACGAATGCAGGGTTTTTGCCATTAATCCATTCATCATAGTAGCAGGTGAGGAGACCTGTTTCAGGTCGGTTAGAATCATATTCAAACTCGAAGCTGTACTTTACACCAATCTGTTTTCTCAAGATGGTCAACGTCTTGGAGGGTGTAGTAAGTTCCATGTTATCTAGTTTTGCATACGTGATGTTGTGATCATTGACGGAGATTGCGCAAAGAGCTGTGTTTTGTGTTTGGATTGTGGCACGAACACGTTGAGTATTCTGGTTGGAAATTGACAAACGCTTGAATGAGAATTGCATTTCCTTTTTGGCAGACTTCTTGTCAACAAAATACAAGGGAAGGAGCTTGGTGGGGAAAGTGACTTCAGTTTGAGTCTTGCGAACAGTAGTGATGTTACGAGCTTCCCACTCTTCATCAGAAGTAATACGTCGAACAACGTCCTCCACATGAGAATAAGACGAAAGGCTGACAGTTGAAGTACCGTCGGTATAGTTGACATGTTGATTAAAGATGAGCTTATTCGGTGAATCAGTAGCGTTGAAAGGGAAGAGGCTGCTTGTAATCGCAACCAAGAGTACAAGAATGAGACCGGCGATAACTGTGGCACGCTTAAGGTGTCCTGCCTTGTGAACCCAAGGGACCAAGCATATCAATAGAAGGGTAGTGAACATTGCGAGAAGTCCGTATACTGTAATCACGCAATAAATTGATCAGTACCCTGCCTCCACTATTGTCTAAATGATACGTTCCGTCTTACCCGCAATTTCAGGAGTACCATCAGCCAATGTATGTCGCATAGAGTCAAAGGCCAAGAAAGCGAGATCGAAAACAAGAGGATAGAAGACACAAACTTGAGCAAACAAAGCGGCAGCCCAGGTTTGGGCCTTCCCAGCAGACGATTTCTGATTCAAAGCAACAGAAATGACAGTACCAACATACATCCAGAAGATGAAATATAAGCTACCAACACCGTTGCTGGCAGCAAAAGTAGCAGCAACGAGCATTAGCCAAGTCAATGTTACGAGCCCATAGGCAGTAGTGAATTCAAGGTCGAGTGCAGATCGATACAAGTCAAACTTGTTATCCACAGCAGCGAAAAGCCACTGAGTACTGATCAAAGCAAATGAGGCAGCAGCCAGAATGGTAACAGCACCAATCTCGATATGACCGTAAAGTACCTTGAGACATTACAAAGGGGGTTAAAATTAGAATAAAATAGAGGTGAGATGCTGCAACTTCCTATTTACATACCACTGGATTTGTTCTCGTAAGCAAAAAGCCAATCAAAATAGAGAATCCCAAAATGACCACCAAAGTTATAGTTACAATGACCAAACCAATAATGGTTCTCTTGATTGTGCGCCAGTAAGGCTTGTTAGCGTTAGATTGATTTTTATGGAAAGCAGAGTAAGCCAAATAAGTGGGCAAAGCCAAAAGGACCAAGCTGTTCAGGATTTGGCTGGTGAACAAGCTATAGGTCAAACCGAATTGACCAAGTAAATCATAGTAGACAAAAGCTGTGGCTTTAGGCTGTTCGCCAGTAATGATACCGGAAGAGTTGGCGGCACCACGTGTAGCAGCCAAAGCTAAGTCACCCATATGTTGAACTGAATGAGGATTAGTATACTCTAGAGTATCTCTTGTAGTGTGGTAATGGGATCTTTGATAAGTACGGTTAGTGTTATTAGGCTAAAATGATATAACTCAATAGTTAAAACCATCCAAAATATGTTGTGTACCTCAAAGCGTAGAAGGCAAGGTCAATACCAGGAATACCTCCCTCAAGATAAATTGAATAATCGGTAGCACTATGAATATGTGAACAGATGGTCTTACTATTGGAACATTTCACTCGTAAATTCCACATAAGGCATTACGTACCTCTTGATGAGACCAAGTTCAAACAGATCATTTCCAAGAACATTAGCATGCTGAAGAATATGAGAACCGAATGTCTCGGCCATAACATCGGGGCTAGATGCTCTAAACATGAGTGCTCTACCGCCTGCACCTGCTCCTTCTGTAAACCAAATTCATGTTAATTATGGATGTGCAGTAAGATATCATTTAAAGGAACTTAGCCGATTGTACTTGCCCAAGTTCAAAAACCCTCTGACATTCTTGGCCCACGGATGGTAAAGAAAGCCCTTTGATCCCCAGAGTCCAACTTCTTCATAATTGTTAAAGTTGAAAATGACAGTGTGCTCGACAGGATTGCGAAGAATGTTCCGGTAGACCTCTAGCATGACTGCGATACCAATGCCATCATCCGTAACACCGTGGCTAGCTGGTACACTATCTGTTAAGAGTTGAAACGCATTAATATTAAATAATCAAACGCACGAGATCAAATTGAACATATGAGAAACACCAACCATAATGGGCGCTGAGGAGGTATGCAACTTCATCACCTCGAGTACCGATCACCTTGACCAACACATTATTGGATTCAACCATCCAATAATCTCCACCTAGATAGCCTTTGTCCACGAATTGAACACCGTCTTCATCGATCTCAACACTGACACTGTACTTGTTGCTCTCTTCCCTGACTGTATGCAACAACCATTCTCGATGGGCGCGGTTTGCTTTGCTACTACCAGCTCGAGGTTCGGTGAGAACAGAAAGGTATTCATCAAAAGCGTGCTGTCCGGCGAAAGCATTACTAACATCAGCCTTCTCGTCTGTAAGAGCCTCGGGAAGAGTACTTCGTAGACAAAAAGACCAGATTCCAAGAAACGCGAAGATTCCCGAAATTACAAGATAGACTTTCCACGAGCCGCTGGCTTGCTTAGGTACTTGAGTTTGAGTTGGAGCCTGCTGTTGCTCGGAAAGCAGAGGAGTTCTCTCAGAGGGTTGCTGATTGGAGGAATAACTCATGTGAGAACTGTAACGGCTGGTGGCGAAAGAACGTGAAGCGAAATCCTTTTGCATTTCAATTGTGGCCCGTGTGTCACTTTCCTATTCAAGGGTTACTTTCCACATCGGCCTTGATGTTGTAAGCAGAAATATACCTCGATGGCCAACCTTTGAATATATCATAGTGAAAAAGGTCAATCGACGACGCTAAAATCACGTAAAGCGAGGTCGCTAACACATTAAAAGAGCCTTATTGTATGACAATATGTGACGCCCACGTATAACTTTATCATAAATTCGCCCAAAGGCTACCCCAATATCAATGCTGCTTAGTCTCTGGCGGTTGGGCTCAATTTTCAATTGGCTCATGTCGTGGTTATAACTAACTCAGTAAGAACACAATTCCCGGCGGCCCTGTGGTCGGCCACAACTACCGACAACTTGGAATCATCCCAGCTCTGCGTTTATTTACTGGCAATCGACATGACATTGGACCAATCAATATTTAAACAGGTTAACGATTATATTTATTTGACACATTTCACAATTCAAAAACTGCCCTTTGCACCTGGCTTTTACAGTTACAGATTCTCGGTGTCTATTGCTCAATACATAGGGCAGTTATCGAGGGAGAAAAGAGAAAAAAAAAGAACACATTGCGGATCAATGGTAAAGAATTTTTTTGAGGTTGGAATTTTTGTTAAGGGTTGCATGCATGCAGGCTGTGACAATTTTTTACTGTGCCGCCATCATACCCTCAAGGCCACCAGCTTCAGCTTGCTCCTTGACAAACATTTCAAAGTACTAAGTGAGGGGAAGCATTATTGATCAGCTTAAAATGTTCGCAAACGGCTCCATTATTATATACACCTAAAACTTTCTTACCTGGAAGATAATGGTGACGCAAAGCAAGATACCAGTGCCAGAACCAATGGCGCCAAGCATATCAGCAAGGACAGAGACAGCACCTAAACAAGCACCACCAAAGGAGGCAGCAACGGGGATAACACGCTTCAATTCCTTGTACATGGAAGTATCACGATAGCCAGCAATGGTCATTTGTTGATCCTTGAGTTGCTTGGCAACATCACGAGGGGAAGAGCCAGAAACTTCGATCCAAGTCTTGGACAAAAGAGCACAACCAGTCAACATGATGGCAATGTAGATAACAGTGTGGAAAGGATCCAAAAGAGCATCAGTAAGACTGTGGGGAGCAGAAAGATAGTAGGCAATACCGTTGGTGGCGAAGAGTTGAGAAGAACCTTCATATGGCTTCCAGACACCAAGGATCTTGACGAGCAAGTTATCGGGGAAACGGTTGTAAAGCATTTGTGAGATCATGAAAATGTTGGAAGTCATGGTAGATTGCAACATAATAGGCATGTTGGAGGTGTAGAAAAGCTTGATGGGGTAAGTACCACGTTGGCCACGCATGCGGTTAGACTTGACAGGGAGTTCAACACGGAAACCTTGGAGATAAATGACGATTGCAAAGACAATCGCAGTAGAGAGCAAGCTCATGACATTGGGCAAGTTACCGCGGTAAAAAGCTTCCTTCAAAGCGCGAGTCTTATCCTTGCGAGTGGCGAGCAAGTGGAAGAGGGCAATCAAAGCTCCTTCGAATTCGTCGCCACGACCAGTATTGACAGTGGTGGGAGACAAAGCCTTCCAGAAGATGGTTTCACAGATGTTGGTAGCAATGAACAAGTTGATACCAGATCCGAGACCATAACCCTTTTGCAAAAGCTCGTCAAGAAGCATAGTGATCAAAGAAGCAACGACCAATTGAATGATCAAAAGCAAGCAAACACCAGCACCAATTTCCTTGGGGCTACCGTACAAGCCAGTCAAGACAGAAACGGTAGCATGACCGAAAGCAATAATCATAGCGAACACTGCCAATAGGTTAGATCATTTGCAAATACGAGTTTAGGGAGAGTGGCAAAAACTTTTTTAAAATAATAGCTTACACTTTTGGGCACCGCTGAACAATGCACGATCCTCCTTCAAGCTATAGTCGACTTCAATGATGTTGGCTCCAGAGAGAAGCTGCATGATCATACCAGAGGTAACAATAGGAGTAATACCCAATTCCATGAGGGTACCACGGTTGGAGGCAAGGATGACACGCATCCAGTAGAGGGGATCCGAAGAGTCAGAGGACATGATACCATAGAGAGGAACTTGAGACATGACGAGCTGCATATATATTGGCCATCAGCAATGTTTTTCATCCAGATATCATTTGACGCACTAACGAGTACTTACATAAATAAAGAGGGTGACAGCGGTCCAAAGAAGCTTTTGATTGAACGGCACCTACAACGATGGATGGGGAAGAATGAGTCAACTAGGATCAAATGAACAGACTTCAGGAATTTGACAATAAACCCTGGGTACTAACCTTGCGATCAGGTGTCGCGATCTCCGGCAACATGGACATGAAAGGTCGAACCAGATGGAGAATTCGGACTGCATAAGATCATATTAGGATTAGCGATGAGAAGGCTGGTGGGTTTGGATAACGCGAGAAAACAAGCAAGTAAAATAGCTTATATGCATGATTGACTCGAGGAATGGTGGGAATAAACAGGATGATCACTTACGGCCCATCTTTTAATAGATTGAAGATGAAAGATGAAGAAACAGCGAAGTCGCGGCGGGTTGGGCAGGTCGCTGTTATTGAGAATCACCTCAGTGAAAAAAGCGGGGGCGAAATGGACCAATCGCAGTGTACCATGCAACCCAATTCCCGACAATCTTATACGCCCTATCAGCGTACCGTTTAAAAAGTCGACGCAGTCAATATCAGTACCTTTGGAGTCAATTCTAATACAATATGAAGTGTTTAGTAAAATAGGCTTTCCTACCACTATCATAGAAGTCAGGTTTTTGACAGATCGAGTTTTCTAGAGCCTTTCAGAGCGAAGATCAGTTTGTTTGTGTTACAATGGCAATTGGAATCCTTTGACTTCCGTATGCTATACAAACGAGTAATTAGATAGAATAGTAGATGATGGAGCAGCATTGATAATCATGGTTATGAAATTTGAAATAAATGTTGTAAAAGGTGAAATGGTAAGTTTCGTTACAACGATTGGTTTATTATTGCAAGTTATGTATCAAAACTTTTCATTTTTGTTCTCCCGGCTTTTAGATCGAGAGCTTTCAATGCTTGTTATTCCTCTTCAATGTACGATAACTATCTGGCGTGGACCTGCAATGCCTGTCAGTTCACTAACACTTACAGAGCTGCCAGAGTCACTTCCAGCATGATCTAGAACAACGCTTTCTCGATTTTTCCGCGACGGACGTTCTATTTCTTTGGGACGATCTGGCTCGAAGAGACCAATGCTGCCTACTCTAGCCACAGCCATTTTCCTCAAATGCTGTAAACATTGCTTGAATAAACTAAGCACAGGGACGTTCAACATAAGTCCTTGCTTGAGATACGAGAAGAACCCGTAAATGTCGCATACAGCCACCAATCGATCTCGACAGAATCTATCAATGGGGAGCCACGGTATGCTTGCTAACTGAGAAGGATCAGCTACAGAATAGCTAGGCTGTAATCGCATTCTAAATTCGCAAACTCGGGTCCGACCACAGCTTGCACACTTGGTTTTAGGTGGCAGGTGTCTTGATGAAAGGAACTGGGATGCCCTTTGGCTCATTCTCGGAGATGGTATTGAAGTGGATGTCATGTTGGACTCTTTATCAGCTCGCCACTGTTGTATTTCACAGCGACCGGTTGCGATATTATCAATGAGCTTTTTACGGAACCAGGAAGAGCGCCACCATGAGGTACCAGATGCATCAGCAAATAGGCATGGGTCGATGTCTTCTCTCATTATTCGCTTCATAAAAGGCGTGGGGGGTATAGATTGGATTTCAGTCTTGGATGCTTCGGTAATAGTTTTCAAATGATCAGTAAATTCATTAAAAATACGGCCATCCACATGTATATAATTGTCTGATACGCTGTGCAAAAGTTCTTCAAATTGATCGGAGATGCTGGATGAACGTGGGGAAGTCTCTTTGTGTGGATTGCCATTGTCACTATGTGAAGTGTTCAAATCCACTTCAGCGGGTTCAGGCACACCGCTGACTTGGCTACTTTGCTGAATAGCTGAATCCAATTCGAATATGAGATTTTTCATATCCAAAAGCCTATGATGCCGTACATCCCAGGCTTGGATGATGGCATTCAGAATATTTACGTTTTGGCGATTGAGTCGAAGTAAACTTTCATGCTCCTCGGCTTCATCCATAATAATCTGGTTCAAAACCTTGAGTAGCGATCTTCCAAGTTCATCTACATCACTTTCCAAGTTCTCCTTGGCATGAGCAATGTTGGCACGCGTTTGTTGTTCTTGAGCTAGATCCGCAGCTAGATGTTTCAAGTCCCGTTTCAAAAATGTCTTTTCTTCAATGTGATGATCCAGTTGTTCCAGTAATTGTTTGCAGTTAGGACAGAAGGATGTAGGTCTTTTGTTGGTGGATTGAGAGTTCCGATGGTTATGGTTGGTGGAATCTATAGTGGAGGTGGCATTTTGTAGATTGGATGTACCGGCATCCAGGTTCATTTCCTGCATATCCCCATTTATGACGGTCTGTGTTTCTGCTTCGTCTTCACATTCTTCATTAGTTGTGTATGGATTACCGTTACTGCCATCACTGACTTGCTGGGCTTGTCGCAGGTAACTAAGGCTAAGGGATACCTTGTTTCCGATATCTTCGTCCTTGGAAATATCTATTTCGTTGGACTCTTCTTTTTCCGCCTCAGACAAAAGTACAATGGCCTGTCTGCTGCTATACTCGAGCTTTTGAAGCCTCTGCGTAAGGTACTCTATGTACTCATCTTTCTGTGACAGGCCGATCATCCACTCTGACCGATCATACTCATATTTGGAATGAATAGTCTGCGGATATAGAAGGAATGAGTTAAAATTACTCTTTGATATTGTTATACTTTAGTTCATACACTTACAAAGAGGTCCTCTTCTAATTCCATTACTCGAGATTCCAATTTCATAACAATGTCTTGTGCCTGGAGTAGAAATGGCATAACATCTTCTTCAAACCCAGCGGCATCTGAGTGCTTTGGATCGATATCATCTACATCAGCTAAATCGGCTATGAGAAGCTCTGACGATAGTGGTTCTATATCATCTTTCATAGCGCTTCGATTGGCGTGATCGTTGTTTGGATTCAGAGAATGATAGATGAAGCCACTAAAGAGAACTCTAAAAAGGCAACTGAGTGCAAATTCAATGGGGTTTGGTCAGCTTTTCTTTGAAGACAGTAAATTGCTATGCAAGCACTCCAGGCTTACTTACAGATATAATTGGTTTCCAGGGTTTTTTTTTTTTGTTTAATTATGTGAATATCATGCATCAGTTTTTAAAAATAAACATAATAATGATAATAAGAAGTATTATAGTTCCTTCAGTTGGATATAAGTATACCTTCATGGAAACCTATGCGATATCTGTCTGTACAAAGGGGTAAGGTTCGAGAGTTGCACTGCAACTTAATTATTTTTAGCTAAAGATACATATCCAGGGTCAGCGTTGATATATTCGTTCATGAAGAGTGTTTTCCGATGCTGCAACATGTAACTATCAACCAAAGTATTAGCATCACTTGAGTCGTCATATGTGTAAAAAATAAGGGGTGCATCCCAAACTTACTCTAATATTTGGCCCAGGTGTGCCTTTAGTATCTGTACGGAATGCGTATCCATGTTTGTATATGTGATTAAACTTGGCAACTGGACTGCAAACCAAAAGGTTGTTTTACATTAATTCATGAACAGTGGAAATCAGCTAGTCCAGTGAAAAAACGATTCCGTACCAAATATCCGTAATAAATGTTCGGCACCATAGATATCAGACATTTCTTTCTTGGGATATTTCTTTCGAATATCCGCATATTGTTGACGTTCAAATTTGTACAATAACATGGATCCTAATGCTTGGTTGAAGTATAGTTTGAGTCCAGCAATGACTTCTTCCACCTGTTGTTCTTCCTTTTTATCCTTCATTGAGATGGCCTTCTTGAACTGATGCAACAATTGCGATACAGTTGGTTTTCGCGGAAGCGTAACGAGCTAGTACAACAGCAAACACTCAGCCAAATGGATATTATAGATTTTACGGCCAGAAATGGCTTGACCATTTACCTGCTGATTCTTTGTGACATTTTCCCAGTCGTCCACAAGCTGTCCTTTTAGAACATCCGGTATGACAATTTTGATTTCCATTCTCTTCATATATTCCTCTTCCTATGATTCAGAAGCATTTTTAGATATTGTAGAGTGCATTATGGCATTGTACTAGGGCTGAACACCTACGGTATCCTCTGCAGTATCCCTTGTTCTCTTTCGGCTAGACTTGTTTTCTGTTGATCGCTCTACAGACGTTGCAATCTTGTTAACTTTCTTCTTCGAATGAAGATCGCGAAGTGTCTTCTGCTTCTCGAGGTTGGCATCCGTCCATTTTAGTACACGAGATTCTGGCACCCATTCGTCCCAGCTGATTACAATTTCAATCGTTAATATTTTCAGTGGACATTATTTACGCGTATCATTCAGGAATTCCTACGTTTGCTTCCATCCTTTGTAATGTATAAAGTACTGAAAACCTTTGGTGGCAACATTGTCGCTTTGTAGTACCTACAGGATTTTTCAATCTGGCTTTAGCAATCTGTATCACCACAATGATCAAGCCATGGTATGGATCTCTATACCTTCGCTTCATATATCAGTGGTCCATGAAAACACAAGACCTTTTCATTTTCAGAAAAAAGTGATTCAGAGGCTTTGGCCATGGTAGATCACCCTAATCTCAAAGAATGTTGGTTCTTTGCAGAAATGCGATATTTTTTAAAAACCGCCGCAAGTTTATTACGCGCCGAATGTGGGGTGAAATTTCGCTACCCTGACTTGTTGTATCTTGAAATATTATGCCAAATTGTTGCCGAGTATTATTTTTGTAGTATCTGAACTTACTCAAGGGTTCACCTAACACAGACTGCATAGAAAAATCCTCATTCCATCTGATACCGCAAAGCACAAATGGTCCTTTCCGTTTCATTTTACAGAATATTTGCAACTCGTGACGTACGTTACAACCTCTTCCCATTGAAGGTGTTCGCGGAACAGCCTAGTTCCTGGTTGTTCTGTGATGTTTATAAATTGATCCAACTTAGGGTAAGGTCAAAATTTTTATGTAGTGTTTTTATAATATTATATTTTACAATGTCTTCATCTATCAACAGCATTAGTTCATAAGGTAGTGTACTCTTTTGTTTTTGTTTTTTTCGTCATAACAAGCCATTGCTGTATGTTGGTAGTCAGAGGACGGCACACGACTTGCCGAAATCGGCGACACTCAACTTGCTGAAATTGAAATTTCATATAGTTGGAGCAAAAGTTGATAACTGGTACTGCCCACGTAAGCGCACCGATGGTAGTCTCGACTCTCGCAGCCGTTTTCAGAAACGACACTTATTCTTTTTTTGGTGAAAACCACGCCCATTGTCCCATCGTTGCTCACAAGCCTTTTCGTGTAACCTTTTTAGAAACTCTCTGCCAGTGCGCACTAAGGCAAGACAACAGCTCCTCTATTTGCTTTTACTGAAAGAACAAAATTAGATCGACCAAACCAGGGGAGTAATACTCCGTTATGGTATTGAATTCAAATTTCGCAATCACATGTCAATCAAATTATCTAAAGACTTCATGTCGACAACGTCCATTTTCCTGTATTCAATGATCGCGTATTAAGATGAATCATCATACATCGAAAGTACCACAAGCCTATTGTTTGCGTTTGGATTGAGACAGTTCGTTTCGTTGGCTTGTTGACTGCATATCACGCGCAAGTTGTGCGCACATGATTTTAGTTCATTCAGAGATGGTGTTGAAAGGGCTGTTTCCATTTTTTTAAATTTTTTTTTTCCTTTTCTTTTATTCTTTTCTTCCCCTCTTTTTTTCCACTTGCTCAAGATGGCTCTGCACTACATCATCCTCTTCTTGGTGTTCCTCAAAGTTGTCACCTTCTTTGTTCAGTCACGAAACGACAATATCGAAGAGGATTCAGTCATCTTGAGCGAGGATGCCAGGAACCAATCAACATCAACGACAGTTGTAAAAAATCCACCGCGGTATAATTATTCCATTGAAGTCTTTGGCTGGTCCTTAGGCATCTCCGTGGGTTGAACAGTATTCGACTTGTAAAACGGCCAAAAAAGCTGAATGACTCTTTCCTCAAAAGAAACAATATGTACATCAATGATACAAACAAAATCACACTCTTGTATACACACGAGCTGTAGCCTGTATATCCCACTAGGAACGCCTTTAATAGTTGTCTCCTACTATTTACCAGCCATGACCTCCTTGTCTTTATTTACTTTTGAATTTCTTCTGCTAATATATATATTTCTGTATTTGCTTTCATTATAAATGAACATCTAAAATCCGTCCAAGTTAAAACAGACCAACTATACAGAATAACTGACGGGACCCTGATATTATGACTGTGTCAGAGAATTGTTACTTGTCTCCCGCCTGCCAAGCTTAAATTTTTTGAGGGAAGGTGTAAATTTTTCCCAATAGTGTCGCGGGGTTCGGTGTTGTACAATTCAGAAGATGCCAGCGTTCACACCAAAACAAATTGCCAAGCACAATCATTCTAACTCCACTTGGGTCATAGTGGATGACAAGGTCTACGATGTCACACAATTCACCAGGGATCATCCCGGTGGAGATGATCTCATTTTAGCGCATGCTGGAACAGACGTAACCGAAGTCATGAAGGACAAGCTAGAACATGAACATTCTGATGCTGCTTACAGTATCTTGAAGGAATACCGCATTGGCACCGTCGATAGAGTAACAGAAGACAAAGAAGAGGACGAAACAGAGTATTACATACCAACCGATCCTTCCATTGATTTTAAAACGAACAGATTTTTGGACCTTCAAAAGCCCATGTTTCCTCAGTTGTGGCGATCCAAGTTTTCCAAGCAACTATATTTGGATCAAGTTCATAAGCCTCGCTATCTTCCTGAGCCGGCACCATACTTTGGCGAAAACCACATTTTGGAACCGTTTACGAAAACTCCATGGTATATGA
Source organism: Umbelopsis sp. PMI_123 (assembly GCA_021235465.1). Lineage (NCBI taxonomy): Eukaryota > Fungi > Mucoromycota > Umbelopsidomycetes > Umbelopsidales > Umbelopsidaceae > Umbelopsis > Umbelopsis sp. PMI_123. The sequence continues at coordinate 425,954 of JAJSME010000011.1, read as the reverse complement.
TACCAATTGTTTGGGTGCCATTTGTATTATACCAACTCTACAAATCATCCCAGCAAGGTGCCATTATCACAACGCTGCAAGGATTTTCAACTGGAATTTTTGCATGGACTCTTCTGGAGTACACATTGCATCGATTCTTGTTCCATATGGATGAACAATTGCCTGATCATTGGCTAGCATTTCTCTTTCATTTCACTTTGCACGGCATTCATCATTATCTACCCATGGACAAGTAAGTATTTCTTTTTTCTTTATATAAACAGATGAACTTAACTGAAACTAATTAGCTCCATTTTTTATTGGTGGGTTCTGCCAGGTACCGTTTGGTCTTTCCTCCAGTCTTGACAGTTATTGTAGGCACACCAATAATTCTCTTCGCACACTCAACTTTCCCACCATGTTTTGCACATGCTTGGCTGGGTGGAGCCTGGGCAGCTTACATTTGCTATGATTGCGTTCACTACTTCCTTCACCATGCGCCTATAAATGCTCCTGAGCATCTCAAGGACATGAAAAAATATCATTTGGCTCACCACTACAAGAACTATGCCACAGGTTATGGCATCACCTCGAAAATTTGGGATTATGCCTTTTCCACTGTCCTTGAATATTGAAATATCCTATTATTATATATTTTTTTTTTAAAAGTGTAATAACATTAACTTCCTGGATATTTATTGTCGACATTAACCTATCCTCCTTCCCATTATACATTGTATTTTTCTTCCCCACTCTTACGATATATAATTAAACTTATGTCAAGACTTTTGTTTCTTACGGAATTATTGGTATGCAGTTTATACATGAATCATATGGTTCATCGTTAATGGATGCAAATCAGGATGGCGAGTAATGTTACTGATAATGGAGAGCGACCGTAAGGCGTTAATGATTATAGAGTGGAAGGGAAGCCGTCTTCTGGTGGGGACTCTCTGTAAGTTTCGTCTGATATAAGCGAACAAAATTCAGAATTAATTGATAACATAAGAAACTAAATCAGTAATTGTGCTAGAGTGTATCCTGGATGCCAATCGCGCCACAGCTTCAACCACAATTGTTACATCCATTTCAAAGACGCATATGGCAAATCATCAAACAACGTGTATCCCCGCTCCCAATCATTGCATGGAAAATGCAGAAGGAACGCCAAATGAACTTGCGCTATCTTTTCGATTGAGTCAACTCCAAATATGCACTGGCTATAATAGTTTCTCGTATTTAATGTAACACCAACAGACCACCGCCACTCGCTCTGTACTGTACTGGATTAATAGTGTGAACTGTACTGTGGGTAGAATGGTTTAATGGCACACGATATGGTTCTTGACCATAGTTAGTGAGCGAGGATGGATATCTTCCATCGGCTAATTTTTGAATTGAGGTGGATTCCTAGAAGGGTAACGATGCAAATATTTTCCAGGTATTTCGTAGTAGCAACAGATGTACCAGGAAATCTAATAAACTACTGCTCAACGGACGATCCTTACACAAGTTCAGTACAATTCTGCTGTACAACTTTGGGTCGTTTAACCCGAAAAGGCAACATCGTCTTTGAAAAGGTAATTCAACGATGAGCAAAAATAAAAATTTCAGAAGAGGACATTCCCGGCTAAAATGAGTCCATCTAATATAATCCAGTATACCTTTACTCAAACTTATCCACATGCCAATATTCATGTCCAGAAATCCTGTAATGGCAATTACCTTTGGTGTGTCCGTATCTCAGTTCCGGGAATAAGTAAAATGATCACATTGGAAGCTAACTGTCATCCCGAGATCGCGCGTGTCTATTTGAGAGTTCTAATTCTCATAAAAAAGATTGGCGTATAGGTTGCACAGTTATAACATGAGTATTGATTCCCAAGTTTGGCCATTGTAGACATTCTGGGACTCCAAGGTTGTGGATTAAGTGGAAAGGAATAAGGAAATAAAATTTTAAGTTGCAAGAGTTTCAGGTTTATAAATGATCGGCTCTAGCTAGGAACATAACTGCTTATTATTTCCTGCACAAAAAAATCCTTCCTTTCCCTCCTTTGAAACTTACCCACCTTCCGTTCTTTCTTATCACCTTAACATTCATTTACCACCGCAAGTGTACTTCGTCTAGAGTCAGAAAATGAAGATCTCTCTTTTTGGTGCCGCCTTGGTGGCAGTGCTATCAGTAGTGGATGCTACTCAACATCCCAAGATCAAACTTAGCAAGAACACTAAAACTGTCGCCGATTCTTACATTATCGAACTGGAAGACTCCTACACCGGTTCGCATTCCACCTTTTTGAAATCCATCGCAAGCCAGTTCGAGAACGCTGATATCACCATGCGGCAGACTTACGACAGTCCTCTGTTTAAGGGGTTCTCTGTTAAAATTGGTAACACTGCCGCTGTGAATAGCGTTTCAAAGCGTTCTCTACATCACACGGGATCAACTGGTGTTTTGGCTGCTTTTGCTGAGAGTCCACACGTTCGCACCATCTACCCCAACACTATTGTACCTCGTCCAAAGGTTACAGTTGTCTCAACATCCCATAGTAACTCTCCTCAGCTTTTGTTTGCCCATAACCTGACCCAAGTCACCACTGCTCATGATTATGGTTACTATGGCAAGGGTCTCACTGTTGGTATCCTCGATACTGGTAAGCCGTAAGTTCATATTGACGCAATACAATTACGTACTTTGTCCTGATAATATTCGTATCAAGGTGTCGATTATACCCATCCTGCCCTCGGAGGTTGTTTTGGCAAGGGTAAGTAATTATAATTAGATTTCGTTTTGTTATGCCCTGCCATCAACAGCGCCAGGCATAACAAGCATAAAATTTTACTTTTTAATTTCCTGGAGGAAAAAATCACCTGAACTGAACCATTTATTTGTTTCTTTCTCTTTCTTGTTGACCCTCTCCTATCTCTTGGTATGCTATCCAACAGGATGTAAGGTCTCTCTGGGATACGATCTTGTGGGAGATAAGTATGACGCCAATACCAATCCCTATCCTGTACCTGACCTTGATCCGCTTGATGCCTGCGGTGCATCCTCTGGAGCCTCAGGTCACGGAACTCACGTATCCGGTATTGTAGCTGCTGATGATCATAAATACGTAGGTTTCATAACGAAAATCGCCACATCCAGCAAACAACCTGCATAATTCTAATATGCACAAATATTTTGTAGAATTTCACTGGTGTAGCTCCTCAGGCAAATATTGGAATGTGGAGAATTTTTGGATGCACTGGTAGTGTGAGTGATGATATCATCATTCAAGGTCTCCTCATGGCTTATGAAGCCAAAGTCGACGTTATCTCTTTGAGTTTGGGCGGTAGCTCTGGCTGGGAAGAAGAAGTCGGTTCGGTCGTTGCTGATCGTATTGTCGGAAAGGGAGTTCCTGTGATCATTGCTGCTGGTAACGATGGTGCTCAGGGTTACAACCAAGTCGAGTCTCCTGGTTCTGGTAAGCGTGTAACCACCGTTGCCTCTTTTGACAACTCTCATTTCCTTGCTGCCTACTTCACTGTCAACGCTATCCCCGGTAGCAAGTATCCATATGTTCTATCCTCTCATGCCTCTGCTTCCTTCCCCAATGGAAATATTGCTGCTTCTTCCACCGCCGACACTGTCACTAATGATGCCTGCAATGGTGCCACTGTTCAAGCCGCTGTTTCTGGAAAGATCGCTTTGGTCCGTCGTGGAACCTGTACTTTCGATGAGAAGGCTGCTAATGTAGAGGCTGCTGGTGCTATTGCTATGTTGGTTTACGATCAAAATGGCGGCGATGCTTTTGCTCCTGGCTCTACTACCAACACCGTCCCCGTTGCTGGTATTTCTACTGCTGCTGGAGTTGCTATCTTCGAAGCATTGCAAAAAGGCTCGGTCAACGCCACTTTCCATACTGATTTCACCGCCGTTGCCATCTCCACTGCTGATACCGTATCCTCCTTCTCAAGTATCGGTCCCTTGAATGAAAATCAGTTCAAGCCTAACATTGCTGGTGTTGGTGGTCAAGTTTTCTCTACCCTTCCCTTGTACCTTGGTGGCTACGGAACTCTCTCTGGTACTAGTATGGCTACACCTTATGTCTCTGGTTCAATTGCCTTGTTCCTTGAGGCCACCGGAAAGCACCAAGATCCTACATATATCCTTGAAAAGTTCCAAAATTTTGCTCATTTGGCTCCTGTTACCAATGGTGTTGATGGTCTTGATAACCCGATTCGCCAAGGATCTGGCCTCGTCCAAGTCGTGGACACCATTAAGGATGCCGGTCACGTCACTCCTGGTCAAATAAGCTTCAATGACACTGCCCATATGGTTAAGTCAGTTACTCTCAAGGTTGCTAACAAAGGAAAGACTGCCATTACCTATACCATCTCTAACAACCAATCTTTGGCTGTTTCACCTTTCGATGTCGCTCAAGATGGCTATACCCCTCTTCCTTCTATTAGCTACACCAAGGATGCTGCTACGCTTCGTTTCTCTGCTCGTCGTATTACTGTCAAACCCGGCAAGACCGTGTCTGTTCGTGTGTCTGTGATACCACCCAAGACCAACCCAAAGGACCATATTCACTATGGTGGATTCATCCAATTCAAGGCTTCTGGCAGCGCAAAGACTATGCACGTTCCTTACTTTGGCGTGGTTGGCAACAACAAGGATCTTCCCATTTTTGACGCCACACTCCTTGGTCTCTACTCGAATGACTTCTCTACCGAATATACTAGTAATCAAACTTACGTTTTAGACCGAAGCAACCTCAAGGCCACTGCTCCCGCCATCGTTTACCGTCTGCTCACTGGTACTGCTTATATCGAAGCGCAACTGTTGAATAGTAAGAAGGAGGTGATTGGTTATACTGAAACAGATTTGTCTTACCTCCCTCGCAATAACTTGGCAACTGGAACTCAATATTACACGACTACCTGGCAAGGAAACTATGTTCCTAAGGGCTTCAAGCAGACTGGTAGCAGCATTGCTGCACCTGATGGTTACTATTGGATCAAGTTCAGAGCTCTTAAGCAGTTTGGTAATCCTGCCAAGAATTCTGACTATGAAACCTGGACTTCGCCGCGCATCCAACTCAAGAACTAGCGTCAATATTAACTCGGCCCCACCCCCACCTTTCATTCAAAGTATGAGTTTTACGTGTGTGGAAAGGAAAATAAATAGGATTTGAATCCAGACTTCATGTTATGATTTCATTACTTTTTGTTAAAGTGTTGTCAGGCGGCACGTTAGTCCAGGCGCTTTTTTTGACCTACAGTTGAAGATTGGATAAAATGGATAATTGGCTCATAGGCTAATCTCTGGTTCACCTTTTTGACAGACCTCTGTGAGCATGTTTACCTCATAGTCCATCCGGGTCACCAAGCAGGCTCCTCCTCCTCATCATCATGTCACCCCTATGATGGGCTGTGGGCAACAATTGACTTTGTGGCTTCTGAGACTCCTCACTTCAACAAGTTCAAGACCTTCATTTAGGCTATGCCGCATACAATCCATCGTAGACTATCGTAGACTACCTCTCCGCACTCCATGGTCACTATCAACCTGTTGACACTGATACCAGGTAATTACACCAAACCAATTACCGACAGGGAGGTTATGAAACCTGATTGGTAGACGGTGCAGCAACTGACGACGTGGCTTACGTATTGTTTTTTGTTTTTTTCCTTTGTTTGACAATTTTTTAGTACGTGCCATGCCATGCTTCATCAAGCACTATTTATTGGTCAGGGCACCTTCAAACAAACTCTTCCAAGAAAAAAAAATATTTTCTCCAAGTTCTCGAAATTCTTGAACTAAACTTAGTTATCTGTGCGACTCTTATTTGTAAGTCATCAAACTGCAACCGGTGCAACATTGAAATAATGAACAATTCGACAACGGTAGACGGAAACGAGTAAATGATATCATACATACATGCGACGGGAAGCACCTTTATTTTACTAAAAGATTTATCAATTCCCGCTACGTAATATTTCTTGGCTAGGCTCCCCTTTCCCACTTACCCGACCGGCTCCGCAGTTTTGGGGGGGGGAGAGTGGCAATCACATACTGGCATTGGCAATTTCTTACTTTTGAGAAAATGGTTTATCAAACAAAGTAAACGATAAATATACAATTTATGTAGTCGAACTATGTAGCAGAAGGTGTTATAAGCACAAAGGGGGAAGAGGGATGAATGAGTGGAAGGTGCAATTTACATTGAGAAGGTGAATGCCATGACAGGTATTTACAATATGCTATAGAGTGAATAGGAAAAATCGAGGTGGTATTGAGGTAAGGTGGGGGGGGGAGGGGAGCGGTGTCATAGTTATACTATTGACCATTTTACGCCTTAGCAAGTTGAGCAAACTTGGCAACGGAATTGACGGTTTGATCTTCTTCAGAACCATGTTCCCAGTGAGCAGCAGCTTCAAAGATTTGGCCAACTTCCTTGCGGATCCATTCTTCCTCTGTGGACTCAGCTTGACGAGCAAGTTGAATTTGAAGTCTCTTATCGCTGCTGTGGAGGACATGGCGGTTAAAGTAAAGTAAGACGCTGTGTACTTCGGAGGCCGTTGCTTCAAACAAACGGGGTAGTTCTCGTTTTGTCACAAATGCTAGAGTGCGATCTAGATTTTTGCCAACAAAACGATCCATTTGAGATTGCAATTGATTTGAGTGTTCAGCAATACAAGAATACAACACAGTATCTTCCTTGTTAGAATAAGAGTCACAGAGCGACATGGTGATTTGACGAATTTGCTGCTGCAAGGATGCTTTATCTAATGAGGTTGCATGCTGGTACCACACATTAGGCAGATTGTCCTCAATAAAGGCTGAGAGCCAATTTTAGTAAATAAGGAGTGATGAAAGTAGTATGGTCACAGATTTCAATGACTTACATCCAACTGCACCTCGTATCTGTCCTTTAAGGACTTCGATATCAAAAGTCAAATCGTTACTTGGTCCAGTAGCGTCATCTGTGAGGATATTAGAGTCTCCATTTCCATGTAGGATGCTGAACTGGATAGTTTCTTGAAAGCGGCGAGACACTTTTTTCGACAAGTTGGCAACGGCATTTTCAAAGTGATCAAACAAGAGATGGATAGAAAGGAGTTGAGCAAAGCGGTTGATATCAACATCAAAATCTTCTTCAATGATACGAGTCATATCTATTTCATCATTATCGTCGTCGTCGTCGTCATCATCATTATGACCATTTTCCTTGTATTCTTCGTCATCTATCGGTGTTGGTGAAGCAGCTGTGGAAACTGCAGTCGACACATCGGGATTCGAATCGATTGAGCTGTCATTAATGTCGGTAATCGATAAGCTAGACCTATCTGCACTAGTGATAACTTGGCCAGAAGTCTTCTCTAGAGCCAGTACCTTTTCACGATTGGCATTAAAGATGGTAGATGCAAAATCTGGTAGTAATACAGGTTCTTGCTCTAGCCCTCCTAATGATAACAATGCCAATGAGTACAGAGGACGAGGTTGCACCGAGCCGACGAATAGGTACACAGCCAACAACGTCAGCAAGAATGTGCGCATGGAACTTGAAGGGAAAATTAAAATAAAGAGATAAGAGAAGTGAAGACGATTGAAAGAGGAAAGATTGATGTTGAACCCGGAACGGCCCATGTATTTATAGTGTCTGTTGTTTCTTCGCCAAACTGCGAAAAATATCCCAGCCAGAAAGCATTTCCTCATTTGTAAAGATCAAAGGAGAATTTGGGGGGGGAGGGAGGAATTATACAGAAACCATTTAATAAGGTCCCATCCCATCCAACACAGAATTTGGATTTCATTAAACAAAAACAAAAACAAAAAAAATTAAAAAAGAGAACCCAACGTATACAATATTTCCCTCCTACTACCCGCCGCTATCTCCTAATTTCAAAGCTTCCTCATTCCCATCCCATCCCAATAAGAGAGTTCCGGTAACCTAATGGTGCCAAGGTTTTTCTGCATCCATAACGTGACATCAACCAGTTGCCTTGTTTTGAAACAAAGTGTATCGAATTCTCAATTGTTGTCATTGCCACTGCCAAAACGAGATAACCAAGGTCAAGCCGCCATTGGTCACGCCAAGTAAAGCCTAAGACTGTGGATATCCGGACATTTCCTTCCCATTTTATTTTTGGTCGTAGCCGTAGCCGTAGACGTAACCTTACCCTACCCTACCCTACCCATATTCAGCCTCGCCTTACTAGCCAGCCAGCCCCCCGCCTCACTTCGCCTGAGTTCGCTCCACAGCCCGACTCACACATTTTTACCTTTATTCCACATAATGTCATACCCACCATCATCCGATCCCGAATCCGACCAATGGTTTTCTAGATATGACCGTGATGAGAAAGGTTACTTGACGGTAGGCGAGATTCATAATGTTCTGAATGATCGCGCCAAACCTCTTTGGGCTCCATTTGATCAGGAATCTGGTAAGATTATAGTTTCGGTTATTTGGCTTATGGTTTGGTGGAGGTGACCAAAAAGTGGAGGAAACGACAACCAGGACAAAGCACTGAGGTCAAAGTGACATACTTTGGCCTTGATTTGGTATTTGGGGGGAATGGTTACCAATGCAGTGGACAAACATGGAGACAAATCGAAAAGCAAAACGAAAATAGTTCGCTTGGTATGTTCCAGTGGATCTATACTTATCTTTCCCTGAATTGTATACAGTTTATAGACTCGCACGATCGTTCGCTCTCCCAGGCGCCCACGGTCCTCCTATGCTTCCACCACCAGCCTTTAGCGCTTTGTGGCAATATCTCTTCCAGTGGCATTCGATATTCCTCAACTATGATGCTGATCGTAGTGGTCATATCTCCCATTCAGAGCTTCAGAATGCCCTTGCTGCTTTTGGGATTCGATTGTCACCAAGACTAGTGGATCTCATGATTCACAAACAACGATTGATGCAAGGCAAGATCCAAAAGGGTGGTAGTTTACCAGAAGAGATAGACTTTCCATCTTTTATCGATCTTTGTGTTAGTATCAAGCAGGCTTCCGATCAGTTTGAGCGCCTCGATACAAATCGATCGGGCAGTGTTCAGTTGTATTGGGAAAATTACATGGAAATTATTGTGAGTGGAAAGTAATTTGGAGTCTGGCGCAGTCCCTTCCTTCCTTCTTTTCAAATGTCGTGGATGTAAATAAAGAAAGCACATTGAAATAAAACACAGCAATAGCTTAGTGAAGGTAGGAAAAAATGGCTATGTGCTTTGTGGTGTTTGTTGCATAAGTAGTGGTGTCTCAGATTGAAGATATTTTAAAACGATTTCAATCAAATATTCATCTGAGATGCGCATCTGAGCAAGATGGCGACGATACACAAGGGTAGAACAAAATAAAAGAATTTACGTTAGTAATATTGTCCGTAATGGTATAGAACACGCTATTTTGATACCAACATGAGGTCCAGGGCAAGTCTCAAAGTCGATCCGACCATTTTCAACCAATTCACGTAACCCCAGCCAGTCCTTGGTGTACAATGGTTGATCCTCTAAAGGGATGAGGTCACCTTCCTCGTTATAAAACCAAAACCACTATACATCAAAGATCAAACGAGAAGATTAGTAACATCATGCAAAAATCGCGACACAGTTGAGTCGTCGATCCTTGAATTAGAAATATTACCGCACTCTCCGCTGGACGAACTGTTTCATCTTCCGCAAATTTTATCAAAACTAGCTTATTCAGAGAAAGCAAGTTTTGCCGATAAGTCTTGTTCTTGCGAAGAGGATATTCATTGTTGACATCTGGAAGGAAAATATTCTTGTTCAAATACACTAAAAATAGCAATAGTTAAATGTTTAGACGCTCAAATTTGACACAGACAACGCTTGTCGCTACTAACCATCGTAGTTTTTAGGATCCTTGTAATATTGTGCTTGAATGACATGTTTGCGAACATATTCTGTATAGACTCCCCTCCGAGCTATACTCCTCATCAAGCTACAGCGAAAATCGGGCTGATCTGCGCACCCAGGTATATCCGAAACACCCGCATGCTGAGAGCCAAATGTTATTAGGTTATGTACAGCTGGCTTGTTACAGCGCTGTACATATGCTCTAGAAACAAAGGAATATTAACGATGGGGGGATCAGAAAGCTGGCCTGCGGCGCGCCCGCGGGTCCCAATCCATGACTTGCCTTAGAAACTGTCCACCCTATCGTAACGTGATAAAATACGAGTTCAGAACCGACCGCATTGATATTGAACATTGTCATATTTCTCCGTACTCTAGCTCACCTGTGAGAAGCCAATGGCATTAAACCCATCTTCAAGCTCAGGTATTGCCGCCAAGTCATGGCAAACCTTTTCTAGCTATTACAAAAAAATTTGCTACCCATTATCTTTCACCTGATGCAGATATAACCTTCTACGATCTAGATGACTGACCTGTTCATTAATGTTGCCGAAGAACCCAGCATTTGCGTCGCTATCGGGAGTATCGCCTATTTGCACACTATGGACAAACGTTCCCGGGATAGCCTTTTGGATCAATCCTGCAACTCTTCCCATTGTTTCCGGGTCGCAACATGAGTCACCCATCCCATGCCATAGGACGACTTGAGGATTTTTTATATCAGTAAGGAGAATTAATAGCTGTTATGTAGTCAGCATATTTTTACCTGGCTTATGCGCGAGACCTATTTCGAAACGGAGAGCTTCAGTAAGGATTCAGGGCTCGGGTAATGAGTAATAACTAGTGCATGTAATTACTGACCTAATGTAGCCATTAAACAAAGCACCGATATAATGCTTTTCTTCATTTTGTTGTTCAACCAATTGTGAATCTAGCTGAGCTTTTCAGAGGGTTCAAATTTCCCAATTTTTTTTTTATGTTACATTTTGCGCTGCTTGACTGGCCAAGAGTGGCACAATCTGTGAAATCGATCAACGATATTGAAGCCGGAGGTAACTTTGATAATGTGGAAAGGATACCTTTTCTATGATCTGGCTCCTTCCTCTAAGATTTTAATATACTACGCTTCTTTTTTTTTTTGAATACAGACAGATTATAACTTACCGCCATAGGCATAGCATTGTATTGGAAGATAAATCTCAGCAAGGGCGAGTGTAAGATTTATGAAAACCCGTTTGTCTTCATGGAGGTTTATAGGTTTGAAAGAAACTTAAGTTTAATGATACGAACATTGCTTTGACTATTGGAGAAAACACACTAGAACTGTCCCAAAGAGAGGGATTGTATATGGTGATTTATTGGTTAACGTCGGTCGAAATCCAACAACAAAACATGGTTGTTATTCTAAACATCAAATTTAGTCTGTTGCAGGTGAACGTGTCCTTGCCATCCCCAGTAACATTCCCCAATACATATTTTTGCCATATTGACGACACGGCATTCGCTTATATAAGCTAAGCCTTAAAACATGACCGTAAGCATTAGGTTTGGCAAACTGTACGTTTTATCGTTCTTAATTGCACTTTTTAGACGCGATACAGCTTTATCAATGCTACAGTTGACTCATAAGATGATACGTAGTGTACATCCAACATGGAAAGAGATTTGTGTAAGACAAGTCTATGATTACAATGTGGGCCAGTCTTGAACGAAGGGTCAGGTGGGAAGGCTTTGTCCCTACGCAACTATGAGGCAGCACATAACCATCAAGAAGGGCGGCAGGAGCAATAATTGGTTAAATTGCATTTTTTTTCTTTACTTTACTTTCAGACAGGTGGCCAAAGTCGAGCAAGAAAAGTCACTTAACAAACAATTTTTATTTTCTTTCTGCATTGTGTGCGTGTTCGTGTGTGACAAGGGGGAAATTATCACCAAGCTAACATACGATATTATATCCATCCAATTCTCTCTCTCCATCTGTTGATCTGCTCTGTACCCCCGCACGCTAAATTCTTCCATTTACGAGCTACATCCCATCATGATGAAGAATTTAGCCCAGGATCCGGAGGTACCTATACCTGGCGTGCTGATAGATACGTCTGCCCTAGATAGCCCTGACTCGGCACGAAAGTCGCAACTTTTGGATGCTTTATGTACTCAAAATAATGGATCTTCCGCCTATCAAGACGAGACGTTCAATCTTTTGAAGGCTTATCAACAAGATCCATCGCCGGCTAGCATGCAAGAGATCCTGCAAAGAGATGATATACATTCCCCTAGTCAGTCTCCTATGCCATCCAAGAGTTTACCGCCACAGCGACTCACTGTCGCTCCGAGACCCCGCAAAAATACCAGTATGACTATTGCTCAACGACGACGTATACCCAACTCTATTCCAAATTTTAGACTGTACCCTCAGATCCGATCTGATTCAGCCGATGACGATGTTTATGACAGTCCTCTGTTGAAGCGCTTAGAGGAAGAAAATGCAAAACTACCACCTCAAGTATGATTTGTGTAATATAGGATCTGAACTAATCTATGTTTGTTGTACTGATTATTTTCCAAATAGGAGTCAACAGAGTTTATCCTGGCCCAGATCGAACGTCAGAATGCTCTTTTAGATGAAGATCCAAAATCAATTTGTATTCAGTCCAATGGACTTAAAGCTCACTTTTCAACCTTGCAAAGTCTGATTACACACTCGACAAATACCCCTTATCAAGAGGACGAAGATGTACAGGCCAATATTCCAACGTCGCCTCTGAAAACTGCATTTCAATATACTCCTACGACAGAAGACGGGAATATCGATTGGGAATTTTGGGGCGCCTTGATAGATGATTTTCCAACTGTTGCCTTGAAGCTGCCTCATCTCGTTTCGGCAAAACTTCGTGCTGGAATTCCTCAGAAGCTTCGTGGCTTGGTTTGGCAGGCTATGTCACAAGCCGCTTCCCTCAATTTGGAAGCAGTGTACCCTCAGCTAATTCAAGAACACTCACCCTATGATCGAGTCATCCAGCGAGATCTAGCACGTACTTTTCCGCATGTAGAGATGTTCAAGAAAGAAGGAGGAGATGGCCAAAAGGCTATGGAACATGTATTGAAAGCCTATAGCTTGTATGATTCATACGTTGGATATTGCCAGGGTCTTGCTTTTCTGGTTGGCCCACTGCTCATGAATGTAAGTGTGTTTGCATGATTTGCCACGACAAGGTAAAGCATATGAAAAGTTGCATTAACGAAATATATTGATCATAGATGCCTGAACAAAAAGCCTTCTGCGTCTTTGTTCGGTAAGTCTTCATATCTAATCATCGCATTTCAATTGATTATCCACTTATCTTCGTTCCGTCTGTTCTTCCACAGACTAATGGAGACCTACGATATGAGAACAATGTTTACACTTAACATGGAAGGATTACAGCTTCGGCTTTATCAATTCACGTCACTGTTGGCTCAGATATTGCCAAAATTATCAGATCACCTGGCAGCATTATCAGTTCATCCACCAATGTATGCATCACAATGGTTTTTGACTCTATTTGCCTATTCATTTCCTATATCGTTGGTGATGCGTATCTATGATATCATTTTTGCTGAAGGAGCTTCTGAGACCATTATGCGAATTGCAATTGCCATGCTCAAAAAATCCGAAGATGACATCCTTGTTATGGAAGAATTTGAAGAAGCTCTGGACTTTTTGACTTCCAAATTGCATGGACCATATCATAGTAACTCTACGGCTGTCATTGCGGATGCAATGGCTCTAAGCGACGTCATTACAAGAGATAAACTGGATCAGCTTTCAGATCAGTACTTGGCAGAGATAGAGGAAGAAAAGAAGCGATCGCAGGAAGTGATGGCAGTTCGTCTCAACTTCTGGAAGCGTGGATCCAGTAACCCGTCAAGTGACGAAACCAAGAAGAAAAATCGAGAATCTGGTAAATGGCTGTGGGATTCTTCTGGGCCAGCTAGAGACAAGCGCACAGCAAGTGATGAAGAGAAAGAGACCAGGAGAAATTCCAAGAAAAGAGAAAGTATTGGTAGTTTGATTCGTGGTAACTCAGTCTCCAAAATATCTTCTCAACTACCGCCTACCGCCGGTGACGAATGCCTGCCTGTTCAATCACCCAAAGCCTCGGATGCAATTTTACATAAGCAAATTGAAGATCTTGTATCTGCCGTGTCACAGCTTCAAAAAGATAACATGCAAATCTCACAAGAGAGACTACAATTGATGATGCTGAACACTGATCTAACAGGCGAGCGAGACCAATTGAAGCGTAAGGTAACGCAGCTGGAAAAGGCAAAGACTACCAGTGATGATATCATTAATTGTGACAGAGAGGAACATCCATCCGGCAGCAGTGGTGACGATAATACCAGTCTTGCAAGCGACAGTAGTCATGAAGCCACTTCGACTGCTACGTCATTTACCGAATACACGCGTCTTACCATGACATCGTCAGTTCCCGATGGAGACGATATGCGATCTCAACGCGATCCTGAGAGTCGACTAGAAGTATTTGAGCTTCAGCAAAAGCTAGAAAAAGTCTGTGAAGAATTAGCAGATCTCAAGTCTCAGCATGAGATGGCTAAAGATGCACAAATGGCACTTGTCGATAAGTTATTATCCATGAAAGACGAACACGATCAAATAGAACAGGCACGCCTTCAGGCCGAAAAAGAGAAAGCCACTATGGCACAAGAATACGAGAACCTACGGTGTTTAATGGCTGAACGCGAGCGCGCCTACCTAGAAGCTGGCAAGTCTGGCCAAGCCAAACAAAGATCTGAACGTGATCGAACAAAACGCCGTTCTATTGCCACCATGGACTCCCTCACGTCACCGCCGCTTGGTCGACGACATACCATCTCAAATAGGCAGCCTCTGGATTCCGATGATGATCGATGCAGTGAGTTAGAAACTATGCTAGCAGAAGCAAAACTTCGAATTGTACAATTGGAAACGGCTGCCTCACCAAAACCGCGTACAACCCTTGATAAAAGCCCCCTCTCCATCCTTGCATCCGGCGGTCGACTCTCCCTTGACAACAGTAGTGGACCGTCGTCTCCTATTGATTCAAGATTAAGTCGTGCATCGACTGATTCAATCCCTACTCGTGCCCCTCTTCCCAAGCGCTCCAGTTTATATGGCAGAATGTGGAATGCCCTAGGCTCCCAGTCTTCTACGTAGCCCCGCAAATCGTCCTTGCATTTGTATGCAAGGAAAAGTATATCCCCTCCGTTACCCACAGTTTTGAAATTTCTATATACCGCTTTCTATACCTTTCAAGTGAGATGTGTAACTTATAGCTATAATGTCCTTGATTCCTTTATCCTGTAGGATTAACGTTTACACGGCTTTACATTTTTGGGTTATTTTTTGGTCGTTGCTTGCAATTTATAAATACAGTTGGCAACTTTTATCAGAATTGAAGTACTAAACCGATGGAATGCATTGTGACGACAGGTTCGAATTGACATGGATGATATTTTATTGTACTGTACTTCATCTGCACTTAGAAAGTACTGTCATAGCAGTGTTTTTCAACCCTCATTATGAAATGGAAGGTATATAATATGAATGTACCACACAGCCAATGACACTATACATTTGGTCTTCCAAAACACCAGGAATGGAGGGGTTTATTACTATAAAGTTCAAATTTTCACAATATAAACATGTCTAGAGTTTGTTCTTTAGGATTTCTCTCTTGAAACGGCAAAGGTGTGAAGAGACCAAAGATCCCGTAAAAAAAAAAAGGTTAATAACTGCAGGAAAATGTAATTTTCGTAATGGGGGAATTGTGTGTGTTTGGTAATCTACAACTCGTCGTGTCCAGACAAAGGCTCTTCATCCTCAGTAGAGTAAGCAGAGTCGCTGCCACCAGCAGCATACAACTTGCTGGTAATGGGGTTGACAATAGCTTCGACTTCTTCACGCTTCTCATCAAAGTCTTCCTTGGTGGCGCTGGCGCTAGAATCGTCCAACCACTCAAGCTTCTCCTTGACGGCGTCTTCAATAGCTTCCTTATCGTCAGCATCGAGTTTACCACCCAACTGAGAGTCGTCAGAGATTTGGTTCTTGAGAGAGTAAAGGTAGTTCTCGAGGGCATTCTTGGCCTCAGTACGTTCACGGAGAGCCTTGTCCTCATCAGCGAATTCTTCAGCTTCACGGACCATACGTTCAATGTCTTCTTGAGAGAGGCGACCCTTGTCGTTAGTGATAGTGATGCTCTCAGATTTGCCACTTCCCTTATCGGAAGCACTGACACGAAGGATACCGTTGGCATCAATCTCGAAGGTAACATCAATTTGGGGAACACCACGAGGAGCAGGAGGAATACCAGTAAGTTCGAACTTGCCAAGCATGTTGTTATCCTTGGTCATGGCACGTTCACCTTCAAAGACTTGGATCATGACAGTAGGCTGGTTATCAGCAGCTGTAGAGAAGATTTGAGACTTCTTGGTGGGAATAACAGTGTTACGCTTGATAAGAGAAGTCATAACACCACCAGTGGTTTCAATACCGAGAGTCAAGGGGTTGACGTCAAGAAGAAGAACTTTGTCGGAGCCTTCCTCACCAGAGAGAATACCACCTTGAACAGCAGCGCCATAAGCAACAGCTTCATCGGGGTTAATACCCTTGGAGGCCTTCTTTCCGTTGAAGAAATCTTCCAAAAGAGTTTGGACCTTGGGAATACGAGTAGAACCACCAACCAAAACAATATCATCAACTTCGTTCTTCTTGATACCAGCATCCTTGAGAACTTGTTCAACAGGCTTGAGAGTCTTGCGGAAGAGATCATTGTTCAATTCTTCAAACTTGGCACGGCTAAGAGTTTCGGAGAAGTCCTTGCCCTTGTGGAAGGATTCGATTTCAATCTTAGTAGACATTTGGGAGGAAAGAGAACGCTTGGCCTTCTCGACTTCACGCTTCAATTTA
Source organism: Umbelopsis sp. PMI_123 (assembly GCA_021235465.1). Classification (NCBI taxonomy): domain Eukaryota; kingdom Fungi; phylum Mucoromycota; class Umbelopsidomycetes; order Umbelopsidales; family Umbelopsidaceae; genus Umbelopsis; species Umbelopsis sp. PMI_123. The sequence goes on along the minus strand of JAJSME010000011.1, from coordinate 409,150 downwards.
CCCATAGTCTTCAAGTCCTTGGTGATGTCCTCACCATCGTTCTTGCGCTTCCATTGCTTGACAAAGTACTCGATAACACGGTTGTCGAAATCTTCACCACCAAGATGAGTATCACCAGCAGTAGCCAAGACCTCAAAGACACCATCGTCAATAGACAAGAGAGAGACATCAAAGGTACCACCACCAAGATCGTAGACGAGGATAGTACGTTCACCACCAGTCTTATCAAGACCATAGGCAATAGCTGCGGCAGTGGGTTCGTTGATGATACGGAGAATGTTCAAACCAGCAATAGTACCAGCATCCTTGGTAGCCTGACGTTGGGCGTCATTGAAGTAAGCAGGGACAGTAACAACAGCGTGGGTAACCTTCTTGCCGAGATAAGCTTCGGCGGTCTCCTTCATCTTGGTGAGAACCATACCTGAAATTTCTTCAGGAGTGAAAACTTTATCTTCGTTCTTGACAGCAACCTTGATGTTGGGTTTGCCGTCCTTGTTAAGGAGCTTGAAGGGGAAGTGCTTCATATCAGCTTGGACATCCTTATCGTTAAAACGACGACCGACAAGACGCTTAGCATCAAATACGGTACGTTCGGGGTTGGCAGAGTACTGGTTCTTTGCGGCGTCACCGATCAGACGTTCTTCATCAGTGAAGGCGACATACGAGGGGGTAATACGGTTTCCTTGATCGTTGGCAATAATTTCAACACGTCCATTCTTTTGAACACCAACGCAAGAGTAGGTAGTTCCCAAATCAATACCGATAACTAGAAGAAGGAAGGATATATAAGTGATCTACACGTCTTTTGTCCTTTCCTTTCCTTTCCTTTCATATGTACTTACCAGTTCCGTATGCCTCAGCATCATCAGCAGCAAAAGCAAGAGGTGCAGCGACAAACAACGCACACACCAGAGCAAAAAGTGCAAGGAGCACTGTCTTCCTCTGTGACATTATGTGAATAAAAATGAGAAGAAAGAAAAAGGGTTGTTGTGAACAAGTAAGCCCCAGTAGCCCTGAGCCTTAGCTTTTATATAATGAAATCTCATGATACTCCGCTGGCCAATGATCTACTGCAACATCTCAGGCTATTGAAATTTTCAATCCTGCCACGTCACACATGCCTACGAACTCAAGCCCAGTAGCCAATGAATGCAATTAACAGCCAAAACGTCACACATTTTTAATTTCCAATAAGATAATAGCAGCAAACCAGGAACTACTCCTTCACCAAAGCAATCAATGATAGCCTTTGTGTCAAAAAAACGAGCAACTATAATAAAATCAATGTGTTCAAAACCATTCGAAATGCAGGTTTGAATATATTCAATCATCTAAACAAAGCCTTGCTAAGAATAACAAAAGCTCCAGCCACCTTCTTGATCTGCCTTACCAGCCAATATTCATTTATTCAGACTGAAACTTCGGAAATGCTTAATAAACCAGCCTCGATTCTGTAAATTTCTATCGGTTTCCTAATTGATATATACGTGTCGATTCATAATAGCTTCGTACCCTAATCTACGTAGAACGATAAAGAATTGGCCACGTTGTCAGTTAACACTGCGTTACAAGTAAATTTACCTGTGATACATAATACTGGACAGTCATATAAAGGAAACAGGTACATATTTTACAAAGGGAATATACAAGTTGGAGTTAAATTAATTGGAAGGGAGAACTTTTATTTGTAGCTTAGAGCAATCGAGGTTTACCAGGTAAATGTTTTCTAGATAACGCACAGACAAAAAATTCTTTTCTACAATGATCATCTTGGACATTTTTATTGCATAAAAAGGCATTGTTTATATACAGCATAGTCATAAATATTCTACATAGAAAGAGGCTAGGAGTTGCCATCAATCAAACTGGTGTATCTTTAAGCATCTTTAAGCATTTCATCGTCAACGGATCTTGATGAAGCGCTTGGTCCTGTATCATTGTAGGATTGTGAAGAATGGGAATGAGGAGTATGAGTAGGTTGTAGTTGGTAAATGCTTTCAGACCTTTGTTGGGAAGACATTTGTAATAACTGGGAGGAAGGTATTTTGTCCAAAGAATATTCTGCTTTAGGATCAGGGGTAAGGCCTGTACAAGACGTGCTGTGGTAGGTATGTGATCGTGTATGTTGGGCTTTGCGAATGAGGCGTGCAATATCGGTATCATATCCAACCAAAAGGATGAAGAGAAGGTTGATTATTGGCCAAGCTATCATTATTACGACTTGTGGTACTTTCTTCAGGATGAGAATAGCCGATACCAGATTGGATATCATCAAAACGATGGTTCTAAGAATATTGGTGGCCCCGATAGCTATAAAAAGGTTGATATTGGCCGATATGTTGACATGCTTGACTTTCTGGACATGCATTATGAGGACTGTAGTGATGCAAAGGGTCACATACAGATCAGTGCAAGTATCATAGAATGTATACACAGGTCCCCACTATATGATGAAACAAGTTAGTAAACCGTTAAAATATTGGGCCACCTCCTATAACATAGAGCCATTTGGATAGTACATACAACAATATTGTCTTCATATATACATGTGCCATTGTCTGCTGCGCTGACATTGATGATTACAGCGTCCACAATACCAATAGCGAATCGAACACCGAGAATAACATAGTGTACGGCAACGAATCGGTTGGCCAAGTAAGTAGGTACTATGGTCGCAACCCGATCCAACAAGACAGCGTTACCAAATACCATGGACAGATGGTAAAGTAAATCACCGAATCTTCCAACTACAGTACACGCACTTAGACCCAACCTTAAAAGATATAAAAGATAAGAAAATGTTAATATGCATGCACTTTATCAAGTGATAGAAAGATCCGAGGAAAAATAGTATGGACTGCTCTTTTCTCTCATGCTGCGTTATGTCGAGGTGCATTAGATATCACACTGGTACTTACCCACAATTCATTGCTAGAAAGAATATTAGCTTAATGCCCATACACAAACCCATCAGGCATTTGAGTATTCGTACTCGCTTCCGTCGTTCTTTAGAGCTGATTAGGAACTGGAAGAATATCTCGAACGAGAATCCTACAGCCATGCCTTGCAGAGTAACGACAACGAGAATTTCCGGTATGTAAGTAGCTTCCATAATACATTTGGCTAGGACAAGTTGCCACAGAAGAAAATAGAGAAGGAAGAGATATAGGGAACGACTATAAAATAATAGTTTTTATAAGAGAGATGCAAATGAATAAGGAAGATAGGTCAGTTCAAATATTTCTGATATTTTACATGTTCAAAAAAAAAAAATAAAGTACAGTCTGCGTACTCAGCTCCTATTCCGTTGGTGTGAGACCTTCTTTCAGGTTTCAAGACGAATGAACGGGATAACTGAGAAATAATGAGAGTAGAAGTTACAAATTGGAATCTCAGCCGATGAGGATTTTATTTGCTGAGTACGTAATGATAGTAGACCTGTCCAGAGATGCATCTTCCATGTACGATTAAAGCTGGGCTTGCAGCTTCCATGCAACGTCAGATGTCCCCCGCTATAACTTTTGTATTATTCATTTTACCCACCAATATACCCGCGGTTTCCCTTGTTTGAAACATATGCAGTCAGTGTTCAGTTTCTGACATTCGATCGTCCAAATTTGATCCACTTCCTTTAGCGCGTAGGAGATCATCCTAAACGTGGTTGCTTCACCGGAGTCGATCATGACTATGCGTGGGCATCACCAAACACGCTTACCAAAAGTAGACCAAAGAACCTATTCCATAATTAACTAATAAAATTAGCAGTAACAAAATGAATACACTTCATATCTTCGGGTTCCGTCGGGATGAGGTCCATGCATGTCAGGATCAGGTCTCTAAACCAGAATATCGTGTGCATTTTATTCCTTGGCCAAGAACATGAGTATCAATACGAGTATATAGAAAACTTATCTGTGAACTGCCTCTAAAAAATATTAGTAGAAATTAAATTTGTAAATATATATCGATAGTGACTTGTGAATATGCAGTTCAGTGTCGCAAAAAAAGATTATGACGGCCGGCAAATGATGTTTGGGAAGGCAATATTCGTCAGAGACAAATCTGCGACATCAGAAAGCAAAAGTGGATATGTCGGACATTCAAACGGTCTCAGAGTGCGAGACGAGTGTCATCGCGCCTTCGCTTGAGATTTTCTACTCTCCTGCAATAATCATCAGCCAGGCATCCAAGCATGACAGAATTCTCTGTAGACGAAAAAGTTCAAATAGCTGCAAGCTTTCTTCTGGAAAGCCCTCCTGGAGAAGTTAATGATGTTTTTAATGGTAAGTGAAATCTACTGGTTCCAGCCGGGAATGTCCAAAGTGGCAATTGCATGGTCCACACATTTCCGACGAGATAGGCACTCTGAAACAAACTGAATTCTATGGTATCATCGCCAATACTAGCCTGCAACAACTGGAGCCAATTTACATACCTCCACAAATCTGTAGTCTGACTTTCATCTCGCTTGCAGATATTCGAACTCTCATTGGCGATGACGACGCTCTTCAATCAGGAATCTTGGTTTCGCTGGAGGACCACAATACTGAGCAGCTCATCACTGTTACACTACCGGAAACTGAAAATGAGGTATGTTTATCAGTTAGATGGTATCTCTTACTTTGCGCCTATGGAAAGTTGACTAAATTCGTTTTTGAAGGTCATTATTTCTAAGTTCGGTCAGTTGGAAGGTGGCCGCTTTGCTGATCCTAGATCCAAGCAATCCTTTGCATTTGATCATATGCGGCTGGTGAGTAATTTGATCAATGTTGTGATGTTTTACCAATGCTCGTACTGAAAAATGTTTTTTCTTAGGTTGCCTCTGATTTGCAACCCCTCGATGTAGCAGACGATATCGAGTCACTCAGGTAAAATGGCCAAATCTAACCACCACAAGAGTCATATCATTCAGCTGACGTGTTATACAAATATTAGAGAGGCTATCGATACCCAAGTACAAGCTTATGTCAGCGACCATTATCCACATGGTGTTACTACTGTCCATGGATCAGGCTCAAAAGTCACTATAGTCATCGTGGATAACAAATACAACCCCAGCAACTATTGGTAGGCATTATTTTTCTGGTCCATTGTCGGAATATCATACAAACTGCAAGTTACGTTGACTAATACTTGTTGCGAATTCATTGTAGGAACGGACGATGGCGCGCTGTTTGGGAGGTAGAGAAGGGTGGCTCTCATTTGAAAGGCTCAGCTAAAGTTCAAGTGCATTATTATGAAGATGGTAATGTTCAACTGAACTCAACCAAGGACTTTGAACTTGATATCAGCAGCGAGCAGGTAAGAATGATCATTTCAACTAGGGAAATACAGGTCATCCACTAGTGAATCTGACCAATATAATGAACTTAGGATGAGAAGAAGGCAGCTAGTGTCATTGTAAAAGCCATAGAAAAAGCCGAAAAGGAGTACCAAGTGGCCATCAACGAAAACTATACCGAGCTCTCTGAAAATACCTTCAAGGAGCTACGAAGAGCACTTCCTTATACACGTAACAAGGTTGATTGGCACAAAATATTCAACTATAAGCTTGGAAATTCTATCGTAAACAAATAAAGAAACTTTTGTTGTTCGCTTGGTCGTAATGAAATTTGGTTCGAAATTGGGGATGGGGGATGGAGGAAATTCTGCTCACGTGACATTTTTTGTGAGCCAACACCCGGAAGTGAGGGAGGTTAAAGGTCATCAGCTAGATTGAACGTAGATTCCTTCTCTTTTTTTCAACCTACACATGGCTTCTGTGCGTATCTATAAATTTTTGATGGAAGCAATGGATGGATGGATGGATGCGACAATGATATTATGATGAATGTGTTTGGTCACGTTTGGAGCGCCAATGTCGAGATGAGACGAAAAAGTAATTCGCACCATGACCAATTGACGAAAACCAGGCTATGTACTGCTCAATGCACTATACCACTAACCGTCGACGATTTACACTTTTTCATATCACATGCACTCCCAACCATCCATTGCTTACATCCATGCCCCCTTTTTTTTGGCTCCAAGTACAACTTCATAGCTAACACGGATTCCTTTAATTTTTACTTTCAATTTTACAGCAGGGTTCATTCCAACGTCAAGTTGAGGTCGGTCGTCTTGTCCTCATCAACTACGGCAAGGACAGCGGCAAGCTCGCCGTTATCGTCGACATTGTTGATCACAGCCGCGTAAGTTAAACTCATACAGAAGACATGCTGATTCTCTCAGTATTCACCAATGATTGAATTCGTATACAGGCTTTGATTGACGGTCCCACCACTGGTGTTTCCCGCCAAGCTCACTCTTTCCGACGTCTTACCTTGACTCCTTTCGTTGTCAAGGGTCTCCCTCGTGCTGCCGGTAAGACCGCCCTTACCAAGTGCCTCGAGAAGAACGACACTATCAACGCCTGGAACAAGACCAACTGGGCCAAGAAGTTGGAGAGCCGTGTCGCCCGTGCTCAGCTTACTGACTTTGACAGATTCAAGCTCAAGAAGTTCAAGAGCCAGGTAACATTTTCAGTTGAGATGCCTGGAAGAAAAGTCTAAACGATCTACCTTTGACTAACTTGGTTGTGTTTACCTTTTAGCGCCGTGCTGCTGTTGGCCCTGCTCTTGCTCAGCTCAAGAAGCAACAAGCTTAAGCAAGTTGTTATCTTTGGAGGAGTTAATTGCAAAATAAAAAGCATAACATTATAAATTTTCTATCTACATAAGCAGGGTCTTTTTGGATTTTTTATCGCATTGAATGGTTTGTATGATATGACCTGGTTTTTTTTTTTGTTTATTTATTTCAATTGAGTGTCTGTGCTTTATAAGAACGCCTTGCTACGTACAAATCTATCCCATTCATCTACTCGTTTCGTCACCAGTCGCTTGCCTGTTTGAGGATCGCCAAACTGACTCACCCACCAGGCCAAGTCTTGATCATTAGTAGCCAATATTAACGATAACTCATTGGAATTATCTTGAGCGGGTTGGTGAGAATGATAATACAGTAAACAACTGATGATAGATCGGTATCGTTTGGGAACATCGGTATATGTAACATCAGGTTCAGAGACATCACTTTCTACGTCGCTATCGGTATCAGATTCGTCAGATTCATCGCTATCTCGGCGCCGCCGTAATCGAGAATGCAAGAACGTATCATCATCGTTATCATCGCTATCACTTAGAGATAGAAGAACCTCATCTTCAGCTTCATCATCAGACATGCGAGTATGCGAGTTTCCGTCAGGTGAGCGCTGTAGTTCACCAATCCAGTAAAATTGGGCATCATCCCAACTTGATAGCCGTTCAGTGACTCTCTGTGTGCGCAAGAATGATTCCTTTGCGCTGACAGCGGTTGGTACCACTCCACTAGAACTAGACTCAAGCTTATTGTCCAAATATCGAATAGATTCTCTAGCTTGAGCGTTTGCATGAGAGGTCCCCTTTTTGTATTCATCAAGTGAATCAATAGCTGTTTTGAACATGTAAGACGGTTAGTCATCTTTACAGCCATGTTATCAAAATCATGAAACTAAAACGACGCTTACTGTCCAGAGGAACAATGACCTCGCAAATGAAGCCTCTATAATGAGTGGCAGAATCTGATCCTTGTCCCGCCCAACGACGGACACATCCTAAGCCATCCAAGAAGGCAGTTACGTCCAGTACGACGGTGAAGAAGCGTAGCGGTCCTTGGCGAGATCTGGAAGTGCGCTGTTTGGATGGTTCTGAAGTTGTAGTCATTTTGCCCAAACTTGTTTCTAGTGTCGACACTTGATCCATTAATCGCTGTGCCGCAAGCGCTTTCATGAGCCTTGTTTGTTGTTGTTTCTGGTAGTGGACGAGCAGCTTTAGTTACAACGTACACAACGTTAGCCTGCATTCATTGGTTGGCGGAAACTTACTCTACTCTCTTTGTCATATATGGTATACTTTTGTTCTTTTGCGTCGAACGATATAAATCCAAATGACTGTAAGAAGGTTTAAACAACGTTCGTCAATTCCATTTCCATATGATATCAAATGTCATTTTCCTTTCCTTATGTCTCTTCCTATTACTTACTCCAGATTCGACCAGTCGCTGACAAAGATCATATATGCGGTACCATCGAACCTCAGTTCGAGCATCAGTATTAGCAGGTGCGTTGTGCTTTGCTTCTTTTAAGAAATCCACAGACTTGTGGAAGGCTTCCAATGGCACAAGTCCAAGAAGAGTATAATCCTCCGCCAACGCGAATGTTGCTGGTACTGGCCGATCACCTGACGGAGTAAAAGGCTTCAGAGACATGACAACTGAAAGCAGTTTTGATAACGCGATCATTAATTTTTCTGCCTCTTCATCAGCAAAAACCCGAACATGGGTTTGTCTGCGTGTACTGAACCCGCCGGAACAACATTTTGTCACCATAGTTAAATTGGTAGCAAGATAGCATGCCCAAATCGATGTTGCGGTCACGATCGCTTTCTGTGCATCTTTCACAATACCTTCACTAGCTGGGTCCTGGGACATTAGAATATCTTGGATTGCCATATTGATACCGGTATGTAAAACGCATCCTTGAATTAGTAACTTTCGCTCCGCTGCTTGTATGTTAGGTTGGTCTTCTTGGCCTATGCAGAAATCACGTTTCAACGTTAGAACAAAATCCAATAGTAAATTAATGCAGTGACTACATGATCCTTACCTTTTTGAATTCCTTGCTGGCGTCCCAAATACCAAATGGTGATGATCAAAATAATGGTCATTCTCATCAAAGTACTGCGTAAAAGCTTCAGTAAAGAAGAAGCTTGATCAACATCATCTTTAATAGTCTGAAAGACAGCTCTTGTCGCTTGTTCCATAGCCAATGCCCAGGATTCGGATCCACCGGAAGTACTAGCTGAGTTGAGGGATGGAAATTCCTTAGAAATGGTATTTCCAAACATAAGTACTCGCTGGAAAGTCAAGAATTTTTCAACAGCCCTTGCAACTTGTTTCCTGGCTGCTGCACGCTGGTCGGCTAATTTAGGGCTGCTGGTGGACTCTGCACCAGTTGACGAAAATCGGACTTTAGAGTAAAAAGACTTGAGATTGTCGAAGGCTATCGTTGCAGGTTCTTTCATAGCCATACTCATGCAATAATACCATACGACATCGATTGCGCTACCTCCGTTTATGGAAATTAAAGCAAGCTGCGAATATGGTTTGCCATTCGCCCGATAGATATCAATAGCTTTAAGGTACATGGTCTTTGCAAGATAAGATCTCTCTGCTGGATTTTCTGGTGAATCCTTTGATGTTATGACAGCATTATATCTCTCCAGATCACCCATACAAATGAAGTTATGTTGCAAAACTTTGGCAACTCTCAATTGTACGTTATTCGAATTGCTGTTGCTGCGGAATAAATGAACACCGATTGAAGCTGTATCGATATGATATTCTTGCCTAATGCTAGAGTTCATCTTTCGATAAAACCGTGATGCGTGTCGAATTTTTGACGCCAGCTGTTGCTCCAATTTCGAATGCTTTTCCTTGATCTTGTTCTATTGACGGGAAAACAATTCCAATGGTTGGTAGCTGATATATTGATTCATCAAAGGTTTGCATATGGACTACCTTTCGAATTTTTCCTCTTATATCTTCAATTACAGGATATATGGCGTTTCGCCAGAGCTTTTCTTCAATATGTAGATCACACGCCGCCGGGAGATCCAGTAACAAGAGATCCCCATATACTGATTGCAAACTGAAATAGCGCCATAGAATATCAACACATTAGATACAACAAAGATGACTGGAAACAAGTGAGACATAATAATTACCTTTGCCTAACAATGGATTGCTCTTCTTCTATCGCTTTCATTTGTTCCAGGAAGGCAGCATGAGCTGATTTGGTGACCTCCTTACTATCTAGTTCTTGTCGCTCTTTAAGAGTCTGCTTCAGTTGGCTATGCAATCCAGACAATTGCCTCTCCAATGCGGCCGATTCACTGTACAATATACAGTAATCAGTCAGATTCCGTAACCAAGTACATGATGATTATTGCAAAAGTTCATTATGCTGGCGGCTGATCGATCTTACCTGACTAACTCCTTAAAACGTAAGCGAGAGTCCTGGGAATGCGGTTGAGAAGAGGTTTCCGCAGATATTTGAGTTGAAGGATTTGGGGTCTGCTTAGTTGACTTTCTTGGTCTTCTACGTCGCTTCGTTTGATTTCTAGGGGATGTCATATCTAGCTGCTGAATTCATGATCCTCTGCACAATTAAACTAGGGCTGGTGAAGTGGCACAGACGTCCAAATTTTTTTTGGGGGGGGGGAGGAAGTTGGATAGTGGACTGCGTCAGCCCCATCGGTTTGTTTGGCAGGTGAGATGAGATCGGAAGCGTTTGGAAGCAAAATGACTCCTTTCAATCATTTATCAATCTACGGTGCATCGTCCATAACTTGGTTCTAACTATCAATCTTCTTAGTTGAATCAATACAATAGCGTACAATTCCCTATTAATTTTTCTTTATCGTATGCTTTCTTGTTTGTGTTAAATAAATGTAAAAGCGAAAAATTAGAAAAATGAAAACAAATTAACTGTGCCAAAAAAAAAAGTCTACAATTGTTCGTCATTACTTTCTTCTATGTCCATCCCACTCGCCTCATCCGGAGATTGTAAATCATCCTTGGCTACAGTATTCATGGGTACTACAGAGCTATTATCACTTTCGGTAGCTTCGAATTCTTGAGCGTCTGGTGTGGCAGCCAGATCAGTGCCCTTCTTGATAGCAATTCCTATTCCGCCAACTCCCATCATGATCTTATCTTCGCTTCCTTCATCTGACGTGCTATGGGTAGGAGTTCCCATTCTAGAGCTGGTATCATCGTCAGACGAAGATTCGGATGCAGATGACTCTGATACAGATGACACAGAGAGGTTGATGATATGTCTGGGAACAGCTGACACAGGGCGGGGCTGATCTAATGGTGGCGAAGTATACGAAGGAACAATCTCTTGCAACTGCTTAGTTTCCGATTGATACTTTGGTACAGATTCTGGCAATTCTAAAGGCACACTTCTCCGCCGCTTGTAAAAAAGTAGATATGCAGCAGGAGTCTGGTAGAAATCATATAGTCAGTCATTTCGCATTGAACTTGTGACGCTGTCATTTACAATAGTTCTCATTCAACCAACCTTGACATCTTCTGCATTCACCTTACTAACATGCGAATCATCAAAGTTGTACCAATCTCCATTGATATAATTTTGTGCGTATGCAGTATCTGGAAGAGACCGCGGGGGGGGGGAGATGGATGACGAATTAGTTCCGATGATGGTAATCATAAATACAACCTTTAGTAAAAGTTAGCTTACAGTGACCTCCACCCATGCCACCATAGTGGTTATCCACAGCAAAGAGATCATAAATTGGCTTTTGATCCTCGGGTAAATCGGCATCACCATTGATACTTAGTACACGTTCTGTTAGATCCAAGCCTTTCAATGGGAAGTCTATAAGAGCATCAATTTTATCTCGCCAAGTTCTGGTGTGACTAAAGCGCTTGAGGTGAACAACTAGAATTTCCGGCATTCGCCAAAGATCGAATTTCTTGGTGGCACGTTGGTGTTGTTTACAACGTGGGCAATACCACAGATCGTCCTCACCTAATTCTTCCTCTCGAGTAAATTCATCTAGACAATCACTCAAAGTGACATTCTTTTGTGTGCCTCGATGCTTAGAGTCGCCAGAGTCATCACTAGGATCATGCATTTCATCCATATCATCCCAAGCATCAGCACAGACACCAGCATCACTCTCACCAATACGTTTGTAAGACGAGGATGAAGATGCAGAAGCAGAGCCAAACACTTGTTGAGCCATTTGCTTTCGCCACTGCAATACAATACCTTCTCCTTGTCTAATTACGATGGCAGGAGGAGGTCTAGTAGGCACTGTGGATAATGGTTGTGTAGGTGGAGTGGTAATACCAGAGAGACCGGTAATCATACTAGATGTAATAGATGGTAAAGTGGAGGATGCGTCTTCAACAATCTCGTCATCATCATTAGGATTATCGTTAGAAGAGCCTTCTTCCGATATCTCAGTTTCCATAGCAGGGACGTCGCCCGCAACGCTCATTTGTTCGACCTCGCCAGCTTCTGCAGTCGGTTTAGGAGCAAAGAACTTTTCTCTTTGGGCTTGTTCACTTTCTGCACGCTCGAAAAGATCAATCAATGAAGCATTGTCCCAGCCATGCATACCTGTGCTGAAAAGATCGGTATGTCCACGACCATAAGACCTTGTTTCACTAAAGACTTGCATAGAGAAGAGTTTGCGCATAGGTTCCAGTTGACGACCACCAGCAGCAGTAACAGCAGCGGCAGTATGAATGGGCTGTTGCTTTTTAACAGTTTCTTCAGAGTGCTCTTCAGGAGTCTCTAGTTCTGTTCGTGTGTTATCGTCTTCAGATGTATCCATTTCGTCAGGAGTATCTTGTGTAGCAGCATCGTTCATTTCTACATCTTTGCGTTCCTCAAATAGCTTCATTACTGCATATCGCTCCACTTGCTGTACAACCTCGCGGTATACGGTTTCTACGGATGTTGCATCCTTCTTCTTCATGGCCAGTATAATGGGACCACCAAATTGCGAAACTGATGCTCGATATAGGCTATTTTCGGAATCCTTATCCTCGCTGACGGCACAATACACAGGTACAACAACAAGTTCATCTTGACTACCGGATATGTCTTCTTCAGTACGGTTGCCATCTGCATCTATGGTGATAGTCTTCCGCCGTTTGCCAACAACTGGCACCTCCCCAGGTAACTCATATACAACAATGGTATCATTTGCTTGAATGCTACCAGCCGGTTCATAGTTTGTGAAAATCTTGTATATCTTGCTGCTAAATACTTCGGTGACCATCAACTATTAAGCCAACCGAAAGAAGAGGGTGAAAATTTTAGTGCATGTTGTACGTTTGGATTCATCAGCAATGCGTTCTTACGGTATTTGGGTTCTCAACGCCCATTAGTTCTGCCACTTGAGCTTTTAGATGCTGGATTCCAGCGTCCTTTTTCAGAGAGAGATGGAGGCGAACGGGTCGTCTCGAAGGATTGTACGGAATATAGGCAACTTGGATCTTGATCTTTTTCTGTATCGGAAGTGGAAGGGAGAGGTACATGAAAGGGTCAAACGTCACAGATACCTATGACAATTACATGATAAAGCAATATGAGTAAACTGCTATGCACGTCCATCCCATTAATCAACATAACCACTGACCTTTCCACACTCATGACAGACCAATCGACTTTTGAACTGCCCCTGGAATAAATCCACGATGACTGAATCATTGCGAGCCTTGTGATAAGCCCAACTTTTGCTTGCGACTTCTTCGTCCGGCATGTTGTCAAAATCAGGGAGCTCAATATAGGGCTTCTTGATGATTCTGTTCAAGTCCTCATGTAAACCATCAAGCAAAAAGGCCAAAAGTTCTTGGGAATCGTGCTGTTGATAACCAGTAAAAGAAGCATTGAATCGTCCGATGGTAAGCTAAAAATAAGGTATAAGAAACAATAATCAAAGCCTTATGAGATATTAAAATCTTAATAGAAATACCTTGAATTCACGAGGGGCTATACTGCTACTTGATCCACCCCATAATCTTTCAATAAGACTACCGTATGCTTCAGCAACCTCCCCCTTCATGCCTAGAGGGTTATCAGGATTCAAGTCGTTCTTGTAATGACCGGCTTAATAGTTTCACGGATACATAAATTTACGGTTAGTCATGAGAACGATTCGCTAAGCCTTTTGACCCAGTAATGCTCTTTACATGCATATACTTACCTAAGAACCAATTTGTAAGAAGCTCTGTATTGCTCAAGCATTGTAAAGCAGAGTTCATGAAACAAGTATTGCCAAGGTTGTTCAAACCAGAAACCCCCTTTGGTTTGTCTGACGGTTTATTATCCTTTCCTGACCATAATCCGAATCCAAATCCATTGTTGGTACTGCTGGAAGTCGAAGAAAACGCAGGAGAATTTGAGGCTGTCAAACTCTGGAACCCAGAGGCAAATATTTGGGAACTGGTGGACGACGCCGATCTTGAAGACCATGGTCGTTCAATGGAGACGCCGCCAGCATCTTCGCTGGTATATTGCCCACTGCTGGGATCCTTCACATCAGCTACAAGTGAGATCGTTGCACCTTCGGAAAGATATACTTCAGATATGGTCTTTTTCTGGTCGCTAGTATCAACAACCGACCATGTTGGCAATGAAGCAGGGGCAAGTTGAGCGGATTCAACAGTGGCGGGCAGTACGTCTTCCAATCGTAAGATTCGAAACTCTGTCTGTGGGGTGAAATCCAAGGTATTCTCAACACAAGAGATGAGGTCGGCGACCTGGGATTTACGCGAGAGAGTAATGGTTGAAGGAGGCGAGTTGGTTGCGGTAGCGCTAAGTTGCGTGGTTGAAATAACATATATCCGAAATTGTGGAGGGTAAATCTCAACCATATGTTCCTTTACACTTTCACCTTCGGTTATGACGTTGCGTGGAAATTCGTCACCGGTCAAGCCATACCTTTATGAGCCAAAATGAAAAAAATAAATCCGTCAATATTCACCAACGTTAAGCAAAGATAACTGCATCCAATGATGGAAATAAATCATTTACCATTGCAGCAATGCTTTCCATGCCTTTTCTGGTACTAATTGAAAGTCGGTATCGGGCAGAAGATTGGGCTTTAAAGCACCGTCTTTCATTAGTGAATCGTTGGTGATCTGACCAGGAGGAGATCTGAGTCCTATATCTCTGGTTATTGGAGATTGACTGGCCATTCGACTACAATGTTGTTGCCAGCGACGGTACCAGGAACTGGCAACTAAGTACCAAGTGTCACCGACTACCAATGGTGAATCTTTGAGAGGTTGAATGTAGGCAACTTGCTCGCTGGGTGCTAAGTCAGGAATGTCATTTGCTTCAGGAATTTGACCGTCGATATTTTCTTCCCAAAATCTCCCTACATCTTCAATTCTATTGTCATCTGAATCTGGCAGACAAACATCTACTGGCGTACGAGCACGATCTTCCTGGTCACTACTAATACTGGGCTCCCGTGCTCTTTTTGTTGCCGTAGTCTGCTGCTGCATAATGCTTGCCTTTAGGTTCCTGATTCGGCGCTACGTTACTGGAAAAAATATTAAAAGGCGGAAGGCAAAGCGTGTGGTGAATAGCCAAGCCTTACTACGTCCTACATCCGCCGTCCGCAGACGAGCAGTCCCATTGCCCTCTTTTTTTTTTTTTTTTTTTTTTTGCTCTCACCAATTTTGGACAGCTTTCTCAAGTGACGTCGATGACAACACCACATTGCGCCAGTACCCCATACTGGAACCAAGATAGATCACGTCCCTCCTTACACTACATAATGAATATAATAGTAATTGACTTAAATGGGTAAGGAAAAGACAAATTGACAAAAATCCAAAGTCTCCTTTTCTCAATCAATAGCTAGGAAAAATCCACTTGCGAAAGAGAAAGGTCCCTCTAGTTTTATTAGTATATTATTACAAACCTTTATACCCTCGGCGGATCACACCGTCGATATATCATAATTCGGGTGACAATGCGAGTTTACATAAAGGTTTAAATGATGAAAATCAAATTTTCATCATACCTAATCAAATTTCTTAGCAGCATAACGAATAATGGACCCAGTTCGTCCAAGCAGACTCAGTATACGATTTCCACCAGTGCTAGACAACACAGCAGCATGGGGCAAACAGCTGACTTGTTGCAGCAACTACAACAAAAGGCATTACTTTCATTAATCGTCTCTACCATGTCAAATATGGCCAGTATGGCTGAATGCATGGCCTAGCTGGAGGAACCCCTCCAACAAACCTTAAATGGATACCTCTGTCCCTCAGGATCAATTTGTTGTGGAGTGCTCGCCTGAAACGGAACTCTCTACTTACCCAGAATTCCATCAGGCGATGCCCGACTTCCAACAGGACTTCTTTCGAAGCTTGTTGCCGGAAGTGGAGCGACGACGTTTCCTTGGGCGACTGCCCACGAAAAGTCGACAGGAACTACACTCCCCCTCCTGTCAACACAATCAATCTGGACCAAGCCAAGCGGTACGATACCCAATTGTCTGACATCCAGTTCAGACTTTCAAGCATCACCCGTCCACTGGATTTCTTCCTCCACAAGATCATCCAGGCGGGTTCAGTCCAGACCTTCGAGGCAGTTGAATTCGTCAACTGCCTCGAAGCTTGTTGGCGGATGTTGCGTCCCACATCACGCAGCTGCGAACCGACAACATCTTTCGCGGCGCGGGGGTTCAGGGCCAAATGCCCAACTTGGTGGACTCGGCACCTTCATCATTGCTAGATCCCAAGGAACTTCTGGAGCAGATCAACCTTAACAAGATGGCGCCCAGATGGAGAGCCCTTCCAGCTTTCGCCGCAGAAAGGGAAAAGCTCATTCCTTTTCTATACATACACCATCCGACAATTCCAAGTCGGATCCCCGGTTTCCAATCCTTCCAAACCATGAGACTCCCGCAGGGGTTTTCATCAAAACTCCCAGGTTCGAGACTGAGGAAGCGTCCGGAGAAGGAGCTCGTTGATAATCCTCCAGGATTAATACATGAGGTGAAACATCGTCGATACATTTCCTGACGTAGAAGCTTGCGCTGAGCTATAGACCCGTCTCCGGACAGTGGCAGTTTTTCCTGCCGCATGTTTTGTAATCCCAAAGAAAAATGGTGGCTCACGCTCCGTCTTCAACCACCGTCGACTAATTCGATGGGTTTGGACTCCCCACCTTAAATATTCATGATATTCAGTTGCCACAACTTCGCACCAGACATGATAAATGCTATCAACGCCACTAATCCAATGGGACTGTCCAGTTTTAATTGCAATTCATTTCCAACATAAAATGGCATAAATTTCTAAACATATATATTCTAAAAATTTTGCTTCAAAATGGAAGGCATCCAGATGATTACAAAGCTCATACAACCCATCGATTACTTTACGTCCATCGATTTAACAGATTATGACCAGTATCTCTTCGTCAATTGGGGAGAACCGCCGGTATGTGGTCGTCTCCATCTTTTCCAACACGCATGGAAGGAAATGTCAGACGAAGCTTGGGTTCGTTCGGTTATCTCCTCGGGATCCAGAAAACCATTTACCCATCCACCTCCCTTACCGGTGGGACCTCTCTCCGAACCGTTTCGAAAGCATTCCAAGGTAGATCACCAACTCATCGAGGATGAGATCATCCAAGTATTATGCAAACGAGCCATCGAGGAGGTGTCGCCGGCTTCACATGGGTTTCACTCCCAATGGTTTACCATACCGAAGAAAACAGGCGAACGCAGGCCCATGGTGAACCTCGGCCCTCTCAATCAGTAAATCCCCAGCAGGCACTTCCAAGATGGAGTCACTCAAGTCAGCCTTGCACGCTCATCAACCAAGGCGGCTACCTCACCAGCATAGACCTTGCGGACCCTTTCCTCCACGTCTTGGTTCATCAATTTTCCTGCCTCTACCTACAATTCGCATTGGAGGGCAGAATGTTCCAGTTCCGAGTGCTTCCATTCGGACTTTCGCTGTCACCAATGATTGTCAGGAAGTCCGACAATGACAAGCAACTAACCTTGTGCAGTCAACTCAGTATAAGATCTTAACATAAGATCATAACAAAATACGTGCCATCATCTTCTGCTTCCAAGTGTTTTTATATGATCTCTAAACGTATAAATACTTACGACATATCATTGAATAAAGAGCAGACTTTCAGTTCCTTGACTGTTATAAGCTTCCTAGCGTCTCTCTAAGTGATATTAACGGAGGCCATACCTCTGCCCTCAATGGAATCTGTTCCCCAGGTGATCGCCAAAATCCAGCAAGAACAGATCCCAGCGACGTTGATCACTCCATGGTGGCCATCAGCAATATGGTTCCCAATGTTACTGTCCATAGTCCACCAATGGCCAATGAAGTTACCACGTCCAATGGTCCTACCACCCGTAGGACTTCAAGAAAGCGTCTTGAAAGAGGATCCGCATTGGTCGCTGACCACCTGGACCACAGGATTCGGCGGTTAGAGGAGGTCGGTGCCGATTCTAATGTCACCAACGCAATCATGCAGCCGAACCCTAGTCGCTCCTACGTTATGAACAAGTTCAAGCAAAATTCCTCAGTTGGTGCCGCGAGCAACAGCTGGACTCCGTCCCAACCAGCTACCGTGCTCAATTTTCTGGCCCACGGGCACACCAACTTATAGTGGTCCTTGCAGACCCTGCTGAATTATATATCTTCCATCACCGACATGTTTGACGACCGTCCGACCATCATCGAATTCTGGCCGCTACGAACATTTATCCAAGCTGTGCAGGACACGACACTACGATAAACCCAATCTCGATCGGTGGACATTTCTCCTATCACTAATCATTTCCGCTCACTGGGCCTAACCATTCCTTATCTCTCACCAACCTGACGGCCAATCTATGCTGGTTGCTGGGAGTATGTGGTTTTATGCATCCTACGGACATCGAACAAATAGACCTAGACCAATCCTTCCCCTCCAGTTTCGATGACCGTATTATCCTGGTCATTGTCGCCCCGAAGGAAAAACGACTCAGTCAGCTTATCCACAAAGAGATCGTCATTCGTCAGCATTCAGATCCTCTCTTATGCCCAGTGCCCGTCCTTCGTCATTACACCGACAGACATGCCCACCAACCCTGCCGTTTTCCCCATCCAGTCCTTCCCCAGGTCACCCTAAACTACTTGGTTCGCGACATCCGCGACGGCCGATATATGCCCAACGGATATCCAACCATATCAACTCTATCATGACACTTCTCTCGGATAACAATCCGAAGGGTAGATTACGCGCACGCGCTCTGAGTTCTACAAGGGCATTGTTGGCTGGAGCCTCTCCGGACTCGATCGTCTACCAAGGCAATTGGTCCAGCCAGACTATCTTTAACAATTACTACCGAGTATCTACCGACACACATACCAACTTCACTTTTCTTGTCCTGGGTTCCACTGGAAGTTCATCGGCAACTCTGGAGCCACAATCTCAGGATCCACAACACGAAGTATAACGAACAATTTGGCTGAGGTCGAAAGCCGTACGCTTTACTTCATTATACGAGTTAAGTGGATCCTGAGATTGTCCACTCCCATCCACCCGAATAGCTCGCTCTCTCGATGAGATAATTCAGTTTATTGTTGCAATTGTAGAAACTGTTTACCCTTTATTTTGTTATTGTTCTCGAATAAAATAGGAATGATAATAACACAATCTCAGGATCTACTTAACTCGTATAATGAAGTATGGCCTTCGGTCTTCGACCTCGGCCAAATTGTTCAGTATGTAGATTCAGGGTGCTCAGGGTGATCGTATAAGATCACCTTCGATCACTTTTCTAGCAACTGTATCATTTTTTGCCATGTTGTATAGTCATTATGCGAGTGTTTTACGGGTATTCGTTTCTCGAAAAATTTGAAATTTGCATTTGGAGACGACTTAACCCTCCGAAATTGCGACATTCAAGTCACAGTCTTTTCAAACAAATATTGCAACCTTTGTTATATGCTACCATTTCGGCTCTCATTGTTAACAAGGAGAGCTCTTTGTAGCTCATTAAGGGCTAGACCGACAGGGTTCAAACCGATATGTGGATTGAAAACGATTTCTACGACTGGCGGGACCAGATCTTACGCATTCACTACCCCAGGTGTCTCATGTCGCAAGCCATCACCAATCTTCCAAGCTATTGGAAAGAGAGCCTTCAGTACCCAAAAAAACCAAGCTACATCAGAGGCAGCAGCAGCAGTAAAGAAAGAAGTGAATGGGAAGATTCCTGAAGTGAAGGCAGCAGAAGTACAGCCGACTAGAAACGCAACTGACATAGCGATCATTAAACAATTGATGCGTTATGTGTGGCCAAAAGACGATAACGGTGTAAAAGCAAGAGTTGTAATTGCTCTCAGTTTACTTCTTGGTGGAAAGGTACGATAATCAAATTTGTGTATAGAAACCAGATCCAAAGTTGCTCTCTGCTCAAACCTCGCGATATCAGTTACTCAATGTTCAAGTTCCATTTTTCTTCAAAAATGTCATCGATTCTCTAAATATTACATTTGCTGAGGACGCTACGCTATTAGCAGTCTGTGGTGCTGCAGTCATTGGCTGTAAGTAGTTAATTACTGGATCTGATCATGACTTGTCATGGAAATGCTGTAACAATAGTATTCTTTCGCTTAGATGGTCTCGCTCGTCTTGGTGCTAGTGCATTCCAAGAACTTCGCAATGCAGTGTTTGCAGCGGTGGCACAAAAAGCCATTCGACGGATCGCTCGTAACGTGTTTTATCACCTTCACCAACTCGATATGAGTTTTCATCTTACTCGTCAAACGGGAGGATTGAACCGTGCTATTGATAGAGGCACAAAGTCTGTAATCATTTGATATGAAAGTATTGTTATTCGCATGTGTTAATTCCGCTCATTTTGTCACAACAGAGGAATAAGTTTTCTGTTAAGCTCCATCGTATTTCACGTGTTGCCAACCGCTCTGGAAATATCAATGGTGTGCGGTATCTTAGTAATTATCATTCACGACCGTCTAACACAGCAATTTGCAACGATCTAATATAGCAATATTCTACTCAGGCTTACAATTTCGGCACTTCATATGCTGCAGTCACTTTTAGCACCATCGCAGCTTACACGGCGTTTACAGTCATTACAACATCTTGGCGGTAAGCGAAGGGGAGGTACAAGTTAATCCTCACTATGATATCTGCATATATTTACGTCTGTGTATCAATATCTGCATATAGAACGAAATTCCGTAAGCAAGCAAACGCTGCCGATAACGAAGCAGCGTCTACAGCTGTGGATTCTTTAATCAATTTCGAGGCCGTCAAGGTACGTACATGATGTTAGCGTAGGAAATGACGGTATCTCTAACGTTATATTTTGAAAAGTTTTTCAACAACGAAAAGTATGAAACCGAACAGTACGACAAATCCCTAGCGAAATATGAGGAAGCATCCTTGAAGATTGCAACAAGTTTGGCAGCTCTCAATGCAGGACAGAACGCTATATTTTCTTCTGCGTTGACAGTAATGATGTTCCTTTCGGCACAAGGAGTTATGAGTGGTACGTAAGTGTGGCTTTCAACTATATTACAAAGTCGTTGGCTAATACAACATAAACCAGGATCTCTCACCGTTGGTGATGTGGTAATGGTCAATCAGCTCGTTTTCCAGCTATCAATGCCACTCAACTTTTTAGGCTCGGTATACCGTGAACTTCGGCAATCCCTCATTGATATGGATACCATGTTCAATCTGGAAAATCAAACCGCGGGTATCACAGTATGTACTTTATTTGGACATTCATTTGCGTAAACAATCGTTGCTGCGACATTGTGAGTAACGTATCCCATGACGAAATAGGATGCCCCAGATGCAAAGGACTTGATTTACAAGGGTGGCGAAATTAGATTCGAGAACGTCACCTTTGGATACCATCCGGATAGACCTATTCTGAAGAACGTCAGTTTCATTATCAACAGCGGTCACAAGGTAGCCTTTGTTGGCCCAAGCGGATGCGGGTATGTTGATCAAAAAAGTTTCAGCCATTCTATGTGTAGCGAGTTGACTCATGGCGAACCTTTTTTACTTCCTTTTTATTCTAGTAAATCAACAATCCTTAGACTTCTCTTTAGATTCTATGAGCCGCAGCAAGGAAACATTTATATCGATGATCAAAATATTCGTGATATCAAGCTGGAAAGTCTGCGAAAAGTGATTGGGGTTGTTCCTCAAGATACCACTTTGTTCAATAATACCATCTTGCACAACATCAGATATGGGCGCATCGATGCTACAGAAGAGGAAGTGTATGATGCTGCTCGTCGTGCAGAGATCCATGACGCTATTATGGCGCTACCAGAAAAGTACAACACCAAGGTTGGGGAGCGCGGCTTAATGCTATCCGGTGGCGAGAAGCAACGTGTGTCACTGGCCCGATCCATTTTGAAAAAGGCTCCTATTGTCTTCTTAGATGAGGCTACTGCGGCCCTGGATACACATACTGAGCAAGCCCTGCTAAGCAATATACGATCTATCCTTAAAGATAGTAAGACAACGAGCTTACACATTGCACATCGATTGCGCACAGTTGCCGATGCTGGTAAGTCGTGCCACTTTATGACATGTGGTATAGTTCATTTCAAGTAGAGTAGACTAAATATCGCCTATTTTCTCCAACGCAATTTACTACTAGACAAAGTCATTGTGCTTCGTGATGGCTACGTTGCAGAAGAAGGTCGCCATGAAGACCTGATGGACGATGTATACAGCCTTTATCGAGAGATGTGGAATAAGCAAGAGAACAGCGAGATGTATCTGGCAACCACATTTGAGGATCGGCCAAAACGAGACACTGCACCTGCCGCCTGAGGCCGTAAAAGCGCTGTGGTGTAATAACCCGTGGCTGTGTGCTGTGCCTTGCCAAAGCAACTCAGGCGAACCAAAAGCAGTAGTCTATATTTTTTAGAGTAAAAACCTTTTTTTATATACACTTTTTGTTTTTAAGAAAAAGACATCCCAATCAATACACAAACTATAGATTAAGCTAGCAATTGACTAGGAATGGTGTTCTTTGGAGCATGAACTTGGACCGTGTGCTCAACCATAGCACTTGGAGCTGTAAGTAGTGGGCCGTTAGGATCACCGAATCTATGATACTTATACTTGAAGTCAGAGTTAGGATCACTTGTGTGCCACGGGTACGTCTCCTTAGAAGCCATTCGCACATTGTTTTCGGGATGAATATGGCGAGCCTTCTGACCTAACATATAGCCGGCCATACCGAACGTCACACCATAGATTCCTATCAACGGAAACAGTTCACTATCGACTGACAGGAATTTGAATAAGTTTTTGGAAGTGGGGGCGAGAAATCCTGACATTGTAATAAGAGCTTTTTGAACTGAATATTTAATTCGGCTGTCTCTAGTTCTTTATTTTTAAAGCTTGAGAAATTCATGCAAAAAACTAGTAATGGCGTTCATTATTGTATCATCCTGGCAAAAAAAAAATTTTCTGGGTCTTGTGCAGATGTAAAAAAAATGTTCCATTTTTGTCCACTTTAACTAATGTAACGGTCATTGGCTTGGTTCGATAGAGCCGATTTTTAACCACGATGGGTCTCAAGGTCTGTCACGACCATTTCCAGCTGTAGGGGCTGCTGCCATGAGTGAGATCTACCCTATTCAATGTCATAGTACACAAAACTGGTATAAGGTTTCTTTTAGACGTGATAAGGGCGGCGATGTTCTCATGTGCGTATGTACACTCTAGGAATAATGCTCAGCACATCATATCTTGTGGGGATAATGATGGTTGGGCCGTGGATTGTGATTTTTAGAGTTTGTCTTTCTGACCAATATGAAGTGGGAAAAAACGTCTACCCTTTCAATTTTCATTAATTCAAGTTAATGCCATAGATTTATTTGATATGTTCTTAAGTATTCTTCGTATTGAAACATCATAGGCCAGTCAATGAACTTGTTATAGAACAGATGACTTTTTAATAAACCTGATATTCCAGATATATGACCCCAGCTTTGATTTTGGTCATTTGTGGATTCCGTGTGACACAATGCCTGTTTGGGTAATCACACCTTAGCTGCGCACAATACACAACGGAGGCATGAAACCAAATTATTGCAGGACATTAAAACAAAAAAATTTATACACATTACGATAGATAGCAATGCTCAGTGTATATAAACCGTCAATCGTCTAAAACTCACGCCTTTTCCCGTGGCCAATGGAAACGAATACCAGTCGGTATAATTTGCACTTGACAAGACTCAGCTTTTTTACTCTCAGGCTTAACGAAAAAGAAATAGAATACTACTGGACGGCATAGCCACCCCCACCGTTCGTGATCTCTGTTTTGGTTATATAAGCCCCGCAACGTTTTTCTATGTAACTAACTTTTTTTCTTACTTTTAAACGAACCTGACTACTTGATTTCTATTATATCCAATAATGTCCACTTTCATTCCTAACTAGTGCGTTGTACCTGCACGGATTTGAATGAGTAGCACGGATTCGTTGTTGGTCGAATTCTTGTATTCTAGTTTGAACTTTTCCTGACGAGGCCTATTTATCTGATTATACTATTTTCTTTTTTGTTCGACCGTAATTTTTTTGTTTTATATCCAATTTTCTCTCTCAAAATACCAATAGCATCGTAATCCCTTGTCATCTGCTTTGGGAGTAAGATCTAGTGGTGTTGCAAGGAAGTTAGGCACCTTAAATACTGGCACCATCTGGCAAAAGCATTCATCATGAACAACAGTGACATTTTCAACCCAACCTTCTATGATTTTGGCGTTCGTCCTCCACGTCTAAATGCGTGGAATAACTTTGCAAAACCAGCTGTACCAATAGAATATTCGGACGATATCGCGTACACTTGTCCCGAAGCTCCTCTGGACGGTATTGTGGTGGATTTTAGCAAATTATCCAAATGTAACAACCTATCCCAAGGGAAAACCCCGTTTGAAACACCATCATTATCAAGTTCATTATCGTCACCATCATCGGCTTCTCCCGAGGAAGATGACGACGTGCATATACCACATGCCGCACAGGCTCCTATTCGTTACCCAAGTAGCCTTATCCAAAAAATCTCACTAGTGGACAAACTGGTTGGTACGTGTTAAAATTTGTACTCTGTGTAACAATTTTGGCGAAAAACAAGAAGCCTCAACATTCATGATAACCAAACTTTGTTGTCATGTAGAAACGGCATCAGCTGTCATTGACGCCATATGGTTGCCATCTTTTGAAACTCAAAACGTCAAAGTGGTATCAACTTCACAATTTGTTAGAGAAATCCTCAAGAGATCAAAATCCACTTATTCTACCTTACAAGCTGCGCTTTACTACATATTTCGCATCAAGGACACTGTTGTGGATCTTATTGCCAAGCGAAAGGCAGCACCAGTGGAACAAGGTTCCGCACAAGATTGCATCTTTTGCGGACGTCGAATGTTCCTAGCCGCGGTCATGGTTGCGTCCAAATTCTTGCAGGACAAGACATACCGTAACAGTGCCTGGGCAAAGATTTCAGGCTTGACTACGAGTGAAATTACCTACTCTGAAATGGCTTTCTTGGAACTGATCGAATTTCGATTGTTTATAAGCAAAGATACCTTTGATATGTGGCATCGTATGCTTACTCAACATATCAGTCAGTTAATGAGGACACTACCAAAGAGTAGGTGTCTTTCTCTCCCTAGTCGTGCCGCCTTCAACGAAATTTGTAATAATGGCTATCACCACAATGCTCATTCCAAAGTCCATGACTGTTCTCATGAAACTTATACTGTGAATACACTCAAGTCAACAGTAAATGCTATGGCTGCCAAACGAAATGTTTATTATCATCCAACACAACCTAGGAAAAAATTATGTCAATGAATTCTTCGTTTCAATGAAAAATTTGTATGCAATCATATAATACAGATATCGTGTGGGAGTCACGTGTACTACGTCTGAGAAAACTCCATAACATGGACGCTTCACATAAGAACCAACAAAGAAAATAATAATGCAACGGCGTATCCGAGTCGGTGAGTCCATGTTTTGTAATTTACAGGTAATTTATTAGCAAGAAAATTCCAAGGGAAATAAACTATTAATATGGTGATGATAGTAAACTGAAGTATTGCGCCTGGATTTGTTTTCTTTGACCAAGTATTATTATTTTTTTAGATATGAAAATTGACTATGCACTTTTTGACTGATAGATAGTGAACTCTACTCTGCAACAAATCAAACTACTGATCCTTCTTCTCCTGCTCCACCGCAGTCGACTTGCCCATCAACACTTGCAAGTTGGCGTAGGCTTGCGGGGCCAAGTTGATAAATTCTCTCACGACAAGAACGGCGAACAATGACCCAGCTAGACCAACCGTAAAGTAGAATCGGGGCACTGCCAACTTTGCCAACAGCTCCACAGTTGACTTGTTGAACAATGGCCAAGATGCCAAAGTCTGATTCAACTCCCATATACACCAGACATCGAGACCAAATTTCGCAACCACGACTGCCTGCAAAACCTTGTAGTTCGCCTTCAAGTGTGCTATTATACACAAAGTGACCAACATGAAAGAGAGCGCTTGACCTGCTTTGATAAATGCTAGGATTGGGTAGAAGCCTCTCACACCTTCTCCCCAAGCAGTGAAAGGTGGGTTTGATGGATCGAATCCTTTGAAGTCAACGTCGTAGAAAGCAGGCGTTTCTTCCTTCAAGATATTGCTGGATTCGTTCACAGAATACCACATTGCGTAAGTAAATATGCCTATGTAAGCAGAGGTAAACTTGTTTGTGAGATCCATAGTAAAAATTTCAGAGAAGGAAAGGTATATGATAAAGAAGAGAAAAGTGAGAGGGAAAAAAAAAAGCAAGCTAGTGATACATATAAGCTCACAGTCGGGACCCTGAATAAGGCGTACAAAAAGGGTTCTCTAACTCCGCATTCACCAATCAAACTTGTACAAGATATCCAGTGGCGTTGGGTCCACCGTACAAATCTCAATGCCCTTGGGGTCAAGGAGACCCTGAAAATCCCAACAATAAAAAGGTTAACTATGCATTTATATGTTGACGAAGTGTCCATGAAATGAAACTATGTACAGGTGAGAATGATACATGCAGAATTTCACTTTGATTCTGCAGCTCGGTTTAAGACCTTGACTGCAATTTCAATCTGGAAGAATATTAATGGCGTTAGAGAATCGCACTGTCATAACACAGATGGTATCGGACTTACGTGTACTTACACATGCAACCAGGACTGCTACGATCTAAGGGTGATAAACATGAGATGATTAGCAATGAAACTTTACCATAAGGTATTTCATAATGATGAGGCCCTTACGATTAAGTAAATAATGATCAAGGTTTGATATCTGTTAAAATAACATCATGTCAGATATCTAAATCATGATCAAAGTGAACAATTACGACAAGGGATTGTATGACTTACTCGACTCCAAAATTGTTCATGTGTTCTCTCAGCATACTTAAAAGATCAGATATGACGGTACACCTGTCATTCAAAATGGCTGCTCGTTGGGGTATCTCCAAGTAATCTGATCAGAGTATCCATCAATAAGGTTGGTGGTACATGCATGTCACCAGCGGTCTATCCTCTGCTCTTACCTCTAATGGCATTGTACAAAGGTTGTAGCGAAGGTTCCGACCAAAAAATCTCAGGTGTATCTGCGTCGTATTAGCGATTCTGACAATTCCACCATCACAATCAATGAATTATGCTGACTTACCCAACACGTTAGAAGATAAGTTAACGTTCATACGAAGTTTGAACAAGTGACCATTGATTTGAGTCATATCTGCTCGTTTCATATCCAATTTACCTGTCAAAGCCAGTTTTTTGGGTATATGTTTGGTAGCCTTGGGAAAGGATGTTGAGACACAAAGATGCTGAATACAGAGCTATTTGTATTAGTCACTCACCTCGATGGTGTTATCCATAATATCCTCATACCGTGCCAAGACTGCACTTTGACTAATGCCATGGCTAAGAGTAAGTTTGATCATATGGTTGCCGCTCTTCAAAGTAAGCATGTCATTGAATATCCTAGAATGCTTTTGAGTGGTGTCGTATTGGAAATGCATTTCCTCTATTTGCATATCTTCCAAATCGTCTGGGTTGTCTTTCAGAGGACGAATCATAAATGGATCAAGATCTTCTAGCATCAAAAGTTCCTGTGCGCGACTGAAATTCCAGAATACTAACACTCCATAGTCGAAAATGAAAAGCTCTCCTCCAGTGAACGGTTTGGTATGAGCTTCTTTCGCCGAATGTTCAGAATCCCGTCGCTCTTCTGCTCGTATCTTCTCATCTGTTTTTAACATTTCTGGATCTAGTTGTTGACTCATGGGTGTATGGGAAGTGAAGTCTTCACTATCCCTCACCATTTGGTCTGCATAGCTATCGTCTGGTGCAGGTTTCTCTGGCTCTGTGATATCACCAGCAGCCGTATACGTCGATTCTGTTAATGTTGTGTCTGTTGGATGTGACGTTCCTTCACAGAAGTCTGCAATTTCGTGCGCTCCGAGTGATACAGCCGTTATATTTTGTTGTTCTGGTTGGCTTTCCAAAGCGTTTGCATACAAATGGTCTTCTTCGTATGTCATCTGCTCATTCTCGAATTGATGAAAGTAATCTTCAGTATAATTCATAGACTCTTCAGTTTCTTGCCATGGGGCTGACCGAAGTCGAACGTTAGTGGAGTTCTTTCCACCTGGCCTAAGTGTCATAATAGGAAAGTGATACCTAAAATGTCATTACATTGTTAACGTGCGATTTTGCATAAAGTACAATTTCATTCTATCTGAAGTCAACTTACGGCGCATATACACATTCGTCATACTGCCGTGGAGTAACATGATGTTGTTCTCTCAGGAATACTTTGACTTCATCAACTTGAAAGCTATCGGCTACGCAATATGCCGAAACTCTAGGTAAGTTGAGTCTGTCCCGTTGATCTTTTTTCATGCGTTCAGCAACGGTTCTTGATCCAAGTACATGGAGTTCCAGAGGTAAATGAACTACAGAAGTAGTTTCATCAAATTCGTCTTCCTCTTGAGGCTCTTCAATTAGTGCGGCCGAATCCTCTGGCTCAGAAGGGAATAGAACGAGCTTTTGTGACGTTTTGGTGCTTCGAAGTGGTTTAGCCTTTCCTGCCAACGAAGATCCTGTTCCTGATTTCATAGGCTTTGCAGCATTGTCAACGACTTTTTTTGCTAGCTTTGGGACATTACTGTCTTTCGGCATGCTCTTTGACATTAGCGATTCTGTGAGGCTCTGCATGTGGTTTTGAAAGCAGTAGAGCCGGAGCTTTTTTTTTCGCAAAACAGAGAAATAGGAAAGACGGTCACTAAATGAAATTTCCTTGGAAAGCATTGTACTCTTCACTGCGAATACTAAAGAAAATGACTAAAGATAATGGCGTGGAGTATTATGTGGTGCCGAAAGCAATTAGTATGTAACAAGCATCGTCTTCAGAATAATCCACTATAAGATATATCGTGAAAGAAATGCTATGTGATTTGTTCGCTATGTAACATTGAGTTTGCGAACAATCATCAACAAACGGTATCGTCTACTTCTAATTGAATTTGATTAATTGAATTGTTGTATTTATAGGTACATTTTCTTCATATCAGAATTGTCGTCAAATAGTTTCTCGAAGGGACACCTTAGGTTATACCGAGATTGAGTCAATCATACATTGTTACATTTGTTACACAAGTGTTCTATACAGACGCTATACACCTTAAGTCTCCATGAGGTATCCTCTAGTATAGGTTTCTATGGACCTCCAACAGAGATTGTCTCCTTTAAAAACACCATTCTCTAAGAAGAGGTCATGATCGGTAAAGCCAACAGTGATATGTGGCCAGAAGCCCTAATACAGGATTTCAATTTGCAAAATTGAATATTATGTTTGAGCTGGGAAGTTTTAACTTGATAAACATCTTACCCTTGGATCAAATAGAGCAGTGTTTCCTCCATTACGCCAATATAATTGAAAGATTTTTGTTCGAATATGAATGAGGTCCGTCGAGCGTATTATAAGCTGATACACTACATTCTCATCTAATTCCACTCTCCCCAGACAAACCACTCGAAATTTGCTTTCCTGTATCTTGTGCGTAGATGCAATAGTATTTATCTCCTCTATGGTTATATTTGCTTTTGCGAGAACCTCATACTCAGGTGGGGAAATGACCGTAATGTGTGCTTCTCCTATTAAACATAAAGAAATTATGATCAAAATAAGCATATGACCAGATGTTCACCAAAATTAATTATATTAAAGCAAATGTTACCTCGAGACTGCAGCTTACTCTGGGTTTTCTTCAGATCTTCAAATATGGGTTGGATATAACTGAAATTCAGCTGCTGTCCAAGCCACATGATAGGCTCTACTCAAACTACATTAGAAGAGCGTTCTCAAAAAGATCCTAATTCAAAAGCTTTGCCAACCTGTGTGAGGGACAAACGGAATAGTGTATGTATCATGAATTCTTCTATCCAGAAGTGCAGGCGGACCTGAGTTCCAAATACGTTATCACATATGACTCGCTCATCGTTCATTTGCGCTGGTAGTTCATACATTGAAACCTACCATGGAAAGGAATGCCTAAAGGAGAATGAGGTTCTTCCATCAGCGTCACTTGCATTTGTGCAAGAGCTACCATGCTGAATGCACAGACACTCACAAACCGAAAAAGCATGGTTATCGGAGAAAGTGTGCGAGGACTGACCAGCCGAAACCTCTCCTGACAATTTTATTCTATTTTTTTATTTTTATTTTTTTTGCCTTTTTCAGACACTTAAGAATTCTTTCCATGCCTGCATGCGATCATCATCTCATGTCCTCAGCTTTATAGCCATCGCTACATTTTTAACCATCAAACTCATTTCTGCGCTAGAGATTCAACCTGATCTCATCCCCCGACAGTTAGACGACTTTGGGCTGTTGAGCTCCGAGATTCAGACACCAGCTTCTGGAATAGTTAGGAAGCATTATGTACAAATAGAAGAGATCCTTTGGGACTATTCACCAGACGAATGGGACTATTATCACAACACGTCAGTATTTGATTCACCTGCAAAACTATGGACTCACCAGAGTAAGTTATGGCAATGTATATGACACCCACTATGTCAACTATACTGAATAAGTTGTATTTTCAGGCACAAACACTATCGGTACCAAGTATCGCAAGGCAGTATACCGAGAATATAACAACTCTTCGTTTAATAATGTCTTGAACACTCCAGAATGGCAAGGCATGATGGGTCCTATTTTCAGAGCTGAAGTTGGTGATACATTTGAGGTTCATGTAAAAAACAGTGCCTCTCGCAATTACTCGATGCATCCACATGTGAGTACCTTGAAAACAATCATTAGCTAGCTTGAATACATTGTTTAATGATGTGGATTATAATAAGGGATTGAAATACGAGTTCGAAATGGAAGGCGCTATATACCAAAATGCTATGTACAACTCGATAGCTCCCAATCAAACGTTCATATATCGGTGGCAAGTACCACCACGGTCTGGCCCCGGCCCACAAGACGGCGATTCTGTTGTATGGGGATACCACTCACATGTATCTGAAAACGATTTGTAAGTTTTTGTCGGCAATCTATTTAATACATTCCAAGCATTAACACCATGACATGACTCAGGTTTGACGGACTATTTGGTGCCTTCATCATCTATAGACCTGGAACTTTGGGTTCTGATGGAAAAGCTAAGAAAGTAGATAAAGAATTTGTTACTACAGTAATGGGTAAGTGCATACTTGATTGATTGTATTGACATGCAGTAGCATGCACATTTTTTTTTACTCACTGTCAATGTTAGTCATTAATGAAAATATGTCGTCGCTATTTGACCAGACGCTACAAGAAACGTCCCCTGTTGTCGACCTCAGCAAAATCCAGGTCACTGAAACGTCGAAGCAACAATTTATAGAGTCGAATAGAAAGTCTTCTGTTAATGGCATTATGTTTGGGAATCCAAAAGATCTTTTCATCAAAGCAGACGACATTGTGGATTGGCATTTACTAGCATGGGGCACTAATTTTGACGCTTTCACTATTTCATGGTCGAATGCTCACATCTCCATATGTAATCAACCGGTCAAACAAGTGGATTTACTGCCTGCCTCGTTTTCAACGGTTAGAATATCTCCACTCAAATCAGGTCAGATTGAATTTGGATGTAATGTACATAAAGCGCAAGGAATGGTTATGAAAGTTAATATATAATGCAACGTATACTTTATGAACATGAATGTATCCACATAGAACTGAATTTTTCTCTTTGTTTGTACAACATTATTCATTCATAATAATTAAAAAATTCTGGATGCTGTAGTAAAGCTCATAGATACACGGATACGTCATTGCGCTTAAAACTTATATATCTTCTTTTTGTCATATCCTAACCTGCAATGGTCAGAACAAGAGATCTTAGTGAAAGGTACTCCTTAATGGCAATATGAAGAAATTGTACTTACTCTTGCAATATTCCCTTTTTCTGTGTTAGCATTTGAACCATTCCCGATGGACCGCAAACGTAAATCAAAGTGTCTTCATTTGGGCTTGGCATATGATTCTTAACCATATCTACAGTTACATGGCCAGATTCTTGCTCCCAGTTAATAGGTGGCTGGCTGAGACAGAAGGTAACTTGGAATCGTTCTGGGTTCTTCGCAGATATATTTTCGAGCTCTTCTCGAAGTAGAATGTCGTCCTCCGTTCTGTTGCAATACAAAAGATTCACTTTGGTCTTATCTTCAGAGTTATTGATAATTTTGTGGAGTAATTGAAACTAACAATTGATAAAAGCAAATTTCGCATGAGAATTACCCATGAAAGCTAGTGAAAGAACCAATAAATATTACCATAGGGGTTATGCCGCTACCGGCAGCAATCATGCCAATCGATTCATGGGTATTTGCGCGGTATCGAAGATTATCAAACGGTCCTATAGCTGCTATTTTGTCTCCGGGTTTTAAAGCATGAATATATTTGCTGGAGACACCATGTTTATACTCTTTGATTACAAAATCGATATGTCCAAGAGTTCTTTCTTCAGATATTGGAGTATAAGGACGATATACATAGGTTGGCCACCAATTGTTCTCGGTTCCTGGTTTGGCTACAAGGACGAAAACAAGCGAGGAAACTGTATGTCCTGATACTTGATCTTGTTTTGGGAGATTAAAACGGAATAGCTAAGGAATATGAACTGCAATAAGTATTTCATGCCTTGTAGTAAGTTGTTTGCTGGTAAGAGTTAAGCCGTTTTTCGATATTTTACCTTTGAGTCTTTACCAATATCCTGCTTTTCGCGTAAGGTTAGGGTAGTGAAGTGTGTCCATCCTAAGGCTTTCTCAGGAGCTCTGGTAATTGGCAGATTTCCTTCACAAGCAAGGCGGTTTGTTACTTTTTTCTTATAATAGTAGTAGTAGGCACCTTCAAAAAGAGTATCTCAGTTAAAGTTATATAAGAACTAAAAATTTGCGCATAGATCAAGCCAATTGGAACCATTCCAAGGGCAAAGTCAATAATATACCTCCTGCAACAGCCAAACCAAGTATTAAGTATTTCTTGCCACCGTGCTTATTACCGTAACGTCCAACAGAAGTCGTGTACGATCTCATTTGTGTGTTAAAACATGTTTTCTGTGGACCGAGTCAGAAAGCATAAAGTTGCCGGGTAATCATCTGCAGGTACATACCTCCTGTAATAGAGCTTTTTGTGCTTTTCCAGCTGCACGAGAGATGATATAACTGATCATATTATTATTGAGTTGTGCTTCATTCTACCTCGAAGCTCCATCATATATATAAAAAATCAGGCCAAAATCAGGCCCGAGCACAAACAAGCGGTTTTTCCGCATAAGGCACACGGAAAGTAAATTGACTCAAAATTTTCCTTCCCGTTTGTCAGATCAATCGTTCTTTGGCAAGATATAACTCAAATTGATACTCTTTAGCAATCGTGTAGCTCTATTCAATTTCTATTCCTAGTTACTAGCAAGAATTGGATATAAGAGAATTTATCAAAGTTGAATGTACATTCAGTTGTCTGCTCGAATCTCTTAATATTAGATATCATCCAATCTTCAGGTCCAACTGAAGATACTTTATAATTTGAAAATAATCGTATAGATATTGTCATAGCACAAATTATTAATTTATTAAAGTGATTACTCAAAGTTACGTGTACACTTTAAAACCATTGCATGTATTAGAGTCAATTGCGAGAAATACGAAAACTGTACCGCAGTTTTCCGGAGCTGGTTTGAAATGGACTGTTACAAGTGTCACCACCTTCGAGATCCAATTTTACGTCAACTGCTGCAAAGGTCACAACAATTTCCTTTCAATTCATAGTTATGACCAATGGTGAGGCGATACCGTCGCGTATCAAAACTCGCAGTTGCAATAGTATCGTAAAGTTACAGTTGTTAATAGGGAGTCTATGGATCTTGTAAGCTTAAAAAGTATACTCATAGGATGGCTTACCCCTATTACGTTTATTGTGTTGAGATTCTTCATTGTAAATAGTACATTTAGAATTAGTATCTTGTGAAATTGGAGTAGGATGGGTCAACACCAATGATACAAATCGTATGTATCTAGTTATTTAATGTTGTGCAAAAGCATGTTGATCGCTTTCAACCTTAAAAAGCACAGTTTTTCAGTTCTGAAATTCTAGATAAGATAATCCGTTTGGGAATGGATCAAATATATCAAATTGAACAAAGTGAATTTGCTTGATTGGAGTGAATAAATGATGGCTATGTAAAACGTACTGCTGTACTTCAATTTTAGGACAAAATATAATTTCTTAATCTCAAGATACATGGAGATTACTAGGAAAAAGAAAAGCACATTTACCTATTTAACAGAATATTTCTACTAAGCGAATTGAATGGAGTTTCCCTGAAATTATCACTGCCGCTGGCGTCCCTATCATCCATTATATACTGTACAGAGTATGGCCAGCTCTTTTGATTTCAAAACTCAAAACTCAGCTTGGCCGACGAAGTTGAAAATTGCTACTATGGGTTAGGTGAATGATCAAGTTTTGTTTATAACGTAAAATTACAGCTTTTTGACAAGAATGGCACAAAACGTCCCACCGAGAGCTTAGCCTTTAGACTTTACACTACCGCCGTAGTTACAGTATTGTATTATGGGTCAGTAACACGTTATAGCACTATACATGGAAATACAGTTTTACTTATTAAACTATTGTTTTCAGCTTTCTCTCGCATTGCAGACAATATATATAGTGTTCCGTATGTCGATTTCTCAGAGCCAACGCCCTTGCAGTATGCCGTATCAAATGGTTCTGCATTCCACATTCCCCATGGCAATATCGATACATCACCATTCCATAGCCCTACTCTGCAGCAAGCACAGCTGCACGCGCCATACCCAATGCTCCAGAACATGCAGCCACCACAATTGCATCAGCCGACTGTCGATGTAAAGAAGGAACAGAAGAAAGCCCAAGCTGAAGCAAAACCCAAACCAAAGGTTGTTCGTTCGCGATTACCGCAAAATGGACAGACTCCGGAACGGCTTGTCCGTCCCCCTAATGCATTTTTACTATTTAACAAGGAAATGCGCAAAAAACTCAAGGACAAAAACCCCACCGCCAAAGTTGCTGAGATCAGTAAAGAAGTTGGCGAGAGGTGGCGAAATCTGACCCCAGAAGAGAAGAGCGGTTATCTAATGCAAGCAAATCAGCTCAAGGCAAACATGCGAGCAGTTCACCCACATATGATGTATATCCGCCGTACAAAAGAAGAGCTTGCTCATGCTGGTGTACAATCGAAATCAACAAGACGAAGCGATATGTCATTGAGTGAAGCCGATCATTTGCTCCATGGCGAAGTGGATCCTCGATTGCTCAGCCTTGGCGTTTCTAGCGACGTTGCTCCTCGACAAACTCGAAAGCGACGAACCCGTGAAAAGAATCCCGCAGCACCAAAACATCCGCTGTCAGCATACATGTGGTACCTCACTGAAGTTCGGCCTGCCACCATGCAAGAATATCCAGGTTCAACTGTAGGACAAATTAGCAAGATTATTGCACTACGATGGAGACAGATGGATGAAAATGAACGTGCTCCTTGGGTAATCAAAGCTCGTGAGGACAAATTGAGATATACCCGAGAGATGCAAATCTATGCCGCCAAATGTTCTCCAAATCTAGGCAGAGGAACGAGAAACAAGTATCGGACAACTGATGCAGAATTAGCAGCATTAAATAAGGCTACCATCAAAGATCATCGAATAGATACCAATACTGATAGTCTTTTACAATCGTCTCTGGATCCAACCTCATTGCTCGCCGGCCCTTTTGCGGATGATACTTCTCTACAATCAAGTCCCATTGACAATGACACTGATCAATATGTGAACGCTGAATAATACACATCTCATCATCTCGCAGCAATATCTTTGTAGCAATTCCCCACTCTTATAGTGTAGTCTCATATATCACAGCATCAGCAATTAGCTTTTCATTGAATCGCATGTATCATATAAAACTCAAAATTCCTCCTGAATTACAATAATCTAGTTTCTTTACAGGGTTTAGGATGAATAACTAAACTAAACTATCTGCTTAAACTATCTGATACACAAGTGTACAGTCACTGAAGAGGAGGTTTGCGGCAAAACTAGCATCTGTCAACTACGAAATGTATGTCGTCACCCTGGATGCTGAATTCGGCTCTTTATCCGGAGACCTGAGAGTCTTCCAGAAATGCTATGACACAGCTATCGATTTGGCACGGTCTGGAGACTGGAAGATAGAAGTTGCCCCGTTTTACGAGCTTTGTGGGAACACCCATCTGCGGCAAGATAATCGATTTGTACCTGAGGTCATGCTACAAAAAGCCCTATCAGCATACATTGTGCACGGATCTTATGGAAAGGCTCTTCAGATGAAACTACAGCATTTTGCATTTGAGGTGGAGGAGGCCATCCTGGTGGATGCGTTAATCGAAACAGAAGCGGTTGCACTTGAGCGAGCTCTAAAGCGAATCAATGAGGGGCCACAGCCAGCCACTCCAGTGCGATATGGGGAATCGGATCAAAACTTGATGTCTTTGGACGTTATGAATTTAGCATCTTCCTCAAGAGCAGCCAGATCATTTCCAGTGAAATGAATTTTAATCTGCTTATGAAGCAAGTGCTACAGGTAAGTTGGTTGCAGAGCAGCAAGAAAGAAAAATTTTTTCGAGGACTTATAAATTATGGGAATCCCTTTCAGATAATACTTGAAAGCGCTGGCGCAGATAGTGGCATCATCATAGTTTAGGACGAAGACGAATTTAATATTGTAGGGCGAGGATCGCAAGTGGGCTGCCAATGCCTTTCACCAGCTGAACCTTTGGAAGGTCGCAAGACCATGTCATGATTCGCATCGCTCTTCACGCAATGCATACATTGCAGCCAACCACCGTTTCCGGCTGCAATGGCACACCTGGGTTTTCCGACGACTTCTGCAGTATCAAAATCAGCAATATGTATGCTCATTCTGAACAAAGGAAACCTAATCGGATGTGTTTACATCGAGAGCTATCAAAAGATCTTTTCCTCGCGGCATGAGAGATCTCTACAAGCTTTGACCCACCAGATAGGTGTCCCGATCACCAATGTTAGGCTCTTCAACAGTCTACAAAGTGCAATGGAGAAAATGCCATGATTGAGAGTCGACAGATAGCGTTGAATGATGTCATGGAGAGCAAGGAAGCTGCTATAAAGGCAACCCGTGCCAAATCTAATTTACTTGCAACCATTTCGCATGAACTTCCAACGCCTTTTGCTGGATTCTCTGTCATGATTCGCTCTTGTCGGAAACCGGATTAGATGCTGTTATTGATGATCTGCCTGACTTTAGCAAGATCGCCAACGCCATCGATGTCCTCTGCTCACTTCAGGTCCATAACAACGTCAATGTAACTTATGTCGTGGATCAAAGCGTCCCGACTGCAATACAAGCAGACTCAGCACGTCTTCGGCAGATATTCATTAATCTGATTGGCAATGCCATCAAGGTATGTTCACACATTCTACTCCAAAGGCTAGAGCATATCGTGCTAATAGCAGTTGCAAAAGTTTACGAAAGATGGAGATGTGATTGTACGCTTCCAACTTGATCAAGAAGATGGATGTGAGGATGGGGAAATACACCTCTCTTCGTTGCGAAGTAATCGAGATAGGTATCGGTATTGCTGCGGAGCAACAAAAGAGTTTGTTTGGGCCATTTGCACAAGTCGATGGCAGCACGACCAGGTCAGTAATAATGGCATGGTCTACTGTAATACCACCTGTCTTAAGCTGACATTCTATTCTAGACTTCATGGAGGAATTGGTCTCGGTCTGTCCATCTGTTTGCAAGCAGTACGGCTGATGTCTGGATCCATCGGAGCGATTTCAGAAGGCAAGGACAAGGGTTCGAAATTTTGGTTCACTGTCAAAGAAAAGCGTGATATTCCAGGCAAATTAGTACGACAAAATTCTTCGTACATGGAGGAACTTGGTGCGAAAAATATTCTTCTTATCTCGACTCACGAACCTACTGCACATATGGCTCAATCGCTCATCCCCAACTTGACATTGCGGTAGCTGACCTTACCAACGAGCTCGAACTACGCAACCAAATACATGATGTAGACCTTCTCATAATAGATTTGCCTCTTGTTTCACATGCAGGCCCTGTGGAGCAAATGAGATCGCTAGTGCACGAAAAACAGTCCGGGTTTAGAATCATTTTACTATGCAATCCATCCGCTCAGTAGCACCGTCGCGTCATATGCAAGGATACATATGGGGAATTGCAGGCGCCAGTCAATAAAGCTATCAAAGCCTTTGCGAAAGTCTTATCTTCTTAAAGGCGTTATCGGAAATATTGATTTTTTTTCTGCGTATCATACCATATTAAAGGACGAAACAGTTGTTATATGAGTAGCAGGAATATGTTATTGCTCACCACCATCATAGTTTTTATTAATTAATAAGTTATGGTGTTATCTGAAATACAAATTCGCTTATATCAGTATTATTTCCATACATATAAAGAGTACCTCCCATATTAACACCGGTACACGATGGAGTGCCAGTTCCTGGTGTAAAAGTAGTATAACAAGAGCATAAATACTTAGTTTGACCAGAGGATGTTGTAGTATCATGTGTCAAACTAAAATAAGTGAAGTGCGGATTAGGTGGTGATAAACATATATTTTCGCACTCATCGTATGTAAAAGCGTAATCATGATTTGTAGTTGGAAGTGAAGTAGATACGGGATATGAATATTCTCTTTTGACAAGTGCACCAACTATATTATTTCCTGTGAATTTGCTCGCCTGCAACTGCCAGCATTACGTCCAGGTGTTACGGTAGAAGTTACTGTAGCAGTATTTGTAACGGTTTTAGTTAGAGTAACCACTTCCATGCTGTAAAAGCTCTCTCAGAGGTCCATACTGTCTTCTTCATGACCTTGTACAGAGCTAGCAAAAATGCAAAAAAGGAAGAGTGCGATAGCAATAAATATTCTTCGGTTTTGGCCCATTGAGATTGAAAGATAAAGATATAAAGGTAATACTCAACGGGAAGATGCATGCATTTATATGCAACGTTCCATACGCCTTTTTAGACAGCGAAATGGCCTGCATTGCTCTCAATCACATCCAGCTAATTGAAGGTTATGATCAAGGTCACGTCTGAAAGGGCGCAATCACATCTGACATATTAAAGGTTAAGTCTGAAATGCACAGACACTATGCGGATACGAGCTTCCAGCAAAGTTTAAGTTAAAAATTGATTAAAAAAAGACAATTGGTGACATTTTGGTGAAGTCGGGAATGCTAGGAAGTCAACATCAGGGCTACCAAGCAGCATGAAAAGTTTGAAAGCATCCAATACGGTGAATGTCCAAGATATCTGGAGAATCGTAGATGGATTTGTCAAAGAGTATGAGGAGGAGGATGAAGGAATAACACTAGAGCTAACTGCCAATTATCATTGTACTGAAGATTAGACTTTTTGAAGATTAGACTTTGCTTTGTAGTTTCCCCGTCTGTTTGCCGTTCATCTCAGTGTAAAATGTATTAGCAAGTCTGAACTTGGCAGCAATGGATAGTAATAGACACGAGAAACTGAAGATAGCAATGCTGTCTTTAACGTATACATAACAGCGTGACTCGAACAATCACATTTAACATAAACATATCAGCATCCATAGCCTACCGTATAGAGAACTTTGTCTGGTGAGGGGCTAGGCCCATTTTTCCTTTTTCCTCATTTAAGCTTATGCCCCTGCCGTTAGCATTAGCTCCTCTCTAAATGATACCATGCCGAAACAGCTTGCTGCTCGCAGCTCAACACTCGGGAATGACAAGGAGAACTGTCTGCTGATCCAGAATAGTCTATATTGAACCCATATAATGACTGTCAGTCGTTGCCAAAGTATCCCCATAATTTTCAATATCCCGCAGACGTGCACATATTGCCGGGCAAAAACGCTTAAACAAATCTCCCAAAGGCTGCGGAGGGCTTATACCAGTGTCTACCTTAACAATTGTTCAATAGTTCCATCTAACAGATGGAATTGGTGTTCTTGAAGTAAGCAAGAAGGTTACAGCGGTGAGGTTTTTCATAGCCAGGTAAAAACCTTGGCAGCCGGAGTTCCAGTAGATGGTGCAAACCAGCCGAGTTGTTCTTCATGTCAACTTGAGAGTTATAGCAATCTCCCTTTGGCCTAGATCTTCTGAAACATTTGATACCATTGGAATTGATGCAAGCTGTGAAGGCTCCAGCGGAAACAAAGCTAGGGATATAGAAGCAAAGTTGTAGATATAAGAGAGTGAAGCGGAACAATTTCTTAATGGATGATTTGGATTCAGTATATTCGCGTGCCCTTCATACTTGGCAAATCGATGATGTCTGCATGTTCCTTCGAATGTAATGGCTGCTGTATCTTTGAGAAAAGAATGACAAGCTTATAGGCAGGGTTCACGTTTACAGATTTCGAAAGATTCTTGCTTATTGCATCTGTACCACGTTGGAATAAAGCAATGCGGAGTAACCTGATGGCTTAGTAGGAAGGCCATTTTACCGGAAACTACTTTGGTTTTTCATATTTTACGCTCTCTATCACTAATATACCACATTAAGGATACCGTTACTGTACCTGCATGGTCCACATTTTTGACTATTGTTTGGAGACCTTTGAACCCAATATCCGGGATCGTTAGCCCAAAACATATAGGTGCCGACCGAAAATGTTTTTACAGTCCGCCCGACATCAATCGAACCATGGCATTACTAACGTCGATTAAAGCTTTCAAAAATTGGTGTGGCTGATATACAGGATATATAAAGCATTTCTAGAACAGCCGCACATATCATTAGATCACATATCATTAGATCTACAGCACAGATCTGCACATAGGAAGTATTGAGAACGGTATATTGGTTTTACAGTTGGACACACCACTCGCAACAAGAAGGACTAACCGCGAGACTGGGCATTTTTTTTGTTACAGCCGACTAAAACCGGTACTGTATTCCTGTACAATTTGCCAAAAAACACGACATCTGAGACGACGCTCGTTGAGTGAAATCAGCTAGTGTTAAATACCAATTCACTAAGGCTACTCTGTAATTTGTAGTTTAAGATTAATCATTTCACCTACTTTGGCCCGAGTATAATGGGGCTTATCTTCGCTCTCTTCAAATGTATAAATTATATTCTATTTGATAGGTATTTCCAGCTATAATCATCAAGATACAAACAAATTTACAGTTTGCATCTTGCTTGCCATCGTCTAAATGTAACGGTTAAATTTACGCCAGCCCCATATCTATAAGCCGATTTCCAACCTCCAAAAAGTAATAATCCGCATATACTAAGCCGTGGTCAGCAATGATCAAATTAGCGTGTGGGTGATTGTTGACGGTTGCGTGGTCCAATATCGTGCAGCCATCATCCGAAGTCTGAGCTCTCTCAAGGCAGACCTTCAACATCTGCTCTACCTGAGGAATATATTCCTGACTATTTTCCAATTGACAAATCAAGAGCATTCCTGAACAAGCGATCATGGAGGCAGAGGTATCCCACACACATGGTCGAGGAGCATCAAAATCCCAGTAGACAACACCATCCTCCACTCTTGTCATAAAGTAGTCGGTTAGCTTCTTAGCAGCATCCAGGAACTTAGGATCCTTTGTATATTTGTATACTGTTGCGAAACCATAGAGTGCCCAGGCCTGTCCTCGGCTCCAAGTACTCTCATGATCATAACCCTGATGTGTCAAGCCTTGCTTCATTTTTCCCGTGGCAGGATCGTAAACAATCAAATGATAAGTGGACCAATCTGGGCGAATATGATTCTTTAAGGTAGTTTCAGCATGCTTGGTAGCCAAGTTGGCATACTTGGGGTCGCCAGAGAGCAAACTCGCCGAGTAGAGTAGATCCAAGTTCATCATGTTATCGATGATGACAAGATAGTCAGTATGCTTGTTATCAAACTTGTATTGTTTTGTGGCCGTCGTGTTCCAGGATCGGAAGCATCCAACCGTTTCGTTCCATCTTGTCAGCAGTGAGTTAGCGGCAGTTATGATCACGTCCTTGCAAGCAGCATTACCAGTAAGGTCCAGATCTCTCTGGAAGGAGGGCATGATCATAAATCCAATATCGTGTGTATTGGTGTTGTTCTTCTCCTTCTCCATACCGTCCTCCCATTTTCTTGCAAGCTTGACTAGGTCATCGAAAGGCACAGGAAATTCTCTCTTTGATGCTCGTTCGCATACAGCCCACACACTACCAGGGAAAAAACCTGACGTCCACCAATGTGAAGGCTCGTAAATATACTCGGTAGCTCCAAAGTTGGTGCAATGAGGGAATGTATTGGGAACTGGTGACTCTTGCTTTGCCACTTTGAGTATCTTGAACATAGCCGAGTTGTCAAGTGCTGCTTGGAAAACGGTATTCTTTACTTTCTTGGTTTGGTCGCATGTTGATGCGCTTGAAGGTTCTTTTGGTGGGTAGGCGACACTGGATGATACTTGCATGATGTATTAAAAATGTAGAATCAAGAGAAACCAGGAAACTTGGTATTATATAATGAATGCCGCATGTTAAGGTTTTACGAAGTTA
Organism: Umbelopsis sp. PMI_123; assembly: GCA_021235465.1. Lineage (NCBI taxonomy): Eukaryota > Fungi > Mucoromycota > Umbelopsidomycetes > Umbelopsidales > Umbelopsidaceae > Umbelopsis > Umbelopsis sp. PMI_123. The sequence goes on along the minus strand of JAJSME010000011.1, from coordinate 366,306 downwards.
TATCTTTGACGGTCACAAAATAACACTACCTGAAACCGCTGCCCTTCGGAGCTAACAATCTTCAAGACGACTGAGCCTTGCCCGCGCTTTTGTCCGCTGTTCTCTGCTAACAGTAAGAACTCTCATCCACCCTTCAAAATAAAAGTAAGAAATGACTTTATTGACAAATAGAAATCATTCTTAGAATAATCATTGGGCTTAGGAATTAGAATCATTCTGTCATGACGGCCATACTTGCGGCCCGCTTACCGCCACCGAAGCGGGAAATGCTAGGAAAATGACTCACAATAGAGCCATTGGCGTACGGGACCCCACGGAACCTTGTGTTATCTACTACTGACTTTTAACAATGAATTATATTACAGGAATGTAGAGTTCCTTATAGGGCTCCTTATAGATATAATCTATATTGCCTAGAACAGAAGACTCCAAGTAAAACACGCTTACTGGTACCTCTTACGAAGTTTACAAAAGCTTCGTTTGCGCGGCCCCGCACCGAAAATAACACCGGTGACAGGTTTGTGGGGTAAATTTGGGTAATCGATATGACAGGTCGGGCATCAAACATGTTTCGCCACATAACTTTATTCATCATGTACCTGCTATAAGTGACCAGTGTTCAGCAGTTCTTGCGGGGTAAGTCAAACTCTAGTCTTGTAAGGTATGAGAATTTCGCTTATTTATAAAGCTCCCCACCATGTCCCACATTACTTACTTCTCGAACAGAATTTCAACTTATCATGTCAGATCAATCTGATGTTACGAAGGCAGATGTCAAAGTTCCTGAACATGAATTCGACTTTGACATGCTCCTGAAAGATGCCACTCCAAAGCTGGAAAAGTCGTGGTGGCATTATCCACATCTCCGAAAACTCAATTTCTTTCTGCTATCTGGTATCCTCGTGCAAGCGACAAACGGTTATGATGGAAGTTTACTGAATGGTCTTCAGTCCTTACCTCAGTGGGATGGCTACTTTAATAACCCTTCTGGAGCTACTCTTGGAACGTTATCTAGCGGCACAACATTTGGTCTTGTTGCTTTCCTTCCTATGTCCAATTGGATGTGCGACAAATATGGAAGACGATGGCCAATCATTGTGGGTTCACTTTTAACCGTTGTAGGCGCTGTGATCCAGGCTGCAGCTGTTCAGTACTGGATGTTTTGGATTGGAAGATTTATTCTTGGAACCGGACTTGCAGCACTTCAAGTCGCCGGACCCATGCTACTCGCTGAAACCGCTTATCCAGCACAACGAGCACAGGTCACCTCACTTTACGAAGTTTCTTTCCCATTGGGAGCTCTTGTTGGTGCTTGGGTAACCTATGGATCATACTTCATATCGTCAACGTGGGCTTGGAGATTACCCAGTTTACTCCAATGCTTCCCAGCAGTCATTCAGATCATTTTGGCATATTACTGTCCGGAATCCCCAAGATGGCTAGTCGCTAAAGGACGTATCGAAGAAGCTCGTGCAGTATTAGGCGAATATCACGGAGCTGGCGATGCGGATTGCTTATTGGTGCGATATGAGTTGGCAGAGATTCAGGAAGCTTTGAAGGCAGACTACCTCAAAAAAACAACAAAGTGGTCTGAATGGTTCAGGACCAAAGGAAATCGCAAACGTCTTGCTATCATTATGTTTATTCCTGTTATGACCCAGCTCTCCGGAAACGCAGTCGTCAGCTACTACTTGCATCTTATTCTCAACAGTATCAACATTACCAGCTCGAAAGATCAACTCGTCATTAATGCAACTCTATTGGTTTTGGAGTTGGTCTCGGCAGTGGTAGTGGCAGCTTTCTGCGATATGGCTGGTCGTCGTCGCGTTTTCATGACCGGTATTATTGGAATGTTGGTATGCTTCATTCCTTGGACAATTTTGTCCGCACAGGCACAACAAGGCAACTTCTCAAACCCTGCTCTCTCAAGAGGTGTATTGGCCATGATCTATCTCTTTGAAATTCCATATCACATCGTTTCACCTATCAGTCCACTGTTTGTTATGGAAGTGTCACCATATGAATTGCGTTCCAAAGCGTCTACCATTTTCCAACTTATGGGCCAGGTTGCTGCAGTCTTCAATAATTACGTCAATCCCATTGCGCTGACTGCTATTGGATGGAAATACTATATTGTCTTCTGCTGCATTATTACCTTACAGTTCGTGGTCGTCTACTTCTTCTTCCCGGAGACTAGAGGATTGAGTCTTGAAGAGATTTCGGTCTTGTTTGAGGGACAAGATGCTGCAGTTGGGAACGCTAACTTTCGACGTAGAGATGCCGAAGATCCGGCGGTAGTGGAAGGCAAAGAAGCAGATGATACCCTGGAGGTCCATCAAGGTGCCAAAAGCTCTTAAACAGCTTAGTTGTTAGTTCGATTTACGGTAATATTCGTCGATGTGTGATATTTTCGTAAGCTTTTTAGCTAATAGTGGTTTAATTAATATATAAAGCAATGTATAGATCTATATTTTTGTCTTATTGAAATGGGTTGTAGATCAAACATTAGCGAAAAGTGAGCGAGATCTGGGGTACGATTTAGTACTCGACCTATTGTTTCATACTAATGTTTTGCTTCGACCTTGTTTTCTCTTTCCAAAGATTTCGAAGTCGTCGACATCGTAGCTTCTGTAAATTTTCTTTATACCTCTCATTCTGTTTCTTCCGTATGTTCAATTTCTAAATGCAAAAACAGTCCATTACATTCAATAATGTTTTTCCGCAGAATTGATATATTCTGGACCTCAAAGATGATCATGTGTGTGAAATACAAGTAAAAATCACTGGTTTTGAACTTTGGCAGACCGCCATAACTTAGACATGCAAGATTTCCTTCAGTAAACGTATGGTGGTTGCTCAAACAAAATGTTTATAGTAACAAACTTTTACTGCTACTCATCTTTCTAATCATCGAAAAACGAGTATTTGCTACAAGTTTATGTCTATACATTGTAATAAGCTTCCTCAGTGGCAGCAGGATGATGGCGACACGCACCAGTGAGGGTGCTTGCCTAATTTGGAGAATGTTTTCTCAATCCGAAAACGGAAAACAACAGATTCATTTTTGAACAACTACAGGTTTTTCAACAACAACCACATCTTTTTATATTTTCCTAATTATTAAATGATGGCTACGGCTACCACGTCTTTAGCTTCAGAAATACAACTGAATGCTAGCATAGAGACTTTGATAGGTGAGACAAGATCAATTGGGTAGGATTTAGGAATCGACGTTCTGACTATGATTTTCTTTAACAGACTTAGAGAGCCAAGTTGAGCTTCGCAAACAGAAGCGTGAGTTAAGACGACAAGAAAGAGAACGCAAAAGAGCTGAAGAACTTAAACGGTTAGAGCAGCCAGTTCAAGATGAATCAAGCAATAGTACATCTATCAAAAACACTCCCATCCCACAACCATCCAAAACAGTGAGCCGCGATCGATTACAAAAGCTTGAGAAGGTGAGAATATACATTATTTATAATTAATTGATTAAATTTTATTAACTAATTATATAGGAACTGGACGACATGAAACGTATGCGGCAGTCACGGAGGGCTTCACTATCACAGGAGCCCAAACCCATCACAGTACTGAAATCAGATCAAAAGGAACAGAAAACAGAAGTAAAATCAGAAAGGAAATTGAATGTCATAAAAGCTGCCCTAACAGAAAAGCAGGAGCTCAAAATGAATTCACCAAAGCAGGCGGCAAAACCTAGTGGAATTGTGGCAAAAGCAATGGAACGGTTTTCAAAAGAAGAAGAAACTCAAGTTGGAATCCCAAAACGTCGGGAGCAAGGCACCAATGTCCCTATTGAAAAGAAAGCCGGCAAAGAAGTTGAAAAAGAGGTTGGCTTATCTAAATCAGTAAAGGAAACTTCCCAGAAACTAGTTGTACAGGTAACGTTATTGTAGTACTATGCCATTGAAAATATTAACAAATCACTGACCCGGTGAATCCACAGGCTATCGAACCCAATATTAAGCTAACAAACGAACAGCCCAAAGGAGGTGATCTTTCCCGTTACAGCGTAGCAACCGAGTCAAACTCTAGAAAAACTACAGTAGCTACGAAACCTATTCGGCCATTACGTACATCCACAGCCTTGGCTGAGCGAGCTGCTATCTTCCACCAAAAAAAAGAACTCGAAACCATTTCTCCTGTAGTAAATAAGCGGAAATCAATGCCAGTATTCAACTTTGCAAAGGCACAGACAGAAGAAGAAACGGATATCGATTCCATCATAAGTCCATCCATCTGTGTTAGCCATCGTTTCGGCCAACCACCACAAGTAATAACTCGCAGGGCATGGACAACAGATGAAAAGGAGTCACCTGCCAAAATCAAAAAGGAACTCATTAGTGATCTAAGAAACCATCCAACGCCTATCAAGAAAGTTTCCAAGATAGTAACTACTGAACAGGAAGCAAAAAGCATACCTGTGGATAGTAAACAGGAGGTAAAGGAAATTGTGCTTGAATATGTGCCGGTATTGAAAATTGATTCTGATCATTTGTATTGCAGATGCCCGTAACAACTTCACCCATTGAAATACAAAGTACAGTAGTATTCAAGCCCAGTGTCAACAAAGCTACGTTAGAGGCTGCTCCACAAGATCTTATGACAAGAATGGCACCAGTAAGCAGAACTCTCATATGTACTAAGTATAAGTATAGGAAAATAACATTATACAAATAGCCTTTACATAGCCTTAAGCAACCCATCAAACCAAAATCACAAAAGAAAAAATCACACTCAACGACAGCATCAACAGGCATAGCCGTTGAAGAAGAAGTTGAGTGCCTGGCGACTAAAGTTGGAAATCAGGAACATGTCGAAGTAAGCTGCTCTTGTGGAATGAAGTTTTAACACGTTGGTTTTTTACTGACAACTCACATTCCTATGTCCTCTCTAGCGCGATCAGAGGAGCATTCGAAATTTTTTGGCTGACGAAAAGATTTCGTCTGTTTCAAAGAATGGAGAAAAATTGACACAAAATGGAGATCTCAAGGAGGTCGACAGAATGGTACCTAAACGAACGCAAGGGAATGCCAAGAGTAGAAACAGTATAGGAACTGCTGAGACTCCAAGTCTGCAGAAAGGTCAGGATCGCCAACCAATGGAAGATAGTGAAGCTAAAGCAATTCGAGAACGTATCCTGGCTAAGAGAAAGTCAACACCACTAATGGACTCGAAACCTAAGCCATTTGTGCTAAAACATTCGGAAGATCAGCTATCATTCTCAGAACTTCGAGCAAGCTTGGGAAGGGTAGGACATCTGACAATAAGATAAGCTATTTGAATATCGCTAATACTTCCCATATGTTTTCCAGAGAGGAACAGAAAACTTTCGAAACGCAACAGAAAAGATGATTGAACAGAGAGGTCGCAATTTGAACATAACAACATATAGATGGAATACTTCTCCAGCTGCACAGGAGTTCAAATTACAATCACCATTATCTGGCAAAGCTAGCTCTGAACGTCAGCGGCCGTTACCAAAGCCACTACCACAAACCACACAATCAGCAAGTGTTTTATCAAAAACAAAGATAATCCATCAGCAGAGTGAAAAGTTAGACTTGAATATGCCAGCCAGTTCCGAGAACAGTCGACCATCACCAACCCTACTCCCTGAAGCATCAAAATCTACGAGCGTATTGCCAAGGTTTATCAAGGACGATTATAAGGTTGAATCGCCTTCTGCTGACAAGCTATTAAATATAACGTCCAAGGCGAAGCTAAATGAGATGAAAGATGCTGAACCAGTTATAAAAACGTCTATTCAAAAGACCCGTGAGCAGTTCAAGCGGATTACAAGTGAATCAAGCAATATGTTTAAGTCAGAATTGAATGATACGTCTGAAAAATCCAGTAACCGAGGTTCGTTGAAAAAGAGAGCATATTCTGTGTCAGATCTCAAGGCTATTCATAAGAAATTCGAAGAAGTGCAACAGGAACACTCCGTCTCTCTATTAAAGGTTGCTCCAAAGGATGCAGTTACCAGAAAAGCTCATCAATTTGAACGTATCGAGAAGCCTGTCGCCGTTTCAAAGGCCGCCCTAGAGGAACTTCCACCAAAGAGCATCGATCCTCTTGAACCAGCAAAGAGGAATCAATCATGGCAGATGGAAATGGAAAACCGCATTGCCACCAAGAAACTACCACCGATTGGTTTGTTCGATAAGCCAGTCACTTCATCGATCACAGCTGAAAAAGACGCTCCATTAAAACAACCAGAACACATTGAACTACACGACAAGAATATTTTATCAAATAAGGCTGACCGTACCGATAGTTTTGTCAACAACGTGAAAATGCCAATGCCCAGAAGAGCAGCGATTGAATCCGCTCAGTCCGATGTATCCAATCTTCAAATTGTATCACCTACTCCTCGTAAACTTAGCCCAGAACCGATCTTGTTCCACAGTGAGTCATCGCAAGAAGTGGAAACTCCTGTTGCTGCGTCTTCAAAGCTTTCGAGTAAGCACACAGATGGAAATTGGCGAGTGCGCAAGGAGTTACCATTCAAGTTGGATATGGAGCAGTATGGTAAAAGCCAATCCAAAGCTCATGTGGAAGACAAACCTCATTGTGATCGTGAAACAGGTTTCAGCGAAAAAGAGTTACCTGAAAGCATTCCTTATGTTGCCACTGCGCAGTACGATGAATGCATAGCAAATTCAAGAAGACGAGCCTCAATGCCAATTCAAGATTCGTACCTTCGTGACACGATGAACCGTAGCCCTACAGGATCTGATGATTCTTATACGCTTGATACTCCTAAGGAGAATAAGAAAGTTTCATTTTCACCTACCATCACCACCTTCCCTCTTGATCCTGTTGAAGAATTTGAAGACACAAATTATGATTACTATGCATCGATTGGCAAAAGCTCAAAGGTATCAGATGACCATTATCAATTGGATCAATTACCAATCTCCGAGCTGCCTCCTCCACTTGAGCCAAACCCATCGTATTCAAGACATCAACGCACAGCTTCGGCCCCGCAGAGCGACTTCACCGTTGATGATAATAAGGATACAAGCGCATTTTGGAAGGCTTTCTCATCTGAGATGACCACCGCTCCATATATCTATGGATCATCAGGTCGAGATGGTAGGGTCAGCATGTTGCCACAACCTGATCGTCCCGAGAATTATTATGGCTCGAATATCGCCCAAAGAAAAGCACCTGCTTGGGTCAAGGATAGCTTGGAAGGAGGAAAACCTGAGCCCAGTCTGCCAGCTCCTTCACCATGGCGACAATCTGGCTTATGGGAGAACTTATTTGGCCGAAAAAATAGCGAAAAAATATAATAGTATGTAATTAGTTTCCCCTCCCCTTCCCTCACCGACTTTGGATAGTAGTTTGTGTATTTTTCTTAGTGATGTATTGTGATTTTGTAAAGAATAAATTTTAAGCCCACTGCAGGTTTGTCGAAACAAAACTACGAGCCTGGATCCAAAAATTTCGTTGTGACATTCTGCTCTCGAGGTTCCTGCTACTTAACAACGGAATGGAGAGTAATGTACCTACTTATTCAGCGGAATCAATTATTCAGCATCGCCATGTTCAGATCCAGGCATTCTCAAAATCAATAGACAATGTATCTAATACTCAACTGTGGAAGACATTAGGGCAAGCTGATGTACCTGTCATTGTAATGTCGAATATATGCAACCAAATAGTACAAGGAGTCCAAAGCGAGAACGCCAGCATGATATCTGTACTGGATCAACTAACTGCTTTCATTCTGACGGTCAAGAATGTCACAAAGGAGAGCGTTATCTTACGCGCAGTCACTAAACTACTGCTTTGGCATTGTACCCAGGACGACAGCAATATAACGTTCAGCGCACATACTTCGCACTCGGGCAATGTTCATCCTTTTGTCACCCTGTTACAGAAAGATCAAATTTCAGACGAACAAATACTAATTGAAATCGATTACGCTCTGAGCCATGATGTGGCATGTGCCTTCCCTGACAAGTTCTTTGCAACTTTTGGACCGCTGTTTGACACCATTCTGCTACCACCGAGCACTGTTGATCCATCTTTGCTCGTAAACAGGATTACAAAGTGTATTAGTGCAACGTCGTCAGAATCATATGATGATCTCCGGACAGAAGCGCTGAATTATTTATTGTCGGTAGCCAAACGATCCTTCCGTCGAGATAGTTCTATGCCATTACTCCTGCTTTCAGAACTGACATCTCTATTGGTCGAATGCAGTGATCTCCATGCCCTACTAGAACGGGAAGATTTGCAGCAGAAAGCAACTCTTCTTCTCTATATTCTTCTACAAATGGCTTGCGATTCAGCTGCGACCAATCTGCCCATTTTATCGTATATTCTACTCATCCAACGACTTAAGTCTGCTACAGATCTTTGCGAACCAACAGTTTTTATTTGTAATTTCAACTATGAACTGCTATGGATAAGCTTGGCTTTATTACTCTATAATGCCCAGACTATGGATGATCAATGGATTTTGACAGATCTGCTATCCAGCATTTTACCCTCAACGTCGTCAGCTGTTTTGAGGGTAGCTTTATTTCCTCTGATTCAAACCCTAACGGAATCTGAGGTAGATTCTACAAGTGGTGGTGGAAAACTGCAGATTTTGGAAATGGTGCAGGCGATCCGAAGCTGCCGGTCGTCAGATGCAAATGCTCTCTTTGAAGTCACTACAAGAATATATCAGGAGATGGAAAAGTTCGAACTGTGCGGATTCATGCAGTACGCAGTATCAGCGATTATCAACAGAAAGCCCTCCGTCATGCTGAAGGATTCATCTGCTTATACGCTACCGCTACAATTGACAATGGCAATAGCGCTACTTCGACTAACACCGGCTATCTTTGAAGTATCGGGAGAGGCTCCAATGGCCAGCGTAGATTCCTTTGTACGAGTAGCTACAACAGCCTGCCCAAGTTCCAAAAAGTTTCCAGCATTTCTGCTACTTCTACATGTTCTCGGTCAAAGCCGTGATGACCCAGAATACACCAACCATATTTTACAAGTCAGCATACCATCTTTCGTTCATCCAAATGATCCTATATTAACTTCCAAGGTTCTAAAGATTGCAATGTCACTTGTACAAGGACGTACACCTCAGCACCAAGGGATTTTCCAAAGTGATACAATGACGTCTCTTACGAGTGTTGGAATTCGAATGTTGATGGCTATTTATAATAAGCAGCCAAGAGTTTGGCAATATCTGAAGATGGTCATCCTGGATTGGATCAATTACCGAAAATCAACCGCTCGAGGATACTCTAGAAGACCAGTCACCGTTAGTGAACATCAGACAGAAATGACCATTCTCACAACTACAAAGTAAGACCATAAGATGCGCATAAACTATAGTCGGGATCAACGTAATGCTCGTTCATCGTGTGCTGATGCTTATTATTATAACAGGCAATTGTTTGAGGAGAAGCCTATGGAAACTGCCCAAGATCTGCTTCCTGGCATTGTATCCCTATTGCAGACGGTGACTGATCTGTCTGTGCCCAGCATTGCCTTGATAGTCCTCTCTGTAAATGCTTGCGTGAAGGCAGACATATTGGAAGCGAGATCAAGTGAGTAACAAGATTTTTTTTTCCTGACTGAGATGAATGTCATGCGATAGTCTTTTTGAACATGTTTTCCAGTTTGGACGATCGTCCTCAATCACATAGCGTCGTATACAAACTCACAAAGTCAAGAATCCAGTATCCCAGTGATTAAGGCATTATGCAAGTTCTACGAAATGGTTGGTGGGATAAAGGATGGTACGCAATTAATTGTGGCTAACGTTGTAATAATTGAAATCTCATATCTAATGTTACACGTATGAACAGAAAGCGAACCAGTTACAACAATGCGAGAAACGATTCTACATCAATACCTGGCTGCATATCTCAAGTCCGATGTTCCTGAAATTAAAAAAGCATCAATTACGGCCCTATCATGTTTCCAGCCTACCGACATCATATCCTTAATGGAAGAGCGACCCAAAGACAACATAGCATTGATGTTGTCTGATTACACTATTAATGAATATTCAAGTACATTAGCTAAACTAATGACTCATGAACTGGATCATATGCGGCGTGGTCTGTTTAGAGAGGGCGATGCTTCTCAAAATAATCGAAAGATGGCTCCCGAGAAAAAAGGGGTCCAAGAATCTGCCAGCCAAGAGTATCAGATTATGCAGAAAATTGAAAAGGAATGGAGGGATTTCTCTGTTAGTCCCGGCTTGCGCAGTGGGTACGCCTTGGCAAGTTTATATGGGTACCACGTAACCAGCGCTTCTGCAAGTGCGACATCTGGAGACTTGCAGAGACAGATGGCAGCTGCCTTGACGGACATCAGCTTGTCGGATCATTTGCTCATTCGTATTGGGTCGTTCTCAGCATGGCAAGCATTATTTGAGGATGCTATCGGAAAGACTGTGGAATCTGCAGAACGATATACCGAAGGTGTCATTGATGATCTTCTGAAGCGATTATCATCTAGTAAGGTTCCTGGTTTGACATGCAACATCCTGACAGCTCTGACAGGTTGTATTTTGGCCTTGCATAAAATCTCCGCCTCAGCTGCAACCACTACTGCTGCCAGGGTTATAGACAATCTGTTTTCTGACTACTTTGTAAGCAAATCCAACAAAATTCCCGCCGTATCATCTTTGATTTTGAACGAAGATGTTCAATTTGCTGTTCGATTGTGCATTGGAAGCATATCTGAATGCATGATATCAAACGAAAGAATGGTCCAGAAAATTGTCACTCAACTTTTGCAAGACGTTCATGAACAAACATCCAAAGTTACAATCGACGTGGCAGTAGAACTACAGTCATATTCTTCAGGCTATGCATTAGCACATCTCATTGCTGTTATGAGACGATATCCGACCAAGCCAGAGTCTGTTGAGTCTCTCAGCAGCAACACAATGAATGCTCTCCTTAAACTTTGTTTGGATACACGCTTGTCAGATAGCGCGATACTAGGTATATGGATGGGCTTTGCCTCCCGCTTCGGCTGGAGCGAGATGATGCCTGTTTATCAGCTAGCTCAGCAAGTCATACTCAATCACAGCAACGGTGAAATCATGAATAAGGCAAATGCCAATCTCATTGGAGCATTTTGGCTATGTGCGTACGCTGCCACGCAAGGCGGATACAATAAGCAACCGAAAGATATAGAGCTATTTTCAAGAGTGGCTACATTGGATTTCAACAAGGTAAAATAGAATTTTAGTCCGCAGGGATTCCGAACAATACTCGTTCCCATCCTCTGACTCAACACGATTGTTTTCATGTAACAGGATACCGCACTTGGTCAGCAGCTCGTTGTGCCTTACGGGTATATGCTATCTCACTTGTCAAAAACAGATGACAATCTGCAAATTATACGCCAGAATTTGCTCAGACTGCTGAATCAACAATATAATGCTGTCAAAGCTGGCGAGACTCCCATAGACACCAAAGTTTCTGCAGCATTGACTCTTTCGGCTATGCTTGGGACCGACTACCTCAATCCCGTTACTGTTGATGATACACTAGATGCGAATGCATGGGAACTTGTCGGGCATGCAAGTCCTGAAGAAGATATTCCTAACTCCCAGCAAGGTTCAGATGCATGGCAATTTATCGAACATCAAAGTGCACAAGGAGCTTGTCCCAGCCGCCGGGACGTCATGGATGTCGCTGTACAACAAATTGGTATTGGCCAATCCAACATGACGGGAAACCTGAGAGCGGCAAGAGTCACTGCTTTCACAGTAGCTAATATATGTCGGAGGGCAATATTACAAGAGAATCTGAAGAACAGGTTGAAAAATCCAAGCAACATAGAAATAATGGCACCAACGTCAACAGAACCCAAATCGTATTCTCGGTTAAGTCAAGCAACAAGCTGGTTGAGAACCGTGTTTGACGCCTTGGCAGAAATTAGTGCACAGCCTGTAGAGAACGTATCCATAGAAAAATTTAATAACGTTAATATGCTGCTGCTTGCACTTCAGCAAACTATGGGGCCATTGCCACCGGTCAACTGGTTTCCAGTCCTACAAAGTTTGTCCAAGGTTGCGGTTCAAAGTCATCTAAGCTGCATCCGCTTTGCATCGACTCACGCATCCTCTTCTTCATCGTTGACTGAATTCCTCGTCATTCAGCTTCGCCAAGTAGCTACCTATATTGCTAAGGGCAAACCAGTGGACGACAGTGTAATCCAATTGCTTGTTTCTGAAACTGGATTGGGAAAGATATTGAATCTTGCAGGCTTGACGGAACAAAATCCCTCTGCAACAGCGGAATATCATCGACGAGGAGTCAACACAATGCTCAAGCCGATCAAATTATCAGATGAAAGGTGCATGGAGACAGTAAATGCTCTTGTGTCGGTCTTTTCAAATCTACCAACTGAATGTCAAAAGACGATTTTGGGGACACTTTCTAATCATATACCCGAGAAAGCTGACCAACTTGCCCGCGCGCTTAAACTAATCGTCCACCGCCAATTATTAAATCCGCTCATCAGCGATTCAAATCCTCCAAGTGACGATATAATGGAACTTACTGCATGTTACTGTCTTGTTAGTCAAGATATTGACGAGTTACTGAAAGGTTTGGGACAAGTCTCTAACTCTGATATACTACACTCTAATGTTGTAATAGCATGCAGTGTACTCCGAAACCGTTCGGCACCATCTTCCACTTCATTGCTTCCACAGCTTTCAAACATACTTCGATCTTTAGTTGTATTTAAAGGAGAAGTCTATCCCAAGACCTGGACCAAGTTGGTTCAAACGATTGCTGCTGGTGTTTCTGCAGGAAATCGACTGGACAAGTACCAGATACTGGTATCTATGCTGGATATAATCATCATTGCACTTTTACTCAAAGAACCAAGTCGTTACGATTATGCGAAACGGGGTATTGCAATCGGTCTTCGGTCTGTAATTGAGATATGTTGGCGGGCAACCGATGCTCCAGGCCAAAATGTCAATTCTACAACGTTAGAGCAAGCAGTCTATCTGATTGAAGAGGCAATTTCGTCTGCTCCATCCGCAGGATTTATCAAACAAGACCAGGTATGTATCATTCGTCGTAAAATAAAAACTCACGAAATCACTACAAGGTTTCTAATTGAGGTGCAGCTCTTGAGTCGTTTGTTTAGAATACTAGATATTGCTGAAGAAGATCAAATCCACACAGAAGAAGCTCGAGTTATTCAGCATATAATAGTGAAAGTTCTTCGAATGGTATATGCGAGTGGGAATGTACCAACAGAGTATGGTTACAAACTACTGTAATAATAATAAAATAAGTTGTATGATGTGCACTTGTGTTTCCAGGCACACACGTGGAAAGTCATTCTTTTTGGATGAATGTCTTTCTTTTCCAATCAAAAAATCAACTGTACAACGACGACTCTTCTTTTTTTTTTTTTTGAAGACACAAAAAACATAGACTATAACCAAAGCTGAATGGCATACTTGACTATACAAACTCAAAGAGCAACAAACACAAAGCCGTTCACCTTTTGCTTCTATGTATCTGGTCATGGTATGTTCAATGACAATAGCAGTATAATGATTCCAAACCAGGGGCTAGCTCTCCACTCACAAGTTTCTAACATTCCGTTGGCACTTTAGGATGGGGCCATGCAACTCGCGCAAATCAAATCATAACCGACATTCTCCGGTTACCTGCTGAACATAAGGTCTATGTAATATCTAACGCTACAGATTTCATTTTTCAAGGGGTCATCAAGATTGGCGCAATATATCGACATTCGCTTATAGATGCCGGAGTTGTACAACCACTTGCTTATACGGTTGATAGAGAAGAAACCATCCAACAACTCAGTACTTTCCTGGATCATAGACCAGAAACAATCGCAAAAGAAGTCAAATGGCTTAAAGAAGTTGAAGCAGACTGCGTTATATGCGATGCTCCGTTCTTACCTTGGTAAGTAACCGAATCTGAAGATAATATAATTGGCTGGACCCACATATTGAAGCATACCTTTTTTGTCAACAGTGCTGCTGCTGCAGCTGCGGGCATCCCGGCAGCTATTGCAAGTAATTTCACATTTGATGAAGTCTATGAAGGCCTTTGTGAAGGGGATGAGTTGGATGAGGAGATCCGCAAGCTGAATAGGCAGGTTATTAGCGACTATCGGAATGCAGATCTACTAGTCCGGTTACCCGGTGCTATACGCATCCCCTCCTTCGACGACTCGGACGATCTAGTACCTATAACACCTGTAACCAGCAGGTTTCCTCATCGTAAAGGAGTTGTCAATGGAAAATTATCACTGCCATCTGTATCGGTTTCCAATGTTCGATCGCACGACCCATTGATATCCGAGCGCCGTATCATTGATGTCCCGCTTGTGTTCCGAAAGTACCGACGTCCCAGAGACGAAGTCTTAGCGGGGCTGAATATTCCAAAAGACATACGTGATACTCATAAGGTGCTGGTTTTATCCTTTGGAGGACAAATTCTGGGCAAAGAAGGTTGGGGCGATCCTCTTCCCCCCAATTGGATTTGCATTGTCTGTTGTGCATCTGACGCTGCCAAACTTCCTGCCAAATTTTACAAGGCCACCCGGGATGCATACGTTCCAGACCTTACCAATGCCGCCGATGTGTTACTTGGCAAACTAGGCTATGGTACATGTAGTGAATGTATCGGTCACGGAACTCCTTTTGTTTACGTCCCAAGACCACAGTTTATCGAAGAACATGGATTACTCAAGCTTATGAAAAACCAAGGAGGCGCTGTTGAATTACCAAGAGAAGATTTTGAAGAAGGAAGATGGGCATCCTACATAGAGAAAGCAGCAGCATTACCTGGTCGATGTGAGCCTGAGCGTCGCGTTGGGCATGATGGAGGTGAAGTTGCAGCCAAAGCATTGGAATCATTTGTTATTGATCGAAAGCGATGGCTTGATAAACGTGGAGATATACCCAATTCCATCGAGGCCATTCCAGAGTAAATGGAAGTCTTCTTCTTGCCATTTCTCCTTGCCCTCTCTCCTTGGCTTACCTGTAGACATTTCTTTTTATCCCATTGCATGCTTACTACTTTGCTCTTTAGATTATCTTGATGATCCCAGTTTACTCCTCTTCCACATTTTTTTATGCCCAGTTTGCAAAAATCTTCACTTCCTTTCAATTCACCAGATCAAGCAATGTTAAAGGAAAATTGATATAGTGCAATACATATTGTGTGATTTTGCATATTGGATTGCTTACAATTTAAATGATACATGGGACTGATGCGTTTATTTACAATAATGCTATGGGAAGACCTTCATTGTCTTCTTCGTCAGATAGACCAGGCAAATTCATGTCATCTTCGTCTACCTGATTCATTATATCTGGCGTACTAGGTTCCGGATTGCCTTCGTCGTCTTCAGAAGGAGCTGGTTCAGTGTCCACTTCTGACATGTGTTCTTGAAGCTCTTGTTCATCTACCTCAGAAGCATACGGATTTTGGCGTGCACCAATGATCTTGAAATGCATACTGGCGGATCCTGCCCTGACCAATTGTTCCTCTAGGTCTTGTTCATCATGTTCGAGTTGTTCGCTCATGTCTAAGAGCGATTGCTGTTGTTCGTACCATGCAGACGGAATGGCATTGGGCGCAAGCGATGGGAATAATGGGAAATTCATTGTGCACGTTACAAAAGTATCATACAATGTAGTCTGTTTGATGTGTTATTGGATTTGTACATGAATAATGGGTATCAACCAAAAAAAGTGTTTTGCTCACTGTATCCAATTGCAAGCAAAACGCGAAAAAAAAAAAAAAAAGTGGGACAAAAAAATAAGTGAGGAGAAGAAGAGAAATAATGGAAAGGTTTGAATACAAGCTATATGACTATGTCCGTCTTTTTGTACGAAAATAAAATATAAAAAAAAGAGATAGTGTTGGGGTAAGATAGTGAGGCAAGGCAAATGGAGAAATCTGCTTTTGCCTTTTTTTTGTCGTTGGGCACCTTCTTCAAAACGACACCGCTGGACTATCCAATCAATCGAACCTTCACTTTCATTTCTCGAACTATCAATCCTCGAAACTTTTCTCGAACCATTTCCAACCATCTTCGTCTACAGTTGTCTTCAAGTCCTCGGATCCACTGTTCAGCCTCTCCTCCCTTTTCGACTACCGCGTATCGGACGAGGACCTTATCTCGGATGACTTCTCCAGGGGGAACTTCAGGAGCATTATTTAGAAATAGGACCACCTTGACTTTGCCATCAAAAATAACGCCTGCACTAGGTCGAATAAAATAGCGTTCTTGTCGAGGAGAACATAGTGTCAAAAACTTGTAAATGATCAAATGATCACTAGATGTGTTGCAGAGTTCAAAAGGAAGCGTTGCTCCTCTAATTAATGGTTGCCTGAAAATCAGTCGCTTCGGATCAATCTTGCCTAATCCATTACTCATAATATTGACCATCAAGCAGCGAGGTTGATCAGCTCTCTTCATACGAGGTATGGGCGATGGTTCAACGAATGTGACACGGCGCTTTGAATATGATACTTCATCTCCGTCTTCTGTTGAATTAGTGTCTGTTGAAACTGAAAATAAAGTTGATGAAGAATCTTGGTGCGTGGATGTGCTTCTACTTCGTCGAATAATAGAAGCTGGTTTATTGACATCGTCTGATTTTGGTACGGCAATGATTTTTGGTGGTATATTTCGATTGATAATCAACTGCTCAACATAGTCTTCATCGTCTTCGTCGTCATCTCGCTCATCTTCGTCTTCATCGTCATCAGAATCTGGCTGTCGGAAAGATCGCCTCTTGCTGGGTTTTTGTTGATACTGTGGTGGTACGTGCTGTGCAAGTAATAATCTTCTCAATACGTCATGGTTATTTGTGTCATGGTCTTTTGTTATTGATCGTCTCCTGTCAGGTGGGATTTGCACAGTGTACTTTGAATGAGGATTTTTGTTGATTTTTTCGTCTTGTTTTGGTTCGGTCTTGGATTTTCTAGCTTTTAAAGCCAAGGATCGAAGAGTTCGTAAGAAGCCTTCCTTTTGAGGTTCACTATCGACAACTGCAGGATGAGATTCCTTTCGATAAAATAGCGATGTGGTCATGGAGAGAAATGAACGAGCACTTTTGGCACTGTTGGCGCTCTTCTCGCTATACACTGAAGATGCATAGCTTTTCTTGTGCCGGGAAGTACTTTTATTGAAAATCGGCACAGCATGAGTTGAAGCCGAGTTCGAGTCAACCATCTGCATCTTGCGAGATATTTAGGCGATATTATAACTAGTGATACCACCGAGTATGTAATAATTAGGAGTACAGACGGAAGCAGCTAATTAAATTTTTCTGGGTTGTGAAATAACGTGCTGTATCTCTGGTTGACTTTAGCTCAGTAAGTGATGAAAGGTCGAAAGAAAAAGTATCTCGATGAAGATAAAGGAAGATGTGTAAGAAAAAAAGGACCCCAAAAAGAGAGAGAGAAAGAAAGAAGGAAAAAAAATGGCGAATGATACAAATAAAAGTGCTTGAAAGGGGCCCAAATGATATATACAAACGACGTTTGGCGAAACTCAAAATGGCTTGTGCTCTCACTCAGCCTTTCAGTCAGACGGTTCATGAATTTGATTAATTTTTTTTTTGGGATTTTCCTATGAACCCTTGTTACATTCCAGTCGAAGGATCAGCAACCAAGAAAAAAATGGTTGGGGGAAAAATCAGTACAATGGATGTCATGCACTGCCTCAATCCTCCCCTTTCCTCCCCAATGCCCCACACAACATCACCCGAGAGAGACTGGTCATCAGCACCTTGAACCCAACTGGGCAATTTAAAATCCCATTTTAGGTCACCCGCGATGTCACACATGAAAGAAATCGCGCTTCAAACCTTTAGGTGTTGTTCTCAAACTCATTTATTCCAGCATATGTATTAAACCTTCGCGTTCTTAGAATAAATTATTGAATGTATCATGATGTCAGTCCATCGATACAGTCTTAGTAAATAGCTAGTTTTACTAAAGTGGTCAAATTCGGCTCAACGAGCGATCAGTGTTTGCCTCTGTTTGCTGTGGCTCTGGCTTTTTCCCGCATCTGTTTGATGAGAAATTGCATCACATTTTCCTTTCTTTTCCCCCCCCCCTTTGCCTAGGCACTGCAATGTCATTTTCATATCAACATGAGAAATCGTATCGTTAAATATTTCCATAGTTTATCATTCCACTTTTAACCGCGAAATCATCCCATATTATCCCGTTACACTGACGCGGCTTGGTCAAATATGGCAGTTGACAAGCTGAGAGTGGGGTGTCCTATGCTGAACACTTTCCCACTTAAGTTGGACAAAAAAAAACATATATCTCATTAGATGTACATCATCCCAGTCAGTTAGCACGTTCCTTATTTCGTCTGTGGAAAGGAGGCGAGAACAGGTTGGGGATGGCTGACTCTAATATGTTCTCTCTTCCTCTTCCCAGCTCCTTGAGCACCCCGATGCATGAACACCCCTCGAAACATTGACAATCAGAGGTGACAGGCGCCAAGTGGAAAAGATTTGGGGTGGAAAAGTTCTTGATCATACTGTATCTAATCTGGAAGGAGATCATCAAAAGTTCTTTGACAAAAATGACAACCCAGCCCGCTCTGTTACACCGGTGGTCAAAATACATAGCGCCGACCACGAAATGGATAGGCTGGTACCGCATTTTTCCACATGCTCTCTATTTCTGCGTCCAAGCGCGCGTTGCAAAGTGCGGTACCGAACGGGACACAAAGCACTATCACCACGCTACTTTCTTGATGACGATCATTTGCTGTTGTATGGCTGATCACCCATCCCCAACAATCTCGTTTAGGTTTAAACTTTAGACTTGGATACCTGTACAGATGGGCTGTGCCAGTACCAGAGAGACTTTGCAATAAGGGCATGGCATCTAGTCTGCCGGCAAATTTGGCTCCTCCCATTACCTCCCTGTTTTGTTTTGTACATGTGCAAGCGCACAATGTGTGTATGATACATAGGCTTTTTATAATCGAGAGAAATTTGAAATTTGGACATGGACATATTGGCAGTAAAAGAAAGCGAAAGTCCAGCACAACACAACAAAAGACGAATGCATCATATTAAGCAGAATACAAATCTTTTAACGTTGTTCGAGTGACTACTCCAATGGCAGGATCGTGCAGCATTGAGTAGGCGGCTATCCATTGCACCTTGTTGACAGCCCTGCATAAAAAACCAAAAAGTCCAATCAGAATAACCTCCTGTATTACAAGCTTATTGAAATAGGAATGTATTACTTACCATCGAGTCGTAGTCCAGATCAATCCCTTTTCCTTGGCGACTGCATGCATAGCACAGAGACCATCCCAAAAACTAAGTCCTTCTACTGTAATCATATCTTGAACACCTAATGCTTGTTCAACTCTAGAATCATTTTTGCGTGCTTTAACAGCATCGGCTGACAAGCCATCAATTCCCTTTCGAAGTCCAAGCTCAGAGACCTTAACGCGTCGTCCAAAAGTACGAAGCACATCATCCAACTTCTTGGTTGGTTGTCCACTCGTCAATAATGGAGTACGCGCCAAAATCGCTGGTAAAGTCTTGGTGTAAATCGGAAGAGTGAAAACATCGACAATCGACCGATATATGAATGGAATTGGATAAGGAGAGGAGAGAGGAGACAAACGCAAGTGGATAACAAATGTGGTGGGAAGCGTGATGAAGAAATTGTATCCCAGGCCACGAAGAGCTGTAAGTAAGTGGATTGTTAGGAAGAACTATTGACCTCTTCTTGCAGATATAAGGTCATACTTACAAACAAAAGTATCAAATAGTGTGATCTTTCCTCTTCGTTTACGATCGAAATATGAGATATGTCGCATAACTGCACCTTTGCCTTCTTCTACATCAATTTCCTCAGCCTCTGCAACTTCTATGGACTTTTCCACCTCAGGAGCAACGTTAGCATCCTCACCACCATGCATATATTTACGGGTTTCTCTTCGAGATTCTTCTCTGAGAATCTCTTCTTCATTATAGACAGGTAAAGAGTCGACTGGCTTAGCCTTAGCAGACGGTGGGGCATTATGTAAGTTTTCCTTTGTGATATCCGCAAACGATCTATCGGGTGTGATATCCTGGACTATGTGAAGTTTTAGGTTAATATGAGTTCTTGCTCACGAGAAATTGAACAATCAACTTATTTACCAGATCTCTCCTTTAACATATCGTTTGTGCTTGGAAGATTGGACAAGTCTGTTACTGGTGATTTTGTATCCCTTGCTTCCTCAAGAGGCGGGAAAATAGGCTTGACGGGTTGAGGAGTCTCAACCTTTGGTGCAGCTACATGCTGTTCATCCTTTGTTTTTTCTGGTGGAGGAGGTTTGGAAGCGACTTTGGCAAACGATTGGGGCGGAGGTGGTATTTTGACACCTGCAATCAAAAAAAGGCGGTTCATGTTCCATCCTTTAATATACCATAGTATAGCAATACAATAATATCCAATTACTTACTTTGCTCATTAAGCAACTCATTGACATCAGGCAAATCGCTAAGATTGTTGTTCTTCGGAGCTTCCTGATCTTTAGCATTCTCATCTAATGGAGGGAAATCACGATTTTCTGTGGCAGATGCATAGCTTCTATCAGGATTAGGAGGCTCAGTGGTATTTTCAGGGTGAGGTTTATGGCGCTGATCTTCCAATATGTCAGAGACGCCTTGACTCTTGGGGGCAGTTTCCAACGTTCTCTCTTCTTCCAGCTGCTTGGTAGCCTGCTGCGGAGTAGGAAATTCCTCGTTTTGGCGATTTTGATGCTCAGCAACCTCTGCATAACTGGCGTGATCCTTGGTATTCTCCCAAGCATTTGGTCGATGATTTACGGATTCCTTTGGTACTTCTTCAGCGATATCGGCCCAGGATCGCTCATTACTCAAACTACCGCTGGATCGATCCAGATTGCTAGGTGAGTGAGACTCAAGAGGTGGAAATTCGGACGAATTATCTGTCATGGATTCTGGGGAATAGTTTATGTAAAAAAAATAACTTTTAAAGGTGTGTACTAGAAGCAGTTACGTACCACTTGTATTACTGCTCATGTTTGGTGGTGGTGTTCTTGTATGGGCTATTCTGCACACACAAACTAGGATAGCGATAAGCGATGGATGGTATGCAGTTGACTGTCGGCTGCGGTTCTGTAATATCAAGAAGAAACTTCAAGTTAGAACCATAAGTTATAGCTACCAGATACCAGAATGAATGGAAAGATGTTGTCGGTTGCTATCGTTTCTCGTCCGTCAATTGAGTAAGCCGTTTGTGATCCGTGGCTCGTGCGCTCTGACGCCTTTCGACATGTACGCATGCTTATATATTCAAGATATCCGAACAGAATGATTAATTACGCACAAATATTAGTATACTTACGTGTTGTTTGAAAAGTGAATAACAAAAGCAAAGATTTCGTAATAAATGAGTTCATAATGCAATTTTAAACGGCAATGAACTACGTCATAATTATGCTTGCAGACTGAGTTTTGATTTTTGGCTCTGTATTGCATGTCAGTGAACAATGATGGTATTACATTGTGTTTCCGAAAGAACTAACACTATGTTCAAGCTCTACACATCGTACCTTGGGATTTCAACATAAATATCTGAACTTCCAATTTGATGCTTTAATTTTTACTCATAGAGAGGTAATTTATGTTAAGCTGCTCTATATGACTTCAACTACTTGGATGTACTCGACAGAGACATGTCAATTCATAATTGCCAACCAGGGATTAATCCTTCTAGACCCTCAAACCCTTATTTCCTCGTGGTATACCTCTATACATTTTATTATTATTCAATCTTCAAAAGTTGATACGTAATCAGTTTAGGCAGACGCTCCTTCATACACTTTTTCTGACCTATTATTTTGCCTCTTCATACAATTTGTCTGACCTATAATTTCGCATCATATTTCTCCATAACCTTGTTAGTTCTGATACGGTCAATGAAGTTGATTGACTCTCCAGAAGTAGTGTGGCATCCGGGCTTATGCAGGCATTCCTTATCCATCAAATCCGCAAAATGACAATTGAATCCTAATCTGGGGTACTTCTTCACAATATCATCGATAGTGTTCACATCGTATAGTTCTGGGTTTCGACCGATAACATCAATAGTAGTACCCATTTGGATCAATTGACCAGTCTTTCGAATTTTACCAGGAACGAAATTACAGTGTCTGATAATGGCCTCAGCGACCTCATCGGCTTGCAAGTTTGAAGCGCCAAACTCTAATAGCTTTTCTCTGGCATGGATACCACCCCAATATTCGAAGGAGAGGGAAGTGCTGAGATGGTACTTTGGCGCAACCCCGATATCGTGAAATAGTGAAGTCAGATAGTAGGTTTCTAGATCAGCATTCCAATCAGGAAATTGGTCTGTTGCAACAACTGCTCCCAAGTAGTATACTCTGTTTGAGTGATTCCACATAACTGGATCAAGCTCACTGTGTGTGTATTGAACGGTCTTGAGAGCAACTTCAGAGTCCGGCACAGGAATAGATGCAATATCAATGTACTTTGCAGGATGAACACCATGTTCACGCAACATGCGATCAACCTCACGCTCGACCGCTATAAGATAATAGGTATTTGAATTATTTGACTCCAAGGTATTTGTACCATTCGTCTTTTAGTGTAAATACCTGAATCAGCTAATTCTCGTTGAAGTTGGGATACCATTGTTTTATGTTGGATGTTGGCAGATATGGAAAATTTTGTATCGTTGTGATCCGTGGTATTTATACGTTACTTGTTTCCCCGCCGGCATTACTAATATCTCACGCTTAATTTTCTTCTCGTTCACGAATATGTCCCCGCTAGTGACTCATACGTAAGCTCTCTCGTGGCACAGTCACAGTTATTGATAACCTTGAAGAATATCTCATATTGAAGTATGTTGACAGAGTAATACTGTCACTTTGACAGTCCTAGCGATAGTACAATGCAGTAATCCGTTGCAAAGTTGTGCCAGGTTGTGGTGTAAATACTGCTGGTGGAGATTCTGATACCTCAGTTAAGTCCATAAATGGAAGTATGTTTGAGAATAACAAACAAATGTGACCTACACCGCCCCGTCTTGGTAAGCAAGTCTTAGCAGTCAAAAAATGCCGAGTGTGAAGATTGTTTCCCTATTTGAGAAGTTACCTGCGGATTGTTGAACCAATTGAGAAAGTATTCGCTGCAAACCAATTGCCGTTGCATTTCGTGTTAATTCAAACTCCCACGTGGCTTCAATTTGTCAGAACTGTAGCAAGAGATGACGCATATCAGATCATTATCTATCTTCGGGATCATCATACCTTTGCACAGCCCATATTGCCAACGAACATGGGACAAACCAGGTAACTTGCTTGTGGACATGGAATAAGAAAGAAAGAGAAAACATTTATTTAACAGAGATACACCTAGAAAAAGAGCTCGTTAAGGATCTTCATGGTCTCTTCAGGGTTCTTGACAGAGTGACCTTCAACATCAGGATGGCTATAGATTTCATAGTCATTGCCGCCTTCATAAGTCTTGTCACCAAAGAAGTGAATCTTCTTAAAGCCTTCGTTCTTAATATGGCGCAAGCAGTAAGTCTTGTCCCATCCTGTGGGGAAGACATCAAAAGAGATTTGGCCGCCAATGGAATAGGTTAATTCGAGGTGAGGGAAGGCCGCCTTCAAGTCTGCAACAAACTTCTTGCGAAGTCCTCGTTCCTAGAGTGAAAGGGGTTCATTCAATATATTCCCTGCTTACGCATTTCACTATCAGCCATAATGAAATCATACCAAATCAAACTTTTCAAACTCATTACGTTCCTCTCGCCTATATAATCGAAATAATATGTTCAAATTAGAAAAAAGGGGATCTTTGCAGCGTCATATATCTCATAGAATCATTGTTGGAAGATAGCGTACGAGCAGTTACGACCAATAGGGGAAACGTTGATCATACCCTTGCGGAATTCAACAAAGGTACCGCTGTTGATGAAAAATTAGTGAAACGGTTAAGACAAAGCAATCCGAATCAATCATCCGCAACCAAATACATACCGCTTCTTAGGTAAGTCCATATCAGCGATATATCGAAGAATGAAGTTGACGAGCTTAGTGTACTCCTCATCACCAATCCAGCTAATAAAGCTCTAGATCACGCCCAACAGTTAGACAACTGAACCGCTTAGTATCCTATACTCATACCAGTGTACATACTTGTGCTGGAAGCTCCTGTCCAAGGCAGTAGGCAGTCAAGCCATTCTCAGAGAAGCAGTAGTCAAAGTCGGCCAAGACTGTGAAAGTGCACGTGGCATGTCAATTTTCGCGACTACTGGACAAAGTATCGTACACAAGATTCAAACGAGAAACGTACCAGTAGAACCGAGCTGTTCAACTTGCTTTTGGAAATCAGAACCTCCAACAAATCCTACGATGCACTCCTTGCGAAGCTTTTGAAGAAGAGCACGCATTTCATCTGACATGGACTATAGGTGCATGTCAGAAACAGGTCTATGCGTGAGGAAATTTCGACTATACCGTGTTACTGAAACTTTTTCAATAACCATTTCTTACCAAACGGGCGGGGGTGAGGGTTCCGTCTACATCAAAGAGACAAATAGTGTCAGGATGCTTGCGATCGGTAAATGCTGATGGGGGAGACATGATGATATTAATCTTATAACTTTGTACTGTCCTTGAATTGAGGATTTTTTATTTTTAAATAAAAAATATCAGCGCTAATTGAATTTTTTATACGGGTTAAGTCCATAACAAAAGAATCGATTGATGGGTTCCCAATTTATTGTTCGTTGTGCGAGTACACTAAATCTAGTAATCCGGGGCATGGAATGGTAACCATTTACAATAGAGTCTAAATTGGTCTCCATTTTGGCGTTTATGCAAAGTTTTGATCCGTGTACATGGCTGTCTGATCCACGTTTTGCCATGTCGTTGGTCCAACGTATATGCCAAGCAAATTTATTCCTTTTCATAGTTCACATTAGCCTTTTCTATGATATGGCATCCAATTACACAATCTAACAGTTTGTTTCCAAGTACAATCTTCTCTTTTTTCTTGGGTACAATGAGAAATTCACCATGTTATAGTTGAAGGAGTTTCTAAGTATGTAGAATACGCTGATCCTGGGATAACGGGAGTATGTAATTCAGTTAAAATCCCGCGGAGGGAAAGAGATCGCTGCTCCAGTCGGTGGTCATAATAAACATCAGTCATCTTTGGCGAACTGGGTACGTGGTTCGACCAATTTTTAGACGGCGCTGTAGCAAGTGTGTACGAATTTGGTCCAGCTCAATTACGCTTCGATCCGTCTCAAAACAACGGATATTATGTTCTGCAAGACGACAACCATTATATTGTAACTTGTTTGCATATTTAACGAACCTAGCAATCCATTACATCGCAGATACATCAATAATGTCGAAGCCATGCTTACTTCAATTTGGTATGAGTTAAACACCTCACCACTACTACACAAGTATGCAAATCCAAAAGTTCCATCACAAATCTTCCGTCAGCATTACATGCACAACTTTCAGCATCGAATAGTACACTACCTTGGCTATAGCTCACAATGGTCCGTGTAAATGGATCACTAGTTTATGGGTAAATTGAGAATAAAACAAAACAGAATCTATACACATTTACATTTTTGTCCTGCTATAAGCAGGCGCTAAATGTCAAAGAATGGGTGGGCGATAACCTTAGTTCTTCCAGAAGACAACATCACCTTCATCCTCAACGAAACGACAGTTCCTCCACGAACGCCACAAAGCAAGAGGGATAGGAGTGCTATCAAAGTGGTAGTGCTTGCCAAGAACCTTCTTGATATGGCGAGTGGCCTCTTCAGCGTGATAGTGAGGCATAGTGGAGAAGAAGTGATGAGCGACGTGAGTGTCAGAAATATGATGATGCAAGTGGTTGATAAGGAAGCCGAAATCTCTATCAACAGTCAAAGCAGCCCCACGTTGGAAGTTCCAGACACCCTCACGGTAGTGTGGCAGAGCTGGATCAGTATGCTGGAGGTAAGTGATCAAGACGAGCCAGAAGTTGACGAACAAGTAAGGAATGAAGTAGTATTTAAGGATAGTAATGGGACCAAGAGTGTGGGAAGCAAAAGCAATGGCGGCCAATGTAGATAATACACCAATATCAGAAACAATGACATCCCAAACTTGGTGTTTCTCATAAATATCACACCAAGGATTGTAGTGGGAAGCCCAGCCAGGGTACTTTTGTCCAGAAATGTTGATAAGCAAATACAATGGCCATCCGAAAGTGAACATAAACACCATGTTGATGAAGACGTAGAGAGGAGCTTCTTCGAAGGCGTGGTGGGGACCATCTCCTTCAGGATCATTTTCGCGCTTTGGTAAACCAAGGTCGGATCGTGTGTTTGGGACAAACACCTATTTTTGTGATAAATGCAAATAAAAGAAGACAGATTTCCTAGATTAGCATACCGAACTAAAACAAAAATTTGGCTCATTCCACGTTTTTTACATCGTCTGCCATCACACCCGAAGTAGTAAGGAGATACACATACCTGATCGCGAGACATATGTCCAGTAGCTTTGTGGTGGCGAGAATGAGAAATTCTCCATGAATGATAAGGAACAAGCAAAGCAGAGTGAAGGACCCAACCAACACTGTTGTTAATGAACTAAGGCGGTCATCAAAAAAAATAATAATATTAGTATCACTGAACAACCCATGTGAACGATATACACTCATGAATGCAATCGTACCTTGGAGGGGCTGAAGGCCTGGTGACCACATTCATGGGCAATAACCCATATTCCAGTTGCTACTATGCCTTGAGCAACCCAGTAAGCTGGCCAAAGCAGAATTCTGGCCCAAGAATAAGGGATATGGTCAATGAAAGTAGCAGCGTAACCCAGGGCAGCAATGATAGAAAGATCGTAAAAGACATGGCTAAACGATCTCAATGTATCTCTCTCAAAGCAGTGAGCAGGGATAGCATCACGAATTTCCTTGATAGAGAAATCTGGGATCTCCCATCCATGCTCCGCAGCTTCATCGATGACATGTTGAGTCTTCTTTCCTTGCTCGGAGCTGACGTTTCTCTTGGTTGCCATGGTTGAGAGAGATAGGAGAGTGAAAAAGACCTGTGCGTAAGCGGACGGAATTCGTTTTTTATATAAGACGAAAAAAATTAAATCCATCGGGGTGCCAGGGGAACACCTGAGTCTGATTGGTTTGATTGAAAGTTTGATATTGTAAAATATCTGCTCAGAAACAGTTCACTGATAGCGGATTCATCCTCGGCTTTGCACTATAATGAAGTAATAATAGTACTTTTTGCTTGATTGCTATACTATATTACATATAATTTCAAAAATCTTGTTGTTGTTTATCATTTCGAACTATTAGTGTTTTCTTGCAAAATTTTTTGGCATCTGGTAACTGTTTGATTTAAGCTCGTTGTTGCTGTGACTGGTAACGATATATTTTTCATGTGTGGACCAAATTTCAGTTATAAAAAAAAGACCGTTCCCCCAAATGTTGGTTTTTTTTTTAAGGCTGCGGGTTGCACGCACGGAAATGTTGCAAAACTAATTTCGCTACTATTTGCCACTATTTGCCAACCCATCATTGTTCTTATTTTCCTCCATGAATTTGATTGATGAATTTGCATAAGCGTTATGGTTTGAGATAACAACAGTACGCATGTACCAAAACCCGAATCTCTACCAATCAAACAATTACAACAAGTACATACCGTCCTGCAAAATCGCCTGTGATTGACAAAGCCGAGCTCAGAAACTGACCGAATTGCAGTCACTGTCGGCCAACTTCCAAGATCATCGTTTCTGTCTCTTTACGTAGATGTTTCCCGATATGCTTGTCCTAATTTGAACTCTATGAAATCATTAGATGTTTATACTGCGTATTCCACGGTATTTGCGGCAGTGTAGTACCCAATATCGAGATACCAAAGCTTCACTCCATTATTGCATGCAATTGCATACCATATTATGTATAATGACTCTCAGCCGTCAGCTTTCAATATTGTAAGCGCAATTGCAAGTTGCTTGCACCATTGATATGTAAAAAATTCAAACTTCCACAGAATGATATGAATATGTCTCATTTTCGATTCATTTCATTAGTTGAAAATGATGCCATTCTTGAAACTGCCATCTGGAATATGGCATCCTAAGGCATCCTATCGACTTGTTTGTCTATGGCAGAGGAAACATGATATATCACGTGGCTCGAGATTTTGTACCATCCATCCATTTCGTGCCGTCAAACGAGCGCTGCATTTGCTGTCTTGATTTGTTATATGCCATCGCAACTACCTCATTCTTTAAAGGTAGGCGATCGTATTCAAGTCGATCAAAATGTCGCCACTGTACGGTATATTGGTCCCGTTGATAATACCGATGGCGAATGGCTCGGTGTAGAATGGGACGATGCCGGCAGGGGCAAACACAGTGGAGAGAAAGACGGCAAATCCTACTTCACCTGCAGGTACCTTGAACCATCGGAAATGATGGAATGTCGCCAAAGAACTGTACTGAATTTAGATCTTACAGGTACTCGGGATCAGGGTCATTTATTCGTTACAGCCCGAAACACTTTCAGATAGGAACAACGTTACCGCTTGCGCTCAAAGATAAATACCTTCCTTCGAACGCCAAAGCATTGCAGTTAGAATATGATCCAGAAAAAGATATAGGACATGTTCAGTTCGGAGGAAATAAAAGCATTACTGTGGAGACTGTCGGTTTTGAAAAGATAGAACGAAAGCAGAGCAACATAGAGCATCTGCGAGTGGCAGGATTGAAGTCCATGCAGATTTCTAGTCCAGGAAGCGATCAAGAGATAGCAAACACTTGTCCTAGTGAGTAAACAGTATAACATGTATATATCCGCGTAGACCTACTGGATTGCTAACTATACTTCATTAATATGTAGATTTGACGGATCTAGATCTGTCAAATAACTTGATATCCACATGGGACAATGTTTTGAATATACTGGCGCAATTACGACAACTTCGAATCCTCTGGTTAAAGTATGTTCAATGTTTATCTACGAGGAGACGTAATTGAAGGAGGAAGATATTCTGACAACTATTCTGTACATAGTGACATGCGACTGACAATGCCATCTTATATCAACGTCAACACCTACTCACCATTCCAATCGCTAAAGATACTCTCATTAAGGAATACTCGTATTTCTTGTCAAGAAATTCGCACGATATCACCTTTGTTGGTCAATCTTGAAGAATTGTCAGTCGGATGTAACGACTGGACTGATGTCGACATTCTATCTGAGGAAAAACCATGCTTTCAAAACTTGAAATTGATTCACTTGGAGAGTAATGATATTGATAGCTGGGAAAAAGTTGAGAAAGTCTCCAGCCTTCCAAAGTAAGCGATATGATACGATCTTTTTGTACCACTACCACTATAGTATCGGCTTTAACAAATGAACATATCATACTAGCTTGGAACAAATCAATTTGACCGCGAACCGTATTCCTTCGATTGCGCCTCGTAGAGAAAATGCTTTTGTCAAATTACAATACCTTCATCTAAACGATAATATGATATCCGACATGCAAAGTATTGATGCGCTGGACTCGTATAATACTTTAGACCATGTTCGCTTCAAAGATAATCCCGTTTTTAAAGGCATGTTTCGAATAGCTGCTTCCGTTTCAGAGATAACGTGTTAACGTGGGTATCCTCATTAGACATAGACGCCTATCAGATTAATGTACAGCTCATTGGACGAATTGCCTCTGTCAACAGAGTGAACGGAAATACGGTACGTCTCATATCACTTTATTGCAGGTCGTTCTAGCCCTCATCTATGCTGATACGTCATCTACACCAGATTCTCCCAAAAGACAGAGCGGACATGGAGAGATACTATTTGAAACTCTGCACCAAAGATGCTGCTTCGGAGCAAGAAATTGTCAAATTACATCCTCGCTATCTCCAATTATGCGACAGTAAATATATTAACAATAATGTCATAACATCTGGAATAGGCAAATAACAAAGAAATTATTATTTACAGAACATGGAAGACCTATTGCAGATAAGCCCGATGCGAATAACTCGTCTGCTCTGAAGAATAGACTATTGAGTAAGTGTCAATTATAGATATGTCCATGCTATGCCATTAAAAAGTGAGAGTGAGGCTAAATTTCTTGTCACTGTGGCGTAGATGTGAGGCTGTGCCTGCGAGGCGGGAGTACGCAGCAAATGGAAACCGTACATACAGCGGCAGACCTTCCCCAGCTTATAAAGTCAGCAGACAAAAGAATTTTGGGGACCATGACCATAAGGTCACTGCAGAACATTGTACAAAAACTATTCCAAATCCATGTGTCGGACCAACGACTGTATTTAGTTCAGCCAGACAAAGAAACAGCAGGGGATGTCACGGTGCAAGAGATCACGGACGGGCTTAAAGAACTAAAATACTATAATATCGAGAATGGAGATGAAATTACCATTATATGAGGTGATTATGTATCATAATAAAAATGAAATTATACACTAATGCATGGTCAGGGTACAGTACTGTGCAGAGAGGGCCTCAGAGACGAGTATTGAGCTTTCCATATATGGTTCACGTTGGTGGGTCAGTCTGTGAGCTAGCATATAGACAAATAAATCAGACGTATCGCTGCGCAAAAGATATGGAATACCTCGCAGAATTTGCAAAGGCATTATGCTGAGTCCAAGAGTTGGTTCTAGACAATGGAGAAATGTCCGATTATGAAAAATGAACATACAACAATAAGCATGGCAAATTATACGAATTTTTTTAATTATATGATTTTGCAAAACCCGAAGATTATATTACAATGAGGATTTGGACTGAAACATGAAAGGGTGCTATGATAATGGTTCGAAGACAAAAAGAAGAAATTTACAGGAAAAGATAAAAAGGAAAAGACGACAAAAATGTGGGACCCATCACGAGAACCACTTGCCAAATTTTTTAAACTGTTTGGCAATGTGGCCATTTTGGTGCAGATCTGATTCTGGAATGTGTGTGAGTGGGCTGTTAATCTCATGAGCGCTCTCCAGAGAACAGCTTAATGGAGACCCCGCTGTGATCAAAGTTGGGAAGACGGCTGTACTATTGCATTGCTGAATAGGTTCATAGGGTTCTTCTTCACTGTCTGTGTCGTCCATACTGTCATCTGATGGAATTATTATGACCATGTCTTGGAAACTCACCTTGCGTCGAGTGCAAGGCTTTTCATTTTGAACGTCTTCATCATCGCATTTTATCGTCGTATTCAACATGGTATTCTGTTGAACAGGATCACTTGGCTTGATACGCCTCTGTGATGGTAGCTTACAGCTTCTTACCGGTGAGAGGCAAGAATGTCGTGGAGCGGCGCTGTAATGCAAACAAATTTGTAAGATGGGAGGATAAATGAATCGTTGGAAACGACATTCAAAGACGAATAAATGTGGAGTAGATTTACTTACATATGGTCCCGCGGGGTATCTGGAATAATTCTTTTCTTCAGACCATACTTCTCACAAGTATTCTTGTCACCATTCAAGGAGGCTGTGAAGACATTGTCACCTTGTTTTCTTAATTGCTGCTTTGCTGTGAAAGATTCGGATTGTCTCTGGGCAAAAACTCGATCTTGTTGGTACTTATGTTCTGATATCTTTTGGTGGTGTGCTATCCTTTTATTGTTAAAAAATCCTTGAATATTGGGAGGTTGCTGGTGCAATGTGGCCATATTCAAAAGTTTGTCATGAAGGTTTGGGACTAGAGGGAAAGATGTGGAAAAAGTGACGAAAATGATTTTCAGTTGAAAAAACCCTTCTCCGATCGGCTTTTAAAATCTGAGTATCCAATCATCCACGTTTATCCAAGTGAGGAATCCGTGTGACAAGCTCTTATTTTGCAAGCAGCTGAACAAAAAGTGGCCAGCATTTCCTTTTCTTTCCTTTGGTACGAGCAAAGCAATAAATGCTCGAGCGGCTCTGTCGACCTCTTTACTCTCCTGTCCTTATCGAAATTGAATTATGTCCAGTAGCTCAGCAAATCCTCTGGTATTGAGCGATGCCGACACCGATACATTATTACAGAGTTTGGAGTGGCGATATGCTATTACTCCAGGGGGCGAGTTAGCTCCCCTACAAGCCATCGATTGGAACAAACGGCCAGTATGTCACTTGGTCAAACGAGAGGACCGGTTTGTGACAGAGATCACCACCCAGTCAAATTGGACAAGAAACTTGGTTCGAAACGATGTGCTTTGGAATAATACCGATTTCGATGCGTATCGGACACTCGCTTATTGCAAGATGCTCTTTCCTCACATGACAAACGAACCGCATATTCGGCAACCTGGCTCATCAGTTCGAAAAATATTGAACTTGATTCAATGTGAGGTGAAGGCTCATTTCTCGCTGGTTCATACGATGAGGCTGGAGAAGCCTCTTGAACAAAAATTACGCCAGGCTGTAGCATCTTGGCCTGAAAATAAGGATTCGTGCTACGAGGCACTTGACAAAATATTTTGTGCATACGGTTTTCTAGTACCCACTAAAATTACTGTAGGTGAGTCATCTACGGCTATCTACCAACTATCGTTAAAGATTTTCGTTCATCTACTGATTTACTATTTCAATCCTCTCATCAGGGAAGAAAAAGATTGTATGCCAGGATTACATTGAGGAGGAAGGACGATCCAAGTCAGCGTCAATGGTAGCCAAGGCACAAGCAAATAAACAACTCACACATATAAATTCCGTCGAAGATTTGAAACGATCTCATGGTTGGTAGTTTTCCAGGGCAAAAAGATCCCAGTGCTTCGTCGGGCAATCGCTCATATGCCATTATAGTCGTCTCCCAACCAGAAGATGAATATCGCAAAAGGTCGTATGACTTACTATTGTACGACCAAGACCATACAGAATCTCAGTTTGCGTTTTGGAACGTAAGTCTGTCCTCGAACAATGCTTTTTGTCTCGTATCTGCTGCACCGCCCTTCTTCGAACTAACTTTAACCCCTCTGCGTTAAATTCTAAAGATCATAAAGCGAACAGAGTTACTGCCTATTTATGACCTTTTACCAACCGACCTGGGCCGCAAGGTCAAAGCTATTCTAAATGAACGATGGATCCCTATTCATATTGGTGACACGATACGATTGAAAAATGTGGCTACTTCTACTTACCTTGCAGCTCGTATAGATGAGCACGGCATTGAGCTCGGATTATGCGGTCCAACACCAGACTCTAGTGTGGTACGACTTCCGCAATGGCGATTTCGGAGGGCCAATAGCGTCAAAATAGTCAGTACTGAAGTGAAATACGGGCACAATATATTCATTGAGGCTGTTACCGGCCCTGTAGATAGCGACATGTGCGTTATTCTATCGCCTAAAATATCAGAAGAGGATAATAAAGATCAACAGGACTTGACTCTAATGCAAAACAAGGACTGGGATGAAGAATCTTCATGGTTGATAGAATCCATCCTACCGGTCTCTGAACCGGAAAGTCTCGATACAATGATCTCTCAAAAGAAACCGTTGATTAATGGAGATATTGTTTGTATATCGCAAAATCGGCTGGCGAGATATCTATCATCCAAGACGCCTCCCGAAACCTTGACAGATATTGCACCTCCTGTACGTCGACGATCAAGTAGTTTTGGAAACGCAGCTACAGTCATAAACCGACTTCGACGCATGTCGATAACCAAAAACTCACTTCCAATAGTTAATACTAGTCACACAGCGGGATGGGGAAAATTGCAACTTCGAGAATGTGGTATAGCTGCTACAACCGATGCTGAGAAATGGCATATCTATGTTGATAAAGTCAATCATTTTCCCAAGACGTCTAATGAATTGGTAATCGAAACGAAAACCCCTGCAGAACAACCACCAAGGCCATCTGGTACTCCACGCTTGATGATCACAGCAAATGACTCACCTCTTCATCGGACTAGCACCAGCACTGACCTCAGCTTTCAAGACCTTACTGAAAATTTATTGACTGACTCTGATATCATCACTGCTACCACCGACGCATCGTCTTTCCACGTCTCTCAGATCACCACTGTATCCTTAAAGTCATTTAGATCAGCATCACTCCCTTCTCTTTCCATGTCGGCGAGAAGTTGGGATGTGCAGAATAACTATGACGGACCAATTTTCAAACTTCTAAAGGGCAAGAAACCTATTGGAGACCGAGCCAAAGAGTTCTTCACGAAGGCATCTTTAATATCACTGAGAGATATTAGCAGGCGGTTTAAATAGAGGAGTATTTTCAATTGTCTTCCTATTTATTTAATTGCGTACTTTTTAGACCCAAGGTAACATTGGAACAGAGTTCAGTTCCAAGAGGTCACCTTTGATTTTTCAATCCTAAAAGCTTCTCTTTTTTTTTTTTTGTGGTATATTGTGTCCAAGTTATTATTAGAAGCGGGTGTATTTATAAAAGATTTTAATGAATGCTTTATTGTCGATGAACCAGTCATCTCTTAAGCAGATGCATGCGTGTACAAAGACGAAATGTGTGTATAGGAAGTGTGCTATGATATGGATGTAGTGGGTGCATCTATCTTGAAAAATGTTTATGGTTTGAGGATCTAACCGTCTTGTTGCCTTTCAGCCAGCTGAAAACAGATATTTGAGTGTCAGGTTTGGAGCCTGTAGAAACCACCGAAAGCTGATCAGTGTCATAACTAACTTTGAAATCCTGGTACATATCAATGATGAAGTCGAGGTCATCTGGAGGCAGGGTGGGAACAAACGTAAAGCGATTAATGCGTGATCTTCTAAAACAATGTAGGGCAAAAAATGTTAATGAAAATTATAAATTTTTACCATTGTTCTGAGCCGGAATATCGGTTTGAGCTACTGTATTATATTCAGCAAGGGGTGATCTTCGGTGTGGCTTCTGACCCGGTTTCTTCGTAGGAGGAGGAGGATGGAACTTCACATTAGGTACTGGCCCTTTTCGTGCAGATAAGTTTGGAGACGACTGTGATTTGGCAAGAGCTGGAGACTTTTGGGCAGATTCATCCTGTAGATATGCCAATGGTTTATCGTCATCTTCTTCCTGTTCAGCCATTTGGCGAGATTTAGCAAACACTGAAGCAGGAGATGGAACTACACGAGGTTTTGGACGGGCTCGAGTGTACTCTTGATAATGAGGAACATCACTCTGCAATACAGTTGCTTTGATATGCTTGTCGATGGTCTTTGCACGCTGTATTTGGCTGTTAGGTGTATGTACAAAGGGAGGAACGTTCCAGGCGCTTATCATATGCTCTTGCTGCATATTGAACTGGTGTTGGGCATAGACTATATTGTTCATATACATTTGCATCTGTACTTGTTGTTGTTGTTGTTGTTGTTGTAACATCTGCTGTTGTTGAGACTGTTGGTTCATCATCATACGTTCCAATGTCAGCTGCTTATCCTTTGTACTAACGGGCTCGGGCTTCCAGCTTGTAGGTGTGGCCAATGAATTGGTGGATCCTGACGAAACGGTCGAGCAAGAGGGTGATCTTGAAGGACGGCTACTTGACGACCTAAGTGATGGACTAGTTGCCCGTTGGATTCTTGTCTGCTCAGCAGCTTGCATAGTGGTGTCAGAAAGAATGGAAGGTAAAAGAATTGAGGATAGTCAGGCCAGCTGAATCCGAGATAAAGGTAATCTCAGTTATTAAAAAGAGAATGGAAAAAAAAAGAGGTAAAGAGTGCCGTTTACCAAGTGTCTAGATCTGTTCTAATTTATTGCATTGCTTGGTATTTTTTTTTTTTCAAGGGGCGGCGGGTTGAGTGCTCCGCTTCACTTGATTGCTTTCTTGGCTTGGCGGGTTCCGTGCTCTTTTGTGTAACGGGTATTGATATTCATTTTCGGTGGAGGAACATTGCATTTTACGTTCAGGTCCCATCAAGCCCTCTAGCTGATGATTTACCAGAGTGATACTGTGACGCAAGTCTTTAAGTCAAAGAAAAATTATAACCTAGAAAATCCTTCGGTTTACTTCGGACCATAATTCTTTCGGATTCGGATGCCTTTATTTGATTTTGGTTGCAACAAACACTTGCCATTTTTTTACGTCGATACCGAAGAGACACGCGCTAAGACATGCGTAGACTTTTTTTTCGTATTGTACACACATACATATATATTTTACCACAATTCTTTTTTTCTAAACGTCTTGGTTGAACCGTCACGTCTATCGACATACGACCTTTGTGTTTCGATACCACTTCTCGTTTTTACAACTTTTTTTCTAACTCAGCCCCACAATTCTCGCAAGTTGCACCCATTTCGACATTCTCCATGAATGCTAATCTAGTTCGCCAGCTGCAAGACAGCGTGCTCGCAGTCTGGTTTGAAGGTAAGCATGATCATCGAAGAATACAAGCATGGAGGTGCATTGCTGCGAGGGGCTGCTTTATGCGTAAATCCATTTACTAAACTTAAAACAGGATGGGTACCTGGACAGGCTGTCTCTGGAAACTTGGTGAAGAAATGGTTTGGGAGAGACGAGGCATTTGATAACCGGCTTCGGTAAACGAAAAGACTTTAACTGAGTACTAGTTATTGCGCTGCTACTTGAAACCTAATCAGTCATTGTCATACATATTCAGAGAGGATTTTGGCAAACCCATTGAAGATATATTGAACACTGGCAATCTCATATCGGATTTCACCAAAACTCCAAACGTGAGCGCATACATACCTAACAAATCTGCCAAAAACCATGATGCAAAGGCGATTTGTTTATACTCTTTGTTTACCTTTAGGGTACCTTGTCACTTGTACTGATGCTAGATCAGTTTTCAAGAAATATATACCGCGATTCTCCAATTCCTTTTGTCCTGGCAGACCCGCAAGCGAGAATAGTCGCTAGGCACGCGTTTGAAAACGGCTATGAGGATAAGCTGCATCCCATCCACCGAGCATGGCTTTATATGGTAGGGAGTTTCCACTTGCTTCTTTGCGGCTGTTTATTCATGCTGACCGTCACTATTAACACGATTTTGCAAACAATTCAGCCATTAGAGCACTCGGAAGATAAGGTGGACCAGGCCCTCTCAGTAATGAAATTTCAACAACTAGCTGAAGAAAGCAATGACGTAGGTATACATTTGGAGTGATGAGCAGTAGTGTTACCGTAACATTTACGCGTGCTGCCTATAGACGTACAAGGAAATGTTTGAATTATTTTCCAAGTACGCACAAGATCATAAGGCCGTCGTTGACAGATTTGGAAGATATCCCCACCGAAACAAGATCCTTGATAGGAAAAATACACCTGAGGAAGAAGAGTTTATAAAAGACCACAAAGGCTGGTGATAATACTATTGTGATCTCATTTTGCTTTTGACGCTATATTTTGTCATCTAAATCCCTGCCTACGGCAATAATAAATTTTCCAATGTGGACATTTAGGAATCAGAAAAAGGCATAAGTGTTTGCTTTTTAGTTTTTCTTTGTTTTGGTTATTTCGTGATAGAATTTCGGCTTAATGTCTCGCATACACATTTTACAATTCCAGCAGCAATTTGCCAACTGTCTTTCTGCTTTCGATATCGATATGAGCAGACTTTGCATCCTCCAGCTTGTAGGTCTTGTAAATCTTGATGTTTAACTTGTTTTCGGCCAAGAGCTGGAACAATTCACCCCACCATTTATCTTTTTCTTCCTTGGTTGCAAGGTAAGGAAATAATCTGGGTCTCATGAGCCTGACGTTCTTTTCACTAAGGACACTGATGCTGATCTAAAATGGTGATGTTGGTACGGAATACAACGGAGATTCAAGTCGATCTGATGAACATTATACACTTACTGGAGGCACAACACCTGAGGCATTTCCAAAGCTGATCAAAGTACCCAAACGACGAACAGATTTCAAAGATGTTTCAAAAGTAGAAGCACCAACACCATCAAGAACAGCATGACAACCTTGGCCGTTGGTAATCTCCTGCACACGAGCGACAGTGTCTTCATGGCTGTAATTGATGACATGCTTTGCACCGTTTTGTTTAGCCAGTGCCGCCTTTTCCTCAGTGCTGACCGTACCAATAACAGTAGCTCCTAGTAGGTTGGCCATCTGGCACAATAATAAGCCAACACCACCTGCAGCAGCATGGACAAGAATGTAGTCTGTACAGTCGGAATTTTGACATGATGAATAATCAATTCATTCAACTCGGTTAGGCCCCATCTTTCCAATATAAATCTTACCTCCTTTCTTAACGGGATATCCCTCTCTTACCATAGTCCAAGCAGTTAAACCTTGCAAAAGTAGGGCTGAGGCATCCTTGTAAGATACATTGTCAGGAATTTTTCCGGCTGACAAGGCTGGGACAGGAGTGTATTCAGCATAGCTTTTATTGCTTGTATAAGCAACTCGATCACCGACTTTAAAGTCCGTCACATCTGAGCCAACTTCGACAACTTCACCGGCACTGTGGCATAAAGTATTAGTTATAATCCCATATAAATGGATAATTATATAAGTAGAGAAGCGCAATGATAAAGCAAATTGAGCACTGAAATGGGCCAGGGTCAGTAAAACTTACGCTTCAGTACCAGGAATAAAGGGAGTAACCATTGGATAGATACCCCTGCGATGATAAGTATCAATGTAGTTCACACCTGTAGACCAAATTGATAGAGATAAAGGATAGATATTGGATATTAGAAAGATATGACCTTATGTCAGCCATAGGATGTACATAAGTAAAGCCATACCAATGGCGTGATTCTTGACAAGAATTTGGCCAGCTTCGATCTGGGGTTTGGGGTAATCCTTGTATTGCAAGACCTCAGCGCCACCAGTCTTATCAACTACAACAGCTTTCATGGTAGACATGTTTCGAGTAAATTTACGAAATGCGGGACGAGATTCAGATAATATGGCGCGAAACATACGCTGACTTATGCAAGCGAGAAATGGGGTATTTCAATTCCCACTCTCGTGACTGTTGTAATTGGCGTATCAGAAGGAAGTGGGGATAATGGCAAAATTTTTTTCTGTTTTATTATTCTTTAGGAAATGGGTGGGTTGGGGATGGATCATTATGAGGGGCTGTAGCATTGTTCTTAAGCAATAGCTCCCAATACTATCTGAGAAACATTTTCATCTTCACTTCGCACGGCAAGTTCAAAGGCGACACCAGTAGCCGGGCTAAATGTCATTCTGGTTCTTGCCAATACCTTGATTCCACCAATAAACATGCCGGACAGAATCAATGTATGTACAGTGTTGGACTTTGGCAATGCAGAGTCTTCTAATGCTTGCATGCCAAGCAGATCAATGATGGAGTTACATGCAGCTAAGAAAGTAGGGAACGGAGATTGTTAGTAAATGATCGTATTATCTATCAGTGTGAATGACGCAAATCTGTACCTTTCAAACTTGGGGCCTTGTCCTTTTCCAGAGCAAAGGTTTCCAAAGCTTCAGTCTCGGCGAGCTGCTCCCATACTTCAGCAAAGTTGGAAATATAAGTGGGTTGGATGTAGTCACCAGTCAAAACTTCGATATCTTCAACTTGGTATTCGTCTTCATAGCCTTCCTCATCTGGTTCACCAGTAGTTGGATCACAATCCTTAACGACGAACTTCAGGGTGTTGGTGAAAGTGGCTATCACGATAATTCATTGTCAATTCCTGCTGCGTCATTTTAAGTCACTTCAAAGTCCAACTTACCAATGGGGAAATCGTCAGCGGTCAGTTTCTGGAAAGCAAGATAAAGCACTCCAGTAACACTATACTCTAGTTTTGGTGCAGATATGCTGGCGACTTGTTCCAAACCGCAGTCATCAATATCAGGTTGCATGATCATCACAACATCCTCCAACAGTTGGTCATTGAGTGTATTTGTGCAATTGAACTGTCAAAGTTTCTTGCAATTAGATTATGCCATATGCAATAATTTGGTACTGACTGCAGCTCTTACCTGGAACACAATATGTTCATTGTATGTATGCTTGATGCATTGTACAACATATTCAGTCTCGCTTTCAGTAAGTTCAATAGATTTACTAGAGCTCTTGAAAAGCGGTCCAAAGTTGGCAAATTCAGGAATAGCAGCCAGTTGCTCGGCATAAACTTGTTGCTGATCATAGCTTGAACCAACAGCAGGGGAAGCTGAGCCGAGTGATTCTGGAGTAGCAGGAGTACCTGGTGTTCTTGGGTGTTGTTGTGAAGGAACTGCCAAAGATGGCATAGATGAGATTTCCTGAGTTCGCGCACCTGCAGAAACAAAATTAATGATTCGTCAATTGAATCGACAGTCTCTGGAGGCAAAGAATAACTTACGGCGTCGTTCTTCCTCTTCCTGTGCCTTTGAGATCTTTGGGACATTGTGAATGTCGAAAGGCTGTGCGCTTGCACTGGTGTTGTTGATGTATTCAACAAGCTGGCGTTCCAGAGTGGGGAATGCATACGTAGAGTCTGTCATAACCAAAACGTTATAATTAGAAGAAGGTCGCTTGCTTGCCGTTTGCCCAGGTGTTAATCAACCTACCATCCTTGATATAGAGCTTTGCACAATTATCGTTATCCATGAGGCTCAAGTATAGAGTTGCTCTATCACGGACTTCATCATCCACATCATCTAGGCATCTAGTAAGCAAAATGCGGACGCTCTTTTTGACTGAGGTATCCTCTACATTGACACCAAATTTAGCAAGAGCACTGACGGCAGCAGCACGAACAATAGAGTTCTCCAAAATGACTCTGTTGTAGATGTATCGAATGAACTTGGTAGGAGTTGCGGTTTTTGGGCCTTCTACACCAAGAACGTGCAAAATGCGCACTGAGAGCTTTGTAAACTCGCAGTCCTCGATAAATTCACACAAATGGGCAAGGGCTGGTAATATATAAAGGTATATCATTATTTTTGCGGTTTAGTGATATGATACTACTCTAAACTGAGCCGTGATATCAATCGAACCTACCTGTATCCCTGCTATCTGTGATATACTTGACCAAATCAAATATGGCTTCAACAACTGCTCGCTTGAAGTCGTAACCACCTTCGTCGCGTAGGATGCCACTTAGGAAAGTCAACATGATTCCTTGCTTAGCAGGGAATTTGAGGCATAATGAACGAATAGCCTCAACAACGATGACCTTAAATTCATCAGTGATTTCACTCATGAAACCAGAAATCTGCTTCATCAAACGGTCAACAGAAGCTTCATTGCCGGTCTTGAGGAGAGTTGTGATGGCGAATGTTGCAATGCTGCGGTTCTGATCAGTGATCAGATTCTCCATATCCAAATTGCAAGGAGAGACAGCGTTAGGCTTTGTCATTGCAAGTTTGTTCAAAGTGCGGATGGCTGCAAATCGCAAAGTAGGCTTTGGTGATGATAGGAAGAGCTGGAGAACTAATGATGGAAATAACACAGGTTGAGTTATGGTACTTCACTATAAACTAGGGAGAATTTGAATTGTTATTAGTACTGACCTGAAATAGCTGGATACAACTCCTTTGCAGAAACATCGTTCATTTCGCAAATGGCACGGGCAGCCTCATAGTTGACCATATCGCTCTTATGTCGAAGGAAGGCTTCGAGCAATTCATACATGCGTCTAGTGGTACTGTACGCAATTTTTGGTTAGATTTTTATATAAAATATATCCACTGATTTGATGGTTAGTACTAACCTTGGGTCTTCTTCCATGACCTTGCAGGCGTATCTAATAAGCAAGCATACAGCAGGAGAGTTCTTCAAGACGCTACTGCCGCCACCACCTAACAAACCACCGCTTTTGTTGCCGGCAAATGATTGAATCATTTTTGTGACAGCCATACGATCGTGTTGACGGATCAAGTACAAGAGACCGAGAGCATGATATTGGGCAATGTTGCTAGTTGAAATGACCACTTGTGTCTGATTTTGAGATCCACTAAGTGATGTCATGTAATTAGACATAGAGGAGAGGCCACTAGAAGATGACTTGACATGAACAGCTTCTTGAACTTCGTTTGCCCATCGTCGAACAACATCTTTTGCAACAGCAAAGAGATGGTAAGAAGATACCAAGGCAGCTGAAGAGACAGATGGTGTTTTGTCAACAATGGCAGCCTTTAAGATACGCTCAATGCCCTGTATCATGGAAGGCTGAAATGTATACAGTTAGATAAGAATTTTAAAAGTTAAGATGATTGAGATAATAGGATGACATACATCAGTGATTTGGCACAGAGCTCTGATGGCATTAGCACGATAGCTAGTTTCCTGCTTAGCTTGGATATCCTTCATCAAAGACTGAGTCACCATAATGACATCTTCTGCAATATCTGACAGCTCCTTGATCACCAAGTACATCATTTGTCGAAGGGAGGTCTATAGCCGAAGAAACAAGTCATTTTAGAAGAGTTGTCGAGTATGTACTTCAAGTCGTCTCAACAAGCTTACATCTTTGGACTGGAAGAGCTTTGTAACGTTGAAGAAAAGCTCTGTGGCTTCTTTCGTATTGAAAGGCTCCCCAAGGTACAGCAGGTAAATAATCTTGGTGAGAAGCAATCTACATTTTCGGGCGTTGATAGGCGAGTCGTTGAACACACGCGCCTCCTGCAAGACAGTAGTTTTGTCAAGATGGTAAAAGAGGCCAATTTCACCTGTATCGTAGAGATTAAAGCGTTAGCGCGTGCAGGTACGGATAAATCGTAGATAGCTTGAACACGATGACTGCAAGACTAGCGAAGTTTATCATAATTTCGGTCAGATGCGTCCGATGGTCAACAACTCTTTGCTAAGAATGAGCATGTCTGACCCCAAATGTGTCAGTAGTCGCAAGTGCAGATGAAGCGACGGGTGGCTGTTCAAATTTACAGCCGTGTATGGGACAACCGAGAGCATCGAAAGAAAAGACTTTTTAAATGGAAACAAAGTAATTACCCGTATCTTCGTCTCGCTTTCCGTAGCTCATGCTGCTAGTGAACAAAGGTCAAAGATCGACAGAGACAGATTTCAGATGAACACGTTTCGACCACTGCAGTCTAGCAACATTCAACTCCAACAAACCCAGCAGATCTGGCGCGCCACGTCATCAATTGTGAAATTTTGTCACTTAATCCAATGGCTTTGATGCCTAGCGGACTGCCACAAAAAAATTCAAGCAATACTATTATTGATAGACTTTACCAACATGTCATTCGCTGACCGCGTGTCCGACTTTTCTGAGCGGTTTACACATTTCTTGAGTCGAAATCAAGATACTGTGAGACTCACATTAGCTGTGGTTGCTACTTCGGCGCTCACTGCAACAAGCATATTGGGATTCCAAGGTGTTAGGCGACAGAGAAAAGTGCGATCGATCAAGGAAGAGGTGGCTGCAGCTCCTGTTCATTCAGCAGAGCTGACATCGTTTGGAACGCTAGCTTTGAACAACAGCACTTTTGGCAAGAAATCATCTCAGCCTGCAGAGTTTGAAGAGTCACTGATACACGAGCAGCTGTCTCGAAACATTGCATTTCTCGGCGAAGAAAACGTCCAAAAGATTAGAAAATCTTTTGTTATCGTTGTTGGTGCCGGTGGTGT
Source organism: Umbelopsis sp. PMI_123 (assembly GCA_021235465.1). NCBI lineage: Eukaryota > Fungi > Mucoromycota > Umbelopsidomycetes > Umbelopsidales > Umbelopsidaceae > Umbelopsis > Umbelopsis sp. PMI_123. The sequence goes on along the minus strand of JAJSME010000011.1, from coordinate 322,705 downwards.
TGGTTCATGGGCTGCTCTGATGCTTTTAAGATCAGGTGTGGAGCGAATTCGTATCATAGACTTCGACCAAGTTACGCTGAGTAGCTTGAACCGGCACGCTGTTGCCACACAAGCTGATGTTGGTACGCCAAAAGTAAGGGCTATCCAGAAGCACTTCAAGGAAATTGTCCCACAAGCAATCATAGATGCTAGAATAGAGCTCTTTTCTGCTGAGAATGCCAATGAATTGCTAGAAGGTAAGATTTATAGGCCTGAAAGTAAAGCCAACTTTCAATGCGCTCATGCATTGACCATCTTGGTTATAGGCAATCCCGATTTTGTTGTCGACGCCATTGATAACATAGAAACTAAAGTTGATTTAATTCAATACTGTTACGAACACAAGCTACAAGTATTAGCTTCAATGGGCGCAGGTGCTAAGGCAGATCCTACTAGAATTCAAATTGCAGATGTGAGCAATACCTTTGGTAAGAGATACTCGGAATGGTAGTATAATATGTTGAAGCAGATTGTTAATTACAGCAAATAGAGGATCCCCTGGCCCGGTCAGTGCGAAGGAAGCTGAAGAAGCGCGGTATAGTTTCTGGAATTCCTGTAGTTTATTCTACGGAGAAACCTCATCATGTGAAGTTGCTGCCATTGGGTAAGTGAGATTGGAACATATCGAGGGACTCGCGTGGTTACTTTTTGACTGACGAGGTTGCAATCAGAGGAGGAAAAGGTTGATAACGCCGATGATTATGCTGCCCTTCCCGAATTTCGCTCCCGAATCCTGCCAGTCTTAGGAACTATTCCCAGCATGTTTGGTATGGCATTGGCAACACATATTATTCTCAGCCTTGGTAACTGGCCCAACTTCGAGCCGTTGGCTGTCAAAAACCGTGACAGCACATACCACAAGATATACAAGGAACTACTTGTACGAGAAGCTGCTCAATATAACCAAAAGTAAGTTAGTTGTCCTGATTCATAATTGAAAAAGTAAACCTTTTGCTCATCTTGTCGTTTAGAACGGTACCGTTCGATGTCCGCGATGTCGGCTATATTTTCGAGGAGATGTGGTTAGGAAAGAGTGTCTTGTCTGGTCCTGCTGATAAGCCGGCGTTGGTGCGTTGGGATCGCAGCAAAGCCCTCAGCTATACAAATGTTGTTTGCTTGACAAGGGAGGAGGCAATTAAGCATGATAAACTCCCTGATGATATTGATCTCGTAGCTCATTATGGAGAAGGTGATTATTTTAATGGTATTAGCAAGTTGATATATGCTATGGTCCTGACACCTTGCAATCTTTTTAGATATTGCTACATTCGTAGAAAAGAGGTTTCAGCAGGAAAAAATTATACAGGACTACTGGAATTAATTTGTCATGGTGGCGACGATGTTTATTCGTCAATGTCGGGAGACACAGTGTACATTAACGTCAATAAAATTAAACAACGGAAGCAGAAGTGGGATGGACAGTAGTCACTAATATAAGTTATATGTACAGATGCTTGGTGCATGGTATATTTTGTATGCAAATTAGTGCACGTATTGTTGCTTCAGCCAAAACAAAAAGTAAGTTAGCATGGTACTGATGATGATATAGCGACTAAAGGAATGGTAACCAGGATCTTCAACTCTAAATTCGTTTCGATAGCGGCTTTGATTTCGTAGATTTCGCACTCGTTTATATGTTCGCAGTCTAGTTGTTACAGGCAAATCATTATCAATACGTTGTAATTGAACCCAATCAAAGTCCTACATGGTGTCCGATAAAATCATATGTCAGCAAATGTCGTGAATAGTAATGTGTATGGGATATATTTCTTACCATTCCTCCCTTCCATTGATCATCTTTTCGTTCTACAGATACTCGTACATCAGTTATACCCCATTCCTTGTCAATGACAAGTTTAGTTGGTAGTGCCATTACAGCCCAGCCTCTTCCTTGGACTTCGGTCTCTGAAAACCAGCCACGTGGAGAAGTAAATATGGAAGAACCGTGGGGAATGACACCTGTATCATCAATCTAGAAAGAAAATACAAGGTATACATTAATATAATGGACTACATTCGTTAAAATAATGTAGTATCAATGAGTTATAAATTCAATTTACCTGAGGTATAGCAGTGAAATCAACTTGTTGGTCCCTCAGTACCGTATCCCAAACACGAATTCGCCATAGCACTCGATACGTTCCAGGAGAGACTGAACGAAAGGTCGAGTTTGCCTATGAGAAATGGAAAATAAGCGTTAGCGATATTGTCAAATATTTTACAAACAATGTGAAACAAATATTTACATCCAACCAGCAGACTTGTTGCATCATGGCGATACTGCCATATTCGCTTTCGCTGGATTCGCATTTGCGCCAGTGTATTCCATTCAAGTGAGCGATTTCAAAATCATTGGCCACAGATAATTTTAGGGAGGCTAGCAAATTATTTGATAAGATTGTTAAAACAGCTTGTTTATATGTCGGTGATTACGTTATACCATATGCCTACCTCTTTCTTCATACTTTTGCCTCCATGTCCAATCATTCTCATATTGGTTAGCATTTCCAACAGTGACTCCATATCGATAATCATACATTTGGTACCATAACCAGGAATCTTGTATAGCATCATGAAAGAGTTGGCAAGACTAAAGTTTAAAGTTTGAGTGGGGTAAGCATTTCACTACCAAGCTGAGAATGCCAAGTTTGATAAATGACCAATACCTGTTCCAATGCTAGTACATCGTCAATATCCAATCTTTTGCAGACATTAACCAAAATTTCTTGCGGCAAATCTGTTATTCGTAGTGCCATTGACGACGACATGCTTCGCATTCGGAAGAATAGACAGAAAAGGTCACACCAATTCCATAAATTTTTGAAGACTGAAAATTGCCCAGGGTGGCGAAGTGCTTTGTGAACCATACCATTATTATACAATGCATTCAGAAATAGAAGTCGCATTGTATCCCCGAACTCCTTATCGTACACTCACGAATAACTACTGGATTTTCTAGAAAGCCATACTCACCATGTCCTATATTCGAGTCTATTGGTTGTGGCGACAACGACTTTATCACCCCAATATGGAAACTAGCATGACGACCATGTCACCTTAAAGTATTTTACATCTTAGAATTTAAAGCGCTATGACAGGAAGCAGCTCCAATTGTATTGTACTAATTCACACAAACTTTTAAATTTCTGATGAATTGAAAATCCTTTATCCAATCCGTATAGTTCCACAATACATAAGAATATGATCTAAGAATATGAATTAGCTGCTAGACAATGTAGATCGGGTGCCATAACATCTGTATGTTCTATGTTTGATAGATATCTAATTAGATGTGTTGTTCACTGGAGCATTGTTGGATAAATGTTCATATATTATCAGATATCAGGTGTGTCAGGGAAATCAAGTATATTCGATTGAGATTGCTCAACTCCATATCTATATCTTTGCGGCTTTGATTACGAATGTCGCAGGCACGACTATACAATTAGTTATTATCTCGATTCCGTTTATAGGCCCTTATCAATATGCTCTAATTTCACCCAATCGAAGCTCTATGATGAGATACGTTAATTTCATACGTTGGCAATTATACAATGAATAGCTGTTATGATAAACTGTTATCCCTTACTATGTCACTGTGGTAAATATTGTTCTTCCAATTTAAAGATACCTCTACATCGGTTAGACCCCATTTTTTGTCAATGACGAGATTCGTCGGGTGTGCTATGACAATCCATTTTCCACCTTCGGCATGCAGTTGCCGTTCTGGAATCCAGCCCCTTGGAGTTTTAAAGATGGATGAGCCTCTGGGAGGAATATCAGATTCGCACCTACACGAAATAAAGGATAAGCTTCGCAAGCCAAAGGAGCACGATTTCCGAATACTCCATTGCTATTCAGAGATAGCTTGATTTTTACCCAGAGGGATAGCAGCAAAGTCACACACTTTTTGACTTCTCTTTATGACACTTGCAACAGATATTCGCCATAAATCACGATATGTTCCGGGGCATACTGAACGAAAGATTGACCTTGACTAACAAAGTTGGCAAGATAAATTAATGAAACATGTCAATTATGGTGTACGTTGTGTAAACCTTTCTTACATCAACGTGGGATATGAAATTCATGTTCGCAACGTTACCTAAGTAACTACCAATAATTTCACTTGACCACCCATTTTTGACTTAAATGTACACAATATCAAAATCATTAGCTACAGATAGTCTTAGGGAGGCTATCAAACAGCTGCTATATTAAAAGCATTGTTTTTTATATCAAGAAAAAGCTCGGAATACCATGTTCCTGCCTTTTTGTGCATATTTTTGCCTCCATGTCCATTCTGTCTCCTGGTCTGCAGTTGTTTTTGCATCAGAACCATATCTCCAATGACACATATGGCGCCATATCGAGGAATCTTTTTAAGGTTCTCACGAAAAATTGACAAGGCTACCGTTGAATTGGTATTAAGAAGGCGTTCTCTCAGCGCCGGCAGTGGTAAAGTTTGATATGTAAAAGTTTTACCTGCTCAAGTGCAAGTATATCATCAATATTCAGTTGCTCTAATGTATATGCCAATATGTCAAGTGGTAAATCAGTTATTCGTCGTTGCTTCGAAGTATTCATGTTTTTTATCCAGAAGAGAAGCTAGATCGATCAAGTTACTTTGAATTTTTGTAACTTTTATAGCAATGTTGCGCGGATGCCGTGTTACTATGGCAACTACGCGACTAGTCTTTTAAATTTCATTTTCCAGCGGATGCCCCCGGTATACCTCTAAAGCGTGCGACTATATTTAATATTATCTCAGCTATATCTCATGTCAAATAGTATATCGATCGCACAATATGTTATATAAGTACCTTCGGTTCATGTATTATATTGTCAAGCTGGCTAAGCTTAGAGTCCAGTCGCGCCTAAATTTTTGCCTTCCACCGGAGTCTGATATGGTAAGCGCGATTTTGGTAAGGTTGCCAAAAAAAAAAGTGGTCGCGTACAGTAACGGTTGAACATGTCTGAAACATCAGTAGCATGTAGCCCAACAGAATTTCTCAATCAACTAGAAGAATTCCTGTTTTTGCAAGAAAGTGATAAAAATCTTAGCTCGGTTAGTATCAATTCCATGTTTATTGTAAATTCCACCTTACTCACAGCTGTCAACTCAAAGTCGCGCGCGTCCTACTATGAAGATCAAGTGTTGGTAACAGAAGCACTTCAATATTTGCTGGGAAAAGGTGATGACAAGAGAAATACATTATATCCAGTAACAAATGTTGATTTGGCCGATATAAGAGATGATGGATTTGTATGTTACATCTTTGTCAACTAACAACACACGCGCATCACTAAAATGGGGTTTCTTAACAGCACAAGCGACTCCCATCAGAAGTCATGGGAGAGATAGACTATCAAATACAAAAGAAAGCTGAGACTATTGTAGAGATGATTTTGGTTGGCAACTTCCGACAAGGTAACTATTGATGTAACGGTTCCACTGTAAGTGCATTTACTGACACATTGTAGATGACGAGGACTGGGATATGGATATCATAAACGAATCGCTATTCGATAAATTGGATCGGGTTGAGGAAACTTTAAGGCTACAGCAAAAAGGATTAGCTAAATTGAAACATCAAATACCGAGGATGCGACAAGACTTAATGAATGATTATGCCGATAGTTTTGAGGTATTTAGTTGACAATACAACCTATTGAGATATCCTCAAGTCCGTTACCCTAAAGCACCTCCCTCTAATTCAGGCCATTTACAAGACCATGAATGTGATGATTGAACTGTTGACGGATGTAATTTTGAACAAGGAGCTGCATAGATTCAGTGTATTCGAGAAATATATGGAATCGCTGACAAAGTCGTTAACATTGAAATTAAAGTAGGTATACTACAGAAAGGCAGTCCTGCTATAAATTATATCTAAACATTTATGTTTCCAGTGTTTTGGATGCCACCATCCATCTAAATACATATGACCAAGACACAGTGCGGGCACTACATGTCATCAGGTATGGTAGAAATAGAGATTGGCAAAGGCTGAACTCATACTCATCATTATTACAGGTCATCGTTGGAAACACAGTACAATGAGATGAGAACGAAGATAGAGGAAGTAGAAACAAAAATGGAAGCATATAATTCACAAGGACCAGACTTTAAAGAGATCGCAAATGCATACGCCAAAGTGATATCCAAGATCAAAGACACAAAAGAACACATAGCAAGGATAAACAGTCCATACTGAAAATACTATCGCACCTCCCTTTACCGAATGCAACTGATATCGTTTTTGCCTTTATTTATTTATTTGACTGTAATTTCCAATGTTCCATACGACCTGCGAGTGATTATCCATTCCAATCCTGTAGTAATAATGTCACCCTGAAACGCATGCGCTTAAAGATTAAATTTGATTTTATTTTTGGTAGTTCAAACCAAATTCAGACTCATGGCAAATCTGGTGAAAATACCTCTTCTTGAAAGGGCCTATGATGGTACAGGCAAAAAGTGAATAACAAAGTAGTTGTTAAAAAATGTGAAACCAGAGCACCACCGACCAACTGGCACTCAACGGAAGTGAACGGCTGATATAGAAGCGTTCGAAATGCAAAATGACATGTATGTCATTTATAAATGTCGCTAATAGTGGTACTGATCACGAGAAAAGTTCGGATCTTGAACAAATGGAGCCAACACCTTGCTTCCTGTTTGTAAAAGTGGATGTCCAGCAACACTAGCAATTATCATGAGCATTCTCAACCAGCGTACTTAAAAATGTTAATATTGCACTGCAACTTACACTTGTAGAAAGCGCTCTAGACCTTCCCTACGTTGTTCAATAACATCGTCGGTGAATCGATTTGTAAAGACCTTGCCAGGCAATGGAGGAATGTTGACACGCGAAGACTCTCGTTCCAGTACATCACGGAACCATTCAAAATCGCTGTAACGCCGTCGTACGGAAGATTGCTTGAGCTTAAAGGCCGGGATATTCGTCTAGAATCAAAATGTCAGATATGGCGCATCAAAATCTTGCCAAGTATTTGCTTTTGTGAGTAACCAGTTGGGATATTTACCCGAACAACGATTTCATAATCAGTATACATCTTGCGCCCAAATCCTAGAGATAATATTAAAAGGTATAGTGTGAGCCTTTTGGTGACAAAGTTATAACAGTTATCTTGCGCAGCGATAACGCATCATGTTCCGTACCATGTGTTTGGGGATTTTTCACCTCAATTTCTAGAAAGTTTTCAGGAATTCCATAGCGCTCCTCGTCTGTTTGCTCACGAGCACCGAGACGAGATGTGGATTCGAACGCACGGAAACCGTGAGTGGACATTAGTGGAAAAGAATAAAGATGTAAGAACGAGGTTTGGCTAGGCTATCGCCCTCGTGACTTTGAATTCAACCTTCGTTGAGGTCAATCAGTCCGACAAGCCGGATAGCTGGCACCACAGCCAAAATTTTTTTTTTATTTCTGATCGATTGTGAATGCTCATTGCGAGTTTACGCAAGATTCCTTTGAACATTTGTCCAAGACTGCTACAGAGAGCTCGTTACATCATGTCTGCTTCCGATAATGCCCAGAGCGAGATCGACGTCTCCCAATACAACACTGTCACAGAGGGCAAAGCTACCATTCTGTTCCCAAAGAACAACGAAGTTTTCTACAACCCAGTTCAAGAATTCAATCGTGACATGTCAATTGCTGCTATCACAACATGGAGTGAAATTTACTTTCAAGAACAACGAGAAAGACTCGAGCGCAAAAGAGCAAACAAGGCGAAGAAAGGTATACTGATACACCGATCAACCCATTTTTTTTTTCTTTTGTTATATGACTAGACTGAAATTCTTAACTATTGTAGCAGCAGAAACTGGCCAAGAGAGTGCAGCTAATGACCAGGTAAGCTAAATTTTGTTATTTCATTATTCATAGTTGTCGTCGCTGAATGTTGACACTTTGATCCTAGCCCCATCCATCTTTGAGCCGAACCGATTTCACCATCTTGGAGGCTTTAGCCGCAACGGGCCTTCGATCTGTTCGATATGCGAAGGAGATCCCTAATGTGAAGCGAATTGTTGCTAACGATTTGTTGGAAGATGCTGTTCTCTCAATCAAACGCAACACAAAATACAACGAGATCAGTGAGGACCTATTACATGCCAACCAAGGAGACGCCTTGGGTGTGATGTACAATGCGAGAGGGTTTGCGGAAAAGTACGATGTCATTGATCTAGATCCCTATGGAACTGCTGCTCCATTTATTGATGGTGCGGTGCAAGCCGTTACCTCAGGTGGTTTATTATGTGTCACTTGCACTGATTTAGCAGTTCTGACTGGATCAATGTATCCCGAAACCTGTTTTTCAAAGTACGGTGGTATGCCTCTAAGGGGCATGTACTGCCATGAAATGGCCTTACGACTAGTTCTCAACACAATTCAGACATCAGCAGCAAGATATGGACGGTATATTGAACCCTTAGCATCCTGCAGTATCGACTTCTACGTCAGACTCTTTATCAGAGTTTATGACTCACCAGCTGAAGTTAAGAAATCTGCAAGGTAATAACATGGCAATCAGAAAGAGAGTTGATGGGTTGATGTGGCGACTAATACAATTGCATTAATAGTAAAATTGGCATGGTATACGATTGCAATGGCTGTAATGCTTTCGTTACTCAACCTCTTTCAAAGCTTCACGTGAAGGATAATGGTGCATCCAGATACACATGTGGAACTGGACCTACAGTCAACTCTAATTGCGAAAACTGTGAACAAAATCACCGTGTCGGGGGACCTACCTGGATTGCACCAATTCATAACAAGGATTTTGTCTCTAAGATGTTACAACATGTCAAAGATAACGAGGAAAAGTTTGGAACAGTTGAAAGAATGAAGGGCATGTTATCAGTGATTCATGAGGAGCTGGATCAACCGTTTTACTGGACTTTGGGCAATTTGTGTGCAACTTTGCACTGCAACTCTATCCCTATGGTCGATTTATGGTAGGTGAAATGGACAATTGGAACCCATGGTAATAGCGGCTGCTTGCTAACGTGGACTTCTCTATTTCTTCAGTTCTGCTATTCTTAATGCTGGCTACAAATTTTCATCTACGCATTGTCAGCCAGAAGGTGTAAAGACAGACGCACCAGCATCAGTACTGTGGGATATCATGAAGGGTTGGGTAAGAACAGTGCATTTCAATGTTTTTAGTGTATAGCATTGATTAACGATCATTATCATACCTCAGACAAAGAAACATCCTGTAGTCATGAAAAATATTGGAGAGAATAGTCCTGCGCGTAAGATTTTAGCTCAGCCAGCAAAGTTTGAAGCTGACTTTACTCGCCACAAAGATGCTATACCACCTTCCCGTAACATCAAGCTGGTGCGATACCAGGTCAACCCCACACCTAATTGGGGACCTAAAGCTAGAGCTGGAAAGCCAAAGAAGGAGGCAACACCTCAGGAGAGCAAAAAGAGAAAGCTGTAGGTAACTGTGTTCGATAGCTTGAATCAGATCTCGGAATGATGTATCCTTATGTATACTTTATTTTTGTTCATTCGAATAGACAAAGTCATCTTGAAGCAACAGAGGAGGAACCAGCCAACAAAAAATAGAAAATTGTAATTATAAACTTGCAATGTAATTAAAAAAAAATATGTGTTCTTAGATGATTTTATTGTGATTATGCTTTGCGGATAAAGTCTATGAGACAGAGTCCATAGTGTATTTGCTCTGAGAGACGAGTGAACTCTTTTTGATGTGATTGAAGGATTTTTTGAAGTCTATCTTGAATTGAACCAGGATTGGCAACAATGATATCACCATGAACATTCAAGAACGCGCTGATCCATGCTTGTACCAGTTCAAAATCTCGTCGCGTCCGAAGCTGATATTCCATAGCTTCAAGGAAATAGTTCAACAGAGTAAGTTCGCTGTCTAAGGTCATGGATCGAATTTCAAAATCGATGCCAGAGGGATTCAAAGTCTTCATGTGATCGATGAACTCAGAAACTGAGGAAGAATAGTTAGATCAGAATGCTGTGCAAGAGCGGCAGGTTTCATTCATCAAATCAGGGTAAAATCAGTACTTACAGTCACCATTTTCATGTCCAGCACGCAAGAGTCTGGTAAATTCAGTCTCGTGTTGGTAGTCGCTAGAGAAGTTGTTCGTCATATCCCTGTCGTTTTCAATCTCTTTTATGTTTTCAGGGGCGGCAAACTTGGATACGACACCAGGCAGTGTGGGCAAGAAAAAAGGTGCTTTTTCAGGTGCCTTTGGTGCCTCTTTTGGTTTGTTGCGTAATTTGATTGTTTCAAGATTGAGAAGATTCTGCCACTTGGAGCGTGGCAACAAAGACAGTGTAATCATATCATCTGCAAGTTGCTCAGTCTTTGTATCAATATCCTCATCATCGTCGGCACCAGTTTCGACCTCAACCTCCACGCCTTCATCTAAACCTGAAGCAGTAGGAAGAGACACCAAGGTGGCAACCTCATCGTCCGTGATTGATCGCAATGATACGTTGCTGAATTGGGTCTTATTAGCCCACAAGAAAATTCCAACATTGTCGACATGTGTAGTTGCCAAGAAGTCACCGGTGGGAGAGAAGGTTACGCTTGTTGCGACATCGTCTACTTTGAATACATCAACCAAGTTACCGGTTGGCAAATCCCAAGTTCGGACAGTTGCATCTAAAGATGCGGATACTATCCATCGACCGTCAGAACTGAATGTCTAGAAAGTAGATTGAAACCGATAAGTATATATATTGTTGCTGGCCAGTATATATCCAGGAAATAGATTACTTACCATATCAGTGATACGGTTTCTATGTCCCCAAAATTCTCTTACAACACGTTGAGTTTCGATGTCGATAACTCGGATACCCAGATCATCACAGGCCACGGCAAGTAGATCACTATTTCTTTGGAACTCCATCGCCACGATTGGTGATTCCAACGATATTGTGTGAAGTAATTTGGTAGAGTTGAAATCCCATATCTGCAGTAAAACAGCTTACATGTTAGCTGTCTATCCTTAAACAGGTGAGACTAATCACGTTTACAGTCATTATCATCTTACCTTGATGGTTCTATCTACAGAAGTTGTAATCAAATATCTGTTCAGATTGTCTCCAACGACGCCTGTAACAGATTTCTTGTGACCTAGTATCGTAATGAGTTAGTAGATGCACAATAAGTTTGTTCGGAACGGATCGAAACATACCAGACTCTCCACCAAAACTTTTGCGGTACAATCCAGACTGCATATTGAACATGTCCACGGAACCGTTTGCGCTTCCAACAAAGCCAAAGTTACCGCAGCTACTAATTGCGACAGCTTTAGCTGCACTGGTATCCTTAGTCTGCATTACATGCTTGCCAAGTGCCTTATTCTTGTAAGACCAAGAACGAACTCCGTTATCGTTTAAATGACAAGTCAAAATGTTATCCCACTCCTTCTGTTTACGCTCAGCTAAATAATGCATGTAAGCTATATACTTCTTCATTTGAACCTTGTGCATGGATTATTGTTTACTTACAGGCTTCAAATTGCGTAATTTGAGGAAGCTTCAGTTCATCTATCTTCAGGTTGTAATTTTTGGCTTTTTTGGCCAAGGTGCCTAATAACACATGACATTATCAATATCTATGCTTGTTTGAACACTACTTACAAACTACTACCCTGGTATAAGTCTCTCACCTTGTGACAATTCTACAGTCTGAGCATCTTTTATAGTTGAGAAAGCTCTAAGAGAACGGTCTCTTCCTGAACTGAGAATAAAGTGGCCATCCTGACCATAATAGCGAATTCTAGATGGTGGCGAGTGATGACCAGAACGAGATTTCAATAGTCTAGGCGTACCATCCAAGTTATCAAAAATCCATTGCTGTGATTATTTACAGATTAGATTATGGATTATGCTCACAATGCAGATTCAAATGTATCTTCCTTACCTTGACAGCGTTATCGGAGCCACTAGATACCAATATGGGTTGCGAATTCAAAAATTGGAGAGAAGAAATGCTTGCGTCATGGGCACCTTTCATTACGTGAACTAGTGTTCGCTTCTCAAGATCCCACAAGGCAATATCACCATGCATATTACCGGTTGCCATGACATGTTGACCATCTGGGAGATCCACATTTAATAATCTAATGTCTCAAAACATAGGTAAACTAGTAGATATCTTACCAGTTCTGAAAGAAATGGCAGTGACCCGATCATCCTGCCGTACGGTATCTATTTTTTCGTCCATCTTAATGTTGTGAAGCAAAACAGTCCCGTTAAGTAAGCCAATCGCGACTACATCCACAACAGGTGACTGTGTGAGGCAAGTTATAGGAGATTCAAAGGATTTGAATGTATAAATCAATTGGTTTGTTCTCATATTCCATATCTGCATAGTTCCTTGGGTACTGGACACCAAAACCTTGTTCAAATATGTGCTTGGATGTAAAATAGCTGATGCAGTGAAGTCTTCGCCAAATTCCACCTGTGTATATAATTCTTTTTCCATACAGATATCAACACTCTGTATATTTCAAAATATGTTACTGGGCTGTATTTACCTAGAGTTTTATAATCCCACATTCTAAGCACATTGTCGTCACAAAGTCCAAGAATATGGCCTCCAAATATTACGAGTTGTATGATCGTAAATTCAGAATCACTGGTGAATCTGCCAATCTACAATTACGTTAGTTAGCACTTCTACATCCTACATATCTTATAATCATTCTCTGTTGATGAATTACCTCTTTGGCTCGCTTGTATATTATCAGTGAGCTGCCACAAGCGGCGAATGTAATGTTGTTCATTGTTGCGATTGCACTTAGGGGAGATGCAGCCTGAGGCCCAACAAGCAACAGGTTCATCTTTTTCAACTTTTCAAAAGTTATTTAGTACTTTTCTTTTGTTGGAGGGGCTATATGTTTGCGAAGAGAACTTACGTTGTAGATTTGAAAGTTTTTACCGACACAGGTTGTCATGAAGAAATCTTGACCGCGAGCGTCAAATGCAGGAGGGACATCATTCGTGACATAGCCAATAGCTCTAAAAGGATGAAATATCCTTGGTTTTGGGGCCTGGGGCTTGCTCTCTTGCTCAAAACGCCGTTTCTTTGTCGCTTCAGAAACCATTGCTTAGTGAATGAGCCTTGACACCGAGGAACAAAAAATTAAAATCTGAATTCTCGATTCAGCCACCGAGGCAAAACCGTCACAATTGCAGATGTGCGTTGCAAAAGCTGCCCCCAACTCAAACCCCGTCCCAAACCATTTCACAAATCCATACTCTAATCATGTACTGCGATACGCTGTGATAAGTATCAAGGATGTGTACTTTCATCTGTTTTCATTTGAGAAGAGTATTTTTACTGTTTCAATGCTTAAACATAAACATTGGATAATTACAGAGAGTAGACAGTGTATATGGAACGGTGACGACATAAAGGAAATTCCATCAAGCCGAGTGTGAACAAAGTGGTTGGTTGCATTCTACGCCTTTATGCGGCACCCACTAGAATGTTGTTGATAGGAATGTGAATCAACTAAATTATGATTTAATCCGTTAGTACTGGTCATGAAACTTCAGTTCATTATGCTTTGGTACCAATGCCCTTCCGATCAGCGCCAACCAACAAATGATTGTAGTTTATCTGAATGGAAGTTCACCAAAGATATCGTGATCACCTGAAATAACATACCTTAACAATGAATCCAAGGGCACCAAGAGCAGCGAATCCCATTCCAACAGCTTGGCAGATTCTGAGGAATTCTATTGAGAAGCACCGGATTAATATTGATGAGCATATTGTAGCATCCAATTTCCATCTAGTTCAACAATCCCCATTGACCAAATCGCAACTCGGTACACCATCTCATGTGAAAGTGGAAGTTCATCTTACCTCGTTGATCTGGCTTAGTGCAACGGTTGACGAACTGCATTCCGTCCTCTGTAGAGTGGTAAAAGATGTATTAGAGTATAGGATAGATCAAATTCAATTAAACTATACAAAGGCTATTCTTTGTACTCACTGAAAAAGTTCTTGGGAGCATCAACAAACTCTTGGATTTGCTCCTTGACGGAATCGTTAGTGCTTGAAGAGCTCATTGTGTTGAAAGAGAAAAGAGTTGCGAGAAATGGAGATGAGGAAACCGTCGCGAAATGTGGACGTGGACAGCTCAGACCAATCAGCGGCAACCAGAGTGGCCCAATCACATTCATACATTTCATTCCCCTAACAACACCATCTTCGTAACTCTTAGACTCCGCAGAGTAAAATTTACGTTGTCATCTTCCAAGTAACCATGTCTTGTTCGTATTCGTTTTAATTTATACAGTCAACTACATTAAGATACGTATTCTAATTGATGAAGCTAGTAATACTATTCAACCTATCTATTGTATATTGTTTTTCTCGTCTATTAGGTCCACGTTGGCTCTCGACGTCCAGAGTTCATAGCCTTTCTTTGAAGCTAATCGCTTTTGTGTCCTACAAGATCTGCAAGTAATAACAGTACTCTTATGAGGCCGTGCTGCATGAGCAGAACAATAGTCAGATCAATTGTTGAAAGGTCAAAGTGCCGAAAAGATAAAACGTGAATGAACATACATTTGATTCGTACATTGGAAGTTACAGATGGTATCAGCACATTATCGCACTTTTTACAAATAGAACGCTTGACGTTGGGATCTCTGTTGAAGAATCATCAAATACGTCAGTTGCTATCTTATCTTTCGATGAATGTTAAAAAATTACGTGACGCAGTATACATACAGTCGCAGCACCAACTTTTTGCTGATATTTTTCATAGTATTACAGTAATATCGGGATAATGGTGTCAGTGCTGGTTCATTAGCACGATCAATTATAATTGATTTGTCTTTCCTTGCTGGATCGTGGGTGCTTGGTGCTTGGTGGGTATTTAACGAATCCGCAGTTGGTGAGTCGTCTTTCGGGAGGTTAGATAACAAAATGGCAGCCTGGTGAAGGAAGTTCATATGCTGGTATATTTGTAAGTTGTCTGCAATAGCATTCTTTGCTTTCGCAGTAGCATTAAACTTTTTCGGCATTCGATTGTAACGTGATTGCTTATAGATTATGCTGTATTGACAATCCCGCGAGATAACTCTTCTGTCAAAAATTTTCGCTTGTTGAAATATGATCATGGGTATTCAGTTTATGGATATTCAAAGAACAGCGACCATAACCATAACCTTAGTCGTCAATTTTCCTTCCCTAAAAGCCTGACAATTCATTCACGGCAAAACGTTATATTGTGTTGCTGTAAGGTATTATTGGGGTGATGGTAACATTTCGTGTTTTAACAATGGAAAGGAAAATAGCAGATTATATCCCATTAAGCCAGAAAAAAAGTTGAAAGATATGAAAGGCATGCTTTCAGTGAACCTTTCCAATATGCTGCCTACTCATACTTATTGTTCGTCAGCTTATTGATTGCAGGCCTCTAACGTTCGACTGTTACATAACCTGTCGGCCAATGTTTTGTTTGTGACAGTATTAACGAATTTTACAGAAGTTAACTCAACGCAAAACATCTTCTTGTACATTTACTTAAATTTATCATCCTTTCTACACATTTGCAACTTTCTGATGGTAATATTACTCAATTTACCTTTCCCCCCATGTCTGATCTGCTACATAAAAGAACAATCGTTGATTGGCCAAAATTACGCTAGTTTTATCATGAAAATTTATAGTGGGTCGATTTTGTGCGACATGCCACAGTGTGCCTCAGCGCTGTTTTTCAGTGTTCCTACTAACAACCTCTATAATTTTTTTTCTGCATTCAACAGCGTCTTCTTCCACTTTGTCTTCTTTGTTTACGCACTAATGGCGAGCATCATTCAATCGCTTCTTGAATGGCTTCGCAGTCTGTTCTTCAAGGTTTGTATCAATGCCCATTTACAATGGTCGTTATAACATGCTTAGTGCCATCTATATATTAATCTTCGCTCTCTAGACTGAAATGGAGCTGACTCTCGTCGGCTTACAAAACAGCGGGAAGACCACACTGGTGAATGTCATTGCAGTATGTATTTCCCAATTGAACAGTAGATTCAATAACATTGTCAGATGGCAACGGTGCTCACAACTATAGTCGACTCTGGGTGTTCTCGCAGTACGCTATCGATCAGCTGACTTCGATGGCTCCGGCTATAGTTGCAGTATACCTTACTCTATCGGCACGATATTGGAATATTACATTCTAGCATGAACTTTATTAATTCTTCAATTCTCTTATAGTCGGGGCAATTCATCGAGGATTCAATCCCCACTGTTGGCTTTAACATGCGCAAGGTCACCAAAGGCGTAAGTGCATTCCTGATAACATAATCCTTGTCCACGCAGCTTTGGATATTCTAGTTCTTACAATTTGCTTTTTTTTGAATAGTCTGTCACTCTTAAACTATGGGATATTGGTGGTCAACCACGCTTTCGCTCCATGTGGGAGAGATATTGTAGAGGAGTGAATGCCATTGTGTAAGGATCCAATTATTGGCTAATATTCCACATTTGATATGGTGTAACCAACAAGTTCTTTTATCTTTCAGATTCGTAGTGGATGCAGCAGATCACGCTAAGATTGATGCGGCACGGACAGAGTTAAAGAGCTTATTGGAGAAACCGCAACTATCCAACATTCCAGTCCTAGTCCTTGGTAACAAGAATGATTTACCTGACGCTTTGAATGTTGACGAATTGATTGAGACGCTGTATGTTTTCCTAGTTCTTCAAATAGTGTTTTGTCCGCCTCTGATTACTGTACACTAACGCTTTTGCTTATGAATAGAAACCTGAAGACAATCACAAACCGAGAAGTGTCGTGTTACTCTATCTCTGCTAAAAATCAAGTCAATATTGATATCACATTGCAATGGTTGATTAAGAAAGGAAAAGGTCAAAAATGATTACTTACCGTTTGATGAGCAACATTGTCTCCCAAATATTGCCATGTCAAATGTCATTGCTCTCTTCCTCTGCTTAATACGACGTACCCCCACCCCCCACACTGGCCGTTTTATAATTTTGAACCAGTCCAATCAATTTATTCTAATGCTTCTCGAGTTGCCCACACTCAATACCCACTGCCTTTCTTTTTCGTCCCATCTTCTTCCCTTTTTGTTCCTTTCTTCTTTCCCTTATTATCCTGTTCTTTTAATTACATTTTGCATTTTCAATCCGCCATTGGCATAGCCTCAATACAATTTGCGACTTGCTCAGGCTCTTAGAATAACGTATTTGAAATATGTCTTTAATTCTATCGATAGAGTGAGCAATATTTCTTGAAAGCTGCCAAAACATCTCCTGTTCGAGTTGGTATAGGCCCAGTTGCCAAAGCCGTTGGAAAGTTTTCAGGCTGCTCAATCCAAATATGGTGAGTAATATTGTTCTGCTCCAAAACGGCAGCTAGAGACTTGAGTGATTGCTCATCCTTGGTCTAAGATATATCGATATTAGATAATTGTGAGATACATAATACTACAAAATGGATACACTACCTCCAATACTACTTTCCGCATGTTATCCAAATCCTGCAAATAAGCTTGGGTATTGCTCTCAGATTTGGATCTTTCCAAGACTGCTACACTGACATGACATCCTTGGGTTATTACGCTGTTTTTTGTTGTTCAGTTAGTTAGATATAATATCACCATTTGTAGAAGCCGGGAAATAGCCTTTTGATTACTCGTCTAAGCTTTCTAGCTTGGCCAACAAACAAACCTTACCTGCCAGCTTTCCAACCCAATGACTACGTACGATATATTATGACACTGGGTCAGTTCATTGTTTTCAGTTGTTCTGATCAATTTTTGCACTAACCTTGGAAAGATCTTTCCTAATGACAATATACATTGTGAGAGGCTCTATTGCCTTGGTAGCAACTGCTGTTGCCATTGCAATTTGGGTATGGAGGATGTTGAAGAAAGGAACACGCGTGACTGCCCATTACGAGCAAAAATCCGTCGCGTAATCACAGCAAAAATCTATCGCCTTTCACTACAAAATACAAACGTGATGAGAACGCTAGAGGACGCCATCATTAGTGAATCGCAAGCTCTCGTTGAGAACATAAACAAGGTAAGCATTACATTGAAGTAATGCTCACAGTCTAATAAAAAATTCTCCAACAAGTAAAGCTCATTTCCATTGTAGATGAATCAATTGGTGGCAGAGACAAACGATGCCGAAGTTGTTGCTTTGATCGACAAATTAAGAGTACTGGAAAAGAAAATGTCTCTTGTGTTTACCTTCTTCAAGGCATCCTTATATTCACTTAATATGTGGCAGCAGGAGGGCCAGTACAGCACCTCCAGTGCTATGGACGAAGATACCAATCGACCACCTATTCAGCATTAAGCGTTTTACGTCCCGCCACATTGAAGCACCTTTTGACTGTGTCTCTATCTACTTTCGATATAATGGTTAACCAAATTAAATTTGGTCATTGCTTCCACCTGTACTTGTATTCTATATGTAAATATTCTCAAAGCTTCCCAACGTAATAAAGTATCATTGGAAACAAAACAGTAGATCACGACTGCAAAGTAAATCTTTTTCTATTAAAACAGAATCGCGCGGTAAAAAAAACAATTGTCTGTCTAGGAGTTCCACAGCATTCAACACATTCTCTTTAAACGGAGTCTGCCAAGGCGAAAACAGAAAAGTGAGTTAGTATCGGCGCTATATGTTATACTTCGTGATCCCTGACAAAACATATAATCTGCATATATTGCTGTTGTGCCAGGGTATACTAGGTAATTTACACTGGTAGGATCACCAAGATTTGTCTAACATTATAAATAAGGGAATCATATACATACCAGAGATGAGCTTGTTGAGCTTAGCAACCTTGCTGGCGACAGAGAGATCAATGGTCTTGTCACCGAACTCAACAGTCAAACCACCAAGAATGGCAGGCTTAACCTTGTTGGTAACAATCAACTTCTTGCCTTCGGCAACGGTACCCTTGCTAAGGGCATCGGCAACCTTGTTAAGGGTAGACTTGTCGAGCTCCTAAATAACAAATAAATGTTTAGATACTCAGAGAACATATACCTATCATCACGCAAAACTTAAAAATACCTTGGCGGAAGTAATGACAACGTTAAGCTCGTTTCTGTGGGCGCTCATGAGTTCTTGGTAGGCAACGATAACCTTTTGAGTTTCGGCAAGACGACCGTTCTCAGCAAGAGTCACGAAAAGGTTGGAAGTAACCTTAGAGTATTTTCCAGCCTTCAAGAGCTGCTGAACACCTTGCTTCTTGGTTGTGCGGTTGAGGGTGGGGTTCTCGAGGAGAGCTTGGACGCTCTTGTCCTTAGCAACAACACTTTGAACCTGCTTGAGCTCCTTCTCAACAGCATCGAGACAGTTCTCCTTAGCAGCAGCAGTGTAAAGAGCTGTGGCATAACGACCATCCAAACCGAACAATGTCAAAGGAGCCTAATGAAGATTAACGAATCGGACATAGTCAGTCACAAAAACTTTGCGTTGTAGTCAGAATGCGCTGGTATGCGACATTGCTAAAGTTGAAAAGAAATAGGTGCTTCTCCTTCTCGAGCTTATAGCTTTTGCCGTAACCATTCGTAATTCAATAAGAAATTATACCTTGATTTGGGAGGCGGAAGCATAGCTGCGAACCATCTGTTGTGCAATTGAAAAGGAACGAAGTCAGAATGTTGTCAATGTGACGAGAATATATATGTAGTGTCGAATGTACAGTCGAAATTGTCGCTAAGTTCATACCTTGGGGGCTGCAAAGGCCATACGGGTGAGCTGGGACGCCATAGTGGAAAACTTTACAAAGGAACGAACTTGCTGTGTCTCGTAAACAAAAGGCGCCTGGAGATGCTGACGTCGACATTTTGCAACCAACGAGCCAGCTGGCCAATTAAAAATGAATTTCGCTGACCCTCAAGAATTTTTTGACTGCCGCTGCAAAAAGGCATCGATATTCGCCACAGTTGAATTTCGAGAGAAATATTGATTATAACCGGATTTCCATTCGTTCACAGAGTGGATAACTAAGAATATCATATTGATATCAATAATAGAATAAATAATTGTAAACTCTCCTCCCTTATGAGTTGCTATCATGTGTCTATTGCTATCTAAGTCTACTTCAACCCGTAGTGGCAACAGCCATTGCAGTAAATAATCTGAACGTCTTCAGACGTAGAACGCGAAATAATAAATATTATGAAGATTAGAATTATTAGAGCTACATCGAGTTACAATATTACCATACACTATGATTGATAACTTCTGATACAGAAAACACATTCTAGTTATGGGAGGCCATACCGTTGAACGGGAACTCGTGGTTCAACGCAGGGACGACGTATCGCAAAATTGTGCAGCTTGTTGCTTACTGCTTTAATACAAATGGATGACAGGCAAGCTCCTAAAACATAATGCCTAACACCTTACTGTATCATTCAATATGTAACCCTAAATTGAGTGTAGTGACTGTAACCAGAACAAACTGACTGAAAGCAAGACATACTGACTCTTCGGTCACCCTGTGTTGCATTTAGTGTTACAGTGGATGTAACAAGTGTTTTCTGGTCTTCTTCCTTTATTTTGAAACAACTTATTGCTATATTGCTATTGGACTGGACATAATCACCAGTCGGACGTTTCGTCAATTTTGCCATTGCCTTCCTACTATGACACGGTATTCTTAAAAATTGATGAGTCTCAACTTACAGTAGGTAAATACAGTTTGATTCTGGTTATATACAGGAGGTGGATAGAGAGAATATCGAGATAAAAAGCTCATATAACATAGTGCCGTGCCATTTATTTCAACCCAATCTTTTGGTATGTGACTGTTGTCGCGAAACACCAAGATCTAACAAAGTTGATCTTCAACAGATGATGCGTTGATCTCAAAGGAAGAGACACTACACGGTCCATACAGAACGCCAACATGGTAAAGGGGGTTAGTTTTCCACAATTCTTTTATTCCACCAGCAGGCACGAGCGCATTAGCTTTAAACAAATATGGGATTTTTTTTTAGGTTTTTTTGTGATTACGAATATAATGACTTCACGTAAGAAACATGGTCAAGAGTGGAAAAAAGAGCAAGCGATAAAATGCTGGTGCTTAAAGGATAAAAAAGAGCGGATTTGGCAACATAACATAACACATAAGAAGAAAAATAAAGAAAAGGACAAATCAGCCATCGATTTGGTCAGCCTGATATGTAAATTTTTTTTTGAAAGTTTT
Organism: Umbelopsis sp. PMI_123; assembly: GCA_021235465.1. Taxonomy (NCBI): domain Eukaryota; kingdom Fungi; phylum Mucoromycota; class Umbelopsidomycetes; order Umbelopsidales; family Umbelopsidaceae; genus Umbelopsis; species Umbelopsis sp. PMI_123. The sequence goes on along the minus strand of JAJSME010000011.1, from coordinate 301,413 downwards.
TGTGCCTATTTTCTTTTTACTTGCTAGCCTGGTTCTTCGGGTTATCAGGGCTGTCCTTCCAACGCGTAGCCTGTATGAATAAATATGATTTAGAAAGGGATATCCGGTAAATTATTATTATTATTTTCTTAAAGATCACACGACCGATAAGTGGTGGTAGTACTTACGGCAAGCTTAAACGCCTACAGAAAAATTTCAAGGAAAAATTCCCGGCAAAAAGTGGAAAAAAGAGAAAATGTTAGTAATATCCCCAATATCAAGATTGACAAAATGACCAACTAGGTCTACCAATCTCCCTACCTCCTTATGCGCAACACCTGGTTTCTCAGCCTTTACTTTGGCGAGTTCAGTCTGAGTGAAGATCATTGCGTATTTTTGGGTGTTAGTTTCACAATGTTCTGAGTGTGGGAGTTGCACCAATAAGCGGCTAAAACATGGGCAATCTCATATTAACCGCTGATGCGGTTATGAAGAAGATGCGAAAGAACGCGATTCAACGCGTGTAGGAATAGCCATAGAGCAACTTGGTACATAGCATTCACAATGCTCACCTTCATAAACCTATTGTAGGGAGTAATCTTCTTAACTAGAACGTAAAGTAGGATGAGCGAAACAAACAACGCGTTTTATATAGCTAGAAAGAGAGAAATCCAATATTACCTCCAGCAGACTTCTTAGCAACCTTTTCTTTGGCCATGGTATGAGAAAGTTAAGTGAGAAGAGTTTTAGGGGAAAAGGTGTTTTCTGGCAATAAAAAGACAGAGAGGTTAATAAGATGGTGGTGAGCTCCGAGAGACAAAAATATGAGCCAAAAAAAAAAAAAGAAACTTGGCGAGTGGGCCAGAATTTGCGCCGTCATGAACAAAGCTGACGTCGACTGATTACCAGTAGCCTAAGTCAGTCTCCCCCATTCGAAAAAAAGCAGCTTACCGCCTAAAATTAGGTTAAAGTAGCCTGCTGACAAAAAGGACCGAAGGCTTTATGTGGAAAGTTAGTTTGGAGACAAGAGATACTTTAATATTCTAGCGAAGGTTTTGCCTTTCGATCTTCCCAATCCCGACTTCAGCAGAACGCTCCGTGGCAGCCCAAGGCAAATCCCAAGCTTAAAAAAAAAGGCAAAGTTGCCAGAATCGCTCAGTCATGAATGTCACATGCACTATTAGCGGAGTTCAAATTTACTATCCCTTAATACACTTCTTAGTAACTTCACACAGTCTTAGCCCAAATTTTATCACTACCTACAATGACATTCACTGACCCGATGACTGAAGTGGATCTACATAATTTGTCATTCACAGAGACTGTCAATCCAAATTTAATATGTTGTATTTGTCATGCTCCGTTCGTAGAACCTATGGCATCTCCATGTGGGTCAGTATTGTTTGACAGCTCACCGTTGCCTTATTTCCATAGACTCCATCGTTCGACTAACAGCCTTTCCTTTAACCTCCCAGTCACATATTTTGCGAATCCTGTATATATCAAGCACTTGAAAGTGCTTCACAATGCCCTATAGATCGCTCACCTCTTGCATTATCGGACTTAAAAACAGCCGTTAAGATCATTCACAACATGGTGAATGAGCTTCAAGCTTATTGCCCTCGCGTGTCCTTTGGATGTAATCATGTTGGACAACGACAATTGATAGAGCACCATCTCAAAAATGACTGTCAATACACTCTGTTACCGTGTGAGCTAGAAGAATGCAGCGAGCTGATATTGAAAAAGGACATGAATTCACATGTCGAAACGTGCCGATATCGGATGTCAGAGTGCGTGATGTGCCGGAAGAAGATGAGGGCGTTCGAATTGGAGGTAAACATTCCAATCCACAGCGAACCAACCTATCTTCATCTTTTTCTTATTACTCTGCGTTTCAGGATCACCATGAACTATGTCCAGCAGAAATTGTCAAATGTCCACACTGTGAAGCAGTCAACGTGAGAAGTGATCACATGAAGCACCTAGACGAATGCCCGGAGAATCCAATACCTTGCACACTATCATCTTTTGGATGCAAATGGATTGGCCCCCGAAAAAATCTCACTATTACTCATCAAAAGGAGTGTGCATATGAAGGGATCAAAGATTACTTGTATCAACAGAAGCAACGAGAAGAAGGTCTTCGTGAAGAGCTAAACTACGCTAGAAGAGGCTTCGAATCGCTCAGCTCGCAGCTCGAAGGATTGACGAATCAAATATCGCATATGCAGGACTCATTATCGGCTATGTTTCCTTCCTACTTTCAGTCGCATAGATCTCAGAATATGTACAATGATGATGAACATATCACCGATCTGAACGATGTACCACTATCACCCCAAGAAATCATAATGTCGGACAACGAAAGACTCAAAAATGACATTGAGACCATCACGGCAAATATGGCATCTCTAGAATTGAAGCAGAACGTCGCCTTGATGACTGAAACGTTACGTATGCAGGAAGAAATGCAGAGTTTAAGAGCATTATGTCATGGACTTCGAATGCAGATGCATTATGTACTAATGGAACGACGAGGCAACGTTGGTGGACCAAGCACATCAGCAAATGGTGGCAACTCAACGCCAGGTGCGTCGAGTTCTACCAATCCACCTACAAATTCTATCACAGCCATTAATCGCATGCGCAATTGGATAGGTACGTGTCATTTTTTTTTTGTCGCGACACATTTGACTTGCAGACTGTTTAACCCAATTCGATTATGCAGATGGCACTGGTCCTAGACAAGAAACAAAATTGTAACTTAAATATACCCACTTCATTCCTACCACCATGAAGAACTCTACAAACGTATCAATAGATTTTTATGTAATAAAAAGCAACACAACCAACATTACTTTATCCGAATCACGTGTAATCCCTCTCCGTAGACCCTTAAGGGATCTATCCTTAAATAAACGGATGGACGCGCTTTTGGCCCTAATAACATACTGGGTATACAGTGCAAATGTCAAAAGTACTAGATCGACATCAATGTCGTGAATCTGAGAAGCCCACTATGAGAAATGGTATCAGATTCAACAAGAAGGACTTTGGCATGATACTTGCCATACTTGCCTTTAGCAGCTACGTCAGACTGTGGAACCTACCTTGGCCGTCGGCTGTAGTGTAAGCTTTCAATCATAAATACGCATGATTACAGGTTTCTTTGCACTAATACGTACTATATTTGGTGCTAGTTTTGATGAATCCAATGTTGGTAGATTTTATATCGATTATCTCAAGCATTCATTTTCCATTGACATTCACCCACCGGTATGTTACGTTTGAACCCATGGGACGGACAATGGATGTCAGGTATTTATAATGTTTCAGCTAGGGAAACTTCTGCTTGTGTTGGGCAGCTGGTCCACTAGATTCGATGGGCAGTTTGACTTCGAACAAATTGGAAGGTAACTTTCGTCATGAGTATCACTGGCCAGCACTATACACAAAATAACCATTGGAATTCTCATTTCACGAGTGTAGTTTATATGTTACTTCATTTGGTAGCACCGGTGTGCCTTATGCTCGGCTTAGAACCATCTGTGCCATTATGGGAGCTCTTGCCATCCCAATGGCATATTTGACTCTTCGATCAGCTGGATACACTAGAGCTGCGTCGGTCACAGCTGCACTTATGATTTGTTATGGTAATGATCAGTACGATATATGCTTACAGTAGACTTTCGCTGAATGCCCGATCTTGCAGAAAATGGTAATATAGCCATCAGCCGGTTCATTTCACTGGACAGCATGCTTTTGTGCTTCACAGCATTTACGACTATGACTTGGCTAAGATTTGAGAAGCTACAATCAAGGTAATATCATTGTTAGGTTAACTTTTGTAGAATATCTTGAACCACGTTCTGCCAGTTGACATGACCTACATGTTTTCTACTTGTAAAAGTCCTTTTACTGCTTCTTGGTGGTCTAATCTAATCATGGCAGGGTTGGGACTCGGACTTACCATCAGTACTAAATGGGTTGGACTTTTCACTGTTGGGTTCATCAGTTTGAGAGCATTGTCCCAGATATGGGCGCTGATCGGAAATCGTCAAACGTTCATAGTAAGCTACTCCGATAACAATATGCAGCTTGGTATGGGTATTTACTAATCTCCATTGATAGTCTTCTATTGTCAAACATATAATTTGCAGATCCATCGCTCTCCTTTTCATTCCTGCCGTGATCTATCTATCGATGTTTTGCTTGCATATCACCTTAATGACAGTCCACACCGATCAATCCAGAAATTTAATGTCTCGACCGTTCCAACATAGCCTCATCGGTGGCGAACACAATGGTACTGCGGCTTTGGTTACGAACAACACGTTGGTTCGCATTCGGCATTTTGCGACAAATGGTGGATTTCTTCACAGTCATATTCATTCATACCCTACAGGCAGTAAGCAACAACAGGTGACTTTAAATGGCAATCAAGATGAATACAACATGTGGTATATATCAAAATTACAGGATTCAAGTAACCACACCAACCTGATTCATAATGGTGATATTGTGCGATTTCAACACCTCCGGACTGGCCATTGGTTACATTCTCACAATCACCGCCCTCCAATGAGTAATGGTGACCACTACAATGAAGCGAGGTATATAGCACATTCATTATCTTATGTGCTTAAAATGTGCATTTAAATGTTGATCAATACTCTACATTGTAGTGCTTACGTTGCAGAAAATGATTGGTATAATCATTGGAAGGTAGAGATTGTCGATCATGACAAGTCAGACCCATCATCCAAGATGACGCTGAAGGCATTGCGTTCAAAGCTTCGGTTGGTACATGTTGGTACTAGATGTTCGCTAATGTCCAAGGATATGAAACTTCCAGATTGGGGGTTTTTCCAACAAGAAGTAGGTGATAGACTGGATGGTCAATCTAATAGGATATATTGTATCGCATGTCAACCATTTCCTTAATCGTCTACTTTCGAATTTGTCACTTCCAGGTATCGTGTGTGAAAGGAAAATCGAAGAATACTGTATGGTACATAGAAAATTCTTGGCCAGAATTAGGTAGGTAACGCCACCTTTTTCTGAAAGGTAAAATGTTATGACTAATTCGTTCTAAAAGACGATGAAGAGAGCAAAGATATTATCAACTATCCATCTATGAGCATATTTGAAAAGATCCGGGAAATACATACTGCAATGTGGAGAGCATTCAATGAAGTAGAATCACATCCTTATGAATCCAAACCGTAAGTGTTCTTGACTCTATTACTGCGCCAACGAAGAAAAACTTAATAAGGCCCGGATCTGGACAGATTCTTTTGGCTGATGCCGAGCCGCGGTATCGCCCTTTACAAAAGTGTTGACAGCCAATTCTACGTACTCGGAAATCCTGTCATATTCTATGGCACTACACTGGCCATTTTAGCTACTATTACAGGTTATGCAGTGCGGTTGGTCTTTGAAAAGCGAAAGGCTCATTTTGCGTTGGCGATACTTCCTTCGCATGTAGATCAAACTATTGCGTTCTTTTTCTATGGTTGGGCATGCCACTTCTTCCCTTACATCTTAATTTCCCAACCACTCTTTCTATCATACTACTTTCCCTCTTTGTATTTTGGTGTCCTTTTGGCCACTAGTCTGCTTGAAACTGGTGTCTTCTCGCTGAACATCCGGAAAAGATTGCTTGCTGTGATGCTTGTAAATGCGATGGTATACCAAGCTTATAGAACATTTGCGCCAATCACATACGGCATACCTTGGAATCGTGAGGCGTGTGAAGCTTCAAAGTGGCAACCTACTTGGGATTACGATTGCAACATGTGAGAAATTATTTTTTCGATGGCTTATACCCAATTACTAGGTATTAACCTTGTACTCAATGAAATTTTTACAGCTATAAGTATACAAATGGAATGCCGCCATCCGACCATTCGGATCTGATTTCTATTATCCGCGATACTGCCGTCAATTATATTTTCCGGTGGTAGGAAGGACTTGGGGACTATAACAGACTTCTCCAGGTAAGTGTAACTTGATGTTAGACAACAGCAAGTGGGATTTATCAATGGATGACTGACACATGTCTACCAGTTGTGAATTTGAGTCTCAGTCGTTCTATTGTGCGCCATCCATCTTCTGCCTTCTCATCAAGATCAACTGACCGGCACAGACTTTCACAGCCATTTTACCTTTTGAAACTACACAGATTAATTGAAATCTACAATATAGGTAAAATGAATAAATAAAGCAGTGGAACTTAATATTCAGTGCTTCCATCATGATTCTTCTCGATATCCACTGCCCCTCTTTCCCAATGTCCGCTAAACCCAATAAAAAGCGTTCATTTTTGGAAACTTGGCTGCATGTACAACTAGATATGATCTTATAAAGTGTTATATTACGAGTGATTCGCTAGATCATATTGGCGCTTTACAGTTAAAATACATATTACTTGAACCTTGGAAAAGTATTTGTAAGGCATATTCTATATACGGTACTACGAAGCCTGAATGGACTAAGTAATAGAAATTGGTGGCTGAACGGTACACTTAAAAGAGGTGAGAATCGGTAGCTGTGCACAGTGCCTTTGTACTACATCCAAATGTGGGGAATACGGTGTTTTCGTACATCTTCATCAACAGAGTATTATATTTTTCCTCTTCCACACATGTGCTGAACCATCTGAAATTTCTTCTTATTCTACTTGTCCTTTTTTTCCCTTCGTGAATCGGCAGTTCTTTCAACATGAAGCAGTTATTCGGAGCTGCGACACTCACATCATTCATCATCCATCTCACAAGCATATTTGATGGTACACTAGCTGACGTATCATCTTCTGTATCATTTTCAACACAATCTCTCAGCCTCCCCACTGCATCAATTACCTCAACTCAAGGTAATATATCGCATGATCTTAAAACACTTGTAGACCTTGTAGCTAATCAGTTCCACTTATTCAGCATCAGCAATTCCATCAAATCAATGCCAGACTTATCCTTCAACTGGTGTGTGTTCGGTAAGGTCAACGAAGGATACGTGAATATATTATCTATTTGCCACGCTCACCAATCGATGTCGATTGATTATCATATTCTCAGAGCTATATAAATTATTCAGTATACATGAACAATGTATCGGTCAAAATTACCGAAATCATGTTAGAAGAACTGAAATATCTATCAAACAATCTCAGTTCAGTGAATCCACAGTGTGTGGACAATATGTACCGATTCCAATGTAGTCAAATGTATGCAAAATGCGATACTAGCTTATCAGGTATGTCCATAAGAGTTAAACGTTTAGACGGCAACTTTGCTGACCTTGAATTTTTATGTTGTAGGCCAAACAACCGTATGGCCAGCTTGTTTATCTACTTGCAATCAAGTACTGCAAACTTGTACGCAGACACTGACCTCACTAGGATATTCTGGTTCATTACCAAACTGCAGTACTCCTTCGTATATATCTCATCTCGCACCAGCAAGTGACGGTAAATGTAACAACATAACCTCGCAAGGTAACCTCCATAATTGAATTTTCATTGGCATATTAATCATATAGCAGGTCGCCTGTGGCAATCTATACTTAGTATTTCATTATCTTTTTAGAGAATGCAATTATTTCTAATGCCAGTGCCATTTCACTACCCGCCGGATATATATTTACGGAGTGCCCTGCTCCGTTTTTAAAAGATCCTCTCGCACAATCTGGTACCAATAACTCTGTCAGTCCAAGTACATGCGAATACGGTTGCTGTATTCCTTGTCCTGTGCAAGATTATCTATACCCTGTAGGATGGACTCAGAAAGGATTTTTGGCAACAAATGTTATACGAACAATTTCTATGGCATGCGCATTATTCCTAGTCATCAGCTTCGCTATTCTCCCCGACAAACGAACGCATCCATCTCTTCTTATATTTGAATTCGTAATTGCACTATTCTTGTATAATGGATCTATATTGTTTTCCCTAGGAAATCCAAAACGCTTACAATGTTCCACTGAGATCGTGAACAGCACTCAAGAGAATAATCTACTTTGTGCCGTACAAGGTAACGTCATTGATGATATGTGATTCCTAAATGATTGGACCATCGACCATTAATTCTTCATTTCCAAATACAGGTGGCATCCTCATATACAGCACGCTAGCCATGGCTTTGTGGGTCAGTGCGGTGATTATTAATTTGCATCTTCACACCGTGTGGAACTCCAAATTCTTGGTCAACAAGTATATAGTGCTGAATATTATCTGTTGGGGTGGACCTTTGATTGTCACAGCCATAACGCTGGCATATCACCAAGTCAGATTCGAATTTGCCAATTTATGTTTGGTTTCAGCCGATTGGATCCACCGACTATTTTTTGATCCCCTTGCCGCAATTATCCTTCCAAGCTGTGTACTGCACTTGGCAACCTTCTTCCATATTGCAAGAGTAAGTACAGAGCTAGTCCAAAAATATCCTGGACGATTCTCTAACCCGTTTGGTTCAGGTTTCTATGAAGGAGAGTTCAGAGTTTGAAATGTCAGCCCAAAGAAGTGTTGGTACCAACTCTCAATTAAGCCGACCAGCCATTTCACATCGTCGACATGTAGTAACGGCCGTAAAGATCCAATGGCGTGCACTTTTGCTAGCTTTTACTGCACTGATTGCGTTTTTGTTTTATTGGGTAGGTTACATATTGGTTTAAGTTCGTGTTGAACAAGCTATTTATCCTTCGATCACTGTAGATCTTTTACCTGATCCAATTTCCCAAGCTGGCCGATCTTCAAAATAACAAAGAAGCTGTGGCAGAATGGGTTACCTGTATGATGACAAAGCAAGATCAAAATTATTGCGCAAATGTCATCAGTGGTAGTTTACCACCCTTTCCAGTTATGATCTTAGCAGAAACCTTGATCTCTTTGATCGGAATTGTAGTGTTCATCATTTTCGGAAAACGGTCGTTATGGCGTGAATGGAATGACTGGATCTATGAAATGCGCATGCGATTTAGGACTACGAAACGGCAATACCCAAAAAGTGATGATCAATTCTTAGCATTGTAATATCTTATTCCATATCATTGGTAGTTTTCTTTAGCATTATTTTAAAAACTTTATTATAACAACTTATAAAATTCATGTATAAATCAGAAAATATTGTAGTTTGCTTTCACTTAATGTAATTGGGTGTTGGAAAGCGTACTTTAAGATAAAAAGTGGGGAGGTGTGGCTGATAAAAACCAAAACACATAACAAAACAAAATTACAAGAACTGGAGTATACTAATTACTTTTGGACGGCTGATCGACATTTGGCCCTCTTTTCTTCATACTGTTGGACGGCTTCTTCCGATACCATTGCTACAAAACACGAGATATTGTTAGAATCTCAACTGCATCATACCAATGAACAATTGTAGCGCTACTTACTTCCAAGCCATTTATCCCAGCAAATGAAAAACGGTTGGGAATAGTTCGTTTTGATACCAAATTGTTGATGGTGGATATCATGGCTGTAAATAAAAGGATTACATGGTCAACTTTTTATCCATGAATCAAATTCTCACAAATCAATCTACTAACACGTGGAAGTCCTATACTTACTAAACAACATTGTTACCGAAGAAAAATTGTAAAGGATCCCAGGGGAAGGCATATCCACAATGATCGTCGACTGACGGAAAAACATATCGGATAGTCAGTTAACATTGCAAAATACTCAGATCTAGGTAATAAAACACGTGGCTCACCTGTTTTCAAACTGGCGAACGTGAAAAATATCAAGCCCATACGAGGAGACATTCCGGACACAGAGAAGGCAAGCGTAGCGCCAACTGAATCCAACAAAAAACCTTCTAATGGGTGGTTATAGAGTGCTCCAAAGGCGTAAGTCACATAAAGGCGATGATGATGCGAGTGGATATGTTTGTATAGGAACTTGTTTTGGTGGAAAAGTCGGTGTAGGAAGTATTGGTGGGTGTCGAGAATAAACCTAAACAGAGTTACAAGTTCAGTTTATGGTCCAAAAGTCCACAAAGTAACTTCTGCAACACTTACATGGCAACAAAAAACTGTAAAGCAGGAACCACCACCCAATAAGCAGCATAAGCCAGCCATAGAACACCTCCATCAGTTACATAGGATTGGCTGAAGGCGAGCATAGGTTCTAGGTATCGATGAATGTTTTGCGCATATAGTTTGAGCATGAGCTTGTGATTGATAGCGGTAGGTTCCTCCGATGGTAGGACCATGATACCCAAAATCGTCTGAAGAGTTTGCTGAACAAGGACCATTCGCAGCACTTCGTACAAGGAGACTTTGTTCTTCGTTTCCATTTCCTCCAAAGTGTGTATACGGTATTTCTCGAAGAATGGAAGTTCGGCTTTCATGATAAAGTGAAAAGTGATGCTATATATCCAATAGGCGACGATGGGCATCACAACAGCTAATGCCTCGTCCGACATGTAAGATATTAACCGATGTGGAGCTGCGACATTGGATTCCGCAGCCGAGGTGTTTGAAAACGCTGCAGTTGCGTTAGACATTGTCTTCTGAACAGCACTGTCAAAAACTCGCTTGGAAGCGATATAAAGGAGAAGATTGCGGCTAGCTTTTACTGCAAGCTGTAGAAAGAATGGAAGGTTGAATGCAGCCAGTCAGAGGATTGAGTTAGTTGCCAGGCAAACTTTTTTTTTTTTTTCCAATCGCCGCCAATCAATTTGCCCTTACAGGCGTTATTGATTCTCAGCCGATGACTGTATCAAATCTCTGGTCTCACAGTTGAAAATACTGCAACTCTAATGAAACAATAAACTGAATCCTATTCAATTTGTGGTATCATCAATGGTCTAAGTGATTCACTTATGTCATATGTCAGGATTGAAATTTTTACACAGATTATGGGATGATTTTTCCTCGAATCGAACACAACTGCGACGAAGTTGAGAAAATACGATGATATTTGATTGCCTATGCGTCTGGAGACACACAATCATTTCGTTCAAAGTCCATATCTCTGAGATTGAGGTGATATAGTTTTGAAATCTATTGTTGCAGCTCCTGGAACTATCATCCACAGAGAAAGGTAATTAACATTCGCCAACGAATAATACCGTTTAAATTAAACCTTACATGCAAGGTTGGATAAACATTTCATTCTAGGTCTGAAATCTGTAAACGTTAGTTCATTCCAGGGGCGCTACCTTAACAGGCACACAAAAAGAGTACAATCAGGACACTGTTGCAAATTTAGCCTTACCGGGAAAAAATTTCTTGCTTTCGCCTTCGCCACACGAGACTTGGCCCAAGATTGAATCGGTATTGCAAGTCAAGTCGATCGCAACAAAACTTTAACGAACTAAGCTCAGTTACTGCCCCGAAAGTCAGAAAACACTCCTTTTGCTTACGGTACACTCGCTTGTTCCGCCATTCACCATGTTAGGTACAGAATGCGAACAATAGTAGGAATGGACAAAAAGGATAATGAGGAAATTCTGATGGTCATTAACACAGGCAATCCAGGATTAGCGAAATATATACAATAACCTGATGTTTCAGAATGGTTTAAATATCTGCAATCAAAGAACGGAGTAACGTTCTGCCACTTTCCGTAGATCCCTCCACTCAGAGGTGCTCAGAGCTAAATGGGCTCAGTAATCAATGTCCGTTTCTTTGGACAACTGATTCTATTCACGTCGTACTGGTGCAACAACATTCATGCACAGACAATTAATCTCAGTGCCACTGCTTGATACGGATAGGCCATCTGTTAGGCTCTTATCGCGAAACTGAACACTAAACATCTAGCGAAGGAGAAATCTACCTGCCCACTGTGTCGCATCAAGAGATATGGCCAGCGCAGATATCCACGGCACTAAATTTCACAATAATAGCAAAAGATATTTCGAGTTCGTCACAGGTCAAGAAGGGATTGTCCGGAATGCAGAAGATCCAAGGACTGCTAGACTGCATGAAATCAAGTGACTGGTTGGACTTGATCTTCATGGAATGGTCTGGTTTTCAACACGTTGTTAAAGAGCACACACGCCAGTTAGAGCGTTTTTCTACTATTACTACACCAGTCATTCTCTTTTATATTACGGTAAATGGTGCTACTGTCGATCACCAAACCTCACGATATAGAAGCTGTGGTATCTCTCACTTGTTGTATCATTGTCATCGTGTGTCTGTTATTTGCCTGTTCATTATACCCCTTCGCACCACGCACGTTTTTGTTCATGATGTTTCACGTAATAAACTCCTCACCAGAAATCCATCGCTCATCAGAAGACGGTCGTAACTCGGTGTACAACCGTCTTCTGAGTTGTGACACATCATCCAAAGTCGTGGCAATTGGTGTCGAACAAAGGCTACTTTTGTTCTCATGGGGGGATTTCGGTTGTAATATCGATTGCGTTCGTTTTGGTCTATTGTACAAGATCTGTTTCCACATAATATAGCTCATGTTTGTCTGCGATCTTGTTGTAGATAGTAAGATTTCTGATCATTCTAGCACAGAACTCTCTATGTCAGCAATGAATATCACGGCTCGCAAAAAATAATAATTGCTGACTCTTTGGAAGGCTTTGGGAAGACTGGTTATCTATGTACTCTGCTTTTCAACCCACTGATAAACATTCTGTTCTAAATAGCAACCTTCATGAATATTCTCATGTCATGCAAGATTTTACCGCCAATTCAACCCTCTGAGATGTTACCATCTTGAAGACTTCACTTTCTAATTCCGGTAATCAAGCATGTTCTTCAGTCCCACCACTCTGCCTCTTCAACTCATCCGCGGCATCGCGTCTCCCGCTCGACCATGTGAGTCGTGTTTTCCCCGCGTTATTCCAGTGCTGAAGGTGGGGTTAGTGGCTCCAAGTAAGATGGAATAACCTTCACTGTCATCACATTTTTATTCCCAGAACTCAAAGATGATGTTTATACACGTGTATTACTTGAAACGGTTGGATTAAATCAGTACCAAAAAAAATCTTTATAGTTTACCTTACTCTCGAATAGTTGATATTCATCTACAATGCTTTAAATATCCATGTGTGGGAAAGAAACACTTGCTTTTAATTCCGTGTTACATTCAAGATTTTACTGCCGATTCCCCGGTCCTCGTGGCCTTCAAGCACATTTATAAATGATTGCACGACATAACCCGTAAGATAATTCAGCTCTGGTCCGTCTACTCATTCATTATTTACCCATGAGAGCAGTTGCATTCCTTTCTGCTTTCGTTCTTCTTGGGCAATTTGTTCAAGGTAGCACAGTAACGTCTTCCTCAGCAAGCAGTTATCTGACCAAGGAAGATCCCATTGCCTTTCAACGCATTCTAGACAACATCGGCCCTAATCTTGGAGCTAAAGATGGTATTGTCGTTGCGTCTCCAAATACTGAGAATCCTGATTACCTCTACACATGGACTCGTGATGCCGCGTTGACTATGAAATCTTTGATCGAGCGACTGGTCGCGAATAAAGAAACCAGTCTCATTCCCACTATAGAGGCGTACATTAAGGTTCAATTAACTTTGCAACACATTGACAACTTGTCTGGTAACTTTAGTGACCTCAGTGGCCTTGGAGAACCCAAGTTCGAAATCAATGCAACTGAATTTACTGGTGACTGGGGTAGACCTCAGCGTGATGGTATGTATAGGGTATACTCGTTGATGCTTTATTTGTGTGTCTTTATTGCTAGCATTATATACTGACTCTCATTCCCATACATCGAACCATTAGGTCCCGCATTGCGTGCCACTGCGCTCGTTGCCTACGGCAAGTACGCTCAGAAGCATGGCAATAGCAAGTTTGTTAATGACAGCCTCTGGCCCGTCCTCAAGAATGACCTTGACTATGTGACAAAGTATTGGAATCTGACTGGTTTCGATCTTTGGGAAGAAACGAACGGCTCTAGCTTCTTCACTATTAGTGCTTCCCACCGCGCCTTGTTTGAAGGTGCCGCCTTTGCGTCATCTATTGGTCATAGTAACAGTTCGTACTTAACTCAGGCAACGAACATCTTGTGTTTTCTCCAATCTTTCTGGGACTCTGACTCTAATGTCATTAACGCTGATGTTGCTAATGGTAAACTCTTGCGAAACCTAGACAGCGGAACCACTGCCGGTATTATTCATGGATTTGATGCTGATGCTGGATGTGATGCTATTACTTTCCAACCCTGCTCAGATCGAGCTTTGGCTCATCATTACGCTTTGGTTAATGCGTTTCGTGGCTATTATCCCATCAATAATGGAAAAACTAGCAGCGAAGCTGTTGCTCTTGGTCGATATCTTAATGATGTTTATATGAATGGAAATCCCTGGTAAGACTGACCATTTTCAATGATATTATAACTTGGTATGGAAATTTTTTTTTGATAGATATTTTGATAGGTACTTGACCACCTTGGCAGCAGCTGAACAGCTTTATGACGCGATCTACGTTTGGAAGAAACAAGGACAGCTTGAAATTACTACTGTCTCCAAGGACTTTTTCAATCAATTTGGATCATTCACTACTGGAAAGTACAAGTCCAGCTCTTCCACTTTCAAGAAGATCGTATCTGCGGTCTCCGCATATGCCGATGGATTCGTTGACATGGTAGCAAAGTACACTCCATCTAATGGTCGTCTGTCAGAACAATTCTCAGGATGGAATGGCACAGCTACCAGCGCTAAGGATCTCACTTGGTCATATGCTTCGGCTATAACCACAAAGGCTGCAAAAGATGGCAAGGTTCCTGATTCCTGGGGTGCTAGCAAAGTCACTTCTCCCAAGGGCAGCTGCAAACCTGGTCCGGTACATGTCGTTCCTAACGATATTATTAGTGTTAAGTTCGTTGCCACTGACACTGAATTGACAAGTTTCGGTTCGGTAAGTATATATAAACTTACAATGATTCCTATCTATTTGATCTGTTTCTAATTTTTTCAACTTGCTACGCCAAACAAAGAGTTCAATTTACGTTGTCGGAAGTATTCCCGAACTTGGCTCATGGTCTACCAGCGCGGCAGTTCGCTTGCTAGGAGAACCTGATACGTGAGTTGAAAAATATTAAAGCGTGTGGATGATGCTTTAGTTTGGGTTGCATGATCTCATTTCTAATGTGTCCATTATGCTTTCAGTTACGGTGTCTATTCTACGACTATCAAATTGCCTCCTAACACAAGCTTCGAATACAAGTATATCGAGAAATTGGACTGTGAACAAGCCCCAGTTACATGGGAAAACTACCCTGGTGGTGGTAACAGAGAAGGAACGACCCCAGCATCAGGATCCCTCACTTATCCTACAGCAACTTTTGAACATTAAGATCTCCATAAATGCATCACCCATTTGTTTGGAGAACCGAGAAACTTTTCTGCATATTATTTGAAATTGCGAAAAGGAAAAATAATAATGAGCGTTTTCTGTAATAAATATAATTATAATTGAGTACGGCCGCATGCACGTTGGATGATTTTGCACCTTTGTGAACTGGGAGATTAGATCGACAAGTACCTACTCCAATTTTTGGCAGTTGATTTTAAAAGATATCAAATTGCAAGCGTGATACCGTCTTGGTGGTGTTTCTAAATAGAGTTTCATTCAATGAATGGTGTTACAGAAGGATGGCTGTAATTGCCTTTAACGCCTATTTACATGCACAAGACCAAGCTTTACTACTGGCTATTTTTGATCAACAACATCAAGGTATTTATTTAATTGGGTAGTGAGCGAAATGAGTATGACGATGATCGCTGCTTGATTAACCTTTTCAAATATTGATACCATACCATTGTGGGTAACAGCTGTTGTTGATATGTTATAATCAATGGATTAAGAGCCTGGCAAATCAACCACGACATTAAGACAGCCCATTAAATAACCTGCACAGAGAGAAACTATCAGTCAGTATAATGCGTAAAATTAACATTGTTTGTGTCGTATTAAACTCAACATCCCTTCCATACATTTGCGTGAGCTGTTTCACACCACAAGAGACCGTCCAAATACACCTTCCCATCTCGTCAAGGAAAAATAGAGAAACAAAATAGCGAGATGCCAGTTTCTCCGCAAACACATTGTCAGCTGTTCCAGCCAATTGCTATAGTGCTTGCACAAGCTAATTTTATTCATGACGAAGATAACTCTCGTGATTGTCATAATCACATTACGTGGCGGCAAAGGCGGGTATATATAAAATTTGAAGAAAGTTGACGAGCATACAATTTGTCAAAGCAAATTTACCAAAGGCTAGTGATAAACAAAACTTTCTTTTACGATTGTTTTCTCCCGATGGAACAAGGCAAATAGTAACAAGTAGACCGACTGTAACAAACGGAAAAACTGGGATTTTGGGTCATTATCCGAATCTTATCCTCCTCGAAGAAACTCGTTAGTTAAAATTGAAATTTGAACTCTAATAAAAGGAAAGTTTTGAAGTCCCACTTTAATTCTGGTAAATCAGCTCCCCACCCCTTTTCGATCTCATTACACTCCCAAGGCAAATCCATTTACTGGATTGTCTGCAGTTGAGTTTTGTCTTTAAGGGCGAGACAGTTCTTAATTTTGTATACTACCTCCTGAACCCCGTACACTCCTTATTCCCGTATTCATTCTTTTCTACGGTATATATTGTCGTTTAGCACTTGCTTTATTGTTGTTCAATTTGAACGGCAGTTGACTTGATTTGTGCTTATTCCTTATCCTTTCATTTCTCAAAAACTCATTTGAATATCTGCATCAGCATATTTAACAACAGTTATTTTTCTTACATATTCATTATTTATTGATTGATCTTGTAGCAACTACGGCAAAGATTATCAACAAGATGTATGAGCTAGAAAGTCGGTCATACTCACTACTTCACGGCAACATATGGAGCAATATGATTGACCTGATTGCTTGCATACAAGGTCATATGTTTTGGATATACTCAGCAATGTTCTGTTTATGGGAGGAATCCTATAATCATCCTGTACACCCTTTAGATAATGTGAAAATCTCATCAACGGCCATAATGCCATCAAAGCCGGCAGCAGAATCCAAAAGAAGTTCAGATCAAACTAGTAAACCAAAATCAATCCATCCAAAGGCAACCATTGATGTACCAAAAGCGCCACGATCAATAGGCCGTTCGCATGATAGTACTAGTACTCCATGTCTTCGCAACGCATCGGACCATAAATCCAAAGCACCAATTCCAGCAGATTCGACTGCTGTTTATCAACGTAAAAAACGCGATCAATGGCAAACAACCATATCCCAAATGATGAAACGGCGAGAA
Organism: Umbelopsis sp. PMI_123; assembly: GCA_021235465.1. Lineage (NCBI taxonomy): Eukaryota > Fungi > Mucoromycota > Umbelopsidomycetes > Umbelopsidales > Umbelopsidaceae > Umbelopsis > Umbelopsis sp. PMI_123. Next base: position 284,190 of record JAJSME010000011.1, on the reverse strand, counting down.
CCAAAGAATCAAGTAAGCTCGTTGCAGAAAATAAGATTATCAACTTCCACACCACACCTGCCTGGATCCTATCAAGCTGAAAGCTTGCAAGTGCCATATAAAATCCCTCGTCGATCTACAGCACCATCGGTTCCGCGAATGAATGATTGGCGGCCATCAATTCATGAAGAGAGACATGGTATTACCAAACCTCCAAAATGGTGGTGGAAAATGACTATGGGGCCATGGAAGCGTCGGAACAGTGCTTAAAATTTGCTCTAATGCTAAGCCAGAAGGGCCATGTAAATTATATGATATGTTGTAGCTGCCAAACTTATAAAACGTATATACGTACGAAAAAAATAAATTTCACACAACCTTGATTTCTATAGAATTCGAGCATGGTATAGATACCAACTTCTGAAAATAAAGCTGTTTGAAGCAATGCGTAAACTGAATTCTGAAGGGATGGTGACTGAAAGTGGTAATGTTATGATGGTGATCATTTTTAGGCAAATCGGTGTTTTATATTTTCTTCCATCAGTTTTCTTGGTAATTCTTGGCTTCACTTATCCCTTTGACACTCATAATTGTGTTGTATTTTCGTCAACTAGGCACCATAGTGTCCATTATATCCAGTCTAGAATTCAATGTTCTTACCTTATCTTGCTCTTCTCTCGGTCGCACTATTCGTCCTGGCGGCTACCGCAGCGCCGACAAACTCAACAGTTCCTCACCGCCAATATGCACAGTTTCATTCACTTAAAAAGCGAGACGATTTGCTACCATCGCAGTTACCAGCAGGATTGGCAACTGTTCCTCTTCCAAATAACATGGAAGTAACTGTGTTATTTACTCAGTTTCCAACATACGTTACTTACACCGTAACTTTGTTTCCGAACGGGATTCCATTACCAGCCGACGGATCCCTTTGCCTCTCTTGGGCTGTCGGTCTCCCCGGCTTATACATAGACTCGACACATCAATGCAACTTCCCCAGTAGCCAGACTTGTCTCAGCGGAGTTCCCATCAACCCGTGCGCAACATCGTACTCTCTAAATCTCACCAACAGTTGCAACCCAGTGGAATATTTGTCTGGTAAGTAGAAGAAGCAGATGCTGTGGACAACTAATAGAACTTGTGACGTATATCGTGCTACATAAGCTTACAAATATACATATTCCTACAGGATCAATGAATCTAGCCGGGGCGACCTATAGTGTTCCCACCCCACTTGTCAGTATCAATAGCACCAATCTACAAGTTTCGTCTGGAGCATCCAATAGCATTGCTGGAAAATCTGTTCTTATTTCGTATTCACATTATAAGAATGGAACAGGTAGTGCTATAGAACAAGACTTGCGCTGTGCAGATGTATACTTGGGCAATGGCACTGCGAATAATTTTACCTATTCTAACACCAATGGGCAAACTGGGCCCTCAAATGGGACCATTACTATTACAACCAACAACACCAGTCATCTACTTCTAGATATGTCATACCTTATATCTGCTGTTCTAGCATCATTATTATTATTATTATTTTCCGCATAATCTGGAAACCAAAAACAATGATTTGGAGGCGATTTTTCGCCACTCCAATTTTTTCATCGGAGTTTGAGGTAGTTGAGCAAACCAGTTGTCCGTGCAGAAATTGTTGAAAATTAGAAAATCTATGCTTGGGTGACACTAGCCTGTCTACTCTTTGTCACCTTCTTTCGCTCCTTGACATCACCCCCAACCTCAATTGCAGTCTCCTTCCTTAATTTACCTAATCTGCAACCACCATTCCAGGAATGCAAGCGTAAGTCAGCGAGAGATGAGACTTCAACATGCCATATTTCACGTCATCGGTTCGTTCAGCTAAAACTTGAACATTTTTTTTTCTTGCCTCTTTTTGGTCTGTTTGCTTTAACCTACCCTTTCACTACACCCTATCTGTTTTCGTCTCGTTTTCGGTGACCAATCCTGAATCGACCATACATTCTCCGTTTGTACGACCGTCATTTGCTCCATAAAATAATCTACTTTATGTTACAATGTGCTTTGGCTTCCCATTCGCCGAAATGCTATGCACCAGATACACCAAACACGCTCATTTAATCAATAATTGCTATCCGGTCAAAGAAGGCGAAAATGGCCCAAAGTCTTCCGAGCTTAGCTACTTGACTTTCTATGCTAGCTCTCGTCCCGCCAAACTTACCAAAGTGGGCACGTTTCTCGAGAAGAAAGTAGAGAGGGATATTGCCAAAGGCCGTAAGCAGTTAAGTTATCCACCATATTCCGCCCATTGATGAAATCCAATTTCCACCCCAATCTAACTGAAGTAAACCACCCATGTTCAACACAGAAACAATCAAGTTTCTTTGGATATCATTAAAGCTCTCATCCAATCCTGCCATCGAGATTTGAATTTGTTTTCAAAATATGTTGTAGACATCCTGGAGATGATTCTAGGTACTAGGGATTTAGACTTGATCGATATTGCGTGCGGAACAGTAAGTGGAATAAGTGCTCTTGACTTTTATCACCTCCATCTAATAGAGATCAACTCATCAATGATGGCTCTTTCATTCTCTTTCGCCATCTAGTTTGTTATATTTTGCACTTACCATGATGGCAGTACTCTGGTTGTCGATCCTGAGTTTACCTCCAAATATGAAAGCCTCGTACGCAAGTTTGCTCAGTTTTGCCAATATGAGAACGGTGACAACACAGTGAAACTCAAGTGCGTACACACCGAAACTGCTCCATTTTTGCATCTGTGCTACATTTTCTGCTGACCTTAGTCTAACTCTAATTCTTGAATTCCAGTCTTCGTTATATCGGTCATCGTGGTCTTCAAGGAGCAGTAACCAGTGAGGCGCTCCATGCCTCAGATTTTAATACCCAATTATCAATTATACTACCTCCAATTCTGGACAGCTTGTCGACCTCTCAAACCTCTTTAGCCAGCTTGGCCGACAATGAAGAAGGCTCTATCGATATTCGCCAATCAGCTTTGGATAGGAAGTTGACAGAACTGGATGTCGTTAAGCTTGCTTTGCAAAATCTGCAGCACTTATTCCGAGCTATTCGTGGATCGAGTGTTCGTCAGGCTCTCGTTCCATATTTTGAGTATGGTTTCTTTTTTTTTTTTTTGACTCTATTTCCATTTTCTGATAACATGTGATTACTGTAGGTTTTTAGACAGGAATGGGTGCTGGTGGCCTACCACTTTTGCTGTTAGCGTAACCGAAATCATGTTACAAGCTCTGCAGGTTCGGATATTCGCAAACACTGTATTCTTGGTATACCATTTCAACTCACACATTGTCACATTTGTATAGCCTCAATACCGTTACATTCTGGTATCTGAGCTTCTGCAATACCTGGACAACGTTCCGATCGGAAATCAAAATGAAAATGCCACCCCAAAGCAGGCCAGCCTTGTATCCATGTTGCATTCTGCATTGAATTCAGATCTACCGTTAGTGGGAATATCAGTCATGGAGATTTTGAATACAGCATTTAACTATCTAGTGAAAAGTATCAAGCATAGGCCCGACAGTCACATTATCCCCAACAAAACAGATGACAGTCAATACAATTATGCTGTCTATAATGGTTTGACCCATTCTATATCGGGTCTGGCTAAACATATATATTATGCTAACCAAGTCAACGACATAATTGGCTATATCGTGGCCAAACTACGGCCACAGACGACTCTTAAGGATGTTGATGGCATATCTATTGCAAGATACAGACAATCTCTACTTCAGTGTCTTACCCTCGTTGTCGAAAAATGCTCAAATGAAGTCGAACAATCTGTGGCAAAACCACTTATAGCTTTGGATGTCTTAATTCCTGCTCTTGGATTGCTTAGCGACAATGAAGAAGGTTCGTCATGCAGCATTATCGCGTAATTAGATACTAGAACGCCTGCTGAGCTCTTTTCTCATTGTATAATATACAGATACAAGACGACAATTTGCAGATGCGATCGGAGTCTTCATTCAGCGTTGTGCGTCATGGACTGGTGAACAGTATGTATAGTGCGGTTATCGATTTTGAATTAGTTTTCTGATCTCATATGCAGGTTTTTAATTGGTGTTCAACTTTCCAGACCCTCACTGCGTACTCCGTCAACTCGAACCTTGATTAGCTCGAATAAGAGCAAGGAGCGGAGCGAATCAATGTTCATCAATAGTGTCCACTCTGCTATTGTGGAATGGATCCAAGTACCTAATCTAACACCGCGCGATATCGTAGGCACCTTTCAAGTCATGCAGGCTTTGTCCGCCAATTTCGGTACAAATGCTACCATCCGTGGCCTTCCTCTTATTTTCAAACTACAAAGTCTCGCTCAAGAAGATTTCATTCAGGATATACCAAGACAACGACCAGTCGCTCAAGTGACGGTTATGTGGGTCCAGGAAATCAGCAGAATTCACAATATACAGAATTTGCCCGAGTATTCGCTAAAAGTCAAAGAAGCAAAGATTAGAGATGGCGAATGGTCTCATAAATTGGATGTGGAAGCCATACTTGAAAAGAAAGAAGTTCCGACTACCCTTGCTGGCTTGAATGATGAAGAGAAGTCTGCTTTAAATGCTGTAAACCACTGGTTGGATCGACATAGTGTTGTAGCTAATCTAATGGAGGACCACTCACTCCGTGAACCGAACGACTCTCATGGTCTGGACTTGGAGAGCAAATTGTATGCTGAGTGGAACACCATCAATTTATGTAAGTGAATCCCGGGCACCTGTTATGAAAAGATAACATAGTACTGACCTGTGTAATACACAGTGAACGAAAAATCTTATCGTGTGCAGAAGGGTCCAGAGCTTGATATGAAGCCCCGTTTAGCCACCTCTTTGAACGTCAAGATTGATGTAAGTATTCGAATTGGTTATTGGGCTTATAACTCTGTTATCGCAAGTCTGACTTTTGTCCATCACACTTAACACTAGTCTGAACAAAACGGAGCCCCTCGCCCGCACGTCAATGTAGAAAACTTGCGAGATGCATTGAGTATGTATCAAATTTGATGATGATGGTGCTTGTATAGATCAATTGAATGTCGGCTGACCGCTTGTTATCTAGCTCATCAACTTGACTCTAGTGATCATGAGAATGATTCTGTTAACAGTGTCCCTCTTGCCAACATTGGTAAAAGACCTCATGAAGCACGAGGAGATTTGAATACCTTCCTTAATGCATTAACGCTCAACTCAAATGCTATGAGGTAAGTCATTGTCTGTGAAGAGAACGGGAACGGTAGGGTAGAGAAGCTTTATCAGTAACAATTCCATTTTTCTTATCTATTATAGTAGTAGCTCTTCCCTCGTCAATCCTCCATATTAAATGGCATTCCTTTCTAAGAATTGTAACTTGTATGCTGTTATTGCGTAAGTAGTTATGGCAATAATCTATCACAAATAATGAAGTTGTATGGTAATAAAATTAAAAAGTACACTACACTACCTGGGCAACTCTCTTATTATAAATGCCAAAAAGCTAAATGATTAGTGTGATTGCTTCCCAACTTAGTTTGATTGCGAACGTATAATACATTCAATCCACAGGCACTTATTTATTGCTTGATTCTGTTGGTTGTTAACGTTGCTGTTCCGAGGAAAGCGCATACGTTGAAACTTTGTAAGTGCTGATTGGCTGGCTGGAATTGGCTGGAGTATTACCATTCCAAGAATACCACCAAAACTCTCGAACCGTCCCTTGTTCTCCATGACACAAGTAAGCCCACGATCGCGTGGCAACGGCAAAGCAGCGCTCAAAGAGAAAGCAGTAGAGCTTTATGAGGCTTTGCTTCGCGTGAGTTTCTTCAACATTACTAGACATGACATATCATATGCAAGCTCAGCGGTTTAATGATGGACTCTTAGGGCGAAGAACCATTCAAGGATGACCCGCAATTTTGGTCATCGCTATTTCTACTCAAAGTAAAGCGAAAGTTTTTATACACCCTCGTTCATGACAAGTCCGAAGAGCATCTTTTATCGGTTCGAGACAATATTTCAACCATTTTTGTACAGTGTGCTGAAGTCATGAATCAACCTGCCGACGGACTCATGGATATTTTACGACAGACAAACGCTACCATTGCATTGACATGTATACTGCGTGCTATCTTTACAAAATCGCGGTTCACGAATTTTAGTTTTGATGTCGTCAACTTGCTTACACGTCTCCAAAATGCTGATGAGCGCTTCGGTAAATTGGAAACTGGCATTGAATTATGCCTTTCTCGGAATCATGATCCCGAATCGTCTCCTGACGCTGTCAAAGAAAGATGCAAAGCTACTATCAGATTATTGATTGTTCTTGTTGCGGGCAATGATAATGTCAATCAAAACAATCTGAATGGGTAATGCAGATTCCCTCATGCTTGCTTAAATACGGCTATCCTATTCTGACTTCTTCCTGATGTAGATATCTAATGAAACAAACATTGTGCAACTCTATACTGAACGTCATAGCAGACCTTAATGTTGACTACAATGAAGCAAAATTATCTATCATGCTCCTGTCCTTATTATCAAACTACAATAAATATGAAGCCAAGAATGCCGTTCTGACGCAGCTAATCACCACTCGAGACCCAGGTCCATTGGAGGTGAGTATTAAGAATATGTTTTGTTATCTAAACCTCACTGAAACATTGTTGGGCTAATTTTAACTCAGAGAATGGTAACAGCCGTTGGTGCAGGGTTCCTCGATATGAGGGCAGACTATATTGAAATCAAAGATGATTCAGAAACCTCAGGTCAAGCTTTATTGTCTTATTTCACGGGTTTATTCGGCTGGGGTCTTTCCAAGGGAGATTCTAGATTACAGTTTGGTAGTAATGACTGGGAGAAAGAAATGGAGGAAGCTTTGGCAGAAATGTAAGTATGCTAGCAATTTATACCACCTCAATGTCGTCTTTTTCATTGCTTCCTGACACAACACACTCAGGCCACCAAAACAATCAGCTATGCTCATAGCCTTTTACGAGTTAATCAATGCAAATTCCACATTTCAACGTCTCATGTACAAACCATTGGCGACCTGTATAACCAATGAATCACAATACACAGAAGACATCGCCCTCTGTGCTTTCATGTCATTCTCCTCCTTCTTGTTACAATCGCCTCGCTCAAAACGATCTATTGGCTACAGCAAATTGGTCTTGCTTATCTTTTTGAGAATCTGTGAGGACAATGCGCTTTGCAAGCTGTTCTACAGTCCACAGCTTTTGGGAGAATTGAGACTTTGTCGACAGGTATGTATAAAATGTAATTGACATAAGGCATGGACTATTATCTCTTAATGAATCCCCTCTCACCATCCAACAAAGCGTTTGCCTGCTATACCTGTTACAAACGGCCCTCGGCCATTGGCATGCGCCGTTCTTGACATCATGCTAATTTTCATCACCCATAACATGAGAAAGAAGCTGGCAGTCGATCTCTACCGTAATGCGCTCTGTATTATCCATCGTCTATTGGCTTATCAGGTTAGACATAAGGAAAAGATAGGTACATATCGTTCCTTAACTGCCCTTGTTATTAGTGGCGATCCATTAACATGATCTAACTCCGAAATTGTCTCAACAGTCGGATACCATTGGTCACATCTTTGGCAAGTATTGCTTGGGTTGGCTCGGTTCCTTCTCTCCCATTATGAGCGCATTGCGGCTGAGGGTGATGTTGACGAACTATTACAATTGGTGAGTACAAGGATGGAATGCTCGGAATGAAGCTTTTGCTTATTACTGCTAACTTTACCATTGCTATTTTAATAATAGACTGTCACAATCATCAATATGTGCATTGTTCATAACGATACCTTGCTCGATGACGACAAAAGTTATGTTGGCTTGCTTTATGAAATTGTCCGAGCAGAACCTACTTTTGTAGCGTTGGCTAAAATATGTAAGTATGAGATTATAACATTCATATCTGCTGATGGTTGTCTCACACAAGTATCGGTCAGCATCGCCTAAACTAGGAGAACCTGCAAGGAAAGGCTCAGCATCACCTCCGCAGCGCGGTGGGATGGATCTTTACAACATTCAGCATATCATCAGCCATTTTGATGATAGAATTGCTGAATGGAGCAAAAAGAACAAAATTCGAAGTCTTAAACCACAAAACGTTATAGGTAGTGTATGGTAGTATGCAGTCTTTGACGTGTGTTGGACTTTGGCTAAACAGTTATATAGATGCCATTTATGAATACCATGATAAACTGGAACTACGGCCAGCAGAGAGGTTGGAGCAATATAGCTCCTACAGCGAAATTCCAGGAGAAATGGCTTTCTTCCGTAATATATTGCGCATAGCTGCTATCGATGCCATCGGTGAAGTAAATACGAACGAAGATGTGTAAAGCTCAATGCAAATTTGAGTACCCCAGAATTTGCCGTCATGATTGGTCATTATGGTCGGAGATCGATGAACCTGATCAGTGTCAGTTTTCTGATTCACAAATTATAATAAAAAAAAAATAAAAACCAGCAATTGCCCTTTCTTTTCACTGTAATTCACAATGGTTGTTACTAAAAAAGTTGGTATCCTCGGTGCCACTGGTACTGTTGGTCAGCGCTTCATTCTTCTTCTCGCCGACCACCCTGTCTTCACTATCCATGCCCTTGGTGCCTCTGCACGATCGGCTGGAAAGGCCTATAAAGACGCTACAAAGTGGAAGCAGAGTAAACCAATCCCAGATAATGTTCAAGATTTGATCGTCAATGAATGTAAATCCACTCACTTTGCCGAATGCGATGTCGTCTTCTCTGGTTTGGATGCTGATGTAGCTGGTGATATTGGTAAGGATAATACCTACGGACATTATTTCTATTCTAAGTGCTGTGTTAACTAACCGCTCGCTGTCATTGTTCTCCAAAGAAATGGAATTCCTTAAGGCTAACCTTGTTGTCTTCTCCAACGCAAAGAACTACCGTCGTGAACCAACTGTTCCATTGATCGTTCCGACTGCCAACCCTTCCCATTTTGATTTGATTCCTCATCAACGCAAAATCTACGGTCAAGACAAGGGTTTCATCATCACTAACGCTAATTGCTCCACCACCGGCCTTGTTGTCCCTCTGAAGGCATTGCAAGATGCTTTTGGTCCTCTTTCGCATATCATCGTGCATACCCAACAAGCTATTTCTGGTGCAGGTTACCCTGGTGTTCCAAGCTTGGATATCCTCGACAATATTGTTCCTTATATTTCTGGCGAAGAAGAGAAAATGGAGTGGGAAACCGGCAAGATTCTGGGTGCCGTCAACAGCGACGCTACTGGATTCACTCATTTAGAAAACACCATTGTATCCGCAACCTGTACCCGTGTCCCCGTCATTGATGGTCATTTGGAGAGTGTGTCGGTCAAGTTTGCCAAACAACCCGCTCCTTCCGTTGAAGAAATCGAAAAGGTTTTGGCTGCTTATACTTCCGAAGCACAACAACTCGGCTGCCATTCCGCACCTGAGCGTGCCATCATTGTCAACTCACTCCCTGACAGACCTCAACCTAGACTCGACCGTGACCTTGAGAAGGGCCAAGCGGTCACTGTCGGCAGAGTTAGAAAATGTCCAGTCTTTGATATCAAGTTTACTCTCCTTGTTCACAACACTGTTCTTGGCGCTGCTGGAAGTTCAGTTCTTAATGCCGAGATTGCTGTTGCTAAGGGTCTCATCTAAGGGATAGATGTATATTGTATTTCTAAAGTTTATGTTTGCCTCGAGGAGGAAAAAAGAAAAAATAAATATAGACCATGTTATTATACTGTATTGTTCGAGTCACTGTTGGCAGCAGGTAGAGGAGAGTGTATGGTCATAGTTAAAAAAAAAATCCAACATGTTTGCAGAGCCATGATCAGTTCAGGCTCACTATTTCATTAACACACATTGAATACATATTTTAGAGTTTGGCTGAGGTAGTCAAGCTATCCTCAATAAAATAATATTGGTCCTGTCCAAATAACATTTCGCCGCCATCAAGCTGATAGCTAGGAACGCCACAGCAACCAGCTTCAATAGCCACCTTGTTATTATCAAAGAGTCGTTGTTTAACATTGTCTTTGTTCTCTGCCACCTGCTTTAAGAGAGTTTCGCCATCGAATCCATTGTCATTCAGTAGTTTGGTAAGGACGGCCTTATCCGCAAGATTGCTATGAAATAGTGTGAGAGAGTTTTAATTGTGACGCTTTTGACACTCATTGTTATCCTTTCCACTTACACATTATAGACCCACGCGGCTTTGACTGTAAAAATCACAACGTGCACTGTTGAGTATCTGATTGTAAACCTGCCAGAACAAATCTAAGATATTACACTTACAGATGCAGTCGATGGTGGCTGGCTCCAATATGGCAATGCGAAGTGCTGCGACACTTTTGATAGGGAAAATATCCGGCCAGTTGAGTTGAACGATTTCATCAATCTCATGTGCGTCGAAGCCAGCTTGTTTCATAACAGCTCTCCAGAGACGCGTCCAGCTGTGCATGTCTTCCATGAGGTACTTGCGCTTATTATCGCTCATGGCATACATTGGAACTGTTGGAGTTCCAATCCTACGACGAAGTCAAGACAAAGTTTCGTTAGCATTATTAACCAGATGAATTACACATCCTTCGACTTACGAGTTAAACAGAGCTCCAACTACCACTGGACAATATTCAATTTCACAACCAAGCGACTTGAATCGATGTAGTTGGGAATAGCCGATATAACTCCATGGACTGGAGAAGTCAAAATAGAAAGTTAGCTTCCTGCCCTTTCCTACGTTTGGCATAGATTGCTTGACACGGTTTTCCAACACATCTGCAATATTGGGGGCGTTGTCCCAGTCAAGAGGATCCAAACCAGCCTGAAGAGCCAAGATGGAGGCTTCTACAAACAGCAATCGATCTTGACCCCAATAGACCGGCCCATCGTCGTCTTCTGCATTTTTACGGACTTGGAAGAATGGTACTCCTGGAGCACCTAATTCCACTACACGACTAGTTTCGTCACGCAGAGCGTTTTGATACTTTGGATCCTGGAATATAGATGGAGATGCTTCAAATGGGATCCTCAAAGACCTTACAACTTCAAGCAAAGTTTGTTCAGAGCTGATATCCGAATTCTTTACCCAGTATTCGTGATACAAGGCATCGGTGAGCTGTCCGCGGTAAGACTGGTCAACGGCGTGGAGTAATCGAAGGGCTTTTGGAGGTGAGGCACGCCAATGATATTGGATCGTATTAGAATTTGACTGCATGTAGCAAATTAATCAGCCATCCCTCAATTATCTTACCGTTCACAGTTCGTACTGGGTGATTGGGATGAAAGTTCAGCGGAACCTTGTTCCTATCAATAGTACGAGCCAATGTCGCACCTGTAATAAGTTTCTTGGCAGAACTCATCACATCCTAAAGGACCAGCATGGTTACTACCTTATTATAATGCCATTCAATATATACTATCCATTACATACAGTTGCGCTTCCATCTTTGCCCTGGATCAATCAAGCATTCATGGCCGGGTGAGACATGGGTACGCCAAGTTTCATGAATTACACTACATTTTACCTGAGGGGCTTTCACCGCTTGATAAATGCCTCCTAATAGAACCGGAGTGTCTATGGTTCAAATGTTATTACGCGTTATTTCATAAATCACTTTGAGCTGCCTTGATATTATTATATTTCTGCTTGAAATTTATACATTTGATGGTAGCATTTCGTCGCTGCGCTAACAGTTTGATTTTTCTTGAAGCAATGTACGCCCAGGGGCACTATTTTTGCGGGTGATATCTTGAGGAACTACACAACTTCATATGTTGACTACGGAAGACTAGAACATTTACCTGAATATCATAGAAAAATTCGATTATGGCCATGAAGAAGAAGTGTGAGAAAACCTAGCCTTAACCTCATGTTAGGGCTGAATAATATCAATTCGTCTTACAGCCAATCAAATTGGCATATTAAGATGAGTAGCTCTACTAAAAAAAAAAAGGGTACATAATAATAAGGACTTCTTTACTTTTTATCTTACTGATTTAACCCGTTTATCAGTGTTGGGATTACGAATATGTCGTAATATGGATATGATTGGGCCAAAAGCATTCAGCTGAGGATGAGCTTTGACTAAAAAGCTGAGATCAGGCTGACAGTCAAATACAGTAACACTCGCGTACATGTGAATTGCGGGGATTCGAACTAACATTTCAACTTTGGCCAAAGAAATGTATCGATTTTCGTCATCTCACTTTGCGTGAGGTTCCAAATTTGGTCTTCCCTCAGTTTCAATCATAAATTATCGACTCTGAGAAATCAAACATTTCAACAAGAGTTATTATTCCCATTTTCTTAACATCCCTAACCATCTCAATTATCTATTCAGCACTGTATTCCAATTCTCCATTTGATGATAGGTTCTCCATAGTCTTGAAATCAGCGGAGATTTCGCTGTTGTTGAATCAGTGCGCCATTTACTTGATCAGAAATTGGCTTGTTATCATAACCTTCTGTTTGCGAACATCTTCATTTGGGTCAAGATAGTTCCGGTTATTGTATCATTAGAAACAGTGTAATAATTGGCTCGGGGAAAGATGAGCGATCAAGGGAAAGCTAATACGGAATGAGTTTATTAGCGCATCGATGCGAAATAAAACTATTTTCCAACTTCCGATGAAGGCTTTTAAACGGAATAAGTCGAAAAAATTTAAAACAGGCAATGAGATAATTTTTTTTGGTTTTCTGCTTTTCTTTGAATTCTGTTCGATTCGTTGGTTTGAGATATCTTCTTCTCTCTATCTATTGGAACCGTATTTCAAATAGATCCCAATGAAAAGGCATTGCTGGACAGCTGCCTTACTGGTATTCGTCTTATCAATCGCTCTGACGACTGCCTTGCCCATTTTTGAAAAGAGTAAGTTGTTTTTTTTTTTTTGTTTTTTTTTTTTATCAATTTGGGACTATGAGGGGACCAAGATAGGCAAATACCTAGAAAAAAAAAATTCTTGGTGTGTGAGTGAGTGAAGAAACAAGGGTCCAACTGAACTCCATAGTGTACCTTCCCCATTCAATTAATATACATTAAGTGGATAATAATTCTGCTTTCTACTTTCCCTATTCCTGGCTACTGACCCTGTCCACTCCATTTCAGTCAATGATAAGGACAAGTATGGCAACGCATGCGAACTGCACCCAGCTTACAATATCAGCTGTCCGTTGTTATGTGTGACAGATCATTCATTGTGCCCAACTGCATTGGCTCCAAGCTGTCCCTCAGGTCAGCAATTCTGCCTGGACGGTACTTGTCAAGAATCCTGCGATGGCATTGCCAATGCGTGTTTGTGTGATGGAACTACAACAGGTATACCCAACTATGTTCCTTGTGCTGCCGGTCAGTTGGTCAATATCACCCATTATGATCCACACAATACGGCTACCCAATCCATGCAAGCTTGTGCATCTGCTGCTCAACTCAATACATCGGCTATCGGTATTTGGGGAAACTTAAGCACCCCTACTAATGAAGTTTGGCTCGAATGCCCGGTTGTTCCGGATCCTACCTTCACCTGGAAAGAACCCATGTGGATCGCAGTATGGACGATAATGTGCTTTGAGGCTGTCCTCATTGGAACTTGGCACGTTTTCAAGTACTTTATGGAAGCGGTAATGTGAATTTTTTATTTAGGTGTTTCATGCACCATTACGACAGAAATTTTAACTTTTTATGTTGTATTCAGAGTTTCCGTCGTTCTATCCGACAAAATGTCTTGGCTAATAACGAACAAAAAGATACTCTTACTGAGACTGACAATGATGATATCAAGAAGGTCGGCACTAACACCGCCCCTAAAGAAGTTATTGCAGAGAAGGATCAATTTACTAGCGAAAAAGTCACCGAGGCAAACGCACCTGGTTCAGACATCACCTCTGATTCAGCTTCCCTTGATGAATCTGAGAAGCTCAAGTTCAGAGGATTCCGTAACAATATTTTAGGTACTATTGGATACTTGTCCTGTATCATTATTACCATCCTGTTCCTCACCTTTTTGGGATGTATTGTTGGAGATTACTGTAAGTTCATATTGCGCAGAACCAATTTAATTCCCTCGGTTTGGCCGCCGAAGCAAACCTAATTTCATTGCTTATAGATGGTACTGTTGACGGTACTGTTTTTGGTATATTCCTTGCTTCTGATTTGTCTTCAGAAATCTTTGCTGCTGTATGGCATATTGGTGGCGCCTGGTTTGTCATGATGAACCTTACACGGCACCGTATGCGCAACTACTTCCGATTAGAGTCATATGTACATGAATCACCCTATGTCCAGATCGAGAAGAAAGAACAGCAAATTGTATTTTTGGATGATAGCGGTACATGGATGAAGCGTCTTCAGGCTGCTGAACAAAGGGCAAAGCAACTTTTAGGGTTAGTTTCATCAATTTTTTTTTTTGTATGTTCAGCTTGTTATCTGAAACTAATTGAACCCAAATCCTTTGCAGCTTCGATATTCTAGTTTATACATCACCTACTCGCTTTACTGCCAATGGCCGCCGGTACTTTGAATTTCAATGCGTCCGTTATGTCTATAACCCTCAGATCAACCAGTTTGCGCCTTATGAATTCGACCTTGGTATCACCCACGAACAACTCCGTTCATGGGCTAATGGAAATAAGACTGATGAAGCTAATTACCGACACGAACTTCTTGGACCCAACATCATCTCGGTTCAAGTTCCTGCCATCCCTAGTGCTGTGTTGCAAGAATTCACACACTTGCTATACATTTATCAAATGATGTGTATGTGGGTATGGTACTACTTCCAATACTATATCCTAGGTTTAGTACAAACCAGTATTATCTTGGTTTCTGCATTCATCAAGGTTGCTCTACGTCTACAATCGGAATATCGTATCAAAAAATTGGCAGAATATCAAGCTGATGTCACTGTGTTGCGTGATGGAGAATGGCAAGAAAATCTTTCCAGCTCCCAATTGGTTCCTGGAGATGTGTTTGAAGTTCAAGAAAGAGCTGTCGTTCCCTGCGACGCTGTCATTCTCAGCGGCGATGTGGTTGTTAATGAATCATCATTGACGGGTGAAGCTCTTCCTGTTCGCAAGGTCGCCATCCCACATGATAATAATATCTATGATAGTTCTGGATCCGGCAAAGTTAACACACTGTACTCTGGAACCATTATTGCTCAACTCAATCCTGGTAGTGATCAAAACGGCAAAAAGACAAAAGTCACTGCGTTGGTGGTTCGAACTGGTCTTGCAAGTGAAAAGGGAATGCTTATTCACAAGATCCTCTTCCCAACTCCTGTCAGCTTCATCTTTAACGAACAACTTAAAGCTGCTATTTGCATTCTTCTCGTTTGGGGTTTGCTTGCTTTTGCACTTTCCTTGTACCTCATGGGTCGTGGTAATATTACCAGTTGGTTCTATGGTGTTTTCGTCATCAGTCAGATTTTCTCGCCTTTGCTCAACGCCGCTTTCACCATTAATCAATCGGTTTGTGCTGCTCGCTTGAGAAGAAAGAAGATTCTTTGTCTCGATTTGCCCCGTATCAATCTTGCTGGAAAAGTCCGTATATTCTGCTTTGACAAAACTGGTACTCTCACACGCGAAGGCCTTGAATTCTTCGGTGGTGTTCCCGTGACCAAGGCGGAAGATAAGGTTCAGTTTTCTGAGCGCTTGCCCTCTGGTAATGACATGCACGCTGACTTCGCTCGAGGCATAGCAACATGCCATGCTGTGACCAAGGTTGGTGAAGACTTTATTGGTAACCCGGTTGATATCGAATCTTTCAGTGCAATGGGCTGGACCTTGGAAAACCCCGAGAACGAAAACTACATTGATACTTTGGTGCCTCCAGCTGCCACTCCTGCTGAAGGAACAAAGGGTGCCGCAGTTCATATCTTGAAGAGATTTGAATTCGTGCATGCCCGTGCTTGTCAATCAGTCGCTGTTTTGGACTCTGCTACTAATCATGTCCATGTTTATGTCAAAGGCTCCTTTGAGCGTATCAAGCAACTATCTATTCCTGATTCTGTGCCTGCTGACTATGACGCCATTTCTGCTCGTTATGCTCAAGAGGGTTGTTATGTGTTGGCTGTGGCTCACCGTGATCTTGGTGTCTTTGGTCAAGATATTGATATGGATACTTTGAACAAATGGAACCGTGATGAACTGGAATATAACACCAAATGCGACTTCATTGGATTTGTCTTGTTCCGTAACATGCTCAAGGAGGATACTGCTGCTGCCATTGCTGAGTTGAAAGAAGGTGATACTCGTACAGTTATGATCACCGGAGATACTGCTTTAACAGGTATTTTTATTGCCCGTCAATGCGGCATGATCGGATCTGGTCAAAAAGTATTATTGGGTGATGCACCTGCTGGCCCCCGCGAACGCGTCCAATGGCGTGATGTTGATACTGGCGCTGATGTCGATGTTGACAAGGCGATCGAAAACTGCAAATTTGAACCTATTGAACTGGCTGTGACTGGAAGAGCTTTCGATGCTCTGATTCAACAGGATACTATTAGAAAATATCTTTTGCACACCAGAGTCTTTGCTCGTATGACCCCAACTGACAAGATCCAATGTGTTCAATATCATATGGAGAAGGGTGTTACTGGCATGTGCGGCGACGGTGGTAACGACTGTGGTGCATTGAGAGCTGCCCACGTGGGCTTGGCTCTTTCCGAAGCCGAAGCGTCTATTGTCTCACCCTTCAGTACAAGCAATCGCAGTGTGATGCAGTGTGTCGAATTGCTACGTCAAGGTCGATCTGCTCTAGCCACATCTTTCTCCAACTACAAGTTTTTGATCTTGTATGGTGAATGTATGGGTTTCTGGGAATTGTTCATGTTCTATTTCGGTGTTATCGCTCCTCAATCTATCTGGATCACGATCGACGGTTTCATTACTCCTTCCATGACCTTTGCTATCACTCAAGCTCTCCCCGCAAAAAAATTAGGCCCACGGCGTCCAACCGCCAAGGTCCTCGGTCCTTATGTTTTGGCTTCACTTCTTGGTACTATTTTTATCAACTTTTGGTTCCTCGCTGCTAGTGTTATTTGGCTCTTCCAACAAGATTGGTTCTTGTGTAATGAGTTCGACAGTACCCTTGTGAACACAGCTCAATGGTGGCTACTCGGTGATTCTTATGAATCTGAAATCATTTCTCTAGTTATTCTCTTCCAGTTCTGGAATAATGGTGCTTTGGTCAACTTTGGATCTGTCTTCCGACAAGCTTGGTGGCGCAACTACCTCCTGGTGTTTGTTTGGTCATGTTTCTTCATCAGCACAAGTTATATCACACTGGCCGATCCCAATCCTTATGGTTGTATTGTAAGTCTCGAATGTCCTTTTTTTTGTTTGGACTTGTGGTGGTAATAGTGGCGTTGCTAGAAACGCCTCAATCGCCTGTCTTAGGCTGAAATCAACAATATTCCGCCCAGATATTAATCAGCTTACTCTCTAGTTCCGTATCAACTGTGGTACAGCGTGGGTATTGCATGATCAACTTGGCTACCCAATGCCTACTTGGTATATCGAACCATATAACTCGGCTATCATGCACAATGTCTTGCCCAAATACTTTAGATGGCAACTCTGGGGATTCCTTGTGGCTAACTGCGCCGCGAACGCCATTTGGGAGAAAGTTATTGTTCAATGGATCGGTAGAAAGCTGGCCAAGAAGAAGTTTGGAGCAAATCACAACAAGAAGAGAGTCACCCTTAAGCTCTAAGGAAACTCGCACATAGCCAAACTGGGGGGGGGGTTTTTTATTTTAATCTAATCCATTGATATTCCTCACCACTCTGTCTGATACTTAAAGTCAAACATATTCCATCTCCATAGATCACACAGCATTTCAATGTCACCAAATTTTTCCTTTATTTATTTACTTTACCACTGTTTTCATTTTGTCTCCATTGATTCATACACTATAACCATTATTGTCCATTTCTTCTCCTTCAAAGAATAAAGCTGCTGGACATAATCAGCAATAAACAAACAGTCACTTTGGATGGATTTATTCTTTTATTATTATTATCTGATGAGACTTGGATTACTATGGTTTACGTAGTAAGCCGATCGCGCATGGTAAACCAAAGATTCCTTCACATAATACTGCCAAGTTAATATTGGAATAAACCCCACAAATGAGTTATAGAATTTCCGATTGATTGAGTCCGAATTGTAAACATACCCAAGGAAAAGAGTAGATCGCAAATTTTTTATTCTTTTCTTTTATAGCCATTAATTTAGTCGATATGTATTTAATCCTGGATGTAAAAGGCATGATTAAGAATTTGATACAAAACAATAACTCCAACATCTCTACTTCACTATGAAAACCTACTGCTGTTTGCTATTGGCCATGTCAGCCATGGTTGGTACTTCATATGGATGTGCAAATCAAGCCGTGTACGACCTTTGCTTGAAAACTGGCGAAGCAGCATTAGGTGCCTGTGGGCCCGCTGGATCTAATGCAAAGTGCGCTTGTGCGGCTCAAAAACAAATTCTCGCCTGCTACTCTGAATGTCCTGACGATGCCACTATTTTTGGTAAGTTAATACAAGTTCTAGCGTGAAGCGAGGGCTTATCAAGTTGGATGCATTTTTTCAATCAAATTAAAATTAATAGTTTCTGCATGTACTGTGCATTTTCTTTATACGGTAACACAGAACTAGGTAAAATTCAAGCTGGGCAAGTCCAGGTATTCTGCAGTATGCCAGGAGCCGAGGGACCAGTGACCAATGTCCTGCCTACCGATATTATGATTCCTACATCTGTCATCAGCCCTATTCATGCCAGCGCAACGGCCTCTCAAGCCGCTGTCACGGGTAGTCCAGCCAAGGACAGTCAGAAGGACATGAACGCTAGCGCAAGTGCTGCGGCTGCGAATCCACAACCGTCGGCTCAGAAGAGCAGCGCCGGCCGCCGTGCAGTGTGGGACTGCTCAATGGCTGCAATTCTTGGCGTGTCCATTTACATTTTATTGTAAGGGTAGCACGGCAAACTCAGTTTTTAAATTATTTTCTTACACTATATTCATAACTGGTGAAATGAATTAATATAAATGGTCTAGACTACGACTTCTTGCAGATTATAGCAATAAAATCTTCTGATGTGTGGAAGTATTACTCGATCGGTCAAGAGGACAAATGGCCCCAAACAAAAAGAAGAAAATAGCCTTGATACACGTGTGTATACTCCTGCACAGAAGTTAGATTTGCGTGATGGTGTGCGGGAAGTAAAACATGGCTTTTTTGTCGTTTTTCCACCATCCGGACTTCTTACTCAGTAGGGATGTTTATTCCAAGCCTTCGAGGTATCCAATTATAGTAAATAAGTATGATGGCCGAAATGAAAATTGCTGGGTGTTACCAGTGAAAGCATCGTGGGATGGTCAAAAAAGCAATGACACTAGGGTCAGATGATGCGACTCCATACTTCATTTTGATATGAACTTCCATATAAAGGCAACCTGAGACTGTGGCTAGAAAAGGGAACATCATCTAGCGTTTACATGTCGATGTTGCCCAATGTGGGGTTTAATCACTGGCCTAGCGGGAGAAAATTGTTCAGTCCATCTCATATTTGTACATACCATGACGATGCTTATTCAAGCCACTGCTTACAAGCCGACATTATCGTGGCGGATGAATGGCAAAAGTTTCCATGTCGGTAAATCTCTTTCCCTTCCGGTACGACATTGCCTGCAATATACGTATTCTAGTTAGATACGACAGTTGTCGGAAAAGTGATGGCTTTTACATCCAAATTCTGCTGCCTCTACCAGCAACTGGAGCATAAAAAAGACACCAAACAGTGGCGTTCTCGTTCGGTTCCGGACCTTGACAATGTCGTGTTTACATTGACCAAATGGACAACAACATTAAACAAATATAGTCATTAGTACGCTTGGGGGGAGCACAGGACGAGTTTTATTTTGTTAAAGCAAGCCAGGAAGAGTGAGAATATTACATGCGAAGGAAAGAGTGTGTGCGTTGGTTTGGTACGTGTTTGTAGCCCGATGGAAAAAGAACAAAAAGAAAAATAATGAACAGAAGCAAAAGGTGAAAATTATAGGTGTATAGTACAATGAAGCAAGATGGCATGTTAAGAAGAAACGATATAGAAAAGAAAGCAAATTACTACATATGAAGAATGGGCTATCATCAAAGCAACAACGATAGTCGCGAAAGCATATTGGAAGAAAAGTAACCAGGCATAGACATCATGTCATTCATATCGTTGCTTAACACAGACCGAGCCTATCCCTAACATAAAGGAGATTTAGCCTATCTGCCATTGAGAAACTTGAACTTGAGTGGCATTTTCTTGGTCTGTACTACTTGGGAACATGGAGCATTCTCGATTTTGGAGTGTCGAATTAATGCATCCTGGCGAGCAAAACACTTTTTACAGTGTGGGCATGAATAAGGCTTAAGACCCATATGAAGTTTAGCATGTCGGTTTCGATCATGGTGCCTTGCAAAGGTCTTGTTACAACCTTCATGAGGGCAGGCATAGGGCCGCTCATTTGTATGTGTTCGCTTGTGGGACTTTAGGTTGTATGGCCTTGTAAACGTTGCTGTACAGTCGGGAAAATCGCATTTGTAATGGCTTGGCTGTGGTTTAGAAGCAGATTTAGAGGTCGTAGATTCTTGATCGCTATCTTTCTGTTGTGGTGGTGTATACATGGGACTTGAACCTGCATACATCAGAAACTCACAATTAGACGACACGTCTTGCGACGTTTGTTGATCTGCCATCACCGGGCTTGCTAATGGAGTGCACAAACCAGATGATATACTAGGATTCCGATATTTTGACATGCCCTCAAAGATAACCTCTGTTGTCATCATATTTGAATACGCACCTTCTGGAGCATAGTCCGAGAAATTACCCAGCTTTTCCATCTTGAACATTTGCTCTGCATAATGATCCAATGATGGTTTTGAGTAGAAGCCCGATCTGTCGGCTTCATCTCGAGTGACTAGAAATTGTTCGGATGCTGGTGATGATATTGGGCTAGGATAACCTGTAGTAGCCATTGGTGTAGATTCAGACGTCCACTGTCTCTGAGTGTATTGAGCTGGTTCCATTTCGGTCTGGTTCCATATGGCGTGGGGATGCGCTGAAACATCCACTTTATTGGCACCACATTGGCATGTACTTTGAGGTTGATGCGGGGTAGCCCAATAAGTTTCCGACGGAATATATGTGTTTGAATATGTTGGAACCAATTGAGTTGAAGTCACTGCTTCTAGTTCTTGAATGTTAACGAACGATTTAAACATGAAACAACCAGACGATGTGGGAAAAATATGAAGTGCTTATAACTGTTATAAGTTTCTTTAATGAGATGAGTTTTTGTTGTTCCAGAAAACCTGGCGTATTTATACATGATATGTGTGTATGTGGTCTAGTTGTTGCCACACGCTCGGTGCGACCTGACATGGCTGGAAATCGAGAGCCATTTTTTTAAAAAAAAAAATTTAGGTTCCCTCAAACTCAATCCCAAAAAGAATAAACACCAAAAAATTCTTTTCAATTCCCGACCGGCCAGTTCCTGCCATCTGCGAAGCGATCGCTACAGTCGTTCTTTGAGATACCACTCCATGCAAGGGAGATGATACCTATGTCAAGTTAGACTTACAGGTATCACCTCAAAATACTACATGAAAATTTGAGATGTGTCTTAAAGATACACCTGATTTATGCGGTTGAAAAGTTGGTGATACGGTCTGGTATCACCGGTGGGGATGATCTGACTGGCGCTTACAGCATCATCGTCTTGATAGCTAAACATCTCCATTTCAATCTGCCAATAGGGTCCGGGAGACATTCATGGCTACCGCAATAGCCGATGAGGTGTGGCGTAAACGGTTGAAGCGAGACGAGAATGTGGATTTGCATCGGAAGACACGAAATGGCAGGGTGCATATACACAAATAACTTGCCACCTAAGAATCCCTTCCACAATAAACAGCTTCTATTAGAAAATATTGGCTGGAGCAAAAGATAAACTGCCTTAACCACGTGCCATGTTGAACCCGCTATGTCGGCAGCATGGTAACGTGCTTCCTAATTTCTGTAATAGGCAACCGAAATTGGCATCCATATAAGGTAGTTGTCAAGTAAACGTCCATGGGCTATCAAAACACATGCTGAGACTGGAATCATTTTGTTGATAAGTGGGGTGCCACCTCTTTTGTGATTTCAATCTACCATAGAATGTCTCATGTTTTAGTAACGTGCACTTCTTTATTTTAAAGGAATATGGCTGCGGCTGCCGGCGGAGAGGAAAATTCAAAAAAGAAATTGCAACTAGAGCACCAAATATGTATGCAAAGCTCGTATGCACAAAAGCAGTAACTTTTATAACGTAACGCCCATGCTAATATCCTGAGTAGAAAAATTTCGTAATTTAAAGTATTAGATATGGCCGGTTGTGAAGTACTGTACCATGATTTCTGTAATATGATGCGTAATCAAAATGTCGAATCTGCCAATTGTGGGAAATCATGCGAAATTCGATATTTTTATGATTCCTAAAAAATGCGATTTTCTCAACAAGCCTCACGTAGTCCACGTACTCCTGACGAATTAAGTCTCTGATTAACGTTGCACTCATCAAACGATGCATCGAACGATTCAACATACATTATCTTTACCCAGGAAATACTCAGTGTTTTTCATTGCCTTCTAACCGTTAATTCTTCCGTATTGTTCTATGGCTTTTTTTTTCCCAAGTCATAGTGTCAATCTTTGTAAGCACCTACGCTTGGAATATCGATGTCAAAGACAGTTGATTTAAAAGTTATTTTGCTCTGATTCCAAATTAATTTGATTCAACTTCTTTACTTCAATAGTACCTTGATTACTTTTAATTTCATTAGTCTTGTTTGAAAATCGAGCCTGGACGGTCACCAGAAACAAAAACGAGTCACATCCAGTACTAATGGCGGCCATGAGACTTGGCTGTCTCCAGCCACAAATTGCCAGACCGACTCAAGTAGTCTCTCCTACTCTGTATTGTACATTTGGCCGAAATGTCAGAACCATTGTTGTTGAGACCGAGTGATGAAGAAGAAGATGAATTGATTTACGACTATCAAGGTACCAAAAATGTATGTTTTTGATCATCATTATTTTGAAGTTCTATACCACCAACTGCTGCCACTTGGTAACTCCTGATAAGGTCTGACCAGCTTGTGAAAAAGTCAGACGACTATACGTAATCTGTTGTCACTTTTTTCTAATCTTCAGCGTCTTGCCAACCAGAACATGTCCATGGCAAGCAAGCGATTCGCATATATAGCTGCCGCTGTTTGCCTCCTTATGCTCTCCGCTGTCGGTATTGCAACGGCATTCACTCAGTCGACCTTTGGCAAGCAGACTAGTTTTCATGGTAAGATTTGTTTGCCAAGATATATTTCTATTTTCATTAAAAGTCAAATGGAAAAATTAACCTCATCTAATGTGTAGCACCCAGTATCTCTGATTTCCAAAATGACTCGGATACACCTAGACGAAACGTTATCATGATGATATCAGATGGATTTGGTCCGGCTTCTGAAACCTACTCCCGATCCTATTATCAATACATCAATAATTTGCCCTTTGACCACATGATGCCTCTCGACACTATCCATGTTGGTCAGTCCAGAACTCGATCCGCTTCAAGCTTGGTCACAGATAGTGCTGCGGGCGCTACAGCTTTCAGTTGCGCTATGAAGACTTATAACGGCGCCATCGCAGGTAACTATATCCATTTCAGGACTAATGACATAGAAAGGTCATACATTCTTTCTAAAATCAATTTAACTTGTTACCATCATCTCCGTAGTCAATGTTGATAAAGAACCTTGTGGGACGGTTTTAGAATCTGCAAAGCTTCATCATGATATGTTGACCGGCTTAGTAGCGACATCTCGGATTACACACGCCACACCGGCATCGTTCAGTGCCCATGTGGTGGATAGAGATATGGAAGATCAAATAGCCAGCCAGCAAATTGGCGACAACCCTCTTGGCCGAACTGTTGATCTGTTGCTGGGTGGAGGAATATGCCACTTCTTACCCAACACCATTGATACCAGCTGTCGTTCCGATGATGTAGATATATGGAATGTATCAACGAAGAAGTATGGATGGACAACCGTTATCCAGGACCGACAGGAGTTCGACAAGCTGTCTACTGCCGCAGACGTGTTACCTTTAATCGGTCTCTTCACTCCTGACGTAAGTTTATATTTGTAGTAATGACGAATCAGGTTTCACAAATCTCAAATCGTGTCATGCAGCATATGTCGTACGAGATAGACCGCAACAATGACACTGAACCAAGTTTAAGGGAAATGTCTGAAAAGGCCCTGGATATTTTGAAGAGTGCCACGGCAAATTCAGAAAAGGGCTTCTTTTTGATGATAGAAGGTAGCCGAATCGATATGGCTGCTCACTCGTAAGTAATTTTTAGGTTAATTTTAGTTGAAATATTGATCACGATATTCTTGGGCGTTTATCAGATTGAGCCAAAATTCTCTGTACACCCCGTGTTGAGCCTGTTCCTAATCTATCTCATTATAGAAATGATGCTGCCGCACATTTACAAGATATCTATGCTTACCACGATACCGTGGAAATGGTCAAGAATTTTGTGGATGAGAATCCAGGTACTATTCTGATATCAACCAGTGACCATGAAACTGGCGGATTTACGCTTGCTCGCCAAGTCAGCGATGCATACCCGAAATATTTATGGTACCCTGATGTACTTAGCCGTGTAAAAAATTCAACGATAGTTTTGGCAAACGCTATTCACTCGTTGAAGGGCTCTTCAAATGTTGAACAGAAGAAGCTTGTTGCAGAGAGTATTGTAACGGAAGGGTTGGGTATTACGGACGCTACCGATGAGGAAATGGAGTTCCTCTTGTCTGACCCAAAACGCTCAGCGTTGGACCATTTCCTAGCTGACATGGTATCGATTCGTGCCCAGCTTGGGGTAAGTCTGGTTTGCTTGTTTGATCATTTTAAGGATTCCTTGAAGTTTTACTGACTCTTATCAACGCATAGTGGACAACACATGGCCACAGTGGTGTGGATGTCAACTTGTATGCCTATGGTGTAGACTCAGACTTGCTAAGAGGGAATCATGAAAATACCAATATTGGCGCTTTCATTGAACAGTTTTTAGATCTCAATTTGACCGAAATTACAGAGAGATTGAATAAGTAAGGTCTACTAACCAGATGGTTTTCATGCAATGGAATTCTTTTAACCAAATATCAATATTGTTATTTTGCAGGGATAACTCATCTTTTCATATCTCGGCAATGACAGATGCCCAAAAAGCTGTATTCACCGACCATCTTGATCACTACCATCACGATGATAGTAAATTAAACCATCCCTCTCATTAGATTAGAAGAATTTTGACATTTAAATATCTTTCATTACTTTTACATTGTCCCCATTGTTCGCATTCACATACTATCATAATATATAGCTCTTTCCATTTCGTTTTTTATGCATATTTCTTTTTCATCGTTAAACAAGTAAACCATTTCCCTTTCGTTCCTTTTCTATATGGTGGACTTGAAATAGTCTAACAGTCTATCGGCGCTTGTTCAAAAAGTCCTCAATGTCTTGAGGAACGTCGAAAATGCGACATTTGGAACGGAAAACTTGAAGGGAGCGTTGTCTCACAATGTCCTCTACAGTCAATTCGTTGGAAACCATTCGTCGCTACGGGAAGAAATTCAAAACAAAGAAATATAGAGGACAATAAGCGTTCATATCCAAACTACAAACTTCTGTGCACTCAATCAATTCTTACCTTAGATTCTTCAGTATATAAAGCATCTTTCAAATTATTGTCATATGGGTCTTCCTCTAGCTTCTTGTTCTTACGCTCTAATTCCTCGTCCATGACCTACAAGGTAGAGTAAATATTGTGTGTATTTCGGAGGCAATGACAATCACATGGATTTTTCTACAGTACATACCTTTAAGCAGTAATTGACAGTATCTTCGCGTTTCTGGTATGCATCGGCAAGTTGCTTAAAAAATTCTGCACAACCGGCTTCAGAATGCGTGTCGGTCGTGTTCATTCGCAACATTATATTGTCGTCCACTTTACGATACTCCTTCATCATCTCTAAAACGCAGTAAGGTTGTGGTTGGTCACTTATTCTCGAGAGTATCCTATTAAAAATAATACTATACCTTTGAAAAAAGAGAGATTGTAGCACATGCTTGGATTGAGCTCGGATTTAGACATGGTTTAATGTAGAAGGAATCAACCCACACTTTGCGGGTTACGAAATTTGTTGTTCAATGGCTGAGTTTGCGTGTCCAGGTGTATTGTTTCTTTCAAGCCAGGTACTTTTCATCCACTCTTCATCCCCCCTTCCTTTTTTTTTTAAATAAAAGTTTTTTGTTAAATGACGCTCTAACTTATTAATATAAAGAGAGAGTTCTAACTATTACAAGAGTGTCGTCCACGTCGACCTTACTGGGAAGACTGGCAGCTACCACGTTCTGACAATC
Organism: Umbelopsis sp. PMI_123; assembly: GCA_021235465.1. Taxonomy (NCBI): domain Eukaryota; kingdom Fungi; phylum Mucoromycota; class Umbelopsidomycetes; order Umbelopsidales; family Umbelopsidaceae; genus Umbelopsis; species Umbelopsis sp. PMI_123. Next base: position 257,638 of record JAJSME010000011.1, on the reverse strand, counting down.
GTTTAATCACATTGTTCCTATTGGTACGTACTGTATTCCACCCTCGAGCAGAAAAAATTTCAGCTCGGTATGAAACGAATAAGAATTATCTTTATACCTCGAGAATATTGTAGTTTGATGCATTTGAGTATAGTGTCAATAATGTATTGACCCTGGCTGACGCAGTTTAATATTCCGCCACCATATTCGTGGGCTCAGATCCGCGAATTCATCTTTCCTTCATTTATATCACGGCGGCGGTAGTATGGCAGAGGTCTCAATCTTACAGCTTGCGCTCATTATAGGAATATTATCGACCGTTATGCTCTCTGGAATATGCTGGTGCTTTTGCTGCGGTACATGTGGTAAGTCGATCATTGTGCTATGACGATAGCACCAAATGTGTTTGACCTTCAATCTATCCGCAGTCGGCAGAGACATGCTACGGATGATTGGCGCGTCGCGATTTATCCCACCTTCCCACCGTTATCACCGTCACCAAGGATACCACATGCCAACATCAGAATATGACGAATATGACGAATACGAACTAACGGGACAGCAATGGGAAATGAACCATTATCCGTTCAGTAATAATCAGATGGAAGTTTGAAGTTTTTATTAACAACACAACTACAGCCACATAGTTACTCTTTAAACGGATGGAATATCAACAGGCTTGCCGGTCTGTGCAGATTCAATGGCACAGGCAAAGAATGCAAAGTGCTGATAAGCTTGGCTTGGAGTAACTCCAATAGGTTTGCCGTTGCGAAGGACGTTGTAGAAGTTGTCGAATTCGCCTTCGACATCCTCGAATTCACTGTAGAAGGAAGATGCCTTGACTTTGGCAGCAAAGTCTTCTCGGCTTGTAGTCACACCATTTTCATCAATGAACTCGACAGATCGTTCGTCGTAAATTCGCAAGGTTCCCTTGGATCCAACGATCTCGAATGTGACGCGACCGACCTTGGTGGCACACTGTAGTACTAACGTCAGATACAATAAAGGCATGCTTATGGATTAGATCGGAATTACTTACGAAAGTAAAGTTTATAACTCCAACGGCACCCGACTTCAGCTTAACAGCACTGGCAAGTGTATCTTCAGCGCCATGGATGGGGTGGGTCTTGGTAGCAAATGCGCTGACTGATTGAATTTCTCCGAGAACTCCCACAATATGAGCCATGTTATGGACACCACCGTCGCTGAGGTAGCCTCTGCGGATAGATCCAATCTTAGTTAGTGACCTTCTATATAGCCAACATTACCACTCCTACCAGCCAATTCAACAAACCACACCAATGTATATATCACACCCTAATCCTTCCACTGCCCTGTTTCACATAACGATGTCCACTAGAATTAATAGATTGAACTTACCCAGGATGCTCAGGAGTCTGTCTCCACGTAGTTTGATAGTATGGAGAATCGGGAGAGTATGGACGAATAGCACTGTAGTTAAAGTTTAGGACATTACCAATGCCACCATCCTTAACAAATTGGGCAACATAATTCATGGTATTCATGAAGGCAAAGTTTTCAGCCACCATGACAATGGATTTAGCGCCTTTGGAGAGCTTGACAATCTCACGTGCATCTTGGATATTGTGGGCTGTAGAGGCGTAAGTACTTACTCAATGTTAATAATCGTCTATCAAACATATTCCTACCGATGGGCTTTTCAAAGATAATATGTTTTCCTGCTGCGATTGCGGCCTTCACAAACTGGATTTTCCCAAGTCACGAAAAATATTAGACAATAATCCTTCTGTCAAATTCAGCCGGCGAATTAATACAACTACTAACCTCCAAATTGTACTGGACTGGCAAAAGCACGTCAACGGCTTCGATACTTGGATTTTGGAGGATCTCTTTTGGATCAGTGTATACTGCACTATCAGGGATACCAGCCTGTCGAGACGTATTCTGTCAATTATATTACTCCATTACAATATAGGTCGGTCCGAGGTACTCACCTCCTTTGCAAACTTTTCTGCCTTCTCACGAGAACGGTTACAGCAAGCAACAATCTCATACTTGTTTCCAATGGCACGGAATGCCTTCAAGTGACGATAGGCAAAAATACCAGTGCCGATGATGGCAATTTTAATAGGGGCAGCAGACATAGTGTATTTCTGTTATGATGGTTAAACGATCAAAAGATATACAACTCCACTTTACCCGAGGCTGGAAATTTATACGGCGCTGTTTCAGCGGTGTGTAACATTAATGCAAGGTTGAGGATTTCTCCATCAGGGCCGCGTGTACCGTTTAGATCGAATACAATTCACTTGCTATGGATAAGATTAATAATATTGCTGCGGCAGCACAATAGATATATTTTGGCCCATTTTGTAATGAGAGACAGTTTGGATTTCTAGGAGTTGATAACGTTGCTTAAGAGCAAAGCTATTTTGTTAAGACGGTGATTTGATAGTAATGGTGGATCAAAGCTTCTATAACCTGGTTATAACTTCGTCATACATGGTAGTGATCTATTGTGGCTATTGCACGAACTAAGTTATGGGCTGTGAACATAACTAAGATATTGGCTGTGAAGAATGAAAGGACTATCTGAAACAATTGAAGGCAAGTAGTACCGGAGTTACAAACCTATGATTTTTCAACTTGAAGGAAGTTTGGCCCACAAGCCACGAATCCTTTAAATTGTCCACATATTGTACTCTCATTACAGCAAATGGGTAGGCGTAATCAAAGTGACGAAGCAACATTCACTGACAACAGTAAATCAGCACGGAAGGCGAAAAATTATGAACCAGGGAACTATCGATTAGCACCCCATAGTAAATCAAGAGTTGCTTACTTTCACGATGAAGGTGTTGGCAATTATCATTATGGAGTAAATGCTCATCCCTTTACCGTTATTTGGAAACCTTTCTCCAAGCCTTTAACTGATCACTCATTCTAAAACAGGAGAGACATCCCATGAAGCCACATAGATTAACCTTGACCAACCATTTGGTCCTCAAGTATGGATTACACAAGAAACTTGAAATATTCCAACCAAGAAGAGCTACTGATCAAGAGATCACCGACTTCCATGCACATGATTACATTGACTTTTTAAAGAGGTACTAACAGCTATCTTAACATTATCAATTGAAGAGTTGCAATTGAGAAACTCACAATGTGTTTATTATCATCAACAGAGTAACACCCGATAACGCAGAAAACTTTGCAAAGTACTTTCAAAGATTCAATGTGGGCGACGACTGCCCAATCTTTGACGGAATGTATGATTTCTGCCAAATATACGCTGGTGCAACTATAGAGGCTGCGCGGAAATTGATTGCTGGTGGAGCCGATATCTGTATTAATTGGTCTGGAGGACTTCATCACGCTAAACGTTGCGAGGCCAGTGGCTTTTGTTACGTTAACGACATTGTACTCGGCATTCTGGAGCTACTAAGACACTTTCCAAGAGTTTTGTACGTCGACATTGATATCCACCATGGAGACGGTGTACAAGAAGCATTTTACACAACCGACCGAGTTATGACAGTCTCATTTCACAAATACAATGGTGATTTCTTTCCGGGCACTGGGCATTTCGACGAAATAGGCTCTAGCCTTGGAAAATATTACTCTGTCAATGTTCCTCTACGAGATGGCATCGACGATAATTCATATATCTGGCTATTTCGACAAGTAATGGAAGCTGTAATCAACACATTCAAACCTTCTGCGATTGTGTTGCAATGTGGTGCTGACTCTCTCGGCTGCGATCGCCTTGGTTGTTTCAACCTCAGTATCGAAGCACACGGAAAGTGTGTACAATTTATCAAGAGCTTTGGTATTCCTCTTCTAGTTTTGGGTGGTGGTGGCTACACAATTCGCAATGTAGCTCGATGCTGGACATACGAAACATCCATTCTGGTCGACACAGAGCTTGACAATAATCTTCCTGATAACGAGTATAGAGAATTTTTCAAGCCTGATTATCAGCTTCACCCACATTTATCGGGAAGATTAGAGAATCAGAACGATCGAGCCTACCTTACTCGACTTAAACAACGCATCCTGGAACAATTAAGATATCTCGATGGTGCGCCAAGCATACAAATGCAAGAAATACCTCCAGATATACAAGGATTTTTGGAGGATGGAGAAGACGAACAGCGTGAAGCCAAAGAAGATACTGAAGCACAAAAGGATATCCGTGACATTGGCGGTCAAGCAGAAGTTGTGGGTGAATGGTATGAGGATGATTTTGATAATGATGGCGATGCAAGGGACGGTGAAAGCAGAGGTATCTTGTGGCGAGGAGAACCTAGCACCCCAGCAGAGTCAACGGATATAGATGTTTGAAGCTCTAGCAATCTGTATTGTTTAACCATTACTTGTACTATACACACTATTCTACATCTTACGATTAAAGCATCATGTAATTACCTCTCCCCCTTATTGTCATTTGAGTTATATGTCCATGATTTACACAACAGTTAACAATTTCATGAACAAGATTTGGCTTTGCTTTTATCAGTTCAAATATTAGCTCCTACTATGTTACAAGGTTGGGGGGGGGTGGAATAAATCTACAATGGCAGCTTGTGCTAATGAAATGACAATGTGTTTCTGGTCTATTTATTGGGGGACGGTTTTGATTCTCCATGTAGCACTTCTCTTACAAGCTCCTGATCATCCGTTTTTGAAAAAGCCTTTGCGAGAGTACCGTAAGTCACTTGGTCAGGCTCAACTTGGCGCACAAGCATTCGACGATACAAATTGTAAATTTGAGAAAACTTTGGTGATGGCCGACTTGAAGCATAAGCATTTAGCAAAATGTTGTATGTGATTAAAGTGGGTTCCAAATTGTGATTGATATGCGATTTATGTGTTTGCATAATATCTTCGGACTTGATCGCAGGCAGTTTGGGTCTCCAGCGATGTAACAGATCTCTATACGCCTGTACAGCGAGGTCTACATCATTATTGTGCACAGCCGCATTCATGATGGAATGGAAAGTTGACAGGTTAACAGTTCTTGTTGAGTTCTCCACAGATGTCTTCTGTTCTGGCTGTGCTAAAACCCACTTGTACAACCGCCATGCTGCTGGCAGATCACGTTCTCCAAATTTACGGATCAAAGCGTTGGTATATGCAATATCCAGCTGGATCTTGCAGCTTTTCTCCACCATTTGCATGACTCTCACAATACGGCTGCAAGAGAGATTGGTGCGATCCACACTGTACAGGTGAACCATCCTATTCAGAAGTCCTTTGAGAAAGTCATCCGAGACATCATTACCGTTATGCGCAATTGCTTGACGAAGTGACACTCTGCATGCACCCCACTGTTTCTGTGCTGCATGGGCGATAATCGCATATTCGAGAAGTCCGGATTGGCCACAAAGTGCAAAATCTTCATTCAAAACCTTCATCTTTTCATACATGCTGAGACATTGATCCCATTGCTTGTTAGCTAAAAAATCCTGCATCAGAGCCTTCGCCAGATGTTGAGAGTGAATGTCGTTGAGATTACGATCAAACCAAGCCGCTGTCTGTTGCTGTCTGTCAATTGGAGAAGTCGTGGTGGTATGTGCGTCGTCATTAGAATTGCATGCTGTATCTCTTGTAAATTGTGGAACTTCAAATGCAGATATCAGCTTAGAAGAATCGTTGTCAGTCGATATACAGTTGTGGTTTCGTATTAAGGTGAAAAACTTTTCAGAAGCATCTGGATTGCCTGATATTGCAAAAAGATGCGATAAATCTTGCAAGCATTGTGATGGTAGTTGGAATTTTGGAAATGCTGTGAGTATAAGTTCGATCAATATAGTAACACGGTTAACTGAGAACAGCTGAGCGAGATGTGCCGGCATCAACTGTTCTGTCTTTGATGATTTATCCAATTGCATGTATTTCCGTGAAGACTGGTCTAGATTCCGCAATGCCTGAACAATAATATGCTGACATATGAATGAAAAATCTTCACTTCTTTTTATATCTAGAAGTCGAAGAGTTTTGAGCATTTTTTGCCGTTCTTCCTTGCTTTCACTAACCATGTCAGTAATAGCCAGCCACTGTCCTTTCCAAAGTGAGTCGATGACCTTGCGTGCAATGTGCTTGTTACTTGCAATCCGAGAAATATCAACCGATTCTAAAGTCTGGAAGAGAACGCCAGTATTATTTCTTCGTGCTGTCGCATCCGCCATACGTTCGATAAGCTTGAGTAGCGATTCATTTGATAGCTCGTCCTTGATGACTTGTAAAACTTCAAGTGCTTGTTTGCTCTTTCCTTGCCGCATATATGCATCAAAGAGTCGATAATGAGTTTCGATGTATGACGACCTTGATAAGTTTTCCAAGCGGTTGATTCGCTCCACCAGTTCGACACATTTGGAGAGTTGACCTGATCTACCAAAGGCAGTAATGGCGAACTGAAGTATCGGCAACGTTGGTGTACCAAGTAAGCTAGAATATTCGTCAAACAACTCCCGTATCCTAGCCCACGACGTCGACTTTTGAGCATTCAACGCCCGGAATTCTAACAGTTTCATCAACATTTCGTAGTAGTTTGCAGTGAATTGGCTGAAAGGTTTCCCTTCTGCAGTTAAGGCTTTGTGCTTCTTCCATATTTCTGCGAGTTCCTTGGAGTTGACACCGTGGCCATTCTTGAGCTGTTCATGAGCATTTTCTATTATTTCAATCAAAGATGCTTGTTTTGGTTCTGCAGCTGTTTTCTTGGTATCGAACTTCGGTAAAGTTTTGGATGGCTGCTTTACTCGTGTATACTGATCACAAGGGGTATCAATTGTTCGAAGAGCCTCGCTTGCATATGAACGCCGTAACAGATAGTTCCTCATCAGTGGGCTTACAATAGCGCACGAGCAAAGTGTACAAACATCCATTCTTCGTCTTCGTCCCCTTCCTTGCGAAAGTTGTAATCCTCTCCCGACATATAGATTTGCTATATGATTCTGGTATGCGTTAGTTATGAATGGTGTATGTCTGGATACTGAGTTGAGATCTTTTATCCGTACTGAACGTCGTATTATGTCGTTCAACGAATTCCGCATGGCTTTGCATGCCTTTCCCAACTGTCAACGTTCAGCACTTGCAATAGTTACAAGAATTGTATCAAGGCCAAGTGTGCAAAAAAGTTAAAAAAATTACCGTTGCGTCACTATATTTTTATGATAAATTTATAGTTTTCAAAATAATTATCACGTGATACATTCACGCTTGGCCTACAAGTGGCGAAGCTGAGATCAATCGTTTGTGCTTACAGTTTGCTTCTCTTCGCCAAGGCTCTCGAAAAAATGTCTTCCATAGTACCTAAATTCCTAGAGGAGTTCGCTTTGGATACTAGCATTGACGCTCGAACTGAACTACTTAAGAAGCTTGTTCCTGGATCTGAAGATGCTTTCTATTACGAGTCACTTGTTTTACTTCAACAACTCGAAACCATTCTACAAAAGAAAGAAATTGACCTTGAAAAGCTGCCAATAGTACTCAACCAGGAAGAAAATATCGTTTTTGAGCAAGCTAAAACGAAAATCACCGAGTCGTCATCGTCTAGAAGACACTACAATGCTGAGGCTAAACTGAAAATGCGTTTTTACCTATTGAGCTATCCTATTGATCCAGCTGCTACCTGCAAATATTTGATGCAACAATATGGGATTGAACCATTATCCTTCAGTCACAACCAGGAGCCATTCTCAGGTGCTTCCTCTCGGGAAGAATCCAACAGCATCGAGGTCCGACACCCATCGGCACTGGATCCAAGTTTCTTCAGTGACAGCAAGATGACTGAACTCTTTCAAGACGTTTACTTGGGTCGTTTGCGCAACTCTGGAAATCCATTTGAACCCATAGCTATACCATTTCTTTACAATATACCTCTACAATCCGACTATGATGACTACCTTGTTATGCGTTACATTCTCAATTGTGCCAGTAACGCGCCTATCAATCTTCCAGGTTTCGTGAAACGACTCGCCAAAGTGATCACGACGTGTTTCGACCAGAAAAAGCAAGATGTACAAATGTATGACCGACTAGACCTAAGGGGTTTGACGCTAATGCAGCTGTCGGAACTGGCGGACGAGCTACCTGCTTTACATGGCGATAGTAACTTTGTTGCGCTTTACTTAACAAAATTACAACCCTCTACTGACCAAGTTCGGAATGATGCTCTCGATCAGTTTACCCCAGATGAAATTGTTAACGAATACCTGGATAACGTTCTCAAGTTTTTGTCAAAGATACCTGCTGGGGCGGAGAAATGGAAGCGCATGGCGATGCACAAGAAGCTGGTGATGAACTTTTATCATGAAAATTATGATTCCGACCTGTTCTTGGAGTAAGCCTTTCTCATCTTTCCAATTATGGACACTCCGAATGATATTTGTTTAACGAGGCATTCTCTTTGAAATCTTGTTTAGATTTCTTCGCCTGCCTCGACAGAGACGATCAAGTTCTATATTTGATGGAAAGTTTGGATACGACAAAGCAACAAAGCCCATTGATTTTTTCTTGAATTCTGGCGATCATATCAAGGTATGTGAACTTAAATGCTGACACTCCATGAATCAAACAATCGTTCATATATTTGTACAGCTTTCCCTGCTTGACGCATCTGAAGTCAGCGAAACTACTCTCATCTCGGAATATTTGAAGATGCTGTTTATTCAAGGGGTACCAGTAAATACGTTTCATGGGATTCTCGATAGCCAATCGTATTTGGATCCCATATATGCAGAGACTATGTTTACGGCTGGAAAAATGAACGCAAACGAATGGTAAACTGAAATCCTTAATTAGATTCTATTTCGTCATAGATCAGCATCTGACTATGTCCTTAATCTACAGTATCAGTATTCTTGGCCAGTCGAAATTCGAGTCCTTACTGGAAAGGCAGGACTTTGAGTTTACTCTCACTTCAAAAAGGTCAAACATTTGGTATCCAGGTGAAGCTGTAACCATTACACTACGGTTAAAAAATGTCCAAGATATCAGCATTAGAGTCTTCAGAATCAACATGTACAACTACTACAGGGAGAACCCCAATCTGCAGACCATTGATCCCAATATCGACCTTGATGGCTTAACCCCTATTTGGGAATCCTACAACAACGATGTTGCTCGTCTTCCAAGAGAGGTGCATGAAACTACATTCACATTTGGTGGAGAAAACGGCCTTGCTAGCAAAGAGCTTACAGGACGCGGTCTCTGGGTCATTGACTTTATTAGTGAACGGAAGAATTGTCGCGCTATCATTCAAAAGGTATTGTATGCGCAGCGCGTTACCTGTATCTAACTGCTCAGAATTAATGATATCTTTAGGGCTTTGTAAATTGCATTGTGAGGCCGACTGTATATGGACAGACTTTGGTCCTTACTGATGAAAAAAACAAAAAGATAAGCTCCTATTATACATTGTGGCTGAACGGAAAGGAATTTGAGGTAATTTTGGATGTCGGAGGTATAAACACTTGTATACATACTGAATCAACTTCCAGTCTGATCCTGCGGGTAACGTTGCTCTACCGTTTTCGGAGACACATCAAAGCATCCCTTTACTAGTCAAATTGCAAAACTACGCACAAGTCATCGATTACCAAAGCGTAACTGAAGAATACAAGTTTGATGCGTCATTTTATGTCAACCATGAAAGTCTCCAAAAGGAAAATACAGCATCCGTTACAGTGATTCCATTCTTAACGGTTGGAGATCAACGCATGCCTATATCTCTATTGGAAGAAATGACTTTAAGCGTAACATCCAACGACAAATTAGGCATAGAAAGTACCTACAAGTTAGCAGATGTACATTTCACTGAAAACCAGCCATATATTGGACAGTTCCGCGTTCCTCCAGACCGTAAGTAATAATTTCAAAACTTTCTAAGCGTTGTACTACATGCGTGTAATTTACAAATATAATCGTTTAGTTGAACGCCTCCGCTTCAACCTGGAAGGAAAGGTTAAAAGATGTTCTGGCGGAGAAAGATTCCAACCTGTGCAAGCCACCTACAGCGTCAATATCGATAGAAGAGATCATGACTGTACCTCAGCTTATATCCGTTCAGATGAAAGTGGTTATACTCTATTTGTGACAGGAAAAAATGGTTAGTGCAAAATTTACACTAAGCGAGAGTTGATCCTCAAAGTTCAAACCTTATACTTTCCATAGGCGAACCAAAACTCCAATATACACTTTCTGTCGAGTTGAAACACAAATTCATAACATCAACAATCCCAATATCTCTCACCACCGACGAAAATGGAGAAATTAAACTTGGTAGACTATCCAATATTTCCCGAATACGTATTCCTAAACTTGGTCGTGATATCCAAGTAAAGGTAGATGAGCAAATCAGCTTTTGGCCTTCTTCCATCTATGAATTCGAAGGCACAAACATCAGACTTCCATTCTATTCTGGAGAGGATTACATTCTCACGTTGGGAAAAAGCGGTGCTGACTCGTAAGTATTCTATTTTAGAAGGAACTGATTCCATGCAAGCTGAAGTAACCTCCAATGCTCTACTCTAGTTCGTTACTAGCTGATTATTCTGGAAAGACCACAGTCTCTACTGGTTTTATTGAAATCCAAGCCCTCACACCTGGTAGATACCAACTAAGATGTGTTATGACCAATACCACTCTTGAAGTGGTGCTTTACATTATTGGAGGTCAAAGAGAAGAACCAGAGCAAGTGGGCTGCTCTAACCTGAGATTCGGGAACAGATGGATCGCGGAGAGCCCTGGAGACTCGATCATAAAACCACTGTCTGTTGAAAACGTAGTAATTGATGATCAGTCAGTTTGTGTGAAGCTGCAAAATTGGTCCAGTAGGACTTTTGCAATCATATCAGGAAGCAGTACCTTAAGTCATCAGACTCCTCAAAGCAACTATATCCCAAAGAAGGACCGAAAGCGCCGTCTGCTCCAACCTATTGGTGAATGTCAGAATAACACGTTGTTTGTCAGTGGCCGAAAGCTCAGTGAAGAATATCAATACATATTGGAAAGATCAAGATTTAACAAGTGGACAAGCACAACTCTTCAAAATCCATCACTATTGCTAAAACGTCAAGAGAAATCCGAGACCACATTTATAAACAAGGCAATTGAACATGCTGTTGCATTTGCCTCTGGTCCACATACGCGCTCATTCAAAGCACTTAACAGCGTTCTTCAGCGTGGTGAACGTTTAGATGCTTTACAATCAAACGGTTTCTGGGATGCCATTCCAGAGTATGGTGAGTATACAATAATAATGAAATGATCAAGTGACCGCTTTATTGACATACTTCCCAGATTTCCTCAAGATCGCAAATGTTGAGACGCAAGTGGTGAAACCTGACTCGGACGGCAAGATTGTTATTGACAAAAAGTCATTGAGAACGTCAAACTTCCTGAGTACTCTGGTAATATCTGGGGATCAAGTTGTAGCTCGAGATATTAAACTGCAACCTCAAGCAGATCTCTCCACTATTGATCTAAGGCACTTTGCTCCAGTGGATCCAGGAAAAGCTATCGTAAGAGCAAGGGAGGTAACCCACCTAGCAACAACTGATGCTCCTCTGGAAGTATGTGTTGATCAAGATCGAGAAGTCATTGATTCCACTGAAAAGCTTTACTCGATCTTCAAGACTCTTAATAGCTCCAAAGAGCTCGAGACATTTAGCTTTTTAAACACATGGTCATCTTTGAAAGAGGATGAGAGATTGTCACTGTATGATAAACACGCATGTCACGAACTAAACTTTTGGCTCAAGCACAAGGATATGCATTTCTTCAATGATGTTGTTAAAATTGCATTGCAGGTAAATACATTTTATATTACGGAAGAATGTCGATTAGGTATCTAACATTGATTTTAGAGCAAACTCGAACAAACTTTCTTGGATCTGTATATGCTGGATGCTGATTTGAATGCTTTCGCAAATGATCTGCATCAGTTTGAAACTCTCAATATTTTCGAGAAGGTTCTCCTGGCTAAAAGCGTTCCTGCTATACACGATACAGTCCGCAAGCAGATTGTCGAATATATTGAAATTTCACCTCCGGAAACATCTGTTTTGCAAGAACAGTTCGATACTGTTTTAGCTGGAACAAGTATGAGTTTGGATAGGACACCGCCTATGCCGTAAGTAGATATTTCAATTGCCCTTTTACTTGATTATCCAATATAATGACTTTTTGACAATGTAAACGTAGGATGGCATTTTCTGCACCAACACTACCACCACCAGCAGCCCCAGCGGCAGGACAATTCTCTGACAGCAGTAGATCATCATCAAAACATGCTGGGTTTGGTGCCGCCAGTAAATCTCTACTTGGCTTCGGTTCACCGCCACCACCGCCGCCACCGCATTCTTCTCATGATGCTCAAGCAGACTCAGAATCTGATGGTTTAGGTGCGAATCACGTTTCATGAAAAGAAGGTAGACAAGTTGTTCTATACTAACAGACATTTTTCGTATTCTCTTTCAAAAGACGAATTTTATGATGTGGCTATGAACGAAGGAGTCGATGATGCCGACGAACAAGAAGAAAAAGCGCAGATGCAGTTGAGGCAAGATATGCAAAAGCCACATACATATCAGTATAAAGATCGTACCAAAGAATATCGCGAAACAAATTACTTGCTTCAATACGTATCTATATCCATCAATGCATTCTGGTTAGATTACTTGATGCACGATGGCAATTCTCCATTTTTGTCACAGGTAAGTCTACAAACAGTACTTATTGAATAGAATATCATACCATTTCTGACGGCAAAACATTGTAGCACTTTTCCCAAGCGAATAGTTCGTTTACTGAACAAATTCTTGCTCTGGCAATTCTTGATGTTCCATTTAAAGAGCAAGCTGAGATTTCATCCAAGTTTGTGCCTGAGGAGAATCAGGTGAAGATTACTGCTTTCACACCTGCTTTAGTGTTCCATCGCAACTTGAAGGTAATACATGTCATTCATAAGGATACGAGTAAATGCATTTTGCTCATGCTGTTATAACCCCAGCTTTATGAAGTATCTTCCAATCAAGAAAAGTTGCTGGTTGTTCAGAATATTTTCAATCCATCAGAATACGATCAACAGGGAACAATACAAGTAATTCCAAATCACGATATGAGAAAATCAGTAGAGTATGGAATGCATATAGTGATTAGCAGTGAGTAATTTCATACAAAGTGACGAACACAGTATTAGCAAGTGATTTTAATTTCGATTTTAATGTTTAGATATGACGGCCGAATCGTACGTGATTGAAGTATCATATCAAATACCCATAGGCTCTGTCCCTACCAGGAAGAGTAGATATTTAGATGCTACTACCATCCGTATTGAGCCGTACACAACCTGGCAGAATGCAACTAGCTTCTTTTATTTCCCAGATGACGGAAACTATACCAATGTGCCTATTTCAGTCACCGTAGATGGGGAGCTAGTCGCAAGATCCAAGCTTACAGATATTGTCGTCAAGCAATCTGTTGTACAAGGTGGAGTACAGGACTGGCAATTTGTTGCAGCTCATGGAACGACCACCGAGGTAGTCCAGTACCTCAAGACTACCAACCTTTTGAAAGCTGATTTCAGTCTCATTTATCAAAGAATGAATAATTCGGCATTCGCAAGCGGTGTGCTTAATGTCCTAAGAGAACGAAAATATTATAATTATGATTTGTGGGTTTATGGCGTCCGACATAATTTGCCGTTTGCAATCAGGGATTTGCTCAAAATGGAGAAACAACAGCTTGAGCAAGTTGGCAAGTACTTCACATCGGCCCTGGTCGATTTACCTAAGATATCGACCACATACCTCCAAATCTTGGACTACGATCCAGTTGTCAAAGCTAGAGGTAAATCTCTATAATATGATGTGTTGACATCTAGACATATGCTAAACAATTGCTTCATTTCTTTAGCGCACTCTGTCGGTAGTGACAAGTTCATCCTCAATCATGCTTTTTATAAGCAGTATGTTAGCTTACTGGAGTATTTGTCTCAGAAACAGACGCATGATATCACAGACTTGTTGTGCTTTGGCATCTACCTGGTGTATCAAGAACGTTTAACTGAAGCCCGTGATGTCCATAAAAGAATTAAAGTTCTACTACTGAATGGACATCATCTTTCAAACCCGATCCAGAGTGACTATTTGGAAGCTTTCCTTAGCCTCAGGGTTCCATTTGACGAACTAGGCAGCTATGACCAAACCATTGAAACCACAAGAGATCTGGCTCTCAAGTACCAAAATTACCCTGTTCTTACTTGGAGAAAAAGATTTGAGGACATCGTCAACATATTCAACGAAATGGACGGTACTGCGAGCAATTTCGATGAAGAAAACAGACAATTAGCCGTGGAACAACTGAATATTAAAGAACTGAGCCGTGGCCCTTCATTGGAATTGAATGTTACCGATACACAGGCTGTCGTAGCATGCACCAATATCAAGACGATCAAGATAAAGATATACGCCTTAAATATTGAAATGCTCTTCTCAACCAATCCGTTTATAAGCAAGAATTCCTCTGGAAACTACTCTTTGGTGGCGGCAAACTATGAAGACGAGTATGACGTGGACGAGTGCCTTCAACTATCTACAACTGACAATATACATTCTAGAACTGCTACTGACGAATTTGAACTTCTTGGAACACAATCTGGAATGAATTCTATTAAACTCGATATACCAACTGATCTTCAGAACAAGAACATCTTGGTCGAAGTCCAGGGTGGTGGCATAATTCAGTCCAGTGCTCACTTCTCGAATGCTCTAAATGTACAAGTAGTTGAAAGCAGTGGATTATTACGGGTATTATCCAGCAAGAATGGACGGCCTAATGTTGGATCGTACGTAAAAGTTTATGTCAAATTGATTTCTGGCGATGTTCACTTTTGGAAGGACGGCTATACCGCCATCAACGGGATATTCGACTATGTTTCAGTTACGGAAGACAATGGCTTGGTGGGAACTGACGGATCTTCACTGAAGAATATCATGAAGAAAGTTCACAAAATTTCAATTCTAGTACTTAGCACAGATGCTGGTGGTTTGATTAGAGTTGTTGAACCACCAAAATGATTGTATAATTGACCTGTGCGCTCTAATCCAAAGAGTTTTCTGCAAATTTGATACTCCGTTTCTGTATAGAATAAAAAATCGATTGCGATGGTCAAACACCAGGTGACTAACACATTGTTCATTTTGAGATGGCAGGGAGACTAGAAACGGAAATCGAGGAGAAGTACAATGCTGCATTACAGAATGGCAATCTCCTCTTTTTCAAAACAGAAACAGAAACAAAAAGCGAAGGTGGAATAGAGGTACAGCGCGACTCACTTTCTTTGGTTGAATCTCACGTTTATTTTACTCGAAACTCATTGACTTGTTCAGTTTCAAATTACACATGCACCCTCTTTGCTATCGAAACCAAAAGCCGAAGATGTAAAGTATGGTGTTGGCAACGTCAACCCGTTTGAAAACCCAACCCCAGAATTACATGTCACGGACCTCAAGGACCATCGTTTGCTCCTAAACAAATTCTGCGTCGTCCCTCACCACCTCCTTATTGTAACAAAAGGTAAATCCGCTCTCTATTGATGTGTAATGTTTATTTATGAATTCAAGCTAAGCGCCAAATTTAGAGTTCAAGAAGCAAACAGATCCACTTTTGCCAACTGATTTGAGGGCTACTTGGGAAGTGCTTTCTCAATTACCGCAGCCTTCCATCGCCTTCTATAATTGTGGTGAATTGTCCGGTGCAAGGTAAGAACTTTTATCCAAAATGAAAAAGCGATCAGCACAAATAACATATCAGCTTTGCAGTCAACCACACAAGCATATTCAAATAGTACAACTTACAAAGGCTGCATTCTCCCCGCCAATCAATTCTGTTTATGAACGGATCCCAGGTCGTAAGGCTGGTAAGTAAAATCATGTATCCCACTTTTGTGATATATGTTATTGAAACCTTATTGATAACCTGAATCGCAGGCGAGATCTATACTATCAACACCCTACCTTATATCCATGTCATTGTTCCCTTGGACTTGAACTTCATTGATGCTACAAGCGATATGGATTTAGTTGAGGAGTATTTAGGCCAAATGTTTTTCGGCCTCTTGGACAGCATGATCCAACAGCTCCGAGAAAACGATAGCAATATGACTTTCTCTTACAACTTCATTCTAACCCGTCAATACATGATGATGGTACCTCGACAAAAGGAACATTGGGAGGTTGCCGAGAAGGGAATCAAATTGAGCGTCAACTCCATGGCTTTTGCCGGGTTATTGTTGACCAAGACACCAGAAGAATTAGAAACTTTGAAGCAAACCAATATCATAGACCTTTTATGCGCAGTAGGCGTACGAAGGAACGAAGGTGTAGCGAGCTCTATTCAAGATGACGCATAATGTTCAATTCATCCTTGGGACTGCTCACAGAAGCTGTCACCTTACCGACTTAAAATAAAAAATTACTGTATCCCAGACTTTGCTGGTCTGGTCTTTCCAAAATTGCTAGAATTGTCCTCAATTCGTGTTAGAAGCAACGTTTTTTCGCAAAATTACTACAATTCTAACATTGAATACAACAAATCATAAATTGAATTTTGCATTCGATGGCCAGCGAAGACGTTTTCGATCGGCTCAGCAGGACAAACAAACGCCGTAGGAAGTCCTCGAAGAGAACAAAAGCTGCAAAAGTCACTTACGCACAGAGTGATTCAGACGACTATATGTATCCTGGTACATATGGAATGGAAGATAACGAGGACGACGATATTCAAGATGAAATTGAGTATGGCAATAACAAACTAGTGCACGATGAAGATGAACATGAAGCCAGCGCAGAAGAAGACGTTGACTATTTAGGAGCCTGGGCAGGACCAAGCTGGTTTGAACCAGATGAAACGCCAGAGGAAGATAATGAATATGAAGATGAAGAAGACATATACAGCCTCGGTTTCATAGAACCACAGTCAAGGAGAACAGCGCTGCAGACTTCGTCGAGTTCTATCATCTCAAGATCAAGTGATGAGCCATTCTCCGCTCAAAGTGTAGAACAGCACAACAGGCGTTCTCAACCACGACCAAATACCACTGAAATGTCTAGAAAGAGAAATAGAGATAACAGCGACGAGAGACAACTGGAAAGCACAGGTTCTTCGTCAGATGATAATTTTTTTGATATGCTTGAAAGGTATTCCGGCCATCGTCCGAAAACTAGATGTGTTACACCATCGCCGAACCGGTCAGGTAGTCATGAAATTGGAATCAGTCTAGGCTCTGAAAGGCACTCTGAAGACAGTGCAGCCTCTTCAATATCTTTTGCATCCAGTTCCTCTTCGTCTATTCTGCGCCAACCTCCTGACAGACAAGATCATCGTTTAGACTGGGAACGCACTCCTTCAGATGATAACGATGACGAAGTTTCTCCATTCATCTTACACTCAACATCCACGGGTTCAAATCGTAGTAGTGCAAAACCATCTCCTCCTCCTCGACGACAATCAGCTCGTTCGCAAAGTTCAATAGCGTTATCAACACCAGATCAAACCCAGCATAATATCCAATCAAATACAAATTCGTCCACTTCGAATCATCGTATGGATTTATTCCTTAGACTATTTGGCCGTGAGAGGAGTCGACAGTCCTCCTCCGATAGGTCATATAATAGCGTTGATTCAGAAGTCTCTGACTATGATGATTCTGGTGATCGAGAAAATGCATTAGCTGATGCATTCAGAAACACTTACAATTCGCCTAGTAACGTTACTACCACAAGAAGGCGAACAATGGGACCAATAGCGACTGGTTTATCGAGACCAAGAGTTCTTCCCAGCTTCCGTAGAGCTAATTCCACAACTAATGTGGCGCAAAGTAGAAACACGAACCGGCGGTCAGTGGACTTTGGCAATTTCGATAGCGATAACGGCTGGACAACAGAAAATGAGGAAAATGATGAAACCTTGGCTAGACGACTGCAAGAAGAAGAATTCGCTTCGTTTTCGCATCATAGGTCTAGTGGTGTACGTAATCTTTCCGGTATCGTCATTATAGTTGATTTGTTTACTCATTTATTATCTCATTAGTATCCCTTTGAACCACCTTCCCTTTACCAGTCAACCAATGAACCATCATCAATGGGTATGCCAAGAAGAATACCTCTACAATTCCTGATGTCTCAAGATAGAGGTCGTTCATCGCAAGGCTCTTCTGTCTTTTCTGAATCGGTCAGTCATTCCGGTAGCGATGTCGAAGAGGAGAACTCTATTAGTGAATTTGGTACGATTCAAATATGCTATGTCGTTAATTGAATACAGGACCTTATACTAAGTTTCTAACTAGGGTCGTCGATTGAAGAAGACTCTGACATGCATGATTTCCCTTTTCATGTCTTTTTAGAAGGTATTGCCGAGTTTGAACGTCGACGAGGATCCCAACAACGGGGACCACTGACCGAAAGGCACGAATTCAGTACCTTGTACCAGTCTTTGACATCACTGTATGTATTCTATCCAAAGTCCCCTTTAGGGTGTAATATTCCATCACTAAGTAACAATTTTATTCTTGCAGAGGAGGTTGGGGATCGGTTGCAGCAAATCCAATGAATTACATGGTATGATAACTATTGAAACGTCTAAACTCTCTATTATAATGCTAACTCACCATCCTTCCTCATCTTTATAGGATGATGACGAACTAGATACGAGCTACGAAGGACTATGGCGCCTCAGTGAACAAATTGGCTATGAACGAGAGCGCGGGCTCTCCAATGAAGCTCGGAAAAATCTTAAGGTCATTACGTGGAGACAGCATTCGGCATTAAAACTTCAAAATGTTGTAAATAAGACAACGTCCAAAGGAAAAGAAAAGGCTAAGCAAAACTCGCAAATGGTCGAACAAAGGTATCTTTTTCTTCACATTAAGCAATATTGCGGTTCTGCGAAAAGAATAATATTGATAACATGTCTGCTTTTTAGATGTAGTATTTGTCTTGATGCATACAAATCTGTTGACCAATTATGGGTTCTTCCTTGTCACCACGAATTTCACAAAGACTGTGTCAATCGCTGGTTTGATACCTCACAGAAATGCCCAATCTGTCGTCACATAGTTGATAGCTCGTGATAACCCCTGAACACTGTAATAAATACAAGAAATGCTTTACAATGAATTGAAGGCAGCAATCTAAAATACAATTCTTGATTGAGTGATGAAATGCAAACAGTATATAAAAGTTTTATTTTCTTTAAGTTGATGGGTTGTCTAGTATGAAATGGATATGTTTTCTGGGTTTGAGTACATTATCGAGAGAATTGTCTTCCATTACCAGATGCCTTTTCTCTTGCTATGGCACTGTTTCTTTGCTTGACGAAATGTTCCTTGCCTTCATGCTTCTTTTGATATCCGGCACCAAATCCACCACCGCCTCCACGTCGTTCAATCTTATTACTCTTATCGGTTGCGCTGCCAATACTTATGTTGACCTTGGGTGGAACGGAAAATCCAAATGCCTTGGCAACCTTAGCTAAGTCAAGATCATTAACATTAAATATCTTCTTCAAGCTGTATGATGCATATGCAGAGAGATATGATCGATATCCATCACGAGCAGACTTGTTCAAGTAATAATTCTTCTCAATCAACTTCTCCAGCTACAAAGGATGATGAAATTAGTCAACATTTCATTGAAATACATATCAATAATTTTTTTTTCCAAACTTTGATTACACACCTGGCTTTGAACATTAGCGATCTTGCTACTAGGGAATTGGTATTCGTTGAGAGGAACTTTGGCGTGCTTCAAGTATCTCAAAAAGCCAAGCTCGCTGGGGAGTAGGAAGAGCAAACTCTTTCCACGACTACCAGCTCGCGCCGTACGACCGACACGGTGAATGTAATCGCGAGGATCATCCGGAGGATCGAACTGGATAATCCAGTCGACAGCAGGAATATCCAATCCACGAGCAGCAACGTCTGTACAGAGCAAGATACCCTTTTCCGCATTACAGAACTCAAAGAAAGTGTTTGTTCGCTTTTGTTGCTTTTGTCGTCCCTGTATAATAGCATGATACATAAGCAACAAATACATAAAACTTTCGTCACAGTGAGTAAAGCAACTTACGTGCAAATCCAGTACAGGGACATCAATGTAGTTCATCAATTCAGCATGGTACTTGACAGAGCTACAGCTGGAGAAGAAGACAATGACTTTCTTCTTTAAGTTCTTGCGCAAGAAAGTGAACAGAAGAAGGAATCGGGCATCTGAGTTGCATACGACGTAACCTTGCTCTAATCCATCGGCGGTGGATGTGTCTTTGCGTTCGTCGACGTTAATATACAAAGGACCTTTCTTGAGCGATATACGAGCAAGATCTTCGACCTTAGTAGTTTGTGTAGCTGAGAACAACATGGTTTGTCGCTCGCTGGGGAGAATCTTAATGATTTGCTTCATTTCATCTTCGAAACCGATTTCAAGAATTCGATCTGCTTCATCAATAACAAGAGCCTTCAAGTTCTTGAAAACAAAACCTTTGGTGTTCTAAATATAACTTGTGATTAGTTCATATTTCAGAGAGGTATTGTGATAATATCATAGTATACTAACCTGCAAATGATCCAAAAGTCGACCAGGTGTTGCCACTAGAAGATTGACACCCTTGATCAACTTATCAGCTTCAGCCTTTCTGTTAGCTCCTCCAATCACAATTCCGAATGTCTGCTGATGATATTTTAGGAGGTCCTTGGCAACGCCAAAGATTTGAAGAGCAAGTTCACGAGTAGGAGATACAATAATAACACCAGTGCCTGTTTGATAAGAATGGTTGACTGTTAGAACCACAGCCGAAAAAGCCCTTTCCAAATCATGATTCGAATCCTTACCATTTCGAGGCTTGAACTTCAACTTGGAAAGCATTTCTATAGCAGGAATAAGGAAAGCAACGGTCTTTCCAGAACCTGTCTTGGCAGCACCCAAAACATCACGACCTGCCATCAGAGGGGGAATGGTGCGAGCTTGGACTTCTGTCATGTGAGTGAAGCCCATATCTTTAACGCTATTCTTTGTAGCATCTGAGCAATCGAGTTTGGCGAATTCCATATTGACAGTCTTTCCATTTTCATCAACCACTATAATAAGTGTAAGTCATATGTCGAAAACGATTCGACTCAAGAGGATAATCACTTACCGACGTGAGAAGTTGAGTTCTCAGCTGCAGGTGCTTCATCGTCTTCCAAATCACCAGCCTTTTCATCAGACTTTTCATCGGCTTCTTCTGCTTCTTCGCTGGATTTTTCAGATTCTTCGTTTTCAGTATCGTTGGTCTCTTCAACTTCCTCTTCTTCTGATTCGGAATCGTCGTCGTCACGAACGTCATTTGCGATCTCTACAGCTTCCTCTTCAACTTTGTGAGCCTTTGCTGAGGAAATCTGCTGCTTCTTACTTTTCAAGTTGTTTACTTGAGAATTCTGTTTTCGCTTTACTGCAGTACCGGCCATGATTAAGTAGTCAGACAGTAACCGTTTTCACACCGAAAAGCTGGAAGGCAAAAAAAAAAAAAAAAAAAAATGTCGACAAAATTCTTAGCAGTCACAAGTAGCTCAAAGACGAACGTCGGGGTTTGTGGCGGAATTGCGTGACAGTACGCTTGTCCAACAACTACACTACAAGGTATGCTCATTACACAAGTGCTAGAGTCCAATGGCTCAAAACCAGCGCTGTCTCCACTTCGGCTTTTTCTGCTTACCTTTTGTATGGTTGGAATTCAGTTTACATGTGAGTGTTTTGCATATTGGCGTTGAATGACAGTTTCGCAAGTTCGCGTCCTCATATAACACTTTCTTACCTTATCTAGGGACTGTAGAACTCTCGTAAGTAGCTTTCACTCCGTGCGACAGAGGACATTGCATATTTACACTGCTAAAATTGAATAATTTTATAGATATGGAACTCCATACCTGCTGTCACTAGAGCTTTCAAAGGAAATGACAGCTCTTGTGTGGCTCGCAGGACCCATGTCAGGTAGGTCCTCTTCTTCAAGGTGAAAATGAGAGAACAAAACAGACCTTAACTATCCACTTTTATAGGATTGTTGATGCAGCCACTGATAGGTGCCTTGAGCGATCGCAGTACGTCTCGATTTGGGAGACGAAGACCTTTTATCGCTGTTGGAAGTGTCCTTGTTTGTTGCTCATTATTGGGTGTGGCATTTGCTCGTGACATTGCGGCTTTCATGATAAGAATCTCAGGCAAGGAGTCTGAGGATCATCTTCGCTACGCTGTAAGACGCTATATTGGATCCATTATCCATTATCAGATAGTCACTAACACTAATTTCGCAGAGAATCATAGCCATTGTACTCCTATGGCTTCTTGACTTTGTTTTAAATGCTGTGCAAGCATCTTGTCGAGCTCTTATAGTTGATGTTCCTCCCATACGGCAGCAAGATGCTGCAAATGCTATGGCATCCTCAATGTCAAACATAACAATGGTTTTCACCTACATTGTTGGCTTTCTGGATTTGACTACTTATCTACCAATTGCAGGCGATTCTCAATTCAAAGTCTATTGTGTCATTGCGATATTTGTTTTCTTGCTGGCTCAGTCTGTTACATGTTTGTCCATAACAGAAGAGATATATGAGAACATTGAAGACGTTACTTTGTAAGTATATTTGTGAACTCCAAGGCAGGTCAAGTATTTTTTTGATCGCTAATTGAATTTCGCAGCTCATGGAAAGATGCAGCAAGACAAGTCTTTCATTCATTCAGAACCCTTCCTCGTCCTATACAATTGGTATGCAACGTAATCTTCTTTGCATGGATGGGATGGTTTCCATTCCTTTTTTATAGGTATGTAATTGACGTTAATGAAAAGTATCCATGAAGAATTACCTATAAATAATGTGGTTCTAAACGTCTCTCATTCTCCACAGTACAACCTGGGTATCAAGCATTTACTTTCAAACACATCCAGATAAAGATTCCAGCGACTGGACTGAGGGAGCAAGAGCAGGATCTTTTGCGTTACTTTGCTATGCAATCATTGCTGTTGTCTCTGGAATATTCCTCCCAGTACTGACCACCCACTCCATTCGACACATCACTTTGAAGAATGTGTGGACCTTTTCATTACTGGTTTTTGCAGTCACTATGCTCTCGACTCATTTTGTTTCCACTGTAAGCGGAGCAACGGCCATACTCTCACTCCTCGGCTTATCATGGGCTTGCATCATGTGGATTCCCTTCGCACTTGTTGGAGAATACCTTAACGTCTATGATGGCATCCGGCCAGTTTCAGACCAAGAACCTGTCCTACCTAAAGTGACTTATGGAGCCATCAATCGCGCCAGAAATGGCGAAGGAGGCTTTCAATCGGGCAATGTGGAAGTCAGCGGCACATCTCGGAATGAGGAATGGTTAGCGTGTAGTCGTTGCGAATCTGGGATGGTATTGGGGGTTCTCAACATGTATGTTGTTTTCCCTCAATTTGTGATTGCTATCATCGCCTCAGTCATCTTTTATTTTGTTGACTTGGGCGCAGGACACAGTTTTGAGGATAACAGTACATACCAAGGCATTTCAGTGCTATTACAATTTTCTGGCATTATGGCACTCATAGCTACAGGGCTTAGCAGATACGTAATAGATGTTGAGATTGATTCGAAGAAGTCCAGTTAATCTAAGATTGACAAATTAAATAGTACAATGTTATTATACATGTATACATATTTACGAAAAATACTCTGGCGAGCAGCCACAATCAGTCTTCTAACAGGGTCCACTTAGCAATGCTATCTGTCGTTAACGGACGCCTCCAGGGGGATATGGTGCATTTATTATGGCGTGTTGATTGAAAAATTAAAATTTGATTGCATTGTCTCATTTGGCAAAGTGAAATAAGTAAACTGCGGCATCTGAACTTTCTGAGCTTCCAGTGATTTCGTCTAATTCCAGTAAAATAACAAGCACATTCCTCACATTAATGCCATCTAAAGGACGGAAAGGACAGAAGGCCATTGTTGATGATGGAAAGCCGGAAGCAATGGACGAATCAATGAGTCAGCGTCCTGAATCAGAGGCAAACTCTAGGGCAACTTCTGCAGACGCGCCAGGGGATCACAGCAGCATAGAAAATGAAGAAGAAGACGAGCCGGCTGTTAGTCCAGAAGCTCCAGATCATCCCATACCGATATCTTCAGTGGTGAGAATGGACGATCAGACCGTATTATCTGTACGTAACTTAGACCCCGAACTTTCGCTAATAGATGACGCTGTTAACCGTATCCTTATCTCTTCCCATACGAAAATAGTCCAATCCAAAAAAGCGGCCATTAAAGCGATTTGATGTTACGCCCATGTTCAGCTCAGAGTTTTCCAAATTCCAGCAGCGTAAGATGATATTCTATGGTGTTATTATGTAATCCATGGTACGACACTAATTTCACACCCTTATTTCCGTGATATTAACTATAGAACGAGAATTATTATTGCTGAAGATCCTCAAAACTCGACGGCAATTGACCAAAAAAAATCGACAATTATCAAGAGATGCGCTGAAGAAGCGAACGTTTTTAGATGAACAAAAAAATCATCTGAAACAACTGGAAACTGACATTACATCACTTGCTACTCGACTGAAAGAAGCAAAGAGTGAACGAGCGCGTAAAAGGAATGAGCCGCGCGTTCCTCCTGTAACTAGATCGCAACAATCATAGCTCAGTTAACCTGAACTTCAACCTTATCTCCAGCCACCAATTGCTTGCGCCGCAAAAAGTAGCAATGTCATACGACAAGGACTGTAGATTAACTGTTCACAGCTTATGTTCCGCTAACCTAAGCTGCTATTTATACATACCAATTAGATTTTTCTTCCTTGTTTTCCCTGGTTTGTTTTATTCTTTGAATATATATATATATGAGAAATGTTTTTGTTTATTGAGATTACTGTACAGTTTGCTTTCAAAAAGCTGAGGCACTTAGATTGAGTAAAAGGGCAAAATTGCCATTTTAGTCCCGGCCGCGGAAGGGTTTCGTTGATCCAATCTGGCAGGGAAAGATTTTGAGATCCGCCTTTCAGTGGCACAAAACTACCCGTTTTATCCATATCCTTCTCCACTTCCCTTGTCACCGGTCGGCGGCAGCCTGTTTATCCTGCGAATGGACATCATATTTTACATTCGTTATACTGGTATCGAGCTCTTGAATAGGCTTTAATGGCATTAATATGGACTCTTTTGAAACGTCAGTTTCTATAAGAGAACTGGATTCCTGTGGCGATGACGATTGCTCGCCGGGAAACGATATCGAATCAGTGGATGGTGACCTTGAGGATCCTTCACCTTTTTGTTGATTGACTGCGGCACTGTGAGACCTCCGATGTCGCAAGGGTGGTTGATTCCGTATTGTAGATGAACCCGATTGATTTCTGGTTCGTTGTATCTTTGCTCTCAAAGCCTCCATAACTTGCTCATGGGGAACGTTTTCATGGTCTACATCAGAGGAGGCTCCGATTATAGTGCCGCTACTATAATTAGCCATCGAATGTGAACGTTTATGCGTTTGCGTTGATTCATAATGCAAAGGTATCCGTGATGTGGGTGAAAGTGGATTAGCAAAATCCAAGGGCTCGGTGTCAATTTGATGTTTGTAATTGGAAGGGTCCCGAAAGAAATCCATGTGTTTTTCAGATTCAGAAAAATGGTCTCTAAATGATTTACGTTAGTGACAACATTATAAAAAGGGATTGGGGCTTGTCTATTATGTTTGTTACTGACTTTTTCGTACTTAATTGCGGTGTATGATCTGGCGACGAGTTTGGTAAAGATGAAAATAAGGTACCAAAGGGTTCAGCATAAGTAAAGCTGTTGGGAGATCCTGTTGAGGTTGGGACAAAGCGGTCGGATATCAAGGACATTGGTGATGCATGCTGCCTGTCCTCTGGTATGGCTGTCGCATTCGTATACGGGAAAAGGAGGGGAGATGGTTTCAATTTTTTGGGTCACGAAAAAAGAAAAATTGAGACTGTCAAGTGATCCTTACATGTAACATTTGGTCTCAGACCTGGTAATTGAGGGTCGTTTGGGTGTGTGAAGTGAGCACTTGCACAGTTGGATGCTTTTGATTCTCGTAACAGCTCCAGTTCTATCGTTTTCGACTTTAGCCGAGCTTCCTCGGCTTTACAATTCTCTTCAGCAGTCCGTTTCTAAGCAAGTCATAATTTCAATCAATACGAAATAGGGGGTTATTACAAATTATAGTCAGTGTAGTAATTGCAAGATACCTTGTCTTCCTCGGCTTTCGCTAGTAATATGACTTTTAATAGCTCAACATCATGCTGATAAGTATCCAAAATATCTTTGATTGATATATCACTATATAATAGAGGGGTTTGGGAAGGAGAGGGCCATTGAAAGGCTGAAGAAGTTCGCCGGTCTTGTTGTTCGCGTGATTCAGAATCGAAATTGGACATTGGCAATTCAGTAGGCAAACAAAAAGGAAATGACCATAAAGATCGGTTTATAAGAAAGAACTCTTTTCTGCACACACACACACACACCCCGAGAAAAGACACTCTATAAAAAAGTTGTAGGTCCGCCATCGTTGACCAAGATGGGTAGTCCAGGGTCTCTTTGCATACTCTGTGATTGGCGGATATCTCAGCGCCCTTTTAGGAGGGGGAACATGGCAGCTTGACTTGCGATGCGTATTTTTCCCCATGTCATGTTTTATAGATATTTTTGGCTCTAGTGTAACAGGACACCGTCTTTATTTAGCTCAATTCACTAGGCTTCACTATGAAGGTCATGCTTTGTAGATGAAGAAGTTGCTTATAAACCTCTTCCGCTTTTCGATGGTCAGGGTATCAATTCCCTTTGCGTCTATGCCTGCCTGTGAAAATCTTTTTTTAAAACGAGCATTTCAACTGCAGTGTTTGTTTCCAGCATGACCTCATGAGGCATATGTTTCCTCATTATGGGAAATCTATACTCACACATCCCTTAGTGCAGTTTTGCCACACGCAGCCACCACGTTAGAGTCTTTTGCAAACGGTTATGCAATTTCTTTCAATCGATAATTAAATGGGAAGTTAAAGTGGCTTGAAACCGGATGAACAATGCAGGAAAGGCTAAAAAAAATAAAAATATCTTCCATTAGGAATGGAATTGAAAGAGCGGAAACTTTGTGACACGCGATACCTGGAAAGAACAGCTTTTATGAACGAATATCTTCGGGAGGACAATGGGGTGGGTCCTCTTTGCGTGACGATGGCTGAACTTCAATATCCAATTGAGCAAGAAAAACACCCAAAAAAAAAAAAAAAAAAGGAAAAAACCTTGGTGGGTGACTGTTAATTTTGAGCAAAGATTTCACGCCCTGTTTTTGGCGACTTCATAACTTTTACAGTTTCCAACGCGAAAACAAAACGCGATGACTCAAGCTGTGAATATATTGGCCGATCCTCTACATGCCTTAGAAAATCTTTTTGGTATGCGCAAATACAATATTATTATAAATAATGAATTGCTTACTAACTCATGTCCTCTAGAACAATACGTGTCATCTGGCAACAACCCTGCCGATTTCGATGCATCGAAATATGTTCAAGATTGGCTGCTGCAATCAGATCTTGAACTTCAAAAGGTTCGAACAAATTTGCACCTCTTGAGCTTCTAAATTTAATCAAGCTTTGGTCAACGTTTGCTAACTGAAAATACCTGGCTCTTAGATCCCATGTTTAAACTCGACCAATCCTTCAGCATTACCAGCAGATAGCCTTGTTCGATTCAGTTGCATGGTACAAGATTCCAATCTTGGACCTGAAATATACTTGAAGTTACATCAAGTTAACAATGTGACAACTGGAGAAAAGAAATTGCAATGCACGAAATATCGTGATGCAGATGTTACAGCCATCGTAAGTTACCCGTCGTTTCGCCTACCTATTTGCTTTGTTTATCCTGGCGTCCATGTTCTTTTCAAATTTAAATTTAATTGATTCTTGATTGTAGGATCAATTCAATGAGGGTCGCATTCCAAATGAGTGGCTAGATGAGCGTTCAGTATTGTATTGTATCAGTCCACCTGGAGAATCATCATGGATGAAGCAGAGTGATCATACAAGTGTTGGTAAGGACCCAATAATGTACACGCTGGTTGCACCACCACCATCTCTTACACATATATACATATAGATCAACAGCTGGAAAATATGTCACTTAATGAAACTAGTAATTCTGAAGCTGATACTCACTCTAAGAGCAAGTTTCCTCTCCCCGGAGTTTCCCACACTTGTGCCATTGTAAAGCTTTATGGATCTGACAGAAATATTGAGGTTGGAAGTCGAATTGATGTTATTGGTGTTTTAAGCAAACCAAGGTAATTTGAATGAATAGCTTGGTATAATGATGATATTTAAGTTGGCCATCTAACTCTGATTTATCTATATGCTTTAGTCATAATGATGTAGCAGAGGATCCTGTTGATGATTTCGACTTACCTAAAGCGTCTTTCCCAAATACCCCTGTCATTCATGGAATATATTGCAGAAAAGTCAATACCATAGATATCTTCTCTGTTTCAAAGGACGATATCAGTAACGTTAAACAGCAAGCATGTGATTTAAGAGCACAGCTATTGGAATACCTTGGAAATGCGTTCGGAGGCGATATGATGGTTGCAGAATATGTTCTCTTGCAACTACTTTCTCACGTGTAAGCATACTAAAAAAAATTCTACTCTCGAGCAACTAAATATATTAATACTAAACTTCATGTTAATCTTCAACGTAGAACGTCAAAGCGAGGTGTATTCGCGTTGGGTCAATTTTCTGTTAACATCACAGATTTTCCTTCAGAACCTTCAACAGATCCAGCTCAAAATGATAACAGCACACAAAACAAGCTTTCATCAGCAAATCCATCTACCAGACATATCTCAGATATCCTGCAAAAGCTACTCCCAGTATTTGTACAAATCCCTCTTTCTTTGGATGTATTAAACAACACCAATTTCTATCCAAGGTCTAATGAAGAAAACTTACTCGCTGGAGTTCTTCAACTTCTTGATGGAACTTGCGTGTTAATTGATGAAACCGTGTTGAAGGAGGGAACTTTAAAGGAACAAGGTAAAGTGTGCTTCAACCACTGGAAGTCTGCAAATGCGACATTGATTTTTTGACTATCATTCTAGGCGTAAAGAACATGCGAACTCTGACTAAGGTCATACAACAACAAGTACTTGGATATGCGTACCCCTTCCACGAGTTTGATTTGAGTACCGATATAGGATTCATCGTTGTGTCTCGAGCCAAATCTATGTTCCCGGTAAGGTAGTGTAATATGGTGTGATATAAGGTATGGATTATCTGACATTAAATCATAATGTAGTGCCACTGTGTTGTCCCACTCTCCCCATCTGCTGCCATGCCTTTGCTGACTTCAGAAGACAATGGGTTGCTGACAGTTTCCGAGGAAGTACTCAGCAGTTTTCGAAAATATCTTCACGTACTAAAATATTCAGATTACGATATTCCGGAAGCAGTCTCTGAGGTAACTACCGAGATAACGATCAATGACGCGTTAAGTATCGATGTTTACTTATCGAACCTTTTTAGCATATACAACAACGTTTCGTTGAAACCAGAAAAGAAGCATCCAAGCAATCCCTTCCATTACCAACCCAAGATGACCTTATGCTACAATTGAACCTCGCTAGGTAAGGTAGTACTTTTCTCCCAAGTTACACCATTGAGGCTGTGCTAACGCGTTCTCACTTATGATGAAGGCTAGTTGCACTATCGTTTGGGTCCAATGAGTTGACACAAGAGTTTTACGATTATACGATGAACCTGGAGAAAGTGCGGATTAGCCGGTTGGAACCTAACTCTACAGCCGAGCCACAGAAATAGATGGTCTGTAAATAGATTTTGGTGTATTCCTTCAGAAAATAACTTTGGTGTAATGTAATTTTCGATCAACCTGGTACAATATGAACTGCTGGATCATGCGAAACAAAATGAAAAAAGAACTTGTGTACGTTGGATATTTTTACGATGTGTTTTATTTTTACTTCAACTCTGTTTTCTGATGGTTTTATCTCAACTGTACCAGCAAGTCTTCTTCAACAGTTGAGCGGACTTTTTCTTGAATGTCATTAATTTCTTCGTTAGTTACATTTCTGCCAAAAAGATAAACCGTTAAATCTTGGTAATCATGACCTTGGAACGAGAACAGAAATTATTTACCTATCCATAGACCTGTACGTGATCCTATAGCATAAGCTTCGTTTTTTTGTTTTTGGATGCGTGAAATCGTCAATCTGTACAGTCACGAAGATTAGATCAGGTATTTCATATAATGACCAGTCATCTCGTCACGCTCAAGTTACCTTCTTGACGTTTTCAACAATGTCGCCAGCAACACCTCGTACAATTTCACTAAAATTGTTCTCATTCCATTCGTTCTCTGGAAGCCAAAAGCTGATATCTTTCAGGCACGGTGGGTACTTTGAGAAAGGCTGGAACTTTACGATTTCTCCAGATGCGAACTGGTTCAAGAACCTTTCGTCTTCCGACCAAAACAGACGTATATCAGGGATACTAAACAAGACCATCGCCAGTCTTTCAAGTCCACATCCGAATGCCCAGCCTATCTTATCGTGAAGGCCTATGAAAAAACAAAAATAAAGATTAATCGTAAGAAAAGGGTAACAGAGAATATTGCAAGCAGACTTACCAGCGGCATCCATCAAATCTTGACGAACAATACCACATCCCAAGATTTCCAGCCACTCTCCTTGATAGTAAATTTCCATCTCCCAGCTTGGGCTGGTAAAAGGAAAGTAAGCATCAATCCAGCGAACCTGCAAGTTTGGCTCATCCTTGAACAATGCTCGAACCATCGAATTTAGCGAATGTTTAAGATGTGCAATGACTGGTTGAACAGCTTCAGGTGGGTGTCGGTGTTGTATAGGGTTTTCCGGTTTGATTATTGTGTCATCCATGAGTTGAACTGTATCGGCTGCTAATTTTTCTTGAGATGCAATGTCATCTTGTATTTGTTTACCGGTTATTTCTGGGTGCATATCGAAATATTGTAAGCCCTCCATTTGGTGGAAGACAGGGTAGTGAGAGCTATCAATTTCATCACGTCGATAGACATCACCACTGATGAGAAATTTAGTTGCTCCGGATAACAATCCCTGAAGTTGATGTGCTGATGTATGAGCACGAAGCATGTTTGTTGCATTGATGTAATAATTGTCAGACTTCACACGAGTGGGATGATCGGCAGGAATGCACAAGTCATCGAAATTCATCTTAGTAGTCACAGTAGGCTCAAACTTGTTAAGAGCTTCGAATGTACTAAAGTGGCTTTCAATACGCTGGCGAATAATTGAAATTGGGTGAGAGGGATGAAGATGGAGCTTGCGAGACGTCTTTGACAATATGTTTGGGGTAACATTTGTCCATTCATCTTTGGCAAAATCTTTACCACAGACATTGACAGTCTCTTCTGATTGTACACCTGCTTTATTTCAAGTACTATTAGCAACAGGAAAAGAATATACTTTTTCGAAGATAATATGTCAAGTGGGCTCACCGGTAGCAGCTTGTCCGTTCAACTGGAATGCGCTAGTTGTAAAGGCATACCTGTTGGTTTGAAGGCTCTTGGACCAAATGGAGACGCCCAAAGCATCATTTGTGGTTCGGATTGCCGATACCTTTACGCGAGTTACGACCCGGAGCATTGCTTCTGAATTGTATTGATCTTCCCAAAAGTGGCTTGCTATTCAAATTTCAACTCAAAAATCAAGGGGTGGGACTGCCTTTTTTTTTCAACGCTTCACTTTTTTTTCTACAGTAATGCCGAACGCAAGGAAGAAGAAACAGGCAAAGAATGAGGACTTCAAGGTATGTGGTCTCATTCGAATATGAAATATGAAGAAATATCTAATAAGCTTCTGTCTTTAGAAAACTCGGCTGAAAGTTGGTAAAAAGAAGGCAGTCGCCGACAATTTCACTGACACTTCGTTCAAGTCCAAGACCATTAGTCTGCCAAATCAGAGTATTACTGAAGACAAAAGTAATCTACTGACGAATTCTCGAAATCTGACGCTATCAACCTTGTTGACACAAATGCGACATTATAGTGCAAGCACTCGTAAAGGTATGTAATTTACTAATCGATATTGGCTCCTTTTCCTTTGCACTCACCGATTTCTTGATTCCTTACAGAGGCCATACAGCAGATCCAAGATATGTGCGAGAAGCATCCCGGTTTGCTTTCAGCGTCGTTAAATTCAATTGTTAATGCCAGCTTGAAAATTCTGGTTGATGAAGTAGGTGCATTGGATTTACGCATGAGCTCGTTGCAGCATCATTAAATTATTTCTTAGGACCGAGATGTACGGAAAGCACTGCTGGAATTTTTGAAGAGATCTTTCCCGGAATTAGAAAAGGTTTGTCAGTAGACATTGAGAGTACTCAGTATCTTCATTGATTTGACATATCTCCCACAGACCGAAATTTTACCTTTTTTGTCATTGTTGACGATCTACACCTGCTCGGCAATTACTCATATTTATGAAGATGTGAGAGCGGACGCTATCAAATTTATGGATTTGTGGATTGAACTGGCTCCAGAATTCATTGTATCAAGATATTGGGATAAAGTAATGCATATGTACCAAGTAATTTTTAGGTTTGATACGTCCTTATTCATTCGCTTTCCATCCAGGTATTGGGAAACTATATTTCATTGATAGCAGTCGACTCCAATGCTTCGAATATTTCAAAATCCAGTGTTTCCGGTCTACCCAACATGACATCAAATATTACAAGTGCTACCGTGAAGAAAGTAGCTTCCAAAAGTAGCCTTCATTCGAATAAGGCTAAAGTCGAAGTCTTGTCTAGTATCTATAATCTCCTGAATGCTGGCTTGGCTCGAGGTTTTAACGATCCTTACTGGTTCTTTACCGAGTACTTGAGTGATGAGAGCTCAAAGAAGAAATTCCGCCTCAAATTTTCACATACGCAAGGTGGTGACAGGGATCAAGTCGATTGGCGTGTAGATGGAACGGTAGGTTATATTAGCATATATCAATATCTGTAACACCATCAGTTTCTGACATTTCACACGCAGGTCTGCTATCGACCAAGCGATCCAATGGCGCAATCGTTCGCTCCATCACTAACGAATTCAGCATATGCTACTGCCTCATTCACATCTCTAAATGTATTTGAAAGTACTGAGATAAATGGTGGGACCGGTATATCTGCTAAAGATCAGGGAAAGCCAAATGCACCAGTGGAGACTGACACAGATAGTCAATCTGCCGTCGGACGAAAGTTTGAGAACATCAAGGTATATACCTATGTACTTATAGCTGGAACGTTTCAGCGTTATTATTAAATCTCTTTTAATTCCATCTGCAGTCCCTGATTCAAATTTTCCAACCTTCTCTTCTATCCGCTTGGTTGGACACTGCTCCATCCGTGTTTTCAGCATCAGCATCAATAACTTATACACCAGCTCTGCAAACCCTTCATCTGGTACTAAAGATTATGGCCGTACTATGGAGAGCTTCACTAAACGACAACATCAGCGATGATATAACGGCTGAATTCTTACATAGTCAGCTGGAAGTTATTCTCAAACACTTTATGACATATTTTCCGTATGGTCGTGACAGTATAGGAAGACGAGAACAAAAGGTATGGGCTAATATATCAAACAAGGGATGCGCAGCATAATATTCTAAGGACTGTGCTTTCTTTCTAGGCCGATGCAACTATTCAAGAAATGAACATTATCATTTGCGAATTGACATCGTTGTTCCTAATGGCGATAAAAACCATCCAGGCCAGAGAGAACAATACTTTCAGCATCTCTTCTTCTAAGTTGACTCCATGGAAATCAAGTTCCAAACGTAAACAAACGGTAACGGAGGAACCTCAAGCCCTAGCAGCTTGGACTGATCACGTTGTAGACCATGTTCTCAACCTTCTAGGTAGAGAAGTAAGTAGGAATGACTATGTATTGTCGTCAAGAACAAAATGCTAAAACATGCACTAGAATGTAACTCAGAATTCAACCAAGAGACCAAAGCTGACTGTTATGCCCGAAGGCATGACAACAGCTACAATCGACTTCCGAGCTGATCAGCTACAGGCTTTACTTCCAAGTATTTGGGGTTTGCTTAATAGCTTGCCTTCTGACGAGCAAATTCAGCTCTTCGAAAGCTTTTTAGCCTATTATAATCGACTTGGTGCAAATTCTCAATCTAAGCATATTGCTCTTTGCTTTTTGACAAGACTATACTTAGTAAGTGTTGATTTTAGTGCTGGATTATGCGGTTCTGTATCCAGATGCTTACATCCTCTGATATAGATTCAGTTTGAGCCACAATATAATGGCAATTTCACCATTCGGCATAATTCAATACTTACCGAAAAGATACGGTTATGGCTACTGACTTTACCAAAGCTCTTATGGGAGATCAAGACCAATAATTTGGAAACCACGGCTGTAAGTTGAATCAAGCACATTCTACCTATAGTCTCACATGAAAAGCTAATCAATTGATATATTTCTTACAGAACATTTTGGATTTGCTATGTAGTGTCGCTAAACACGGTGGAGAGAGTCTTTTTGGACAACAGGTATGGAGATATGATTGACGGTACAGTTGATATTATATAGTTACTAATGGAACGCTTCAGCTCTTTGATTCTTTGCAAATGTCGCTTGTTCCATACTTCTTTGTCAATCTGTCAACAAAGGGTATTTTTAATTTCATTTGAATTGCTCCATTTATGTTGTCTAACCTGATACACCCACCACTTAGGAGACGTATTTGGCCCATTTATCTCACTACCACATCCGCAGCAACGGCAAGTCATCGAATTTCTTTACTATGCTAACAGCATACCCGCAAGGTTGCTTACTGCCATCAACAGATGCCGACAAGGTAACTACTACTGTTTTACAATAGTCTCAGATAATATTGATTCTAACTTTGCCATCCTCAACCTTTTCAGATGATATACTCTCCAGTGAAACGCAATCCTATTTTCAAGAAATCCTGCATATTTAAACATGTACTGTTCAATCCATTCCTTATCCTAGTGTCTGTATAGGAAATTACCAGCAGCTATTAAGATGTTGTGAGCTCCATGTTTTTTGTACATAAAGTCAAAGACCATTAATGATCTCCGTTTTCCAAAATATCAGGGGCATCTAAGCACATCCCGTAATTATTATCGTATCGTAATGCAGCCCGATAATGAAATTGAAATGTACATGTTGCCGTATAAATGTAGAATAGCCTTTATATCAAAATTTGACAGATGTACAACCATATACATAACGATATATAATTTAATTCTCACTACTTGGCTCTACCATACTTTCTATCAAATTCAGCATAAACCTGTTCAATAGGCTTGTTCTTTGTCTCTGGAACAAAGATAATAGTGATGATAGTAGATGCGAATAGAATACATCCGAAAATAATGAAAGCAAACGAGCCCATCGAGTCCATAAGAGTAGGGAAAACGAGACCAATGAGAAAGTTCATAGACCAATTGGCACATGTAGCAATGGCACCCATAGAAGAAGCAGCATATGTTGGTGACATTTCTGACGTAATCATCCAAGGAATGGGACCAAGACCAATGGCGAAGAAGGCAACGAACATGAATACAGATGCAACCAGAAGTCCACTGATACCAAAGTATCCACCAATGACCAAAGTGATACAGAAGAGACATGCACCAGCTTGAGACAAGATCAATAGGACACGTCGACCAACATAGTCGATGACAGCAACTTGAATGATTGTGCATACCAAGTTGAGACCTGATGTACCAATGGCCATGTACATGGATGTTTCGGCATCGTAAGCTGAGAGGAAAATGGTGGTGGAATAATACATGACACCATTAATGGCGGACAGTTGTTGAGTGCAGTGAAGAAAGATGACAATCAAGGTGATAGTTCGGACAACACGATCCTTGAAAAGCTGTATAATTGACATTGCTTCGTGGGACTTTTCATGAGGGCTGACTCCAACGTCGGCGCCATCATCAGCTCCAAATTCTTGGTACATTGTCTTCTCACCGCCTTGTTGCAAAGGTGCCAGTTCAGCGGTACTATCCTTAGCATCGGTGGGAACTTCTGTGAATACTTGACCTCTTTGACCAGCAACCATTTCTTGAAATTCTTGGTTAATATTAGCATTAGGTCTCAACTTTTGAAGAACAACTTTGGCCTCTTGCAGTCTGTTCTTAGAAACAAGATATCGAGGAGATTCTACACACATTGACAAAAGAAGTGCTTGACCAATAGCGGGTACGGCGACCAAAGCATAGTTGAGACGCCATAGAGGAACATTTGCCAATGGCAAGCCAATGAGATTAGATACGAGAATACCAATAACCACAAGAAGTTGGTTCATACTGCCCATGGCGCCTCTACCCTTGATGGTGGAGATCTCACCGACGTAAGTGGTAGTAGCAAGTGCACCAAGACCGCATGAAATACCACAGAAGATTCTTCCGATAGTGAACATGGCGGGATTCACAGAAAAAGCAATTAGGATAGCGCCTATTACCCAGCCCAAGTTGTTGACAACCAAGGTCTTCTTACGACCCAAACGAGTCAAGACTGATCCACCAAGCAGAGATGCAAAAAGACCACCGATACAAAATGAGGAAACAGAAAGTCCCCTAAGAACGATGTATAGAACAGTGTTGATTATCAAATTAAATCTGGCCATATATAAGCATATGGTGAACTTACCAAAGTAGCGAATCCATCGGCAAACAATCAGGTAAAAGCGAACTGTTGACATGAGCATATCCATTAGCGCAATTATGTGTGGCATCTCCAGGAATATTTGAAGATCCAATTGTCCAGCCTTGGCTGAAAGAACCTAAGCAGGCGACTACGGTACAAAACACCATGTATCCGGGATACTTTAGTTCTCGGGAATCCATTATTAAGCAGAGAGTGAACTTTCAAGTATAACTCGTACGTAAACCACAAAATGAAACATTTCAAAGGAGCGATAGTTTTAATAAATGTGCTTATGGGTGTATCAAATTTTTCAGAAAAATGTGAATTATGCGAAACAGAAGCCCTGTAAAAAATAAATCTTTATTCAAAACTGGACTGACTGTGAGCTGGCACACTTTATATACACTTATAAGAGAAACAACGCGAAGACAATAAACTCTAAGGCGAATCATGAAAAACATACCACATATGACGTGGTTCAATTATCTACACCAACAATTACCATCGAGTTTCAGTGTACAGTTCACTTGCCACAATGTATGACGAATGATTGAATGACATCACCGATTTGGTAACTAAAAGATCCTGCGTCTGTCACGCAAGACATCTATAATTTATGAAACAATGAAAATAGGTTACGTCTCATGCAGAACAACTTCCGATCATAGAATACCAATGCATTTTGGCGTGGCGTTGAAAGTGTTGCAAATATATCCAAACACAGAGTTGAGCATTTTTGGTAACGAGAGATTGGAGGCGGGAATGAGAAATCTATACACTGTGTTCGCCGCAAACAAGCTTTCCCAGCTCCATGAAATACCTATGATATGGGTTATTTATTACCACAGGAATTGACTTGAATTGAGTTTGGCACATCCAGTCACCTTACTTGATTTTATCCTTTTTCTGATACGCAGCTGCTAGTCCGCTTGTACTGGGCATCACAAAGACTTTTGAACTACCCTTGCTGATTTTCCAAGGGATTGTTTTATCTTGCAAACCAATATTCACTTTCTTTTGTCCACTGTATATTTGATACATTCCCATTCCAACGAACACCACCCACTTGGGGCGGTATTCCTTGATCTTCTCGGTCAGATGAGGAACGTTTTCCAATTGTTCCGATACCGTGAGATCTGAAGCACTTCTTGATACCCGGGGTGTCAAATTTGTGAATCCTATCCCATATGACTTTGGTAGAAGCACATCATCTTCAAATGTCACCTTTCTGTCGACGAGTCCTAATACAAAGTAGGGATTCTATTCATATAGGTTCACTTGGGAATACACTACGTGCTTACTTACCACTTGCTGATAAGCAAGGCCAAAAGTGGTTGGTGGGGTTGGCAAAATGGTGTCCTCTCTTTGAGCTCATGATACCTCCATTGATTCCTATAAAAAGTACTCGTAAATCGTACTCGAGGAAATCCGGAACAGGTGGCGGTTCGCTGTTGGAATCTGATTCATTCTTGCCATGGAAGTTCGCTGTTTTGATAGTTAATATCTTTGTATTGGCTATTGTAGATTTCAAGCTTCCAGATTTAAAATACGGAGAGGTGATTAAAGTGGCTTTTTTACGTTTGATGCTTGTAGATCTTGATTGTGGTGGCATTTGGCATTTATAAGGCTGTCCCCACGACTGGGTAAGAGGCACATTCGGGCTTTCAAATTATCAAGAAGAATGTTTGCAAAAAGTCATGTTTTATATAAAAAATATATACACAATTTACAGTTAAAATCGGCAACGAATACCTATTAAATGGAAATCCATTATATTCCTCGTTAATGGTATGTAGATATGACATTTATTTTCGCACCGGAATTGAGTATGCATGGTAGAAGGTGTCGCCATAAAGAATGTTCATACATACCGTTGTTCATATTGAAACATGCCTGCCCCCCACCGCCGCAATCAATTTCTAAAGAAACAGTTGATTCTGCCTGTTCAATGCGGAGGAAGGTTACTTCCATTAATTAAAGTAAATGTAATTTTCACTGAGTTCTTAATGATTTACAACGCAATATACACCGTTATAATCACATCATCTTACTTGTAGTAAAGTTTAACGTCACTAGTAAGCATGCAGCGGAAATAACTAGTTTAATGGGAGAAGTGCACAAAGTCAACGTCGACCAACTAGTTATTAACTTCTTCCGTGAGCTTCTTAATCAAGTTAGCTATATTATCTACGTTATTTTTCTGCTCATCCTCTACCTTTCCTTGTTCATCAGTGCTTTTCTTCGGGATTACTAAGACGGGAATTTCACCGTCAGTCTCTGGCACCGTACCAAAGTCCTTTTCCCATTCAGTGTCATCTGCGATTGAAGGAAACGTTATATATGTGTCAGTAAAGCCTCAGTAAATGAATATGCATATTCAGGTTTCTACCATTTTCTGTGATTTTGATCCACTTTGCTTTGCAGCTAGGATTTTCTATGAAGAGTGCGGTAGTTAAGATACGCCCTACGTAGCTGGTCGCCATAGCGGTAAAATGCTTACGATACGAGATATAGCTGTTCAATATCTCAACTAAAGTTCGATTGCCTTCGTTCATCTGGTTTGGAAAACCCCATTCATATGACATTGGAAGGAGCAACAGGCTCATGGCTGATCAAAAATGTAAGCCGGATCATCTTAGTCCTGATGATGGAAATTATGATACACGCTCACAGAAGGTACTCACCCATGAATAAAATCAGAATATAAGAAGAGAAAACAACTCCAAAAGCGATCGCCTGAAGACAAAATACAGATACCATGATTCCAAACTAGGAAATTGTAAGAAAAATGACCATGTATAATAAACACATGCAATCTATGTTCTCACCAATGCCGGTTTGGTTTCTCGAAGAATAGTTGCTGATTGCTTCAATGAGCGAATTTCAGTTACAAAGGAGCCAAGGATCTCACAAATTTGATCAAAGTTTCGTCGAGGACTAGAAGAGGTGAATGGATTGAGCTAGAGCTTCTTATAGTCATTACACCAAGTATACCTACT
This sequence comes from Umbelopsis sp. PMI_123, assembly GCA_021235465.1. NCBI lineage: Eukaryota > Fungi > Mucoromycota > Umbelopsidomycetes > Umbelopsidales > Umbelopsidaceae > Umbelopsis > Umbelopsis sp. PMI_123. The sequence goes on along the minus strand of JAJSME010000011.1, from coordinate 217,867 downwards.
GTTGGGCTGCAGCAACATCCATACGACGTTTGATAAACTGGTTGAAAAATTATATTTAGGCGATTGTCTGCAGTAAAATGTAAGCAACCAATTTTGGCTTACGTGTGCCATTCCAAACAGGCTGGTCTCTTTTCCCAGATATCCTAATCCACAAACAACGGCTACTACACTGAATGATGGGGCATTTAAGTAAGCTGCTGACCTGTCGATTTCAACGCATTAATGCCTCTTTCGCAATAATATAAGCATATTATCATCCATTATTACCCGCAAAATGCAATTATGGTGGAGAAGAGTAGCGAAGATAAAAAAAAGTCACCAAAGAGAAGTATACTATTCCAGATGAAGACTGTTTCCTTGCAGTATGGCTGGAGCTTTGTTCGAATCCATTGTTTATCTATATTTGCTGATTCTGCCTTCAGTAACTCGTTGGAGGAGTCGGAATCGACTGGAGTTTGGGTTTCTGCATGCTGAGCTTTCATTGCTCGACTATTTGAAAAGCGGAAAGGAAGCATCAAAGAAATTAAATCAAACAACAACAAGGAAAAATAAAGAAAGATGTTACCAAATAGGGACTTCCAAGCGACTCTCCATTGGCAATTCAAATTTTGTCCGAGTGCAACCTTGCTCTAATTCCCGTTTTTAAACCAAGACAAAAAATAAAATAACATGCCCCATTAATGAATAGCCTGCATTGAAAACTATCTATCCGCGTGATATGAAAGGTTTACTATACAAGTAATTACAAGTTGGTTGGATTTTATGCTCCTGATGATACGAATTTCTATGTTGTTATCGTCAATGGTATACTGTAATGATAAAGTCGCCGAGCAATATTTGTTCTACTCTCTATTTTTTTTTTTCATATATTATTATTTCTTGTATATTGCCGTCGCTCAAGATGAATGCGCCGAACTCAAGAACATATGGGGCTAAACTGATCTGGGCCTTATGGGTTGCCCGAAAGAAGTACGTTTCATTCGTGGTCTGAAGTGGACCTTCTTCAAGGCTTCGTCAATCTGCTTTTCACATTGTTCCTTAAGTTCGGCTGCCTCTTCTGCGCTTGTTATGAAGTGATCTGGAAACCTCATACTATTGAAAATGTCAATACTAGGTTAAGAAGGTTCTGGAGAATAAAATTGTCAATGTCTTACCCGAGCCACTTGTAGATCATAATAATTTTATGACAGCTCTCCAGCTGATCGAGTTTCGATTTAGTGACTGCGTCCTTCAATGTTGGAAGTTTGACCACTTTCTTCAAATCGATTTCTTCATTTTCGCTATATGCTGTGGCCATGTGTATCACGGCTTGAAGACAAGCCGTATCTCTAATCGGTGTTGGCGCCGAGACAAACTGATAGCGATCCCGCACAGACATTTCCAAATGATCCATACTTTCTGCTAGTACCTACTCAAACAGGTAAATAAAACTATAAAATAGTGTTCCTTGTAATGATAACAATGTTTATACGTACTTTTGAATCACCATAATTGCACAAAAAGTATTTTCCGCTGACCATTGCCATGTCTTCGAAAGTTTGCTAAGCAAGTGATATCAGATGAGTTACCCTTGTTAATTCATGCGACATCAAACAACTAAATCAAATATATACCAATACTGTGCTGAACGGTGCATCTTGCATTTGAGCTGCAAACATTTCTATAATATCAAGAGTAGGATGAATTCGGGCAGTCTTTAATTCACGGCATCAGTATCACAAGTTCAAATCAGTGTCATAGCATATATTCATAATACCTTCAAGTACAGAATTGGGGTATCCATTGCTTCATGCACGTAAACCAAATCCTTTTGTTCAAACCTAAGAGTACCGACGTCAGTGACCAAAGAAAAATGTCAATTACGATTGACAAGACGATTCCACTTACGTTGTGACTTCTCCTTTTGCATATGTCGTAGCAAATCGACCTGCTCTGCCTGCAATCTGCTTCAAATGAGGAGGGTGAATGTATGTGAAAGATTTGCCATCGTACTTTTGTACGCTTTCGAAGACAATCCGCTTGATATTCCTACACATCAACGGAAAGTCAGAAGAGAATTAAGCCTAGCACGGTTCCATATAGTTTACTCACAAATTGAGACCCATTCCAACTGCATCAGAGGCTACTAGCACGTCAAAGTTGCTAGATGCATCATTGAAAGCTTTCGCTTGCAATGCTCTAGATTCAGGTGGGAGAGCACCATAGACTACAGCGCATCGTAATCCAGTTTCCTTCTCAATAGCCTTCTTGACTTCAAATATATCTTTTCTTGCAAATGTAACGACACAATCTCCCTTTTTCACATTTTTGTAACTGCCGTTCAAAGATTTATCCGATATCGAAAGTGGCGTTAATCTGTTGTAGCGGTGAACTGTGACTTCGTCGTCTATAGCTTCACACAGATTTTTAATCAATGGAACGACTGACTCTTCACCACAAAGGTGGATTTCTTGAGCTCGAAGACCTAATAACACTATGATGTTAGTATCGAATCATCTAAATCACTTTGCGATACTTTGAAATTTTACCTAGCAAAGCTTGTGTCCACGCCCACCCTCGAGTACGGTCACCAATCATCTGAATTTCGTCGACAACTGCGACCTCCAAATCGCGATTCAATTCCACCATTTCAACAGTTGAGCTTGTAAGCATAGCGTCCTCACTAATGATCTTCTTTTCCTCTCCTGTAACCAGATTACATGCGATGCCATTGCTGTTCATTCTTTCAAAGATTTCATGGGCAAGAAGTCGTAACGGGCCACAGTAAATTCCAGACTTCGCTTCCGTTAGCCGTTTAAGTGCTGAATATGTTTTTCCACTGTTCGTTGGTCCAACGTGTAGATGGATTTTTCTATATACGATAAAATAGTTATGTTATACTGTCATCGCAGAGCTACAGGCAAATTTGACGATCATCTCACATACCTTTGCATTTTCCGGGCCTCTGGATACCATTCATGCGGAAAGCGCAAATCTGTAATCTTTTTGAGAGACGAAATCTTCAATGCAATGTCTTTCGGTAAAAGTGGTTCTGCGTAATTCAGGAATTGACTGTACAAGTAGGCGTCTAAAGTACGTCTATCCTCCGCTAGACCATACATCGACATCAGGGAATCCTTATCGCAGCCCCGAAGTGTACCAGAAGCCAAGTCTCTATTGAAACCACTCGCTATGGGTTTCAAAATATCTTTTGTGAACCCAAGCTGTGCAAGCTTCGTGCGAATATGAGGGATTGTTGCTAGAGCAGAGGCTCGCCTCCGGAAAGCTATATTACCAATATGAAGGTGTCAGCAGCGACAATGATCATCGGTTCATTAATGCTAATACCACTTACTATCGATGATGTTTCCCGGTTTTGCATATTTAGCGTTATTATTCTTCTTAGGTTGCTTTGAAAACTGAACGAAAGCATTCTTGTGAGCCGATGGTTGTCGAGCACGATGAGCTGGTTGCTTTGTCGGTTGCGTTGGAAATTGCTTTACTGGCTTCACATTGAAATTTCGAATGTATTGTCGCTGGAAACTGGTCTTGCTACACCAAATGAGGGAGACATCCCTCAGGAAAAGTGGGTGCAAAGTCTGGCGAAGCATACTATGCCAGGTGGAACGTTACTCACTCGAACTTCCAACTTTTTCTGTCAAAAAATTTGGGACTGTTATTTTTTTAACTTGGGAGCAGCATGTCGACTCCAAAAGTTCTGGCGCCTTTCGTCGTTGGCACCGCGCCACCATTTGATAAATGTTGTGAATGCCATTTCTACTTAAATTCGTCCAAAAACTCGAAACAGAAACCGCTCAGGAGGTAATTAGTAGCCACTACAATTCCATAGCATGCCCTTCCTTTTGAATTGACTTTTTGTAGCTCATCGCAGCATACCGTGCGGCACGGGTGGAATTGTCGATACCAGCAATTGATACTATGTTTCGACAGGTTACTTCTGACAGTCAAGGTCTAATGGAGAATGATTCCCTCGACTTTCGGGGTGCCACTTGTACGGGCAAGACTTCAATACTAACACACATTGTGGCACACACCATACTACCCCAAGTCTGGACGATCCAATTTGATGGACAGCCGCTGGAAGTGATGTTAAATGGGCTCGGTCGCTCTGTGGTGTTCATAGATCTAGATTTACAGTTCAGTGTCAATCGCCTCTATAGTATGACGCTCAATCGAGTCACTGAAGCTATTGAACAATGTCCTATAGATGTGAAAACAAAGTTGATAGGACGCGACGAAGAAATTCACAAGCTAGTCCTTGATAGTCTTGCACGGTGTCACACATTTCGGATATCAACGATTGGCGATCTTAGTAATACCATATTTGGAATGTCCCGCTGGCTACACCAACATCCTGACGAAAACATTCAGTACGTTATGATGGACTCTATTTCATCTGTTCTATGGGATAAACGGGACAGCGCAAACAATCATCATAAGCTTTATGGATCACATGCTGAAAATATATTCAATCACATAACAAGTACCCTGCGCAAGCTTCAGGCACAATGGAACTTTGTAGTATGTACCACTACCAGGAAAATAGCGGCTAATGCAAGTGACGAAGTCCCTCTATGCTGGTCAAAGTATTGGACGTTCAGAGTGGAGTTGCGGCGGTTTGATTCCGATCTCACCAATCCGCTTGCTGATTATCAACTTTGCATTGTTCGATCAGCCCGTGCCAATATACCAATGGAACCTTTCCAAAGAAACATAACGTTTCGTTATGCTATCAAAGATAACGATGTCATTTACATTTAGTAATTAATTTTTTTTTCTCACAGCATAAACTTCGTACCTTGTAAAATAAAAAAGGAAGATAACCCACTTTGTGAGGCAGTAGACCACTGAGTGTGTACCTTGAACAACAGCGAATTTTGGAGGAGTAGAAATAAAGACAACTCGGAGTGATATAGTCTTGGAAAAGGCTTTTTTACCTTTGTGAGCATAAAGGCTTATACTGATACTGGGCATTGTCATTGGGCGCTGAGACAAATTGTGAATTCTGCCGCACGGTAACACATTGCACGCGGAAGACCGCATCCAAATGAGGTTTGTTCGCTAAAGGAACAACAAATCCCATATTAGAGTCGAGTCGGCTTAGGTGGTCAGGAATAAAGACGTTTTCTTATTGTAAACAAAAGGCGCAAGCAATGCCAATGCCAATGGATAAGGGGCTGCTCACATATTTTGGCTGATGCTAAGTGTAAGTTTGTTAATATGCACCTGTCAAAATACTATAGATGGAGGGAAGCTCAGGAAAGAAAAGAGAAAAAAAAAAGTACTAGTCAACTGGGAAGTGAGACACAGACGCACACGGGTCTTCATACGACGACATAACTGTACATATACACACATATCACATATCACATTTTTCCCATCAACGCAAGACTGGTGGTGCTGTTAAACTGCTTACTTGTCTAGATTTCGTCTTTTATTTTCTTCTTCTTTATTTATTTATTTTTCTCTTTCTCTCGCTATCTTGATATACTCCCTTTCCTTATTTCTTCTGCCTTTTCATTGCCTGGGGATATAACACTTATCAACTACCATCGAAAAAGCATTTTGACTTTGAGCATCAATACGAGTATATTTCAGGTAATGACGAACCAGTTTTTTGGTCGATCACGTCCTTTACATTCTTGACCTCACAAGATTAAACACTGTCAATTGAAAATTAAAAGCTTGATATCAAGGAAGACAACAAAGTGCCCCCCCCCTATCTCATTCATTCAGAACGCCATCCCTGAGATATTTTTCATTGATCCCTTGGATTGTTTCGTGAAAGCACTTTGCAGTTCGTTCTAATATCAACCATCATCGCCAAACCGACCGTATCCATCATATTTCAATATCTTGCTCCGCTCTCGGAATGAGTACCACGCTTGCTCCGATTCATCACTATGCCTTACGGCGATCTGGAAGTTCCAGTACCTTGCTCACTCAGTCCCTGCCCATAATAGACACGGAAGGTGGATTCGACATCGCTGTCATAGAATCAACTATGATACTCTGGGCTTTAGACGCTCGGAAGCAAAAACCAGTGAAGCGAGCTTTGAGGGTAATGTCGCATGTTGTACTTTGCTGCTTTTGACATATTAGAAGCGGAGATTGAGTGAGGGCAGCATTTGGGAATATTTCCCCAAAACATCCTTTCATCAAAGTTTTCTAACGCGTTTTCTATATCAATAGGTTTATAATATCATTGTTGAGGATAAGCGGCAGATATTGTCGCTAGTGCGGTATAATTCCGATCTTCTAGAGTTTGATGAAAAAGTAAGAAAATTTGACCTAATTATCGATACAATACTCTACTGTATAAATAAGAAAGTAGTCTTTTTGACACACCCATCTACTGCAGATACGCGAATATTTTCGGAAAACTAAGGTTGTCCTACCGCCACTGGATACGCCGTCAAGCAAACAACCTGATTTGAAGAGGCGTAGTTTCCGCAATCTCTTGACAGCTCTACCAAGCCTCAAGCCAAAACAATCCAATTCTGAAAAGGTTGAACAATACTTGAGACGATGTGCCATAGACACCTCCATTGGAAAATCATCCCTTTTCCGTGACTTTTTTACACCACAACGAGATGAAGATTGCTCGACAGCGAAAGAAAGGATGCAAAGTTACGTAGAGATGCATGCCACGGCATGGATGAATGAACAGCAACATGATCAAAATAAGAAGCAAAAACAGAAACAGAAAGCACCATTACACCATGATGATAGAAGTGGAGAGAACATCCCAGAAAGCAGTTCTAGTGCATTAGTACTTGATACAAGCTCAAAATGGCATATGGACAGCTCATTACCATCACCAGCTGCCAAAACCTATACCACCAGCATCGAAAACACATCAAGTAGTGTATTATCTTCTAGGTCAAGTATTGACTTTGATCCTCCATCTCCAAAACCAGCCCAATCGCGGAAGGTGACAATCCAAGATTTTCAAATTCTAAAGGTGCTGGGAAAGGGGTGCATGGGAAAGGTATGTCCTCCTCCAATACAAGGCACTTTAATGTGAGATATAGTAATATATGATTACAATAGGTCATTCTTGTGCGCGAGCATCGAACATCCCGACTCTTTGCCCTGAAAGCCATATCAAAACAGTTTGTTGTTATGCATCGAGAAGTAGAGCATGCAAAATCTGAAAGGGAGATATTGGCACGGATAGGGCAGATATCACACCCATTCCTCATCAAGCTGCACCACTCGTTTCAGGATGCTTCCCAACTATTCCTGGTGTTTGACTACCATGTTGGGGGTGACCTGGCTACACAATTGGCAAAGTGTTACAAATTCTCCCCTGGAAGATGTCGTTTGTACACTGCAGAAATTTTACTGGGAATTCAAGAATTGCATCGACTTGGAATATTATACCGGTAAACACGTCGTTTTCAAAGACTTTTTACATTTGACCTTTACCTCATGTTATTAATAATGTCGAAATGTATCTTTCTTTAAAGTGATCTAAAGCCCGAAAACATTTTGTTGGGGGCAGATGGTCATATCATTCTGACCGATTTTGGGCTTTCCAAGCAATTTTTACCGCACACGAGCATCGGCGACCAGCGCACAACTACATTTTGTGGTACTGCCGAATACCTTGCGCCCGAAATACTGCGCGGAGATGAGTATTCCTTTGCCGTAGATTTTTGGAGTTTGGGTACCTTGCTTTATGAGATGATTACTGGTATCCCACCTTTTTGGGCCGAAAATCATGCAGATATGTATAACAGAGTCTTAGACGACAATTTGGAATTTCCTCCCAACTTCGACACAGTTACAGCAGATTTCATTTCTGGTTTATTGCATCGTGTACCTCAAGATAGACTTGGTGCTGGACCGTATGGCCCGCAAGAAATTCGATTGCATCCCTACTTTGCAGGGATAGATTGGTCGGATATCTATAACAAGCGCATTAAGCCAGAGTATATCCCAATGTTCAAATCAGAGACGGATCTCCAAAACTTTGATGATACCTTCGTCGCGATGACACCTCGGTTTAGCATGGCCAGTGATGGAGAGCTCTTCAGCCAGAGTGTTCAAGGCGATTTCGATGGTTATTCCTACACAGGGGCCAGTATGCATTTTGATGACAGTCATCATGTTAACGATGATAACGATGATAACGAAGACGATGATGAAGATGAGCAACAGCTTCAACAGCAACGACGACAGCTTCAACAAGACTTGAGAGCAATAGCAAACGGTGATCAAGAAGCTATTTTGGAAACTTTTTTCCCAGGCTATGTACCAGAAGATAGAGACTCTCCAATTGATCCATGGGCATACAATGGTCAAATTATAGGCACACCTACCCCTGAAGAAAGCTCAGAAGCGGATTACTCAAGTGACAGTCAAAATCGTGATTGGTATGGAGGACGAAGAACAACACAGACTGTCTTTCAAGACGATCATGAAAGCTACTACTACTATCCCACAAGGAACTCTAGCAATGCAACGATAGAAGACAGGCGCTCAAGTAGACCACCAGTTACTCCTGATGAACAGCTACGAGTGTCACCATTTTCAATGGCCCGTGCTGCTGGTAACTTGGGAACAGCATACGGCACTTCCAGTTCGTTAAGCGGGTATTCTGAGTTACGACCGAAAGTTGACGAACACTATGACGTACTTGAAACCGATATGCCATTGGAGTCTCTGACCATCGATGATCGCGCAAGTTACAACACCACACCAACTCCACTTAGAGATGTTGGTAGAGCCGAGCAAAATGACACATCATCTAAAAATCCCCCAACACTGCGACGCTCAAAAGATATGTTTACTCTTCAATAACACAGTAAATATTGCAAAATACAATTTCTTCGGGGCGTATTTCCCATTATTATTTGTTTTTCTTCGTTCTGTTGTAGAAAAATGGTTGATGACATGTACTGTATTGGGTATGAAAACCAAAACCAAAAAAAAAAAAAAATTAAGAGCCGTTCCATACAATCTGCAACTAACTCTTCTTTTGACGCTTATTTCCTTTTGCATTTACAACGAAAGGTTGGGTGAAGGCTTGCTGAAGTCGTCGAACCTTCTGCTCGCCAAAACCTGGACACAATGCTATAGCTTCTGTAGGAGCGTTGATGATGCGATCTAGTGATCCAAATGTTGATCTCAGCGTAAGCACATCCGTCTTGTTGACTGTACGCACTTGAGTAAGACATTCGGTAAGCTTGGCCATATAGTCATCTACTGATTTCTCTTTAATGATATCCGGTGGTTTGTTCTCAAACGCCTTATACGTCTCCAAATACCGACCAGCTTCTTCGTGGCTCCAGGCCAGCATAATTGTAAAATCTTGTATTATGGCGGATTTTGTTAGTTCGCGAATCGAGTCTTGATGATTATCGATATCCACAAACACCAGTAGTATTCTTAGAACGAATTGATGCGCCAGTTTCCCCATTCGATCATAAATATAATCTGGATGCAAACGATGATACCGCAAGCTGAATCTCAATGAGGAGGACGCTCATCTAGATGTTTTAAAATGCTAGGTAGGAACTTACCTCAAATACAAAACACAGGTTGTTTGACCAACAATGTAGTCCGCTTTAATGTCATCGTACTCCCAAGGTACGTTCCGAACATGCTGTAGTATCGGATTTCCTCTCTGTGCTTGATTGACTAGTATTGCGTTTGGACCAAGACGCCGTGCTGCAGCCGCTGGTGGTGATGGAGGAGTTGTGTTCTGGCTTCTGGTTTCGCCAAAGGCACTCCCTTGTGCTGCGGAGCTATCTGATTGCGGTGGTCTTTCGATCGGTGCTTCAGACAAGGAAGTAGCACTTGCTGATTCTTCAATGAAACTAAAATCTTTTGATTGCTGAAAGTAATTGGTGGCTTTTGATTTCCTCTTGTGCTGTTCTATTTGTTCAACTGTTGGTATTGTGAATCGTCGTTCTGACATGAAGGAAAAGTCACCGTCACGAATTTCATGATCGTTGGGCACTAAAAAGAAAAAAAAAATCCGCATACCCAAAACTTGTGCTTCCCCTTCCTAATCGTCCTATTCGTAGCCATGGATCAAGCGAAATTGGCTGACTTTCAGGTACTATGAAGATGAAGACAAATAGCTAACATGAGTATAGGTCACGCCATTGCTAACTTATCTATTAATCACTGTAGAACGATATCCACAACAAATGCGTCGAAAAGGAGTACGTTTCCGCTGATGGTAAGATTTCGATTGCAATGTTGTCCCGGAATGATAATCTTTATTGATATAGCGTTTACTACATAGACAATCGTCTTTCCGAGTACATAATTACAATGCTCGTCAATGGTAAAACACAGTCAGATCTGGATTCAGAACTAATACAATTGATTGGTGGCGACTACGATCCTGCTTTGTCAGCCTGGGTCTTTTCCGAATTAGATCGACGATCGTCTGAAGAAAGCACAGAATTTGACGTAGAGGAGGTTGTCATGGACGAAGACGACACAAATAGGCGACAAAGTAAACCATTTCAAACCAGAATGTTCCTACAGGCACTCCGCCGTGCAAAATCTGACCAACAGAATGGTCATCCTGATGCACGACGACCTTCACATCGATCTGCTTCACCTCAGCGACGAATGAATCGATCATTAGATAGATCTCGCTCGAGATCGCCTACCCGACAACGATCTACAAGACGACATGACGATCGCCGTGGTGACCGCCGTGATGACCGCCATGATACCCGAAAGGGAGATGTGTTCTCACGACTTGGTAGTAACGGAAGAACTGGTGAACGATCAGTGATGATACTTGATGGTATGTACTTTGAAGATTGTGTTAATAGGCATACATACTTATGCGTATGCTTGTGGTGAGCAGTTATTAACCTTCCTGTCGTATATCAGCTAAACCTTCTGTGTTTGAAAGACTCGGCGCACATAGAGAGGTTGATGAGCCAAAAGAGAAAAAAGAAAGGGTTCGTTGTACCTTTTGGCCAAATTGTAGAAAGGGCGATGAATGTCCATTCTGGCATCCACGGTCGCTTTGCCGGTAAGACGGATTACTATACCACAACATGCTCAATTTCAATGTGACTGACCATGAAACAACTTTTAGTGACTTCCCTAATTGTCCCAAGGCAGCTAATGAATGTCTTTATATACATCCCCAGATAGCGAAACCTGAAGATACTAAACCAAATTGCCGATATTGGCCAAATTGTACCAACCCTCGGTGTCCTTACCAACATCCTTTGGGAAATCCCACACCCAACAAGCGAATTCCTACTCCATGCCGAGAGGGTGACAACTGCACACGGCCAGGATGCCATTTTACTCATCCACGAGACAAAGCCAATAGTTCAATTGCATTGGTATGTTGTAAGATATGATTTTGGACTATCCTCACAATATCTGTCGTTAACCTTGTCTCTATATTTTGCCAGTGTCGTTTTGGACCAAACTGCCAAAGATTTCCCGATTGCCCTTTCGAGCATCCAATACCACCTACTCAACATCGTAATAAGACATTAGTATTAAATAAGCCTCATGTTAGTGAAAGAGGGTTCTCTGTGGCCGAAGATGAGATTGTAGAGCGTATTCCTGTTGGCGAGAGTGCAGACACCACCGCCTGATACGGGAAGTCCAATGAAAAATAAAAATTGATTGTCCGTCGTAGCGTTTGGCCCAATGGTGTGACCCCAGCAAAATCGTCCAATTCTATAGGAGGTTGTGGCACTGCTGAGAGGAAAAAAGCGCGTCTCTCTCCGCATTCACACATCTCACTCATCACCATGGTAAACTATTCATTGCCTGGATCTATGTACCATCTAACTGTTATTGTAATATTAATCAATTGCTAAATGTTCTATATTCCTTTAGGCCGACTCACCAGCTACCACACCAAAGGGAACTGTCAGGTTAGTGGCAAAAGGACATTTACGATGGATTTCAGAGATCTTTCTGGTCAATGAATCGAGAATGAAAGAGATGGTACCTTTTGATTCCAATGACGGCATCTGCATCGCTCGCTGGAAAAAGTTGGATCTTGCAATCTTTAATCGTTGTGCCAGACATGATCCGCCAGTCTAGACATTTTCAGATGCAGGATGTAAACTGACTTGATGTTGATCAATGTAGGAGACGCGTTACCTCTCGTTCAAACACTAACGCTCCCCGTGGAGCTATCCCTGGTGGTAGCACTTCAGGAATGATGCGTATCTACTCAGATGACTCCCCCGGCCTTCGTGTGTATGTATTTATTCGGTTTTCTGATGTTGACAGAAAATTCTCTTCAGTACTAACTATGTCGCTGGTGAACAGTGATCCCGTTGTTGTTTTGGTCTTGTCACTTACCTTTATAGCGTCTGTGTTTGGTCTCCATATCATTGGAAAGTTCTTGCGCAAGTAGAGAGGGGTCATCATTTCACTTGGAGTGTGGTCAATTAAACATAATGGCTTCGGCTACGCCGCTTCATCTGTCTGTATGGCATCACCATTGCCAACCAAATACAATCTGTAATCTTTTATCCCTTGAAAACAAACCAAACAAAAAAAAGCTTTCCTGTTTCCAGTTCTATAAAGAAAAAATCTTAAAAATGGACTTGTAATTTCGTCAATGATTATCCTTAGGCTAGAAAAATACCAATGGTGCATGATATGTAACTCAATGTTGTTTATTTGGTTTCGTAATAAAGGAACCATTCGTAATCTATATTATCTACTTTCTAAGGGTTGCATATATTGATAGTCTGAAGTTGTAGGAATGACAACATTTCATCAGTCCTTCTTGTGTTGAGATGAAAGGTCAACTGGGCATGGGAGGTATGGATGGAGGTTGGCAGGGGCGTAGGTTTGAGCAATTTCGCAAGCCTTTTGTTGGAATGCTGGGTCACGGTAAAAGGAATTGGACGGAATCAATGGGAGTAGCAAGAATGGAGCCAACAGAGTGACAAAGAAGAAGAAGATTTTCACAGCTTGAAGCATTTTGAGATGACAAGTGAAAGAAATTCAAGCTTTGAAGGGTAATATTCGAGTTCCTCAAATAAAACCGTACCATTTTTTAGAGTCCAAAAAAAAAAAAAGTCCATCTCTCTTCTACTCCAAAAACTAGTTACACTTTATTCTAATGTCTATGAGCTGCTGTAAACTTGATATTGGTGGATTCATCCAGCCCAAGTCCTAACCTTACTTTATCTACATACATTCTAAGGTCTTGACCCATGACAGTAATTTTGATGACATATTGACTTGCCTTCTCCAGCGTTTCGGCGGCAGTCACTGCTGTAAAGGTGTATCGTCCAAAGGAGTGGTTAATGATATGTAACCGTTGCTCGTCACCTTCTTGTAGCCTGACAAACCCTTTCAATCGGTAAATATCCTCCTTGGGTAGAGTTTTCAAAAAGGCTTCGAATTGATCAAACGCTAGTGGCTTTGCTGTATCCAATGTCTCGCAAACTTGGATGAGATCAACTTCATTTTCGTGATGTTTACCATGAGCATGATGAGCTGCAGGTGCTCCTCCGGGAACAGATGTGAACATTAGCTCCTCAGCTCTCTGTGTTTTGTCCATAGATATTTGGAACAATTTGGTGTCTAGTCCGAAAAGTACATCTGGTGATACTCCATGTGTACCTTCACATTTGATTTTTGGTGTATCGGTATTCAGTTCGTTAATATGATCTATGACTGTATCTAATTGGCGTTCCGATATCTGAAGCTATTAATTAGCAATATGTCGACGAGATTATTGGCAAATAATCGCTAACAAAAAACCCTTACCAATTCGTGCTTGTTCAAGAGAATCACATCTGTATACTGTGCTTGCATCTTGGCAGTATAGCTTGTATCTTCATAACCCGTGAAGTTAACGCAATCAACCACCGTAGCAATCGAATCAAGTACAAAACCATCAGTTTCCATTTCTCGAATCTGCCATGCAATCGGTGCTGGAAAAAGAATTGGACAAATTGATTAGCCTCGCAATCTAATACTACAATTTTGAGTATGCCCAAATTGTACCTGGGAAAGCAGATCCACTGAAGGGTACTGGTTAGAATATTATGTAAAGAAATGTAATGTGCCTAGTGATCTGATAAGTCATACCTTGTTTCAACTATGATACGATCTGGGTTGTACTTTTCTGTAGATAGCAAAAACAAAAGGTTAAACCCTGTAATGGCCGCCTTCAAAAATCTGATTAGAAGTACATCTTACCTTTCAGCTCCATCAAAGCGAGCTTCATCTGGCCAACAAGAACACAACACATGCACCCGTTTATCATTTCTTGAACACCAAGGTTGCTCTCACGAGCTAGCTCGCTGTCGACTTTTCATAGCAACAATGTTAACAGCAACTTCAAACAACCAAAGTGGTATAAATTCGTTGATAACTTACCTTCTGTGTCTCCAAATTCATTCTTGAGCAAACACAGCTTGTACTCAGCAGGTAATCGTTTCAAAAGGGAAAGAATGGTGGTGGTTTTGCCTGGTAAAGCAATTCATTAACGCCCGAAGAGTCTTACTATTGAAAGGCTACCTTACATTCAACATACCACTGCCTAGGAAGCCAGTAAAGACTGTCACAGGGATTGGATTACCAACTGCCATGACGACGAGTAAAAAGAAGTTCAAAAAAACCCAGAAATTTTGTCAACGTCCCGAAAAGACACAGTCTCCCTTTTTTATAAATTTCTTTAGAAGTTTCTGCTACACTTTACTTTTTCACATTTCCAATCCCCTCCAATTTTTAAACGATTATCATCTGTGTGAGTGCTCAACATAAAGTGTATTTAAATAATACTTTCGTCGCTTTCAGCCGCGTTGGGATCCTTTTATGACGTTGAAGCGAAAGTACTCCAGCGTACACACTGCATCCACACAGACAAGCATCACTCCTTTCTCCGAACAACGATATCATATGGGCGCTAAACAAAGCACGCAAGCAGCACAGAAGAGAAAAAAATCTAGCCAGCAATTACAGCAAAGTAATTCCCTCCAGATAGCTGCCGAAACAGCACATGCTAGTCCGCAATCGCTGGCATCACCATCCAAAAAGCCGTCATTACATGGATCTTTTTATTCAGAGTATGTAATCTACATCGCCTGTCTCAGTTTTATGCTTCCAAGAACCACTGTAAAGAACTATATCCGCTATTTTTCTCATACAAGAGTACTAATTTGTTTTGTATATATTCTTCTTTTCGCCACTTTAGAAAGCCGGTATGGACACCACCTGTTGCCAGTCGTGACTCCTTTCGGTCTCCGACAACTGACACTCATTTTTCTGTCAATTATCTAGTTCAACAATAAGCAATGCAGCGACTGGTTTGATGAGTATGAAGACCCTGACATGAAAGGAAACATCACACCGGAAGGAATGACCAAATTTATTAGTGATATTGGGCTCTCCTTAGAAAGCGTAAGTGATATGACTGCTCTTAGTCATCAGAAGAAGGTTTCCGTTGCTCACAGTCTCTTCAAAGGTTACTGTGCTCGTCATAAGCTGGCAATTAAATGCAGCCTCTATGGGTAAATATTTTCCTTATTTCATTGTTGAGGCATATTGGAAGATCTGCATCATTTGATTTAACTGTAGTCGACCACCAGGCTATTTTACTCGAGATGAATGGATGAATGGCATGGAACGCTTAAAGTAAGTTCTTGTTAACATGACAGATGGTTTTGGGTAACCCATGCTAACGCAAAAATCACCATTTGCCGTCAGTATTTGCACACTGCCTCAGCTAAAGGCAAAGATACCCGAATTCGAGCATGTTCTTCAGGACCCTGTTCAATTTAAAGAATTATACCGCTATTCATTCGGATACGTCAAAAGCAAAGATCAAAAGTGCTTGGATGTTGACGTATGTAATCCGCAATTGTTCCTTTCCATATCTGTAACCAATTAGTCGCTGACAGTGTTTTTGTCATATTTGCAGACTGCTATTGTCATGTGGGGACTGCTTTTGGGCAATCAATCTTCCCATGTTGAATCGTTTGCAACGTTTTTGACTGAAAAACAACCAGTTAAAGTCATCAACCGAGATCAGTGGCAAAGCTTTTTGGAATTCGCCACCACTGTATCAGACGACTTTCACGATTACGACGAGATGTCTGCATGTAAGTACATATTTGGTTACAATTTCTGGGTATTTCTTATGGTAACACTTTAAGCAGGGCCCGTTTTGTTTGACGAGTTTGTAGAATGGAAGCGAGAACGACTTGATCCTATGCAGAGCTGACATCAATCACGAGTCGGGCAGCTATCAGGTTTTGATATGACACAAATATTATATCCAGTATCCTTTGTTCAGAATAAATGACAGGTATACTTTGTTATCCCTTTGTTACCTTTTCGATTGCACTCAAGAAATGTTTGAAACGATAATGGAGGAGAGTGTTCAAATGGATACCATTATACAATTCAGTAAAAAATCAGAGTGAGTTTGACTGGAGGTGAGCAAACAATATGAAGGTTAATTTACCATAGACAGGTGAGTAGCAAGCCGTTATGACCAATATTGAGAAGAATCAAATGCAGGTTTATTTCAGAATGGGGATGATGCTAATATACATCTGCTGCACATGCGCGTGCAAGCTTTTAGTTACTATATAATTGTCCTTCAATGCCACATGATTGATATCTGTACAAGTAGGTATATCTACTGTTTGTATGCCTTGACGGCATCTTGGTTGGTTTCTGGAACACTGATTGGCCGTGCGCCTAGAGCCTTTTTGTGCGAGATGACCTCCTTCAAGGTATCAAGGAAAATATCGACTGCATCATCATTGATTTGATGATGAAGGACTAGTCTTGATGTTGTGCCATTGCCACCAATCTTAATATTACGCCTGAGAAGAGCAGGAAGTATATCATTGATAGTGACACCAGCTGAGGCAGTGTTGATAAAAACCATGTTAGTCATCTGAGGGAAAGTAAGCTGGACACCCATAGCTTGAAGTTCGTTGGCAAGACGACGAGCGATCTTATGAGTCTCTGGCATGGTAGGGACAATGTTCTCGATGCAATACTTTGCAACCTTAGCCAAACCACCAGCTTGACGCCAACCACCACCAAAGAGTTTGCGGAAATGTCTTGATTTACGAATGAACTTTGCGTCGCCAACAAGGATGGAACCAACGGGGGCACCAACACCTTTGGACAAGCACAAGGACATGGAGTCAAAGTATCTGCCGTATTCTGAGAGTGGTACACCAGATTCCTGATGAGCGTTCCACAAGCGAGCGCCATCAAGATGCATCTTGATACCGCGTGAACGCGCGTGCTCACTAATACGCTTAATCTCTTCGATGGGGAAGATCATACCGTTCAAAGTGTTTTCCAAAGAGACAACCTTAGTAGGAGCAGTATGAAGATCTTCCTCCACTATATTGTTGATTACTTCTTCAGCAGTGATATGGACACCATTATGTGCATATACTGGGCTAACGTTAGCCTGAGAGTGGAATGAAATACCGCCAGCTTCCCACAAGAACCTAAAATAAAATCACGCTGTAAGTTTTCTATAGGCCAAACCGATTATGTAAGACACACCATTAATTCTGACTACTTACACATGAGAACGGTGATCACAGAGGACAGAGTGAGGTGGTTGTTGCAAATGTGTACGCAATCCAAGTTGGTTGGACATAGTACCACTGGCGCAGAACATACCAGCTTCATGACCAGTGATGGATGCAACAAAGTGTTCAAGGTCATTTACGTTATAATCCTCCTGCAAGATTGTTTAAACTGTTACTATCTCTAAGCTTTGGAGAACGTTGCGGGTAGCGGGTGTGCAATCTTACCTGGAAAACATCGTCGCCTCTTGAAGCAGACTTCATGATATCAAACATCTCGTCTGTAGGAGCGGTAACGGTATCACTTCTAAAGTCATAAACTTTAGCCTTGGGGTCCATAGGAGAAGCCAAGTTAGGATGGGTCTGATCATTTTGAAGATTGCTTTGGATGTAGAGCCTGTGGACCGGAGCGCTAGAGAAAGCACGGATATTGGCCAAGGTACGAGTAGCTGGACGGAGACTTGCGAAGATTGACATGACAATTGCAGTTTATAGAAAACAATATTCCACCGAGTCAACTTTCTTTTTATATTGAAAAAAAATTTTCTCTTGCAATTTCAGTGGCCGATGACTCAGAATTGGTACCTTCTTTTTTTAAGTCGCAATGTAGATGGTTTCGGATGACGAAACTATGCTAGGAGGCTGGTCCTTCCAAGTGGCCTCTAACAGCGTATGACATCCCAGTTGCAGCAAAGCTGTGTTCAGTATAAATACGCCATGTATTTCTTGTCAACTCTGGCATTTTCTATTGACCTGCTGCCAGTCTTACTTTACTAATCTATGTGGTAGGTTTTATTTCTATTTTCCATACCACATACCCGCAAATGTTGTACATAAATGCAAGGGTTGAACAAAAATTTGTCTTAGTTTTGTAGCGTCTGAACGGTTCATCTGGTTTCGATTACATTTAAAGCAGTAATGAGAGCACACTGTTGTTCTGCTAATTATGACCAGAAGGCTAAGTGTTCGTTAGTCATTGCAGTCATGAGCGGCTACGCTATCTATGATACCACTGACTGCCTCAAACCGAAAAGCCATTCTTCTCTCATTCAATAGGAAATTGATGTCACGTTAGTGTATGGAGATTTAGTTTCTCGAATAATACATCACTCACAGCATATCTCAAAATCCACTATAACTGATCAATTTCGCGCGCACGGCCTCTAGCTGTCACCATCTGATGGCTGCTATTTTACCCCTATGACATATACACCGTTGTACTGATGGTTTGTCAGTACGAATCCTTCAGAGAAGCTCGATTGGCAATCGATTAAGCTCGGAGTCTAGATCACAAAGCAGTTCCAAAATTTTTGAAAGACAGCCTGCATTGCTTTTGCTCAGCTTTCCATACTCCTGCAGTCACAGCACAAGCTACAAAGTGTCACCATTTCTCTTTCGACGATATTCCAGTCAGATTCAAAGCCATTCTTACTGCTGCAAAATTCGTCCACCGTATATTGACACTAGTTCCTTTTATTCTGACTATATTATTTCTATTCCGCATAGGAGAGATATAAAGTTATATGACAACGATAAAATATCGAATGAACAGTGGTAAACTGATAAACGCGGAAAAAATTTTACTGGTCGGGAGTTTCAGCTGCAAGAAACCATCAAACCGCAGCCAATATATTCCAACTCAAATGAGCTAAGGAACAGGTTGATAACTGCTGTAGGAATTCAGTTTCTATTAGAATAGGAATGCCGTTGAAAATTTATGGCCATTATAAAGTTACGGTGCATTCCATCAAATAAACCCTAATATACACATGAAGAACTCTGACTACAGCTTCGTAGAACAGCATGAGACCATAAGGGCATTTTAGGTAGCCTCTACAGGATAACACAGCTTTCGATGTGGTAGACGGCTATGAAGAATTTGTATGGCTGAATATCGAATTCAGAGTATCAGTTATGACAACATGTGGAATTATTAACTGTGACGAGTGCGCTGTCCGTTTATCCTCGCAATATGATTTACGATGGAGCCGACGAAGCCACTACATACTATTGGGTTACGTCATTTGATCTAGTGCAGATTTCTCCCCATCAAACAGCACAATACCAGTTAAATAAATCCTAAGATGAAACTATCTACGTGATTCATCAGATATTAAATGAAAATCTGTTTAGTTGTTTAACAGGCTGATAGGTTATGGCGATTCTCGCAATTCTCGCAATTCTCGCAAACCTTAAATATTTACAAGTGATTGAAAGGCAGCTGTTAGTGACTGCCAATGTAGCATTTGATTATCATTCCATTCAACATGACCAAGCTAATTGCTGAAAGCAGGACCTCCAGATTTCTATAGACTGACAAGCAAGTCAATGCGATTAACGAATGAATGCACTATTGATATAAAGATATATAGTTTGCGTTGAAAACTAGTCTCTGATCGAGAGAGTAAACTCCGCACCAACGAACGTTTAAAGGTGAAAATTTCCAGCTAATTTCCAGCACCCCAGTTTTCTTTCCCACTATCCAACTAAAACATGGCAGACTACGCTACCTTGCTACCACAGCTTCTCGAACAAGAAGAACGACTTCAGTTCACGAAGTTCGGATCAGATGATGCACTCGCCCTTGGTCTGAAGCTCATCGAAAATGCCAAAGCATTCCACAGACCTGTCGTTGTTGATATAACAGCAACTGGACATGAGCTCTTCCATTTCTCTATGCAAGGAACTAGCCCAGACAACAAGGAATGGATTCGACGCAAGAAGTAAGAAATCATATCAGAGTGGCGATGCTTTGATGGGCGATTGCTAACCCGCGTCTTCCAGCAACTCAGTCATGCGTTTCAGACATTCTAGTCTTTACCTAGGAGTAGCCGCCGCCAGCAAGGGTAAAACTATACAGGAAAATTATCTGGTTAATGAAGACGACTATGTTATCCATGGTGGAGCTTTCCCTTTGATAATCAAAGGAGTTGGTATTATTGGAACTGTGACAGTGTCGGGCCTTGCAGGGGAGGTGAGAGTCTTCCCGGATTATTCAGCAAATTGGCACTGCTGGAGCTGAATATTGGGTGAATTCTATCGGAAATGCAATTTACTAACGAATAATTTATAGGACGATCATGCTGTCGCCGTCAAGAGTATCGAACAACACATTGCTTCCCAATCACAATAAACAGACATATCAATAAACTAAACGCTGTTGGAAAGCACAATGTGCAACATTTTGAAGAAACGGAATAAAAGAAGTGAGAATTTGATAAAGAAAGAAGCGATGGCCTCTCACCGGTTCTTTTCCTTCAAATTACACAGGTTTATATATCGTGTTTGTGCGCTGCTCGAAGAGTTTCAAAGTTGACTTATATAGTAATGATAATGGAATTTGAAAAAGGGATGCGTTTGTGCTGATGATTGGTGTTCTCTACTCGTGAGAAAATATTACCATGTTATGATAGTCAAAGTCTCAACATGAAGATAAGAGAAATAAGCAGTGTTGCATAATGTAGGTGTACTGGTGAGCTTTTCAAGGATCATGGCTTGGGGGAAAAGGTTACAACCCATGGTTTCCGTTGAATTCCGATTCTGTTGGAGAGATTGGGTCGCGTGCACCCGTGATAAGTTAACCCACATCACTTATCAAACATCATAGCCTTCATCTTGTTATCTTGTTTTTCTTCCTTTCATTTTCTACCTGAATTTCTTCTTGTATATATCTGTTTGGTCTTACTGTATATTCTTCTTTCTTTCATCACCAAAGCATGGAGTGCACGCCAACCTCAATCGACGGCGTTGTGTATAATCACTTTATAAAGGTACAGTTTATTTTGCTCAAAAATTTCTTTGGTGGGGTTTTCCGTATGAATCGTGGCTGATCATTTGTTTGCAGGCTATTTTTGGTGAATGCGTATATGGATACAAAGAAACCCTCAGTCTGATGTTTGGATATGCCTCAATACTCTGCTGGTTAAATGCTCAACTACCGTAAGTATTTCTTATGACAGAAGGTCTTCTTCCCACAGTCGATTTCGTGAACAACTGACATTCAATCACAATGGTAGTCAGGTGATAGAAAACTACAAGAGAACCTCCGCAGAGTCACTCAGTTTAACGTTCCTAATAATATGGTTGGCAGGTGAGTGAAAAATTACATATTGAACCACAATCCACGAGATCAAAAGTTATTCAATTTTTTTGATGGTCTTTCTTCAGGAGATATATCCAATCTTGTTGGCTGTATACTGACGGACCAACTTGTATTTCAAAAATATCTCGGAATTTATTTTGTATGGATCGATTGCACGCTATTGAGCCAGTGGATTTATTATAATTACGTTTCACCACCAACCATTGGACATCTACCAGAAGAAAATATTTCAGCATTTGTTTATCCTGACCTTAAAGTTCAAAACACGCATAATGACATTAGACCAGTATCGATACCAAGAAACTATAATCAGCAGTCTGGTGGCAGCAGTAGAGCAGAGCAAAGTCCGTTACTTACAATCTCCGATGAAGCGTTAACACCCCCATACTCGGCCTCCGCTTCCCCCAGCAAGTGGTACACCTTGGGTGACATAGCACCACGGCATACTCCTTCGCCACGTATCATCTTGTCCGCTATTTTTATTCTATCTCTCAGGACACAAGCTTCATCCACTTTAACAACCTCCAACCCAATCACCGCTTCGACGCTTCAGATTAACGAACGTTTGATTGGTCGCATTTTTGCGTGGCTATGTGCCTGTTTGTATTTAGCTTCTCGTGTTCCACAGATCTTCAAGAACCTGCACCGTAAATCTGTTGATGGACTCTCCTCTGCTCTTTTCATTTTCGCAGCTATAGGGAACCTTACTTATACTACTAGCATTCTTTTAAGCTCCGCTATCCACAGCCATGCAAAACTTGTAGAAGCAATACCATACTTGCTAGGCAGTATAGGCACGCTAATTTTTGATAGCATTATATTTAGTCAATTTATTTGGTATAGACAAAGAAGAAGAACAGACTCAGTTGGAGCCTAAGCAAACCAAGTGTGTGTTAGTTTGGGTGGTGTTTTGTGACACGATTTATGGAAAAGGGTTTTTTCAGAAAAGCTTCAAATTGAATCTCCTTTGTTTCTCCTGTTTCGCTTGGCCATTTCCCCTCCTTCCTATATATTTTTCTATATATTACTACTAAGGGTGAATTTAACTATTCTCTCATTTAACTGTAATTCTTATATCTGGCTACAGCTTAATTTCTACACTTTATTTACGACATTATTATATACCTACACTTATTTCCATACCACATACTTTTCCATTCCGTTCCTTAATTAGCTCAGATCGAGATCATCATGTTTGATGAAGATGATCTAAAATCAACTCGCTGGCGACGTCTACGCCATTACAAGGCTCGTATTCGTATGTGGTCATACAATGTATCTCGACGCATTACAACTACTACCTGCGTGTTTCTAGGCGTATTATGCATTCTGCTGTTCCTGGTGGTGTTCACTCCAAAACTGGAAGTCGACTTGATACCACAAAAAGCCTCTATTTCAGGTAATAACAAGCTCACCGCTTCGTTACTCATTGAAAAGAAAGGTAAGACTTTTCCACTGAACATTTGCATATCAAGCATGTTGAATCCAAGAAAAAATTTAAGTATATCGGGATAAACCTGTCCCACCTCACTCCAAACCAGGTCGTATTAACTCGTAACAATTATCTTTATAGATGCCAAGAGGTACAGAAGACTTTTGGACGATTTCCCAAAATGGATGGACAGCGACCCCACAACCATTATCTCACATTCTCATGCGTTGCAACTACACACCGAAAGTGGGCTGGACATACACCAACTAGACTCTCTCATCCACTCCAAATCTAACCCAGACTGGCAAATGGCCTCTGTCACCGCTATTATTAATTTATTGCAGTCCGACCATATTCAACGTCAACTAGACTCTGTTCTTGCGCAGACTATGACTCCGAACATTATTTGGGTTGTATGTTCAACCGAAAAACAAGCATCAGCTGAATCCACCTTGTTGAAATACCGCCGTCGTCATCACAGCGTAAAGATGAAGGTTGTGGTTGTGGAGAGCGGAAAAAATATCGATCAGCGGATCGCCTATGGTTCCAGCTGGCTGCAGGTCGCACAACTCGCGCCGTCGGACTATATTTGGGTAATTGATAATGGCGCTTCTCCAGGAACGAATTATCTGCAACATTTGCTGCAGTTAATGCATACCGATGAATATCATTCAGCGCTACTTGGAACTTCTGGAATCATACTACCAGACAGATCAGTCGATAAGAGGTCAAGCTCAAAGCTATTGTGTGTCGACAACCCTGGTAACTCGAGATCAGTGGATATTATCAACGATGTCTGGCTATTAAGAACGCCATGGGTCGCGCAGATAGCTAGAGAGTCTAGACAAGCTGCTTTAGCCGCTCCTCTAGGTCACTATATCAGTCAAGCACTTAACAAATACGCCGCTATTCCTTCCATCGTCATTCCACATGGTGAAAGCAACCATTCCTTATTAGCCGACACAACGATTGCCAAACGCTCACTCAACTCATGTCAATACATCAAGGAACAGCTGAGCCATAATGATATCTGGCAAAACTTTTTGGTATATCGAACATCTCTTTCTGTTTCTGACTATAAACAAGCTGCCGAACTAGCAGCTACTCCCAACACAGATGGTTCAATACTCTTTGTAGTTGACGGTCCAAGACAGGCTCGCGCTCTTCGCCCATTATTCTGTCGATTTCATGTTCTCGGCCGTATCAAGACACATGTTGTGGTGACGGGTGAAAGTCGCGGTATGACTGCAGCACAGCTGCGTGAAACTTTGGAGAAACATATTGCGCCTTGTATAGATATTAATATCTTGGATCTTGATGTCGATTACGGCGAGCTTCGTGGATTACCTGCTGGTGACTCTGCTCCATTGGCAAGCCAAGTTGCCCACGATCTATCCCGTCTTCTGTCGGCTTTGCGCCCACGATTGGTTGTCAATGTTCATCAGCCATCTAATCCTGTGTTCCAAGGGTCTTCTGTAGCTTCTAGTGTTTCTGGCGTCACCGCCATCACATTACCCTTACCTGATGTAAGACACACTCTTTGGATGGCAGATCTACCAATGGTGGCACTCCAAAGTGAGTTAGAAAAAGGAATCATCTGATGAGAATTGATCTACTTTGTTTCTATGATTTGTTTTTTACTCATTGCTTGCTATCTCTGCCCCTCTAGATTGGTATACTGTCAATGTGAATCTCGTCATTATTACTGATAGACGTCCTCATTCTCTATCACGTTTGATCCGATCTGCCACTAATGCTCATTATCTTGGTGACAAAGTATCACTTTCGATCAACATGGAACAAACTGCTGACAAGGTTACTCGTCTCATTGTTGCAAATGCACCTTGGCCACATGGCCCCAAAAACGTTCGTCACCGTATCCGGAAAGGTGGACTTATGCCAGCTATTGTGGAATCTTGGTATCCTACAAACAACGATGATTATGCTATTTTCCTTGAAGACGATGTGGAGGTTTCACCATATTTTTATCTTTGGGTCAAATATGCTATCTTACGCTACCGCTATGGCGACTTTTCAGATCGCTCAGACTTACTTTTTGGTATCAGCTTATATTCACCACGCAACACTGAAATGGGCATGGAGGGACGAAGACTATTCCATCCCGACTGGGTATTGAATGCCACATCGCTAGACCCGCGCACTCCGTTCCTTTTGCAAGTACCATGTAGCTGGGGAGCTGTATATTTCCCAGAGCATTGGCGTGAATTCCATGAATATGTCACAGCTAGATTAGTAGATCTCGAAAATGGCGCCACCTTAAATATCAGCGTACCCGAATCACGTTCAAATCGATGGAAGAACTCATGGAAGCGATATTTCATTGAGATGATATACCTCAGAGGTTATTCTATGCTTTACCCCAATTTTCAGAATTTTACCAGTTTTTCTACCAATCACTTGGAATTCGGCACACATGTAAAACATGAACGCAAAGCTATTGAACAATTTTTGGTCCCTCTTATGGAAACTGATTCCATCCTACAAGAGCTTCCTCGTCATCGTCTCCCGCCGTGGAATGAGTTGCCAGTTCTAGATCTCTGGGCAAAATTATCTAGCAACGAGCAGTTGATTGAGAGAGGAAAACAACTTCATTCGATGGTTTCTGCTTGTCCGCGCCGAGATGATAGAGCCAACAATTTTGATCCGCAAGATATACTATGTCCTTGGCCCCAGCCAGATCCAACACCAGAGCCAGCATCAGATCTCAATTCACAAACAGATCCACCATTAGAAACAAACTCAACGATTTCAGCAGCAGAGCCATTGTCAGAAGTAACTGAAGTTTCCAATGTGACGGCTTCAACAACACGGTCGAATGCTACCATTGTCTATGTTACCGTGTATGTAACGGAAATGCCAGCATCACCAACACCAGAAACACCCGGTCCTACTGTTCCAGACGATGCCCAGGAAGCTGTTGATGCTGATGCACTTGATGATATGAGTGTTCCTGATGATGATGATGATGATGATGAAGTGGAGATTGAACTTGATGACGAGAACGAAGATATGGAAACTTCAGATATGGAAGCCGATCTCGAAAATTTGGAGAAACTGTGGATAGAGCAGAAGGAAAAGGCATCTCAAGAAGATGGTGATAAAACCACTACACCGGTTCTCTTATGGCAAGACGATGACGGCAAGGTTAGCTTCGAACTTGCCGATTCTGACAAGGACGAAGTAGACGACTGGCTTCCGGAGAATCAAGGATGGCCAGACGAAGCTGACGAGCTGGCAGGTGAAGGTATCGATGAAGCTGACAAATACCTTGACCAAGGTGGTCCAAAAGCTCAAGGTCCTCTGGTAAAAGGATGGCCAACTCCCATGCCGTTTCCCAACTTAGAAAAATGAAAGCCTGGTGGCTTTCACTACCATCCTTGATATCTACTTGCATTTTGCTCTTGATTCCTAAATACGAAAATCTACCTGTATACCTCTGCACCTTTTCTTGTACATTAATTATTTTATCTATTTATATGGCGACTGTTTGACTTTATACACTGCGCTCCTGCAAACTTTCACCATAATGTTACTGAGTGAAATGTTGTTGGGTACTACTATCCGATTTCTGCACATATATTGTTTATTTGATGTTTGAATTGCCAAAATTCGAAGCAACAATTTCATATGCCAAACTAGTCATCATAAATATTCTCGAACACGAAGAATATTACATTCAATAAAGGTAAATATTTTAAATTTATATACCCTAAAGTTAGAATATGATAAATACATGAAGTAATACATCAACAAAGACATATCCAATAATCTATGGTTACATGGAACATTACAGTGCATAACATTTTTCAATAGAATCTGGGTCATTTCCCCACCATGCTGGCATTACGATGGTTTTGCCAGCGGAAAAGAATATGAAAATGGCAAGCATATTGAGATTGAAACCAGCATCCAAAGCTGCCGCACACAGGTAGTTGTACTTCTTCCACAGTTGGTGTCTATACCGGAAAAAATAGAAGTTGCAAATGAAGCTAATTGAAGGTATGGGTGAGTATACGTCTTTGAAAAAGAGTCGACCTTTACAGACACATACCCTCCAATGATAGAACTGAGTGGACCAGTCGAAATATTTCCGTAAAAATTACCCATGCTGCAAATGGCAATGTTAATACTTGAGCAACCTAACATACGCCAAATAACATCGATGTATCATTTACCTAGAAAAGAAGATTGTCGTATTCCAAAGGTCAAATCGAGCTTTGGGGAATTTCTTATGCAATAGCCATATCAAAACTGGAGCAAAGGCACCAAGTAAAAATCCATATAGCAATGGCGAATAAACAGATGATTCGAACAATCTTGATGGTCCAACGAGACCATATTGAACTGCTTGCGAATTATAAGATATTGGATTTTGTCCCTATGGGAAGAGAATGAGAAATCGATACCAGGAATCAGATAGTAATGAGAAGAATTCAAACATACAGTCCATTGGTTCAGAGGATCTTTCTGGGTACCATTTAGATAATCTCTCTTTGTATTAATTACCCATCTTATAACACCGTAATTGATTGGCTATAATAACAAGTCTAAGGTGTCAGCAATTCTCATATATTATATTGTATAGAGACTTGTACATACCACTCCAATGATATTTCCAAATATCTGGGACCAGAATACATCACCTATCGCATCTGATTAGTACTGAATCCTGCTCTCCATCCGTTGTATATTTTCCAATAAACTTACGAGGCGCAATATGATTGTAGTGACCAATCTTCATGTCTTGCAGGATGGTCTGTGCACGATACCAACATTGCCCAGCAACACTGTAAATGTCATGCTGAGAGTTAGTTTTCATATTAAAGGTTAACTTCATTGCCAATACATACACTCTGTAGACCAGAGATCCGATGGGATGGCGCGAGTTTCCGTTAGCGTTAAGCATGTAACCATAAATAAGCTCTATATTTGAAAATGGCAAGATTATCAACTTAATGATTTCCTATATCTCACGCTTGGCATCCAATACAAACCATTGAACGTTCCGATATCTACTTGATAGTTGCTAATAGCATAAATATATCTGTGGCAATGGAGATAAAATTAGTCATTGGAGGCAGGAAAGGCTCTAGCCAGCACTACCAGCTTACCCCATAGGCTGCAACAATGATTACCAAGTTAAAATATGAATAAATTATGCTTTTTCATAAATATGCATAATACGTACCACTACTGTTGCTGCGCCAAAAAGCAATGCAACAATGAACGTCCACCAAGGAAGGTAAAGTTGTTGCTTGAAGATCAACACCATATTTGTGGTAAAGCAGATAAGGAACAGGACAAGGTACCACCATAGAGGCACATCCTTGTAAGGCTCCATTAGCTTGTTCAGTTTATCTGTGTTTTCTCTCCTGCCGCGCTTGATCAGCATCTTTGCAACCGATACTAACTGTGGTCCAGCAAACAGTCCGATAGATACAAAAGCAGAGAGGTAGGAAGCATATCCAAAGAAGATGGTCCACATTTGGTATCTAATACAGGTAACGTAAATATGTATCTGTATACCTAATTGCAAAAAAATATATTGTACTTACGCAGACATATAAACAGGGCCATATTCTTCGTAAGCGGTTACATTGAATTGTGCGTCAGGTGTGATGAGTTTGGTGAAAGGATACGATGTACCATTAGCTAAAAAGAGCTTGTTGGACATGAGAGGTATTTTGTCACTTCCCCCTGTGGATGAATATATTAAAAAACCATGTAAACGACTTAGACCAAGAATACTAACTTACATAGTTGCTTATATTTGGCAATTGGGACAAGTACCCAAACGCTAACGACAAAGGCGACAAATTGAATTACTTGCGTCCACCAAGGAGAAAGCATAATGGTTGATGTAATGTTGCTCCAATCCAGGGTAAAGTTCAAAACACCCATACCACCAAGACCAGAGCCAACAAATGCTGCAATTAAATTTCTTAGCATTACGCTCAAACCCATTGACACGTATCACATCCGGATGAGTTCTTACCAACAATCTCATTGTGGCCACCAAACCTACATTGGATATACAATGCTTTCAGTGGGTTATGGAAGAAAAGTCGTCTTTATGATGGCTATTATAAACTTACCAGCAAAGGACTGCCAAACTCGAAGTCAAAGGAAAAGCTGTGGTTCAAAAGTTTCAGTAACTTACAATTGGTCAAGCTAGCTAAATCTAACTTGAAGTTTTACCGTATTCAGGCAAGAATTGCCAAAAGAAGATTCCAACCAAGCAAAGCCAAAAGACTTTCATCTGCTTGCGTGCACTTGTGTTATCTTCCTCACCTCCTGCTCGCAAAGTATTGAATAGAGTGGTTTGCATCAAAGCTTGCGGCCATATAAATGTGGGATTGTAAATCAGGAAAGATCTAGCTAAAGCAGCATAGGAGTATCCAGTCCAAATTGTAGCCCACATGAAAGCTGAAGGGTAAAAAATTAGTTACCATAAGCGTCATATTTAAATTTTGAGCCAAAAGTCTATATCAAAATTACCGATTGCAGCAACTGGATGCATGTACTCGTCGTAGAACAATTCCTTGACAGATACAATGATTTCGCCAAGGTTGGACGTTGCACCAGCGCTTGCACTCAAAGTGATCAAGACGTGCTCCTTTTTTGAAAATGGACCAGGATTCTATAGTAGAGATTCATCATTTAGAGAAAATAGTCTGAACCCAGGGATGGAGACACAATATGTAACTTACCAAATTGAAGCTGAATAAATAAAGGTTAATGACCATGTTTGGTAACACATTGGCCAGCCATTTTCCAGCCCAATGAGTGATAACTGTGCAAACGACGTTAGATGGTATTTTAGATAGCAATTTGGCAATTGAAGTGGGCATTATCCGCTTACTCTGGACGAAAAAGACAGAATATGGAGCATAAGTGGTACGGAACCATGACATTTGAGATACAAATGCACCGAGACCAACAAAAACGATGCTTAAGAAAAAGTATCTGGCAAAACGACAGCCGTTATTTAACCAATTTATTAGAACGAATTTAACAAATTATCTTTACCTAAATGTTAAGCTTGGTAGTTCAGGGTCATCTTCAAACGTTACAAGCTCTCGAACCACTAGTGGGATATCTTTGTACTCTGGGTCATTGGCATAGTCAATAGAATCGTATTCTGGTAAATCCTCTTTGACAATATCGTCTTTTTCAAATACTTCAGAGCTGTCTTGTTTCTCATCAACTGCATGATCGACATGCTTTTCAACTTCTGAGCTCATCTTGGTGTTTAGCTAACCTGTAAGTTCAGTAGCTGTTATCAAAAGTTCCCTTGTAATACCATTGAATATTCGAGTATTTATATAGCAGCTGATGGTCATACGCTTGATCAATTACGATGCAAATGTCGCAATCTTGTGGATGTAACACACTTATGGGACATTTTGACGGAATTGGAGTGACTCTGACAAATGTTGCCACTTTGCATCCAAACCCGACCCTCGGTATATTTCTAATAATATTTGAAAATATCATTATGTTATCTACTGGTAATGGATTATGTAGAGTTGGAGCATCACTTTACCGTGAGAGATGGTTGCCGCTGTGCAACGGGAAGGTAGAGTTGATCATGGCTACTGCTCTTCCCTTATTGTCACAACCAAATAACATTCAATCTAGCATTTGTAGTTAAGTTCCAAACGAGTTATTACCTTAAGGGTTTACAACTTGCATCACGTAGTTAAAGAATGATGCGATCGCGGAAACTTAATGTGGTACTCATCGGAGTGCAAGTTTCCAGAAATGGCCAGAGCCTTTCAGGTAGATTGGTAAATACCTGGGACTAGGACTCCTTTGTTGACAAGAAGTTAGTTATTTGAAATTGAAAGCGAGAGTGAAGTCTTGATACTGAAATCAATCGTTCAAACACATTGAAGCTGCTCAATACGCCTGTATTTTTACTCGGCGAAGCGGGTGTGTTGCCGATAGTGAGTCTTGGAAGAGGCTGATGTGGTTCTGCATCAATTGACTCTAACAACGAAAGAGAAAGAGAAGATATCAATCTTTTGTAGCATTTTGAAACATGAGTGCATTCTTCACTGGTAATTGTATAGAGAAAGTATAAAGTAAGAAGCGACGCCTCAGTGATGCTCAGGAACAGTAGCTAGGTCTAACCTGATTGGCTAGCAGTTCGAAAGCAAAATCTTCACAGCTTGTGCCTCACATATCCTCAGTTTAAGAAGAATAGTTGACTTGCCAGTCTCGTCTAATAAAACGATGTGATGTAACATAAAATATAGATTTTTCAAGGCAGAGATCATATGACTTAAACGATATTCAGTCAATTTCTGTAACTAATATTGTGACGATACAGAAACGTTCGCTTTCGCTACAGTATCTCTACGAGAAATTCACAGTTCATATTAGGCAAACTCAATGGTACGGCAGAGTTACGTTTGAAATAAATAAGTTTTTAAACAGATGGGATATGTATCGGAAGGTATTACGTAATGGAGATAAACCTGTTGACCTGTTGACATCATATCATTAGCCAGCCATGATATGAATGTTGAATGAGCTTCAGCACTACTTATCAATCAAGCCTCACACCGCATTACATGGAAATGGCCAATTTCTCCTATAGGCGCGGCTGGTGCTGACCGGATACGTGCATGCCTTGCGGAGATCAATTACCTGATGAAACCACATTAACAAACTCATTGATATCCCGCTTTTCTTTACACTAGCGTCACTACCTATTATTCTGTGCCTGATTTTTGGAAGATTAAATACAGCATACGAGATATACGAAGAGATCGGAATATGCGTACCCACCTGGTATCCGGCTTGTGGTAAAAAGTGAACGGCATTCATGGCACGTTTCTATATTACAAATGATTCAGCCTGCGTACAAGCAAAGTATTATCTCTGTAGTTCTGGTTATTCCATATTAAATGAGTTGCTTCTGCATTCAGCTAGGGAAAGCTAGCTCTAGGCCGTCTCAGCTTGAAACTTCAGTTATGTTGGCTGTTGCCACAATGCGGGGATGCGGGGAATTAGAGCTGCCTTTCATGGAAGCTAAAACGATGTGACGTACTGATTTTGCAAAAAGGTATATAATTTATATATCCTTAGTGTTTCTAATTACCAGAATGTCAAATTTATTGTCTTTTGTATACGTACCTGGTGAAACACTAAAAGCTTTCTTGGATTATGCTTAGTTTCCGAGGCTTGTATTCATCCGGAGTGGCACCGCAATTCAAATAAACCCACAATCAGCCATTGCCGGATTTGGGACCCGGGGAAATTGATTCGTCGGCGACTCTGCACCGGCAATGTTTAAGTTTAACTGAAGGCAAATTCAATCATCTTTTCTCATAGTACTATTGAGCAATTCACAGAAGAGTTTAACGGTAAGGTCCTGTTTTCTTATAGCAGAAAGTATAAAGTTTGAAGCACAGTGAAGATCCTCTATCAACTTACTAAGGAAGATCAACCTTGTAGCATTCCTATCATTAATTGTCGGAAGAGGTATTCGGTAGTACGACAAAGATCATGCCCTTTGGTGCAGGCTAATGTAGAAACATACCAGTATGAAAGCACTGGACCCACGCGGGACATTGCTGAAATGTGGATGTACGGTCATTTCCCTTACACAAGGATTGGTCACGTGGAGAAATATTGTTTGCTTACATTCATCCACCCACGACTGTTTCCAAGTTAAAAGTCTAGGAGTAACTGACAATTCCCCAAGAGGAGACACTAGATTTATAGGGTGTAACTTTACAAGCCTGAAGTTTTATGAAATGGCCGGCCAAATGAAGATATGTTTAATATATCACGGTGTCTTATTGTGAGGTCCGCCGCATTGAGAAAGTCATATTTCCACTGAAGTTAAAAAAAAAATTAGAGTCAGCGCAGGTTCCGCTCTTATGGCGGTGATTCAACTCGACTA
The DNA here is from genome assembly GCA_021235465.1 of Umbelopsis sp. PMI_123. Taxonomy (NCBI): domain Eukaryota; kingdom Fungi; phylum Mucoromycota; class Umbelopsidomycetes; order Umbelopsidales; family Umbelopsidaceae; genus Umbelopsis; species Umbelopsis sp. PMI_123. The sequence continues at coordinate 184,856 of JAJSME010000011.1, read as the reverse complement.
TAAGAAGCACCCCACATTGTCGACTTATCCTTCACATACAACTCGTTTACGATGGTCGATATTGATAACCTTTTGGCTCAACTTACTCTGGAGGAGAAGGTTTCTCTTCTTGCTGGTGCTGATACCTGGCGTACAGCCGCTATTCCTCGCTTAAACATTCCTGCCGTAAAGGTAGATATATGTACAATCTTCTTCGCCTTTATTCCACGTATCTCAATACTGAGACAAATATGATAGGTATCAGATGGTCCTAACGGAGCCAGAGGTGGTGAATTTGCCGATAGCAAGCCAGCTGCCTGTTTCCCTGCAGGTGTTGCTTTGGGTGCCACTTTTGATACTGAGGTTGTCGAAAAAGTTGGTGCAGCGCTTGGTGATGATCTCAAGACTAAGTCTGCTCAAGTCATTCTTGGTAAGTCGACCAACATCTATCCTGAGTAAGCATATATGGGATATTGTTACTAATAACATGGTTTTCAGCCCCTACTATCAACTTGCACAGAACCCCTATTGGTGGACGCAACTTCGAGTGCTATTCCGAGGATCCTTATTTGACAGGTTCTATGGCTTCAGCATACATCAATGGTGTTCAGAGCCAAGGTGTTTTTGCTACTGCAAAGCACTTTGCTGTCAATGATACAGAGTTCGAACGATTCACCATTAGCTCTGATCTTTCCGAAAGAGCTCTTCGTGAATTGTATCTTGCACCTTTCCAAAAGGCTGTTCGTGAGTCTAACCCTGGTTGTATCATGACCTCTTACAACAAGATTAATGGTGTTGATGCAAGTGCCAACTCTTATACTATCACTGATATCTTGAGGGGAGAGTGGGAGTATGAAGGTCTTGTTATGTCTGACTGGTAAGTTTCTGTAGGCATATTTGTGTCAGTTGAAGCGATCTTACTAAATATGACGTTCACTTGGGAAAAAGGTTCGGAGCACACCTTGTCGCTGAAACTGCAAACGCTGGCTTGGATTTGGAAATGCCTGGACCTACCAGAATCCGTGGTGAAAAGCTTATTGCTGAGGTGAAGGCAGGTAACGTTACAGAGGAAACTATCAATGCTCGCGCTCGTAAGGTTTTGGAATTGGCCGTGAAGGCTGGAAAGTTCGAGGACCCAGAGGAGAAGCCAGAGCAAGGCATAGATAAGGAAGAGCATCGACAGGTCATCAGACAAGCTGGAGCAGAGTCTATTGTCTTGCTCAAGAATGAGAACAATGTTCTACCTTTGGATGCTAGCAAGCTTAAGAAGATTGCTATCATTGGCCCCAACTCGAAAGAAGCTGTCGTTATGGGTGGTGGAAGTGCCGGTGTCAAAACTCATTATACAATTACTCCATATGATGGTATCAAGAACGCTCTCTCCCCAGAGGCTGAACTTGCCTATGAGATTGGTTGTTACACTCACAAGTACTGTACCTTATTGGATGGAAGGATGAAGACCAAGGATGGTGAAAATGGTGTAGCCTTTGAGTACTTCGTCGGTGCTGGATTTAAGGAATTCCACTCAAGAGTTGTGCAGCCATCATCCAGGATTTGGTTATTTGACTCTCTACCTGAAGGCATTGACGGCAAGCACTTCTCGGCACGTTTGACCACACTTTACACTCCTGAGACTACCGGAAAGCACATCCTTGGACTGGCCTCTGCGGGACTCAGCAAACTTTTTGTTAACGGAAACGAAGTAATTGACAACTGGACCTCCCAAGACAAGCCTGGTATCTTCTTTGATAGTGGTTCCAATGAGAGAACTGCTACCGTTCCTATGCAAGCTGGTGAGACCGTCGAAATCGTTATCGAATTTGAGCGATCTGATCAACCCCGTGAACTTCCTGCTATCCGCTTTGGTCTTGTTGAGGAGATGAACCCCAATAGTATTGAGGACGCTGTCGAACTTGCCAAGAACTCCGACGCCGTTATCATTATTGCAGGATTGAACGGTGAATGGGAAACCGAAGGAGAAGATCGTGCAACCATGAAGTTGCCTGGTAAGCAAGATGAGCTTATCTCTGCAGTCGCAAAGGTAAACAAGAATCTCGTCCTTGTCAACCAAAGTGGTACCCCTATCGATATGCCTTGGCTTGAAGAAGTTCCTAGCATCCTCCAAGCATGGTACCTTGGTCAAGAAGCTGGTAATTCCATTGCAGACGTTTTGTTCGGAAAGGTCAACCCATCTGGCAAGCTTCCAACTACTTTCCCCATCAGAATCGAGGATACCCCTGCTTATATTAACTACCCCGGTGATAATGGACATGTCAACTATGGTGAGGGTCTCTACATCGGTTACAGATACTATGATGTACGAATGGCCCCTGTCAATTTCCCCTTCGGCCACGGTCTTTCATACGCTAACTTTGAATACAAGAATGTCCGTGCCAACCAACCCACTGTTGAAGCTAACGGCACCATTACAGTGTCTGTGGATGTTACCAACACTAGCGAAGTCGATGGTAAGGAAGTTGTCCAGGTGTATATTCACGACAAGGTCTCCTCCCTCCATAGACCTTTGAAGGAACTCCGAAGCTTCAAGAAGGTCAATGTCCCTGCTGGTCAGACTGTCACCGTTGACCTTGTCCTCGACAAGTACGCTCTAGGTTTCTACAATGATGCAGAAAAAACCTGGGTTGCTGAGCAAGGTACTTTCGAAGCTCTTGTTGCTTCGTCCGCTACCGACATTAGAGGAAAGGTCGAATTTGAGCTTACCAGCACTGCCAAGTGGATCAAATAAGCGAATATAGTTTGTATTTAACATACCAATGATGCCTTCCAAATAAATATTGTATATGAGTTTTCTATGATCTGTTTAAACAGATAATGTTACGCTTCGTTCCTATTCTTGAGATTGACGTACCACTTCCTGCTTTGGCCTTATAGTCGACGCATTTGATATCCATAACATACCCGCAAGACTATTGATATCACATTGCCGACATGATGTTGGTCACGCTCACCGCAACCTATGGATTGACTTTGTGTGACGATGGTAGTCAACAAAGTTGTTAAAGGCAATTTTGGCTGATTGCCAAAATGAGACTAAGCTCCCAACTTCATTTCACAACCTCGGGAATTTAGACATGTTGGATCCTCAAGACCATAGCGACTTCTTTACGGATGACGACAGCGACCATGAGGCTACTTTAGGCACTGCTAAAAACTATACATCTCACGATCTGGAAAAAGAACTGAGAGACATCTTGGGTGATGAATATGATGATGGCGCCAATGCCGATGGTGATGAGGTAACTTAGTCCTCTCGGCCATATATATTATCTGAAGATACATGGCTGTTATATTAATATTTAGACAGAATGAAACAGGGAAAAGCAAAGCAAGAAAATCACCTACTAACCTGGCGGAACAGAAAGATGAATTAATGCGATATATTGCTCAGAAGGAGGCACGGATATCTGCCCTTAAGGAAGAGCTTGCCGCTCAAGAGGAAGAGTTGGCATTATTGAAAGATACATGGACTCGAGTTATGACGCCAACCCGATCACCCGATAGGATGGAAAGAACAGGGTCTCCTTTACCAGTTTCAACTTCCAAAGGACCATCATCTCCAAAGGAGGATTATCTAGCTCAAGCGTCCAAAGCTGCTTATGAGAATCTCAGCAAAAGTATGTTCTCTATATTCAGTTCAACGCAAAAGGCGTTAGAAAGTGAAAAGTAAGCCTAAGTACAAAGTGGACATAATTTAAACCAAAGCATGTCTCTAATGAATTGTGTGTAAAGCTTTCAACAAACCAAAAATAGAGCAATGTCGTTTAGCAAAGAGGCAATGGAAACTGTTCAAGGTCGATTGAAGACTGTAACGGAAAGTGAAAGGTATAGTATGGTGGCAGCTTACGATATGGGATTGTTGATTCCCCATATTCGGTCAACTAATTCGAACAAAACCTCAATGTCAGTTTTCAAACTCGCAAGCAGTCGGCATTGCAAGTGATGGAGAGCATGGTGTCAAAGACGGCAGATGTCATCGATCGTCAAATGTCACTTTTAGAGACCTCCCTGGAGGATCCGCAATCAAGACGATCGAACCGAAATAACACCACTGGTGGTGTCGGCCAGCAGTCTCCGCCAAGTTCGTAGATATATCTTCCTGAATTTTGACATTATCTCCCTTCGGGTTAATCTTCTCCTCCATATACATAAAATATGATCCAATGCAATGTTAAAGATTGATTTTATTGGGTGTTGTGAAGGTACGGAGCTTATTGTGGAACTGTATCTTGGATTGGCTGGATCCGAGATATAACGGACTCAACTGGTCCCTTCCAATTATTGTTTACAGCTTTCTTTTATCTTGTTAAATTTCTTCTATTCAATTTGTTACCTGACCTTTGTAAAATCGCCATCTCATGACTAGTACGGAATTCACATCGCATTTCGAACCGTTAGAAGTATGTGGGTCAGGTTCATTCGGCCTTATTAGAAAAGTTAGAAGAATATCAGACGGTCAGGTACAGACAGCAAAAATTATCCGACATGCTAGGGATCGATTTCACGTTCTCATTATCCTTGGTTTGTAGATATTAGCATGCAAGGAAATCGACTATCGCAAAATGAGCGAGAAGGAAAAGCGGCAATTGGTTGCAGAAGTCAATATCTTGCGAGAACTTAAGCATCCTAATATTGTCCGCTATTACGAACGTATCATAGATCGGAAGAATTGCATGCTATACATATTGATGGAATACTGTGACGGTGGAGATTTATCGTCTGTCATTCGAAAGTGCAAGCAAGATGGGTAAGAACAGTAACAATTTGGATCTCCTACTCATTATACTCATGTTGCTATTGGTACTCCTTAGGAAATATCTTCAGGAGGACGTTATTTGGGTGTTATTGACACAGATGTTGATGGCACTTCGTGAGTGTCATCATGGTAAGAGCGGACGGGAGGATAGTAAGTCATCCGTGGCTATTCTGCATAGAGATTTGAAACCAGACAATGGTAAGTTGAGTTGCATTTTGATGAACAGAACTGCGTGTATAAAATTGTGGTAATTTTTACATTACCTTTATCGTATAGTGTTTCTGGATGATCAAAAAAACGTCAAACTAGGAGACTTTGGTCTTTCAAGGACCCTAAGTGCTGGTGCTGATATGGCCAGGACTTTTGTTGGCGTAAGCAATATTGCATTGTCTTTTGATGTACTGATTTCATTAATGCTGATATACTCATGTTATCCTATAGACACCATTCTATATGTCACCAGTAAGTAACGCTTTTTAGATCGTGTTAGGAAAATCTGCCTCTGTCACAATTTGATTATCAGTACTAAAAACAGGAAATATCGAATGCATTCAGGAACTGATAAATGAATCTTCATACGACATAAAATCGGACGTTTGGGCATTAGGTTGTCTAACGTTTGAACTCTGTGCATTAGAGTTAGTATCCGCGCCAAAGCTTTAAGAAATCATGTCACTGTAAAGTAAACTGATTTACTAATAACACATATTAACAACAGACCACCATTCCAAGCAAAGACACAGCATGCCCTGGCAGGAAAGATTAAGTCTGGAAAGACAGGATCTTTCCCAAAGCAGTACTCTCCTCAACTTCATAGTATGATAAAGGCGATGATGCACACAAATGTGAGTAGGAAATGGTGAAATGTGCAAATTCAATATATGCTCATGATAGCGTTCATTTTATTTTAGCCGTCAAAGAGGCCTACTACCCTTGATTTCTTTAAACTAGAAAAAATACAGAGATGTCAGGACAGTATCGAAATTAGTCTACTGTAAGTAATATTATAACATCACTCGCTGTCCCTACCTATCTAACAAGATGAATATTCCACGCTAGACGATCTAAAATCGACAAATACGAAAAGGAATTTGTCAATCAGCAAAAGCATATCCAGGAGCGTATGGCAGAGATCGAAAAGAGAGAGAAGGAATTGAATACCAAACTTCAGAGAATTACTCGTAAAGAAGAAAGTCTGGCACATAAAGAGAGGTTGATTCAGGAAAAGCTACAAGGTGTCACTCAACAATCGCGAGTGTACGATGGTGACCTGCTAGGTGGGAGCAAAATGCGTAGTTATCCAGTGATAAGATTACATATTGTTAACCGCTTCTTTATTTCCTGTAGCTCCCAATCGAGGCATGAGCAGATCATATTCCGTACAACAACCCTCCAGGTTTGCTGGTACTTTGAGATCGTTGGATCATCCTTTTATAACCATTCCTCCTCGAGATGGCTGCAGCACATCCCTCTCTTCGAGCAGATCACCTGTGTCATGTTCACCTTCAGACGGCTCACAAAGGGCTTCAGTCAGTACTGACGCTTCATCTGTTTCGTCACTTTTTTCAAACGACGATGATGCATTCTACGATGCTATAACCAACCTGAAATTGGCACCCCTAAGGACAGATAAAGCCTGTCATATCCAGATTCAAAAAATCAATGAGATACCGAGCCTGATTACCAAAAGTATGTGATAGCACCACTTATATCAATAATGCATGTACTTAATTATTAAAGTTGCCATGGCAAGATTGAGAGGAGTCGCTGAACTATTTGAGCGGGATATCTGAAATATCTTATCAGATTTACGCTTCCATTCCTCCATACTCCTATGACTACTATATATGATTTGACTTGTGTGCTGCCGGAAGTTATGTTTTCAATAAATACCTATAGAAGAACACCCTTTCACTCCAAAGACTTCTATGGTTTCGATTACGCATAAGATCTGTTTCAGATGCATGTAAAGATCATGTCGGAAATACAAAGTTATTCACTGTCATAGAAAGAATAGTATTTATTTCATTCTGGCGGCTTCCCAGCCAGCGGTTGTAGCTAGGTAACATTGAAGCCTACCAACAGGCTCCATATTTCGTCTTTATTAACCGTCATAAGAGACTTGTCCGGAAGTTTCGCACTACGATCCGGATTGAACTTAATCTCCCTAGCAGTATAATCTTCAACAACCCGACAGCAAGTCTCACAAATACAATGTCAGCAGATCCTCATTTAATTCACCAGTCGTAATTGTCTGATAGAAAACGAATAGACATCAAGTGATGGTACGGAAAAGAGGTAATAATGAGATACAGGAAAGTAAATGTGAAAAGACAATAACCGGTGATATGAGCATTCGATATGTGGCGCACGCACTGGGATTTCCAAAAACTCAAGCAGATGCAAGGACGGAGGAAGTATACATTACAAGATGGTCTATATACAAATATATGATGAAAAGTAGGTTATGTAGATTTAGCTTTCGTACCGTCAGCGGGGACTGATAGCTTTTGGCCTTGCTGTTGCTTAAAAGAAGTATTGGAGAGACTAGCAGGTTGTCTCTGCCCGCCTGCAGCCTTGGCTGCCTTTCTTGCCTTCTTCCTTACATAATAATGTTGTCTATAAGCATTAAAGCCCTCCTGGAATTGCTTTGGTATCTTCTTATAAAATGACAATTGGCCGTTACCGTCACGATTAAAGTGTAGATTGAATGATCTCAAAGCCTTGTTACAGTGTGGCACAAACCTAACAGTGAGGAAATACATTCTTAGCTATCCTGGCTGCCTTAACTCCAATGACACACAGAGTACCACTTACTTGGCAGCATAGACAATTTTCTCTCGGTACATACCACTCCAGAAGAACAAAAAGGACAGCATCACCACGCCGAACAGACAAATCTTGTTGAATATTACTAATAGCGAGATCTAGAAGTGATGGTGAACGTTAATAGCTTGATTATATAAAGCGCCTAATAACACACAACAGCTAAAATTTCCGTACTGAGCTAGGATGGATGAAAACAGCATATGAAAAGTATGCTATCAACACCACAAAAAGTACCAATATGGCTGAAAAAACACAATCCAATAAGCATTATGTATATACATACTTATTCTGTAAGTCTTTCACATACCTTCATACTTCTTTTTCCTCCTTTGCAGCCGCCGCATGTTACCCCGCAATCTCTCCTCAAAGATGACCAGATCTCTATAGGTGGCAGTGTCCATGTGTCGATTAGCGACTTGTGAGACCTGCTCCGCGGATGGAGGAGGGCCGGAACTTGTGTCAAGCGTCTGCGTTACAGGATCGGGCGACGGCGACATGGCTTGCTCTTGGACCATAGCCATCCCACTGGAACCTGAGTTGTGTGGAAGCCACTGGGCCACTGACTGGGAGAAAATCTTGCGGGAATCCAAAAATTCTCAACGTGCTGAGACGATCAGTATGAATTCACAATGACGTCTAAATTTTTGCGTCAATTGTATGTTTGTGGGTGCATAACAGAAATATAAAATCCTAGCTATTCTCTGACTGTTGGATATCAAGTTATCTACTGTTTAAACATGTCCTACATCACTCGTACCCCAGCCAATTCTACCCTTTACAAGACTCTTGCCCAGCAACAGGCCCGACGTTTCACGATTTACACTGCACAGGTAGGAGACGAACACACACATTGTTTTATTGCAGACGTAATCTAGTTTATTAACAGCTTAGCAGCGAAAATCTGCGGTTGACAGAACTAAGGAAGTTGCTCATGATGTAAACATTAAAGCAGGCAAAGGTGCCGATAAGATCTTGGAACAGGCCGAGAAGGGAGTCAACGAAGCCTACAGTGTCAAGCACACCTACCAAGAGAAAGGCGCCAAAGGTGCTGCCGAACAGGCTGGTCATGATGCTAACATTGCTGCTGGACAAGGACTTGCTAAGGGCATTGAAGCCGTTGAATCTGTTGTTCAAAAGACAAAGGAAGCCATCGGGATCGGTAAGAAGAGGACCAGTGAGGTCGCATCCGATGTCTCCAAGGAAGCCAGCCATGTATCAGAGAAGACCAAAGGAAAGGCTGAAGAAGTTGCCGGCAAGGCCCGTCAATCTGCTAGCAATGTTACCAACAAACTCTAAAAAAAAAACTCTGAGCTATTTGTATATACGATTTTATCATCTCGGCTCATGTACATTGCAGTATAAAATAAAAACTTTATTTTTTCATTGAAAAGAAAAAGTCTGTCTCTCGGGCCAACGATTTTTGCAGTGACAACGCTTTTTTGCACCTACTAATTTTCTACAATCGTCCCATTCTTCTCGTCGTTTCTGGAATTTAACTTGGATATCGAAATTCTCCTTGTTTCCTTTTCTTAAATGCAGCATAATAACAACCCACAACTTCAACAATACCTTAACCACCGATCGCAGCAGCTTCCTATGTCGGCAAGCACAGGAACACGGTCTGATCCATATACAGCTTACGCGGCGGCCTTAATGTCGAATCAAATGCCTTTGCAGCAGAATTTCCAGCAGCAACAAAATCAACAGCAACAACATGAGCAAGTTCAGCATAAGCTTGCTCAATTGGACGAGGAAAAGATCTACACCCTTGTCTTAGAGCTTCTTAACCCTAATCTAAGGGAACAAGCCTTGTTGGAATTAAGTAAGAAGAGGGAACAGTACGAAGACCTTGCGTTGATCCTATGGCATTCTTTTGGTAATTAAAGCTCTTTCACCATGTTCAACTTCATACCGGGGTATTGTTGAGCTAACTTGTCACCTTGCCTTCTTCCTAGGTGTCATGTCTGCGCTTTTACAGGAAATTGTATCAGTATATCCTTTATTGTCTCCTCCATCCTTAACCGGCATTGCCTCCAACCGTGTATGCAATGCACTCGCGCTCCTTCAATGTGTTGCGAGCCATCAAGAGACTAGAACCCTTTTCCTCAGTGGTATTTATTAAATGTTTATATTGTCACATATCCTCGTTTGCAACCGACGCTTACATTTTCCTTCCTTCTATATGTTCCTTCACAGCCCACATCCCATTGTTTCTGTACCCATTCCTTAATACTACTAGCAAGACGAGACCGTTCGAATACTTGCGCTTAACCAGTCTAGGTGTTATTGGCGCTTTAGTCAAGGTAAACCAAGTTCGGGTGTTTTTCTTTGCACATCCATGGGGTTTTAATTTTCAACCTTATTCCTCCTAGAACGACAATCCAGAAGTGATCAACTTCCTTCTCTCGACGGAAATAATTCCGCTTTGCTTGCGTATCATGGAAACTGGTAGCGAGCTGTCCAAGACGGTGGCTATCTTTATTGTTCAGAAAATTTTGTTGGATGAGACTGGCTTGGTAAGACAACTGGGAAATATACTGAGAAACCGGCCCCGACTCCATATAAATAACCACATATTGTTTTTCATGACCTCAGCTATACATCTGCCAAACGTACGAGCGTTTTTATGCTGTCGCTACTGTGCTCAACAATATGGTGAATAACTTGGTAGAGACTCAAGCTATCCGTCTGCTCAAGCATGTCATTCGCTGCTACTTGCGACTTTCAGAAAATCCTCGTGCCCGTGAAGCGCTCCGTCAATGCCTTCCAGAGCCTTTGCGCGATGCTACCTTCTCACAAGCCCTTAAAGAAGATATTACCACCAAGCGTTGCCTAGCTCAGCTACTTGTCCATCTATCTGACAACGTACAAGCTCCATAATTTCGCTATCTCATCTTTTCTTCATTGTTTTCTTAGACTCTACAACAACAACACGATGTATTAATGCCTGGTTGGGATAATCCTGGAGGTTGTCGCTCAAGGTATCACTGGAACAACCCATACCCTCCTTAAAACCTGTCTTGTTCGAGTATTCACGCACTACTTTTTGTCATTTCCTTCTTCTATTTCTTTTTGTAAAGCCTTTTTAACCAGACCCTTTCCCCCTTCTTGTTCTTAACTTTATCCTCAGCTAATGTCTCTTTACATTTTCTGATGTGCTTTTTCTTACATACATGTACGGTTTTAGGAATGCTGCTGTCTTACACTTTGGTACTCCATAACTGAAGTCTCATAAAAGCTTTTATATAAATTGAATACTTTAATGTCTGATTTCCAGGGTGAAGGAGAGTGTGAGGTGGAATGGGGCAAATTATTATTGTTTGTCTTCGCATCGATCCTGCAGGCAGGTAGGTATTTTTCGATTGCTATGAAAATGATTACCCATTAAGAAGTATTATTTATTGCGATCTAACGAATTCTACAGTTGGTATAAAGGGACATTAGGTTAGAAGTATTTAATTTTTACAAACTGGGTATACTTTTGGGTTTTTTCTGCTTTTGCCCTAGTGTCTAGAAGAAAAAAATGGGGATATTTGGTAATATGGTACAATTAGGATAGGGAAAAGAAGGAGAAGGGTATCAAAACGAGGAGCTGATCCGTTTAGCGGCTTTAGTCGCCGCGTTAGCAACATCGGGTGCAGTAGCTACTTCTGCACCGTCAAGTTTGGTAATTTCTTCCAGAGATTGACTTGCCGACAACATTGGTAACGATACCTCAGATAGAGATTTTTGAACCCTTGGCGACAATACCGTTGTTTCCACATCTGGTCCTTTGACAATGTTATTTCTGGTCACTTTTTTGGTGTCAACCTTGAGTGTTTCAGGAATAGCGGAAGATGGTGTCATGTTTGGGCTGCCTTTACTACTTTTGTGACGAAATAATGCTTTTCCAAAGGATGAAAATCGGCCGCCACCAGCATTGCTAGTACTGGAAGGCAAAGGAGTTCCTGGTGGTTTAACTTCAGCTGGACTGGAATTTGTTCGCAGCATTGTAACCGACCCAATCGACGATGCTGTTTGCTTACGTTGCAAAGCTGCCGGTATGGTCTTAACTTTTTCCTTGTTACCATTACCAGACTTATCAGTGCTATTGTTTCTGCTGAATAGAAGTCCTGTCCACTGCCTTGCCCATGTAATCCTTTGTCGAACAGCACGCTTTGCCATGGTCACGTTGACAGAACCCGATTTCTTCATAAGGTAGAGCATTCCGCACCAGGTACAAAATAGAGCAAACAGAAAAAAATCGAACGAGCAAAACCGAAGGAAGAGGCAGTACAAGGTGATTCCTAGCAGCATCCTTCGTCGATTCCTAACAAATGCTATTTCGCGAAGTGCTGTTGTAGAGGATAAAAATTAGAGAATAATGGGAAAGTTAACACAATGCTGAGCTTCCATATTTATGTGTCATTACGCATACCGAAACAAAAGACTCACCTGCAAATTGTATCTTCTTTGCTTTATCACTATCAGCTTCTTGCGGGACATCAGGGTATGTTAATAAAGAAATGAACATAAACGGCATATCCAACAGCGATTGAGGGTCTTTCTTTTTGTCGGCGTCCGTTTTACGTTTTCGTTTACCATTACTGTGTTCGGCACTGCGCCTTAACTGTGGACCCTCAAAGAAGTAACTGAAAGCTGCCATGAGGTCCGGGTCAATCCAAGTGGTATTTTCCAAAGGGTTACTATACATATCGACTTCGTCTGGCGTTTCCACTAACTCCAACGAAGTAATACTTGGAAGCTCTAGCGGAGGAAGCTGAATATCGGCTGGTGGCGTTATAGGTGTCTCTGGTGCGGTTTGGTGTATCTGAGTTTTGATAGAAGGTATTGGTACCAGGTCAGGTGAGGCTGTAGGCTGAGGTGTTTCATCCGAAGATGCTGACGACGCTGACCCTGAAGGGTCCTGGCTCGCAAGTGGCGACCCATTTGCTTCATAATCAGACTCATCGTCGTCTGTAACAGCAGTTGAAGACGATGTGAGGCTGAAGAGCTATGTGATATAAAAGGTATAAATTTAAGTCGCACAGCTTCTTTTCATGTTACTCAAACAAGTTCAATTTTCACCTTGTTATTTTGCAACAGTAGTTGGTGAACGTGTTTAGCTATCCTTTTCGAGGTAATTTTACCTTCCAGTTCACTCAGTTGCTCAGCGATTAATGTAAATCCTTGGTATATTGTTTCTTGGTCGTAAGATTCTGCCACTGTAAGAGACCACTGGTTAGTAAGCGATAGACAGAGGCTGACAAAAAATTTCTGATACTGATATCAGCACATACACTTATAATTTGGATACCGTCGAGTTACTAGGCGATAGATGTTACGAGGTCTTCCGTGAGGACTGACTTGAACGTATAGATTGTCGGAGTGGTCTATAGTAGTCCACTGCTTGTTTCCACCGATCAGGCGCTTGGGCGGGTTGAGCCACATGAAGCACAATAGAGACAGAGAAGAAGCAACAAAGGAAAAGAAAAGATATTAGGGGGCGAGGAGACAAGTCCCAAATTTTTGACAGAGTGGAAATTTGCTGAAAGGTGTCTCCCCACTGCCTGGAGCCACATGGTCATCAGCCCACCCAACGGCTGGCTGTAATAAAATTCGTGATGTCAGCACTTTTCTGGCTATCCCGCTTGAGTGTACCTGAAATTACGTGCAATAGACAAGACTCGACCAAGTCTGCGAGGCGAATAAATACTCATAAAAGTATGGATTGTGTGATTTTATTTCTTTTTTGTGTGTTTCGGATGTTAGTAAGATTCATCAGCTTAACAAAATTAGTGAATTAGTGATTTATCCGCTAATATTTGAGATATTGCACAAGTGAAGCTCAAGTACAGCTATATCAAATAACCTAGTTTGGAAGCGATCTTTCATGTATGCATGTGAAGGAGCTCTGATTATATATTCTTATGTCAGAGCCCATCGGTGGAATAGTTTAAGCCAACCTATTAAACTTTATGACCTTTGCAACGTTGGAATGAAGGTGACCAAGCAACAAAATATCCACAGCGCTACCAATCAAACAAATCTCTGTTCAAATCACGTGCAATCACTTCGAGCTGAAAATGTGGGGAATGGTATTGCACCTTTGTAATATACTATCTCAGGTCGCCTACACATTCCCTTCGATTATACCGCATGCCAAAGCTTTCTGTCAGGGACACATATATTATCCCTGCTCATCCGGGTACTGAAAATGGTGAAAATCTCAAGCTGGTAGTTGAACGATACTCATTTCCAGACTTAACGACAACTGGTGCAAAGACTGTGAATGTCCTTTGGTCTCACGCTAATGGCTTTCACAAGGAAACCCTGCACCCGTTGATGCGTAGAGTCCATAAACTTCTTCAAAAGAGCCACGGCAATGTCAATTTCGAATTTTACGCTTGGGACTGTCGAAGTCAAGGCGACTCTGGACGGGTGAATGGGGATCATATTCCTCAAACATGTAAGGCTGTATATGCGTTATCGTTATCAAAAGAAGGATGAACGATATAATTCTAACTTATGCTATAGTCTCGTGGCAGGATCATGCCTCTGATCTTCGCCAGGTCATTGATGAACTGGACTTGAAAACACCAGACACTCAATTGATAGGCATTGGGCATTCTGTTGGCGCTACTGCAACGTATGTGAACGTGATAGAGATAAATCAACCTATCTCACTGAGAAATTGCTAAAGCAGGTTTCTTATTTTTTAGTATCCTTTGTGAATTCCGTTATCCTGGATTATTTGATGGAATTGTTGCAATTGAGCCGATCTTCATTTTCGACGTTTTGCCAGAGAGCATGCGCAAGCAAATGCCGATGTTAGCTTCACGCAAGCGTAGAGATCAATGGGACAGCTTGTAAGTTGATACATTGCACCAATTTTGGCAACAAAATCAGTTTTGAGTTAATTTTTTTTTTTTCATTTATCGTGATAACAGTGAAGATGCACACAAATTTTTCGCCAGAAGACCGTTCTGGAAGACTTGGGACCCAGAAGCTCTTGAGCTCTTTGTTGTAAGTGAATCTTGTAGTGAGATGATTACTTGTATATTTATCAACCAGCTTTATTGATATTATTTGTATGTCAGAATTATGGCTTATATCAAGCCGATGATGGCAAAGTTCACCTCAAGTGCACGCCAGAGCACGAATATGTAAGACTACAGGGCATATCATAGCTTTTATGATTTTCAAAATCACTGACCTCAAATTTTGCTTTACCGGAACAAATAGGCTGTATATTGGTATGATTATCACTCCCAGATTGTTGCATTTAGAGCCTTAGGTGCAATACGCATACCCATCCATATCATCTTTGCGAATGAATCCCATACCTAGTATGTCATTTCTGAATTGAGAGTCGCTTTGGGTTTTAATTTACTAATTCTGAAAATAGTCCGGTGGTCAGCATGGAACTCGAAGATTTTGACAAAAAAGCTCCAACTACAAGCGTCTCCATTGTTAATGGTGGTCATATTGTTCCTCTTGAAAAACCTGATCTGATTGGTATGTACTCCACTATACGAAGTTTCTTTATTGTCAGCTACTAACCTATACTTTCCTCCCCAATAGCGTCTGAAATCATTCCGTTCTTCAGGAAGTTGTTGGGAGCTTCTGAAAAGCAGCTTCAAGCCAAGCTTTGAAAGCATAGACTAGAAAAAGTGAGATGACTACCATAAATTTGCGGATACTGTATTATTAGTGATGTAATTTCCTTATTTTGCTCTGAAGCGAATTATACAAATTGTAGTTTTACCATTCAATGATTGTATGAATACAAATGCTTACCATATACTTATTTAAATGATAATTGTATTCTTATGAAAATACATGGTCGCAACCGCATTGATCGCCTCTACGAACGCTGTGCTGCGACGAGCATCTTGTTGAGACCAGGAATACCAAAGAATCTTCTGTCGTCGTGAGGCAAGCAGAACTCTGTTACACTCACATGTTAATATCGCTTACGGTATGTTAACGATAAACAATTCCATTACCCTATATCTGATATATTTGCTATTAATCGGTGAGCGTCTATCGTCGGATCGCATCCTCCAGCCATAAATAACGTACAATGGCGATGGATATAGATTTGCAGGTTCAGGATCGCATCTTATGATAGTTTTGTTTGTTATGTTTTTATCATATTTCCACACATATGCTATTACTTCATCATTATTTACTCGAGAGATTTAAGCGAAGCAAGCTTTATTTTGGGAGACAAGCATATATTGCTGTAAGTGATCATACTTTCGTTAACAATGTGGTCGATATTAGAACCTACAAGAACGCTGGCGGTCAGTATGTAGTTGATATTGAATCTTTTTGACATGCCGAGTACACAATTGACAAATGTTATTAATAGGTACTAACAATACCGCGATCTTTTATTGAAACAGCATCTGAGATCAGCCTTACTATCTCAGCAATAGTATTTACGTATATAAACTCTACAAGCATAGACGGTATGAGTCAACCGCATACAGAACATTATTTCTATGGTTACTATCATCTTTGTCAATTTTACTTCTTAAACACTGACCGCAATATTCTGCGATAAACTTGTGAGTCTCAACTTATCAAAAAGGTCATCTCTCAAGATCAAAAAAGCGGTGCCAGGATTTATTACACATTAAAAACAAGAAGGTTTGGGAAAGGGTATGTTCATGAGCTGCAAAGGCCGCATGTCACAGCAGCCCAAAATCCACGGCGCTTCGGCTTTGGGTGAGCTTCTTGCTGGTGGAGTTTTGGACCGGGTTCGGTTTCCATTGCTTGACTAGCTCTATACACATTTGGTTCCTGGGTTACATAACTCTGGCGAATATCTTTATTGGTTCCAGAAGTTCGTGACTGCCTGTTTGCACGCGAGGTTGAGTGTTGCAGCATATGCTGGGCAGCATTGGGGGGTACGTTGAGTGCAGAGTTGAGAGGTTGTTGTGAGGATGATTGATGAAGCAGTTGAGTGTTCCGGTTGATGTGTTGGCGATAAATTGATGATCGCGGCTGATGGAGCAAAGTACAAGATAAATGTCAGAATATAAGCGGTGATATTTGAACGAAGAAGTATTCAGTTTGGTTTGCAAAAAAAAAAATGCAATGAAAGGCTTGCTTTGAAATGTACATGTGTGAGCGAAAAAGTAAATTACAAAAATAAATGGGAAGAGGAAGATGGGTGGGGGATATCTATTACTCTGGATCAGGATAGGTAAGCATCAATGGTGTGCGAGGAGCTTTTCTTTGCGTAGTCTACAATAAGGAGTGGGATGTCAAAATACAAGAGAACATTTGTCGAGCACATAGTGTTCGAAATGAAAAAGGGTTGGGGGAAAAGTCACATATGTACCAAAGATCAAACCGATTTTTGTAAGAAGCAAGAGAAGTAATTTTTGGAAAATATTACTTACCTCCCATCCTTTACCATCATTCAAGAGCTTCCAGTCATATATAGAGTCATCGGTTTGGCCATTGTTCCTGAGCACCTTGTTGAAAAGCTCTTGCAAGAAATTGTAGTCTGGTAGCTCCTCAAAGCCTAATTTACGAACATATTGTAGATAAATGCCAAACTCCTCTGAATTAACACAAGTCATACATTAGTACGAATTATGGAGGAGACATTACCTAATACAGTTTACACTTACCCGGGAAGCCTTGACATAGATCCTTTACTGGAGTGCTTTGCTTCTTTTCACCGATTTTCTCATATTTTTGCTTATTCGTTGCAGCTTTGAGGCCTTGCCATGGAAGCTGACCGCGTAAGAAGTACATGAAAACATGGCCTAAGGCTTCTAGGTCATCACGACGCGATTGCTCTAATGAAAAGGAAGGAGAGTAACATTCTCAGTGAGCAGCATATTCCACATGTTGGACTCCGCTATTATTTTTTTTGCGCACCTCTGCCTAAATGGGTATTAATACTCATGTAGCGAGCTGTTCCGGATAAACTCTTTCGTTCACGGTATGGGATATGTTGTTTGGTTTTTGGATCGCGATATTGCTTGGCCATACCGAAGTCAATCATGAAAATCAGGTCGGCTGTATCGGTTCCTGGTCTCCCAATCAAAAAGTTGTCTGGTTTGATATCTCTGTAAATGAGGTTGTGTTCGTGCAACGTTTCCACCCGATTCAACTGAAGTTTAAATGAGGTGTCAGTATCCAATACATGCGTGCATACATGAATCCGCTCACTCTAACCATTTGTTTCGCGACCATAGCAACGGTCTTTGGAGAAAACTGGCGTCCACACATATCAAACAAGTCCTCTAAACTTGGACCTAGCATGTCAATTACTAGAATATTGTGCATCCCTTCTTGACCAAAATAATATGCGTTGGGTACACCATCTGTAGTACCAAAAGTCAGTCAGCACAACGTGAAACCCAATGAGATCAAGGGGGTTTGGTGGTCGGTGGCGGCGTCGTCGGCGACTGAAGACGATTAAAAAAAACCACCAAAATCAATACTTACGACATCCGTTCAAAATCTTATACGTTCGGTACTCTTCTCGAAGTTGTGGAGCTTCCGATTTACGAGGCTCGAATTTGATGGCCACTTGCTGGTTATTGAGTAGGTTGGTGCCTTTTAACATAAAAAGCTGGTTTGAATGCAGGATCAACCTGGGTGCGAATTTTTTTCTTTTGGGAATATTTTACCTTCGTAGATAACACCAAAAGAGCCTTCACCTATCTTCTTACCGACTCTATAATGCACACCTACTACATTTGATGAGGATGCAGAAGCACTTGTACTCTCTGCTGCTGAAGTTGGGTGTGCACTCATGGACTGACTAGATGCCGACGCAACGGCAATGGGGTCGAGCAAGCGTTATGGAGGAGATTTAAAGCTGAGAGAATTCGAAGCTAATGTGGGACAATAAGTAAGATATAACACAACTCCTTCCTTGTTTTCTTCAAAAAGGTATAAAAACAACACTCTGTGCAATGCTGAAAGGGGATAGATGGGGTATATAATGGAAAGGGGAGGAAGAGATGAAGATGGAGCGAGAAGCGATAGAAAAACGGGGATTCAACCCATTGCCCCGCGTGGTACTGCGAAAAATCACCAAATACTCGGCTGGTGAAAAAGCAGTACAGCGAGCGTCAAAGCCAAAGTCTCTTTGAGTTGAAGTTTTTGTAAATCCTGGGCTTGACAAAAAATTCCCTAATATTCATAACGTAGAATAAAATGGTTAAAAATACAGTTGTCTATTCCACTATGTGCTTCGTGTACATCAATCTACGCATCCATCCGTATATTTCAATTGGACAACGTAATACGTCATAAGGCTTTCATTCTAGTGTATGGTGTTTTACATACAATCATGATGAGTTTGATTGTGGAGCGGCCCATCTTTTCGCCTAGATCAGATTGTCCAGAGTTATCTGCTATATAAGGATATTGAGGGAAGCCTTGGTCGGCTTTCCTAATACTTTATCGGCACGGTTAGAAGGCATTGATTTTCTCTGACTAATTCCAGTGAGAACTGAAATCAAGGAAAAGAAAGCATGAACATATCGTTCCGTCCCTTTTTCATGGACCGGTATTTCATTAGTAATTCTCATTCTAGCCACGTTCACACAGCTCCCCTCACTTGACCTGAAAGGATAAAGTACTGAAAAAGAGGCATTAGCCCCACGCAGAGCAAGCGTGCCAAATTATATGCTCGCTGATTGGGCCTGAGTTTTTTTTTGCAATCGGCCCTTCGTCAAAAAAGATACAATCATTATGATCGCCCCATTCCAGCAGTACCTGATGGAACTCTAGATATCGTCAAAAATTGTGCAGAAAAAAAAATCGAAAAATGACAATATATTGATCTCATAAACGATAACTATAACGAAGTCAGACTTGTTCATTTTATGTCAAACCGACATGGTATTTCTTCAATCAAAAACCAAGAGATCCAATTGATCCGGCTCGTTGGACAATCCGAAATTAAAATTTTGGGAAAGGCAGATCCTAATTGATAAAGGAATTAGGCTGCACCAAGAAAGAAAAAGACTTTGATGGCGAGAACTGATTGAGCAACGTAAGCGGAAATTTCCGCTTAGGATTCCTTCTCCTTTTTTTTCAGCAACATCTCCGAATTGGACCCTGCCTGAAGAAAATGGTATAAAAAGGAATAAAAATGAGGCAAGCATTTGCACTTGTAAAATCAAAGCTTTGTGTTATTCTTTCCTTCTTCAAAAAAACAAGATCATTTGATATGCCTGGTTCGGTAAGTTTAATTGGGAATTTGTGATTATTATTCAACCTTGGGGATTGGTGGGAGTTGGCGTTCTTGTTCGGCTCATCATCAACCAAAAAAAAAAAAAAAAAAAAAAAGAGACTTGAGCGCCATGACGTTATCACCGTCAATTTTCCATCCCGTACACCTTAAAGCTAACGCATCTTTTACTATTTTCTTCTTCAACCTTCTTCTTTTGGCCCTCTAACATTTCCCTGCTAAACAATGTCATTTCAAAAAACTGGAAACGGCTCCTCTGCCTCTGACAAGCAGCATCCTCATACTCTGTCAACTCTGGTAAAGCAATCGCATTGTGCCCTGATCACCGTCTCCATTTGTAACCCACACCATTAACACAAATGTTTGCCCATTCATAGGACTTTCAAGGCGCTAGCTCTGCCGCTGCTGCAAAAGCTATGAGAGCTGAGCTTGCTAACCTCGCTTCACAAGTTCAAGACGTAGAAGCTCGTAAGGTAAGGCAAATGAACGGGTTTACCACACGTGGATATGCGTACATGAACGGGCCTGACATATGTGATCTGTTGACAATAGTACTTTTCCAACGAGATGGACAACTTTTTTGTTCTCTTCACTCGTTACCTCAACGAGAAGGCCAAGGGCACCAAGATGTAAGTACATTCAATCAGGAGTGCAAAGGGGGGCGTTGGTACCAGTCTGTCGTGCCAAAGGGATAGATTGGATTGGCTGGGTCAGCATTTGAACTGGGATTGATTTTTTTTCCCATGTTTTTTCTTTTCTCCACAGCTCATGGGATAAAATTCAATCACCTTCCAACGAGCAAATCGTTCCCTACAAGAACTTGGATCAGATCTCCTCTCCCAGTGAACTTAACAAACTTGCTGTCCTCAAGTTGAATGGAGGTCTCGGCACTACTATGGGATGTGTTGGTCCAAAGTCCGCCATCGAGGTTCGTGATGGAATGACTTTTCTAGATTTGAGTGTCCGCCAAATCGAGGTAAGCAATAATAACGACTATCCCCAACAAACCTTGGGTCATCAAACGTCAAACTGATTTCCTGCGTATTTGTTAGTACCTCAACAAGAAAAATGATGTTAGCGTGCCATTCATCTTGATGAACTCATTCAACACTGATGAGGAAACAAAAAGAATTGTCCAAAAGTACGCTACGCATAATATTGAAATCCTCACCTTCAACCAAAGTCGACACCCTCGTATCAACAAGGATTCACTTCTCCCTGTGGCTCGATCGCCTGCTTCTCCCATTGATCAATGGTATCCTCCTGGCCACGGTGACTTGTACGAGTCGCTTTATAACTCTGGTCTTTTGGACCAGCTGATCGCGCAAGGCAAGGAATATTTGTTTGTTTCCAATGTCGACAATTTGGGAGCCACCGTGGATCTCTCTATCTTGCATCATATGGTTCAGTCTGGAGCTGAGTTCATTATGGAAGTCACTGACAAGACCAAGGCTGATATCAAGGGTGGTACCCTCATTGATTACGATGGTCGTATTCGTCTTCTTGAAATTGCTCAAGTTCCCAGTGAACATGTCGAAGACTTTAAGTCCATCAAGAAGTTCAAGATCTTCAACACCAACAACCTTTGGATCAATCTTAAGGCCATCAAGCGTGTTTTGGAAGAAGAGTCTATGGATCTTGAAATCATTGTTAACAACAAGACAACCGATAATGGTGAAAAGGTTATCCAACTCGAAACAGCTGTCGGTGCGGCTATCAAGCATTTCAGGAATGCTCACGGTATCAATGTTCCCCGTAGCCGCTTCCTTCCCGTCAAATCAACCTCCGACTTGTTCTTGGTCACGTCGGATTTGTATAGCTTGAACCATGGTGAACTTGTCATGAGCCCCAAGCGAATGTTCAACACTGTCCCTCTTGTCAAGCTTGGAGACCACTTTAAGAAGGTAAAAGATTCTAAATGTTATAATTTTCATATTCCTTTACCCATACAGGTTTGGTTTGACTCACATCCACCCTCCCACGCTATATTAGGTCAATGCCTTCATGGCTCGCTTCAAAGGCATCCCTCATATTCTTGAATTGGACCACCTTACTGTCACTGGTGATGTGACTTTTGGTTCAAACATTGAACTCCGTGGTACTGTCATCATTGTCGCCAATCACGGTGACAGAATCGACATTCCATCAGGATCGGTCCTTGAAAACAAGGTAGTTAGTGGTAACTTGCGTATTCTTGACCACTAAATGTTGTAGTTGACAACAGCAACAGCAACAACATCTCACTTTTTATCAAACAAACCACGATCAACCAAAGAATAATTATCTTGTACAAACGCTTTTTCTTCTACCTTTTTCCTCCTTTGAAGCGGATCTTAGTTTCATGTCCTTGACTAGTCCATTTTTCACATCCACATCCGTTTTATGAACCTTCTTTCTTTCATATCGTTTACCCAATTTTATCTTCTTTCTTTCATGTTGCAAACCTACTCTAGCCATCAGTCTCTTGAAAGCAAACAAAAAATTAAACTTTAGCATCTTCGCTGGCAAAACAAAACATATGGATCTGCTTTTATCGTATGAAGTAGTTATTTTTTATTCTGTCCTTTTGTTTATAGTTGGAACATTTTATTATTACACATTCTCTTTGACTGTGGTTGGGGGATATACAGAGCCTCACTGTGTAATCATCTGCTTGGAAGAGCAACTGCACTTTCAGAATGGCTATGAAAAGTGAGGCTGAACCCCATTTGCCAATTTTTTTTTCTGTTTTGTGATTCCGAACTGACCAGGCAGCAGCTAGGCTGGGCTCACTCACGCTGAACAAGGAGCGATGAGTGAGGCAGAAAAAATGTTCAAAGTCAGCCGCCCGGCGCAACAAAAGCCTGTTCGCTAGTGTTTCTTTTTCTTGCTCTTCCTTCTTACAACCACTTTCAATCAATATACCTTTTATCATAATACGTTTTACTTATTCCCTACTCCTTTAACGTACATAGACACTTAGTTCATTCAGAATATAAGGTATGTACCTATCTTTTATTGATTCATCCATTAGACTCTCTTTTCCTACCCCATCCATAGAGTAGTAGTATAAAAAAAATTGCCGCCTATCCTTCCCCATATAACTAAGGAATAACCGTTTGGGCTGTGTATCGCCTTTTTATCTATTACAGACAATGGATATTCGATCACTACTTCATCCTGAGGATGTTAGTCAAGGTAAATACTGATCTTCCCTCTTACACCCCCTCTTCTAATATCACCCCTCTCCCATGTTCGTATTATCTTGAGTAGTGTTTGCAAAGCCATGATTTCATGGCCACACACGCACATTTCATTTTTCTCTTCTTTCTAACATGGATTGCTTACCTTCTGTGCTTTGCTCTCAATCCGTATTTTATTATTTTTATTTTTATCCTAAATTTCTTCTGCATATGGGTACTTTTTCCTTCTCTTTCTCCTCTGATTATCCCTTGCCCCACGTTCATTTCCAATGTATCAACGTCATTCATCGTGCGCCTCCCATGCAGAACAAGCAAAGCGCAGTACTTTCTCCATATCTTCCATGTTGATAAAGCCCGAAGAAGAGAGTGAGCCTTACTTCAAGGTAAAGTTTATGAGTTAACAATCGTAAATGCGAGCGAAATAGCTTGTTGGCATATTTCAATATCAACCAGTAGTAACGCAAAAAAAAATAATCAAAAAAAAAATTTAAAGCTATCAAATGGGCCAAAGACAGAATCATTGAATACCAGCACCACGACAAATGGTTTGCCTATGCCCTTACAACGGTCTTTATCAGAAGATACTACTCAGCGAGGAAATCGGCCATCAGTGGGAGGGCATTTATTACGTAGTCGTCTGTCGCCGCAGCGAAATTTAGTGGAACCAGAAAGTGATAGCAACGTCAGCGTTTCATCGACAGGAAGTCTAAAACGACGGCGGAGGCAACTTCCAAAGGCAAAGTTAACGTCTACGAAACCACCGCCGTTACCGCCACAGCTGTCGCATGACATGAATAGTTCGGATGGTGGGACGTCACCGGATAGTGGTAATTATTATGGAGAATCAGAGTCAAATGATGGAGAAGATGAAGATGATGGAAGCATAGATGACACTGCTCGTGAACTCAAGTCGTTACATCTACGCAAAGCTGGCCGCTTCAGTAAGTTTAAAAACAACCAAGAAAAATTTCTTATGGGCCATGTTTATGCCCCGCTCCACGAATAATAGCGTCGCTGATAAATTTGTCCTTCAAAAAGGAAAGAGTCAAACTCACCCCTCTCGATCCACGAACAACAAGCAAACTAACCTTTCCACAACCAATACTACTTCTGGTCATGACGGTCCCTATACCTTTGGCGATAAAATTGAATGTATCAAGTCGGATGAACAAGGCACGTGGCATGTGGCCCGGATTGTTGATTTTGAAACATATCCGGCTAGCCCCGACCGCAACATCTTTGTCCATTATGAAGGTTTTCCTCCAGAACAAGATGAATGGGTTCCTCCACATTTGATACGTTGCTGTGGTGCTCATCATCCGTTTTTACGCCACGGACCCCGTGGCGCTGAGCAAGACCGCTCGTGGCGGGATTTTGCAACCTATAATCAGACTAAAGAGGCAGAGAAACTTCGAACACATACTGCTCTGGCTTACGACAAGCAAATGCTATTGCACGCTTGCCCTTGCGGATGTGAGCGTACTATTCACCCAGAAAGACCTGATCGACTCATAAGTATTATGGATGCCTTATACCGAAATGGGTAAGTTCTCACTCTAACTGATATTTTGTTTCTCTCTACCACCACCCCGCCGATTGTGTGGTTAATGCTAACCTAATGATGTTGCGGCTGTAATAGTTTGATGCGATACTTTCGAAGGGTTCAAGGACGAGAAGCTACCATTGAAGAGCTATTGAGCGTACACACCGAAACCCATGTTCGCAATTATTGCTCCACGCCGGCACTGACGTCAGAACCGGATGCTATGGTTACTGATAACGATAATCAAGGAAAGAACGCAACCTCGATTTCATCCATCTTGAATCCAGAAGATAGTCAAATGCGAACCAGGCATGGTTCTGGACCTGGTGCTATGTTGCGAGGCGTAGGTGGAGATGTGGTGGTACAGGCGGATGCAGACCAAATTCGCCGGCAACATAGACGTTTCTCCTCCACAATGCCTGACAAAACTGCGAAGCCAAGTTCAATTACTCAAGAGACACAAGACTCCTCTTTGGTAGCCATCACGCCACCAACACTTGTATGTAAAATGACCTGTGGAGAGCTTGGTATAGGTACGTGGGAACGTTTAAGGACATTGTAGTTATTATAGTGCGCAGCAGAGGCATCATCATGGTAATCGTTATTCCTTGTTACAGCTGTTGATACCACATTCCATCCATTGCATTCATCAACATCGGCAAGGATGGCAGCTGGTACATTGCTGAACGTTGTAGATCATGTCGTCAATGGCCGAGTGAAGAACGGTTTTGCTTTGATCCGACCACCTGGCCATCATGCTGAGGAAGACGAAGCCATGGGATTCTGCTTTTTCAATAACGTTGGTGTTTCAGCATCACTGGCATTGAAACTATATCCGAATATCGTTCAAAAGATTTTGATCATTGATTGGTAAGTTCAGCGTGCCTCTGTGTTATTCTGAGTTTATCACAACATCAATACTAACATATGTCATTTGTAGGGATATACAGTATGTATTTTTATTGTCAGCCAAGTTGCACAAAAGCCACTATTTCATTATACCTTACTGACATTTTAAACTTTTCCGTTTCAACTTATTCGTAACAGTCATGGCAATGGCACGCAACGTATCTTCTACAATAACCCTAATGTGCTGTTTATATCCATTCATCGATGGGATTTCGGAAAATTCTACCCTTTTAGTGGTGCCCCAGATGAATGTGGAGATGGCCCAGGATTGGGATACAATGTAAACATAGCTTTCAGTGAGCTAGAGAAACAAAGTAAGTCGACAATTGCTCTTACAATAGTAGAATATGTTTATTTACAACTTCTGGTTTTCGACTTTCTTAGAACCTATGGGTGATACAGAATTCATAGCGGCCTTCTATCATCTTGTCTTGCCAATTGCTCGCCAGTTTAATCCTGATCTGGTGGGTATATCGTTTTAATTTCTAGTCAATCCCATTACTTGATCTAATTTTCCAACGTCCCCTATCCAGATATTTGTGTCCGCAGGATTTGACGCTGCCGAGGGCCATCCTGAAAATGTAAGTTGCTTTATATCAGGATCTAGAAGGAAGGTTATGATCCTATTCTAACTTTTTGCTTGATGGCATTAGCTTGGTGGCTATACTGTTACTCCTAGAGGATACGGCATTATGACTAGTCTTGTTCGAGAACTCGCTGACGAAGTGTCGGACGGTCGTTTGGTATTGTCACTTGAAGGTGGATATGCCCTACAACCATTAGCCAACTCCGCTGTGGCTACCATGGTACAGCTCCTGCCGCAGGGAACTGTTCCTGCTGATATGCAATATGATCATACATTGCAATCTATTAAACCAAATGCTGCAGCAGTAGCGAGCTTGCGACGCGTAGCATCCATTCAGTCTCAACACTGGAAGCTTGACCCAGCTTTCCTGGAAGAAGAGTATCGATTCCATCTACCAACTGAGTGGAAGGCCCAAAATAGCATCAGCACCCGGCCACGACGAGATAAACGCCAACGTATAGCACCTAAAGGCATTGAAGGCTACTAGACCTGAGCTTTGTCTCTTTTTTTTTTTTTTTATTTCCATGGATTGTACAGTTTCTTTCTTCCTTCGTTTTTTCTCTTTTACATACGTTTCAACTATTTTTCTTTGGATCTTCTGTACTATAGACTTTTAAATCTTTTAGAATGTATAAACCCACATCCAACAAACCAATCTCCACCTCACAATTTCAAACACAATAGCGGTTCCTTTTTCCATTTCTCTCTGGTTAAATCTCTAATTTTTTTTTTTATAAGAAAAAATAATTATCACCTAAAGTTTGACCAATATAATACAATATGAACGACAGGGAATAGTTTGTCTACTTGGATCGAGCATTGGCTTCGTCTCTTGTACGTTTTGTTCGATGAGCAGGTGCTGCCATCTCATTTTCTTTGTTACGTTGTCGATTAGTAGTACGCTCTACCACAGAGGTACCATCTCTGAAGCGAGTCTTGAAAAGAACATTGGCATTGTTGAACATACCATCCTTGAGTGACACAACAATAAACTGACTGCCTTTGAACCTAGACCGCAGAAGATGACCAATGTTTTGAGTGTGTGACAAATCCAGTGCCGCGTCCACTTCGTCTAAAATATACATGGGTGCCGGTTTGAATTGCAGCAAGGAGAGAATGAGCGATAGCGCGATAAGCGACCTGAAGGCGAAGTAAAATCAGTACATGTTTTACACATTAAGGCAAGTACAAGGGTCATATGATAACTGCGAATGAATCGTACCTCTGTCCACCAGAGAGTTCAGTCAAACTTTGCTTCCATACACCTCCCAGACACACTTTAACTTCCAGGCCATCTGATATGGCTTTTCCTTCGGGAGGTTGCAGCTTGGCAGTATTTCCAGCAAGCAATTCACCAAAGATATCACCAAAGTCCCTAATGACAATGGCACTGTTAGTATTTACGAGGCTTAAACACAGGATAAACCAGGAAAGGGGGTTGATTACTTGTTGACTTTTTCCCAGGTTGCCTGCAATGCCTCTTTCTTGTAGTTGTCAAGAGTCACAATGGTATCTTCGATCTTTTGTTTGTCCTTTTGAACTGTGATCAACATTTGTTTTAACCCAGCCTCTTTTTTTTCGACGCTTAGGAAAAGATTTATGTTAGAGCTTAAAGTTTTTACCACACTGGTTATCTAGAACCTCCCAACATTTGAGGAAAAATTCGTATAACTTACTTATCAATCATGTTCATGACTTTGACATTGATCTTTTTGCGCATGGTCTCGTGCTTATCAACTAATTGTTGGAGCGTTTTTTTGGCATCACCCAGATTTACATCCCGATAATCATAAGGTGTATCTGGTTGCCCAAACAAACTAGTATGCCGAAGACACATCAAATTAGGCTTAACCGTATATTTGTTTCCAAAGTCAAGTGGGATAGTAACAGTAACCAACTCACCCTTTCTGATCAACAATCCAGTCATGGTGCTTCTCAAGGTCTCGTAGAATTTGCTCTGAATTGTTTTGCTCTTTTTGGAACTTTTCAATTTCGTGAGTCAACTTTTGTGCTTCAAGTGTCGCTTCTGTCACTTCTTCAGTGATACGTTTGTGCTCCTTATTCAATCTCTCAATCTCCTGGTTAAACTCTTCCAGTTTTGCATGCTCCATTTGCAATTCTTGTTTTTCTTCATGATGTTTTTGCTAACAAGAATATGGGTTAGAACCAAGTGTTTCATACCAATAGAATCAGTATACTCACCTTGAGGGTAGCCATGTCGCTCTTGGTTGCAGCGCATTCCCGTTTGTACTCCTCGATAGTCTCCTTTAATTGAGAGATTTCTGTTTGCGCAGTTGCGGCATCCGCATCCATTTGCTCTGGCAATCGGTGTGGTGTTAATATCGTTGGCACCATGCTTCATTCATAATGCATATTGAAACATACCTAGTTCCAATTTCAAAGTTTGAACATCTCGCTGCATGTTCTTAATCTTGGAGCTATCCTTGGCAATATTAGCCTTCAGAGAAGCGATCTTCTGTTGCATTTCTTTCAGCTTCTGGTCCTTATCGCTATTGAATTCTGTCATTTCCTTTTCAATGCGTTCACAATCCTCTAAAGCGTCCTTGCGTTGTCGTCTGGCTGATACAATGGCTTTTTCTTGTGCCTGCAATTCTTCCTTTATGGATGCTACCTGGGTAACCAGCTGTAAAAAGGACAATGTTAGTCAGTACATATAGATGGATTACGATTCTCCACAATAGTACCTGTGAATGAGTGCTTTGGCGCAATTGTTCCTCGAGCAAATGAATTTCGTGTGTCTTGAGATCTAGTAAATTCTTGCGCTTTTTGTAATCACTAATCACTCTTTTAGAATTGGTAAGTTCTTGGTCTATTTTGGCTAGAGTATCCTTATGTTGCTTGATTTGCTGTCGAATTTCATGAAGTTCTTGCACTTTGACAAGGATGCCAGCTGAATTTGGTTTGGAGCCTCCAGAAAGGGTTCCGAAAGGATCATAGACGTCACCATCAATGGTGACAGACTTCATGCGAACACTCTTGTCAAACGTTACTCGTTTCGCAGATTCAGCGTCCTTGCAGATCAGAGTGTTTCCAAATACCCACTCCATGGCCGTCTGTACTTCCTTATCATACCCAATCAGTGTCAACGCCAAATCCACTTTCCCTGGTGCAAGTCGTTGTGCAGTGGCCACACGTTCAGCGGATGCCTTGAATGCTTGGATTTTGTTGAGTGGAATAAGCGTCCAGCGTCGACGCAACTGACCCTTGTCCAAAAGCTGTGATCCAACGATTTCATTCTCCACTACCACATTGTACAATCGTCCACCAGCACAAATCTCCAATGCTGTAGAATGATTAAATTTGTCTTTGTCAAGGTTGATAAGTTCCGCTACTAAGCCTTTAACCTTGGAGCGGTCAAAGTTTGGTGTTGGGTTGGTATATACGAAGTCAAGATTGGATAACCGATGTGACAAATTTTCTGCTTTCTATTGGTATAGGTAAGCGATAGTTGAAGTTTTGTAAGATTCGCCATAGAAGAAAGCACTTACCTCTGTAAGATCAGAGATGGCTGTTTGTGAAGCAGACCGTTGCTCCATAAGCCGTGTTTCCCAATCAGGATCCCATTTCAGAGATTGGAGTTGACGCTGTACACATGTTAAGCTTAATCTATACAAATGCAAATGTGTTTAAAGTGCAAGTAACTTACAGTCTGCTCTGCTTTGTCTTTGAGCCCAGCGGCAATCTCATTTTGCAGAGCGTTGTTCTGACGTTCAGTTTTTGAAACTTGTGTTGACTTTTCTTCCAAGTCCTTTTCCAAGTGCCTTATCTTGATGCGAGCTTGTTCTTCTATCGTTGATGCACGATTGGCTGTGTTCTTTGCGTCTGGATAAAATAATACCGAGGTTAAGTTTACATTACTTTTGCACAAATTCAACCCAATCTCTTACCTTGTAGTTGCTCCATATAGCCATTTTCCTGTCCTTCTTGCGCAGATACACCAGTCGTCAATGCTTGCAGCAATTCTGAAGTTTTTTGCATCTCCAGAGTCTTTCTATCAAATTCTTCCTTCATTGGTTCAAACTGGCTGTTTAATTTGCTGTATTGTGCTTTTCGTTCTGCTTGAATTTGTTCATTCTATTTGCAGTCCGCATATTAGAGAGTAGATTAAAAATGAGTCCTCAGATATCCTCACATGGACACAGAGACATGGACTCGCGTATTTACCTCCTTGTATGTATATGTCAGGGTGGCTAAATTCTTTTCCTCATCGGCAATAGACGCTTCCTTGAGGTCAACCTGAGTTTTCAACCGTACAAGAGCAGTAGAAGCTTCGTGTACAGAAGCTTCCAACTTTTGTAGTCTGCTCTCTCCAGCATTTTGCTAGCAAGAAAAAACCATAAGAGGGAAAGCGTGCTTGGTATTAACGGATGACCAAAAAAAAAAGTTAAATAATGATATGTACCTCATGCTGCTTTGCCGTAGCCGCCAACCTTTCTTCATCAATAGCTAAGAGCTGTGCGTTACGTTCCTGAACGAGATTATGCAACTCATCTGATCGAGCCTTTCGCTCGTCCTGATCTGCATTGGATCGATCCAGTTTCTTTGCATGTCGGTCATATTCTGCTGCAACAACCAGGCGATTGAGTCGCTCCATTTCAGATTCGTTTTTTTGGTAGTCCAAGTAAACCCTCTTTTCCGATCTTAGTTGATTCAATTTTGGCATAATTTCCTCTTGAAGGATCTATCCATAAATAGAACGAAATTTGTAAAAGATTGGCCACTGATCCATCTAACGAAGGATATCGGATATGTTATTTACACTATTGAACTTACATTGTTGATTTCGTCGACCTTTTTTTCTTTCTTTGCCATGGTTGCAAACGCCTTTGCCTTCCTGTCCTCAAACATTTTTGTACCAGCCGCTTCTTCGATCATAGCCAAGATTTCAGCAGGTTTCATGTTAAGAACTTTGGTAATGCGACCTTGCATAATCAAGAAGTGTGGATTATTGATATTAAGTTGAACGGATTGAAAAAGGTTTTGAACTGTTTGCTGCTGTGCGTTATGACCGTTGACAATGTATTTTGTTCGGCCACCCATCAATATCTGTTTGATACAACGAAAAAAGTTCTGTCAGATCGTATGGAGCGTCTAGAAGAGTTATCTCTTATGGCGCTATCATACCTGTCTAGTGACCGTAATTTGTCGATAAGCTTCAAAACCGACGGGCGATTTAGACCGATCGTCATTGTTGAACACTATTGTGACTGAAGCCTTAGTGATCCCTGCTTGACCTCTTTTATATATAAGATCTTGTAAATTGCTGGCTCTGACCTATATTAGTTAATAGAGACAATTAGTCCCTGTAATTTCAGTGGGGCCCGGAGAGCGCCGAGGAATCAGCTAGTGCAGTACCTGAGAAAGGTTGGTAATACCGAGAACAAAGCAAATGGCATCTAGAATGTTGGATTTTCCTGAACCGTTCAAACCAGTGATGGCATTAAACTCTGGGTCCCAGCCAGTGATATGTGTCCGCGACACATATGATTTGAAGCCTTCGATAATCAGCTCTTCCACAAACATTGCAGAGCAAAGCGTTGACAGCTGACCGGTGTGCGCGTAAATTATCCCACCGCCATCGCGTTTTGTAATTTTTTTTTTTTTATGTTCAGCTCCTCGCGGTCAACTCCACACACGTCCATTGCAAAGCAATGCCAACCATAATCAACTGCGCTCACATTGCACAAGCCATCACCAAAACCATGATTTATCGAACATGTGCTGAATGCGAGGGCAAGTTGACGGTAGTCTTCGTCAATTCCTCTGGCAAACGAGAGGCAAACGAGTTCTACTGCAAAAAATGCTGTCAGTTCGCGGTATCGCTTAAGGCTGCTTATAGGCTCCAGTTCACCATTGTTAACTCCATAGATGATTCTGTAGAGAATCTTATAGCTTTTGATGAGGCTATCATGCCATTAATAGGATGCCCAGCTTCGGAATTTGATGAGGTGAGAAGTATTCCAGTGTGCAATTTGAAGCCTCCCCGTTTCTTACTCTTTTCTTTTCTCTTTTCATGCTTGCAGCTGGCGGTTCAACATCCTGATCTGTATGATATTACAGAAACAGTATTGGTTGGTATGTGCTGTGAAATAACCCTCCGGGATGGATCCCGTCCGAATAAGGTAGGTATATACCTGAAGTATCAGTGTGTTACTACTATGAATGTCGTTAAAGAACGTAAAATTAATTATAATTGTAGGTTGGCCATCTGAAACCCGATCGTATAGTGGAATCCATCACACCATTACAACAATTTGTTCCCATTATATCATCCACTATGACGTCCCGTTATTGGCAAGATAATAGCCTCGATGACCTTATCGACTCAAATACAAAGGTAGATTATCCTATCCTTCATGTACAAGCCAGGGAAATTCAAAATAATTGTAACATGATTTCAATTGTATGGATTTAGGTCAATAGTTTAGTTAACTTTTTGGAGAGTCGGGGCCGTAAGCGCCATAATGACAGAACGACGTGATAGATGTCCAGTTCAATGGCTGTATTTTTCTACTGTCCTTGTCCATTCTGCAATGTGATCCATAAACTCGCCCAGTCGGTTGCGGGCAATGTCTGGCCATATGACCGAGTTCCTCACAGGTGTAGCGGAGAAAGGTCTGTCACTTCCGGGTTTATTGGTAGGCAGACGATAAAGCTGATATAGAAGATGGTTGTATGTAAAGAAACGGATGTGTATGTAAAATAGTAAATTGCTTGAATGTACAATATTAACGAAGCTGTAGAAAGAAACTAAATCGGCTATATAGTTACAATTGATCTAATAAAACGCTACCGCTTTTTTATGGGTGTAGGGGTTGCAAAAGTACGTGTTGAACCTGCTCGGAATAATGGAGTAGGGGTTGCTTGAGATCTTGCATTGTGCGGTGTTGCAAATTCCGAGCCATAAGACGCTCGTAAAGCATCATTGAATGAAGGTGTACGTTCGGTACCTTTCCGAAGCAAGTGCTGTGCAGCTGGTGACATGATACCTGATCCAAATCGAGGAGTTAAACCTGCCTTGGTTACTTTGCCAGCTTGATTTGCTGCTGTTCGATTGCGATAACTTCTAGATGCTCGTTCAGATAATTTGTGACCTAGCTGTTCACGCCGCGATGGTTGTGGTAATCGAAAGGAATTCGGGCCTGGAGTTTCTGAACCTGTTATTAACATTGGTGTGCCTTCAATTTCACCCCAAGTCATTAATGGCGTGTTTAAACTTGATGGATTAATGGATGGAGATTCTGGTACAAGATTGTAACCTCCAAATTCCGGCATGTCCATATCATCATCTCCATTTAATTTGTTCCATGGTGTCATTTTTCCGCTCTGTGCGTCCTGTACTGACTGAGGCTGCTTAAAATTGGAAATCTATAATTCAAAAAAGACGTGATTGAATAGAGTTGAGTATGTTTTTGCGTGTGTGAGATTGACGATATATTCCCATCTACATACCTCCAAGTTTTGCGTATCAAACTGTGTGTTGGCGTGTACGACAGCTTTCGGTGATCCTCTACCATCATCAGGATTTACAGAACTCTTGTTTTTGAGATTGTCAACGTCCGGTAGATACATGAGAGCATTTCGAGCTTTGTATTTCCATGTCCCAGGTAAAGCGTCACGTTCATCAACAATAGTCAAGGCACTTTCCACATTAGGTGCCTCTTTGATACGCAGTTGATTACTCTCCTTGTCCCAAACCCATTTGTGTTTTTCTTTACGTTGCTCATTTGCCCTTGCCAATAGATCGACAAACGAGGCATTGTCCTCTGACGTATATCGAGCTTGGAATTGATCAAGGGATAAACTGAGGTCCACATCTTTATGTATACTGTCTGGTACGAGTGGTTTTTGTGCCGAGGCTTGCTTGGAGACGGTTTGGCTCGTACCTAATTCCATAGTCAATAGTGAATAACTGAGGTAAATGGGAGATTACATGATAATGAAGGAGAGTGTTCTTACCAAGCCGGGTATTCCTTGGAGTTGTAGTCAACCTTCTCAGCTCCCTTCCAGCTTGCTGCATACGAACAAGATCACCAGACTCTTCGGCATGAAAGTATTCCTGCTGCGCCCGTAACTTGGCAAGATTTGGAAAGAAGTCCCGTTCAATGATGTAACTGATGGCATCGGTATAAGCATCTTCGTCCAGAACGATGGCTGGTCTGTTCAGTGTGCTAACAGCTTGCGATTTGTCACGCAGCACCAAATCCTTCGACATTGAGAGAGGCTAAATTGGAATTGGGGAACGATGGCAAAGTTGAAGCGAGTGTTGAAAAATTACTGAAGCTTTGACAAAACCGGTATAACAGTCATGCCGTAAATACCGGCCATGTCAAAAATTGATTATCCAAACCCATTGGATTCAAACAAAACAGTAAAAATCCTGGTTTACTAGTTGGGTTTTTTTTTTTTTTTTCTTCAGTAGATGTTTGTTTTCCACATTGGCAAACCCAGAGAATGAAAAAGTAACGGTATGTACATCGCAAGAAGGGAATGTGAGAAGAGAAACGTTGCAAATGAAAAATAAGACCAAGATGTATACAGCTTAGGCAAAATGAAAAAGGGGGGACAACAAAACAGCAGATATTTTTGGGTTTTGGACGCCTGATGAAGTGTTGCCTAACATAAGCGCATGCATTGAACTCACGGACGATCATAATAAGATGATTCGGGTCGGTTATGATCGCTGCTAGTCTTTGGAACGGGTGGTAAGATCCTGTCATTCAAAGGAGGCCGAGATGGAGCAGCATTATCTGACCACAAAAAGGCAGTAAGTGGACGATTGAAGATATTGCTATTAGGGGTGGATGATGCTTGATCGCGCGTGGAGGTAGGCAAAGGTAACGGAGGAGGGATGCTGGATCGTCCTTCGTTGTTGGAGGGAGGTGGTAGAATAGATGGACGCAAGGTAGGCGATATCCGAGAAGATGCATAACCTTGCAAAGGAGGCAATGAAGGCGGAGGTACAGAAGACCTTGACCAGCCAGAGGAATTCCGTTGTTGACTTGAGGAATAATAATCCGAACCATAAGGGGAACGGTTATTATTTGTAGATCCATTGGTTGATGAGAGAGGGGGCAAAGATGGAGTCGACATTCTGTTCCCATTGGTTCGATCGCTATCGGGCTGTGAACGATGAGAATAGCTGTCGGATTGATATTGTGGACGTCCAGAGGATGGTTCGGTTGATTGGGAATAACTATGATAACCATGATTTCTGGAAGAAGACGATGATGAGTAGGGCTTCTCATCTCTTCGATAAGGATAGCGTGCTACATCTTTATCAGGTCCATTATAATAAGAGGACGATTGAGTTGGAGTAGATGAATAGCTTCGGCTTCCTGTCGACGAAGGACCAGGTGTGGCTCTCAACCTTGCATGGTTACTGCTATTGGCATCCTTCATAGCCGAAGTCACAGCCTGCATTTGTTTTTAAGGGGATGAACATTGTGAATCACAGTCCAAACAAATAATGCCAACCCACCAACCAAATTCTTCTCCCTTTACTTACCTGATTTCCATTATGCGATGAATCAGCATATATCATGTAGGTAATATAGGCATGCATGGCATTGCGCTTGATTTTTGGATTTTGCTTCATGGATAAATACTGGTGTGAAAACACATTGGAACGATCTGAAGTACGCATGTAGGGTTGTTGCGACGGTGGAGGCTAATACGAAAAGAAAAGAATGGATTAATTTACATACAAATAATTGTTTCGGAAGCTGGCCAATTCATATTTTTTTTTCTTTTACCTGGGACATGGAAGAATTTCGGGGAGGCCCCTCCCGACCAGAAGACATCATGTGGTGACTATCGTGGTGAGGGCTTGAAACTAGGTCCATTGCACGTTGAGAAGATGATGTTGGAGATGATGAATGGTGGTTATCTGCAGAGGAATAATACGATTCATAGTGTGGTGGTTGTTGTGGGTGGTTGTTAGATGGATAAGCCGACGGAACTGCATGATTCGACGTGTCAGATGGAAAAGGCGCCTTGTCTAGAAATAGCTAGATGGTTACACAAACGGATAGTTTAAGCATCAACAAAATTCAATAACGAAAAATTATTATTACCCAGCATATCGACATTGGGTTTAGTTTCAGTGCTAAGTGGTCTTTCATACGATGCTGAAGAAGATCCAGATGCCCTATGACGTTCATTCACATCTTCCTGATGTTTACTATCAACCGCAGCAGCTGCTGCTGCTAATAAGAGGATTGGATCTGCGATGACCATGCATGTTTCAGTTTGTTGTACTAGATAATCTCACGTGCGTTGAGTGGATTCCCCTCTCAATTTCTGTTTTTTCAATTTACCTTTGCTGGGCGAAGTCGCTAAATAGAAAAATTCAT
Source organism: Umbelopsis sp. PMI_123 (assembly GCA_021235465.1). Classification (NCBI taxonomy): domain Eukaryota; kingdom Fungi; phylum Mucoromycota; class Umbelopsidomycetes; order Umbelopsidales; family Umbelopsidaceae; genus Umbelopsis; species Umbelopsis sp. PMI_123. The sequence continues at coordinate 148,464 of JAJSME010000011.1, read as the reverse complement.
TATGTTAAGATAAACTTGCCAACATAATTTCAAAAGCCCAATTCTACAAAACACAACTTACATTGTTCAACAGCTGCCAACTTTTGACGAGGACGATCCTCTATGGTGGGTGGTGCAGGACGCTTTCCTGGTCGATGACGACCGGACAAGACATTGGTCTAAAATGAATCAATCAGTTGAAGGAACAAGGACCAATGTGCGCAGCATTGAAACAATACATACATCTTGGGATGGTGATATACTCTTTCCATGGTCTATAAAAAGGTGAAACAGAATTAGGAACACAAGGAAGTAAAAAAAACTGCATGATAGCATGGAATATGTACAAAACATACTTGAGGAACGGCCATTCGATCCAGACGATGCAGTTCCAACTTTCACATCAAATACCGGGATACGTCGTTTTGTCGCCTGCAACAAAAAGATTACAATCAGAACCCGTACCCACGAACATTATAAACCATAGATAAAAGAGGAAAACCCGTCATACCGCTAAAAAGGAAGCACAGGATAAATCTTGACCAGTAGCAGCAGCTAACGATTTCATAGCAGCCGCAGCGGCCATTTCAGATGCATGCTGTTCTTTCCGGTTATGATTGGCCAGGGCAATGAGGATGGAACTAGCTTCTGCGTCGACCTTATCATACTGTAACTCAACGTCTCGAGTAGCTGAGGACCGAGGTTGTAAAGTATGTGAGTGCAACGGCATCAAGTGTGGAGGAGGATGAAAGGTTGACATTTTCTGTGCCAGAAAGTGAGAAAGTGAGGGAAAGAGAGAGGGAAAAAGAGCGGAATAAGGACCAAAAGTGGGGCGGCTTCAGTTGGGCCAAAAACCTGAGTGACAAGGTGGACGGGGGGACCTGTGTTACCATTGGTGAAAAAGCCAAATTTGGGGTTGCATTGGGTTATGTGGATGTCACGGACGAATTGAAAGAAAAAATAAATTTTATAATAATACAATTTGATGCAAATTGATAACAATGAGAGCATCTATTCACGTTGATGCAGTATCCATTCTTCGATTTACGTTCAAAAATATTACTCTTTGTAATTAATAAGATAGATCAGCCCAATTCCCCGTCATCGGCCCAAACTTTCTGTCTGTACTCCCTCTCCCCCCCCCCCAAACAATCCTCGAAACAAAAAAACTGACCCAATGAGGTCATTTCAACTTCCGCCACTCACCGTACTTTCAAAGTGCTTGGCTCACTCGCTTGACTCCTGTACCAACCTCACTCGTCATGCCTTTCACCAAATGTAAGATGACCTTCGTGAAACATGTAAAATCGTCCCTTTCTACATTTATTTACAGCCTCTAAAACGTGTTCTAGTGCATACTTTTGCTCCTTTACCCCAGACCACGCGCGGTCAACCTGTCAAACTCGAAGCAGATCCCAAGGGGAAGAACTTTCTTTACACTAATGGCAAGACGGTCTTTATCAGGAACCTTGAGGTAGTGTACACTGGGCTAAAATAATAGCAAAAGCACCGTGACTTCTCCATACCAACTGTTTTCTCCTCTTTCAAGAACCCAGCCTTGGCTACCACTTATTCTGGCCATACTGCCCAAGCAACCGTCGCCACCTATAGTCCAAGTGGATATTATATTGCGTCTGGTGGTAAGTGGTTTACAACAAATTTCAAACTGTCTTGGCATGAATAATCTTGGCACTGGCCACGATCTCGCATGTATATATTTATATATATTCGTTTTCTCTAATCGTACCCTGTACAGATGTTGCTGGTAACGTTCGTATCTGGGATACCGTTGGCGAGGAACAGATTTTGAAAAGCGAAATTAAGCCTATTAGTGGACGGATTACCGATATTGCATGGGACTCTGAAAGTAAAAGAGTTATTGCTGTCGGTGAAGGCAAAGAGAGGTAGGAGAGAGCTAAATACTCACTTGATGTCTAGTGCTCGTCAACATATTAAATATCGGATCATCCTGATATAGATTTGGACATGCTTTTGCTTTTGATACCCTTTCATCCGTTGGTGAAATCACTGGACATTCCAAGGTCATTAATAGCGTATCCATCCGACAACAACGTCCATTCCGCGCTGTAACCGCATCGGATGATATGTCAGTAGTGTTTTATCATGGAGTTCCATTTAAGTTCAACAAGGTTATACGTGACCACTCTCGGTTTGTCCACACCGTCAAGTTTTCTCCAAATGGTGATTTATTTGCTAGTGCAGGTGCAGATGGAAAGGTATTAGGAAATAATGGCATATATTCGGCATTACGCAAAGTGGCTCGTCATCTAAATAGCCTTGTCAACTTTAGATCTTCTTGTACGACGGCAAAACAGGTGATAAAATTCAAGAGCTTACTTCTGATCAAGCTCATACTGGTGGTATCTTTGCAGCTTCGTGGTCTACATGCAGTAAATATTTGCTGACCTCTTCAGCCGATTCCACGGCAAAGATTTGGGATATTGAAGCCAAATCCGTCATCAAGCACGTATAAGTTCCCACCTCCCCCATTTGAGTGTTGCACATGGTATTTGTGGTCTGACAGTAAACATTTACACGTTTCTTTTTGTAGCACTTTTGATTTCGCCTCTGGCTCATCACACGATGAGCAACAAGTTGGCAACCTGTGGAGTGAAGGCAACCTATTGTCTGTGGCTTTGTCAGGTGAAATCCGATATCTTGACAAGAATTCTGGAAGCATTGCTCGCAGCATTCATGGCCATTCCAAAGCTACTACCTCTTTGACGAGCACAAAGAATGATACTTTGTTTACTGGATCATATGATGGTCGGGTGTGTGCTTGGCAATATGGCACAGAGCAAGACAAGACATTACCTCAACCATTGAAGGGCGAACAACATACCAATCAAATTACATCCATGGTTGCTCAAGGTGATACCTTATTTTCTGCAGGTATGGACGATGTCATTCGCGTAGGAAAGGCAACCGATCAAGCATACAACGGGACTTCAATTGCTGTTGGCTCTCAGCCCAAGAGTGTATCCATTAGCAATGATGAAACATTGGTTGTGGCCGCTGGCAGTAATGTTCAGATTTACGACAAACAGCAGAAGAAGATTGGCGTTATCAGTGATCTTGACTTCAATCCTACCGCTGTTGGTATCAATGCCAACGGCAAGACTATTGTCGTGGGAGGCCAGGTAAGCTACATCTATGCTGTGCCCCAGCATTTTTATATATGTCCAAATTATTAACTTCTCACTATGTAAGGATGGAAAATCAAGAGTCTATAGGCATGAAAATGGAAAAGTCACGCTCCAACACACTTTGGAAAACAACCGCGGCATCATTTCTGCTATTGCCGTCAACCCAAAGCAAGAACTTGTAGCAATCGGTGATAGCGTAGGCAAGATCTTTGTTTATGATCTGGAATCTGGAAAGTCGGTTATATCACAATGGGTATATCATAATGCACGCATCACGTCCATCAATTGGTCCGAGTGTGGAGTTTTTGCAGTCAGTGGTAGTTTGGACACCAATATTTATGTTTGGAACCGAGAAAAACCCCTCAAGAAAGCAGTAGTCAAGAATTCACATGTGGACGCTGTTAATGATGTTCAATTTTTGAACAGCAAGGATGGCAAGTTAACCGTTGCTTCGGTTGGTCAAGACGGAGCTCTCAAGATTTGGGCAGTTGATCCAGTCGTTTAGAATAGTGAGTTGGTGATAAGCCTCCCACGTGACTTAAATGATTTTTCAGTGAATCAAATCAATAAAAATTTTTTTTTCACTGTACGATTGGGCAGAATTTGAGGTGCTGAAGCTCAAAACAACAAATCGTCAGCGAAATATAAGATTCTCTCTCTTTTTCGCTTCCCATCATGGCTGGAATCACAGTAAAGGACGTCAACGCCCACGGTAAATGTTTACTCTCATCTTGATTGAACAGTTCGACACTTGTGCTGTCTGCCAGTATGAAGTGGATATGAGCCATTTTTGAAGACTGGATTGCAAAAAAGGTTTTTCACTTGAAGAACCTGTGCTTGCCGAATCAAATCTACATCGGCTCTACCGCACGTCTACGCTATTATATGCAGTGTTCAACATATGGCAACTATATCAGCTATTTCTAGCAGCATGATGCATCGAAAACCCTTTTCAGATCTCATTAGCATTCGCCCTTTTCTTTATTCTGTTAATTTCGTCCCTCTCCAAATTCCATCGCATGGTTGGCTCTCCCCATTGCATCAGCACTATTTGCTAAGTTAACCTTTCCACTACTCTAGAATTCGTCAAGGCTTATGCCGCCTATCTCAAGCGTACCGGTAAGCTCGAGGTCCCCAAGTGGGTCGACATCGTCAAGACTGGCACCTACAAGGAGCTTGCTCCCTATGACCCCGACTGGTTCTACATTCACGCTGGTGAGTTTCTAAACCCTCTGGAAAAAAAAAAATCTAAGACTCACAATTTTTTTTGTCATTCTCTAGCTGCCGTTGCCCGTCACATCTACCTTCGCCCCAGCGTTGGTGTTGGTGCTCTCCGAAAGCTCCACGGTGGCCGTGTCAACCGCGGTTCCCGTCCCAGCCACCATGTCAAGGCCAGCGGTAGCGTCCAGCGTAAGGTCCTTCAGGCTCTTGAGAAGGTCAACGTTTTGGAACAAGACAACAAGGGGTAAATGTCGACTCTCTACTGTGTACAAACTCTACATTTTGTAGCTAACATATTCACCATTAACAGTGGTCGCCGTATCTCCCAAGATGGTCGCCGTGATCTTGACCGTATCGCCATGACTCTCATCGAGCAGGACGAGTAAACTAGCATCCTTCATTTAGAGGCTGTTGACGTTACTTGAAATAATAAAAGCAAAAGTATCCCATTAACACATCTGCATCAGTGTTTTTTGGACATTTTGAGATACAGTACAGCAAAGTGTTGTGTCAGGTCGGATTGTTTTTGAATTGTTGCAGTCGATAGATAGACTGTTTATAATGCGGCACCTTCGATGGAAATGTTGCATGTGAAGCACTATTGCAGCAGAGTGAATGAAGCATTCAATACGTCCCCCCAAATCTTTGCTCGTCGGGTAGTTACCAAATGCGAGATGGTTGTTGTTGTTCGCTTACCGCTTTCTGCTGGTTAGCAAAGCCATGTCTGATAGAAGGCCCCTTTTCCATCGATAAACTGGGATGTCCTCAATTTTATTTTTTTAATCATTAAGGATGGTGATTTTTTATTTTTCTCCACTTCATGAAAAATGTTCAAGCAATATGTGACGAAAAGTAGGATATGTGCCTGTCCTGCAGGATGGCGACAATACGCCACTAGCTTTTGCCACTTGAGTGGTTTGGGGAGAGGACTACAAGACAAGAGGGTTGGGGTTTAGGCATTGCGACAGTAGAAGGGTGAAAAACGGGATTAGAAGATGCGAATAAGATATTACAGATAGAAGAAGAAGAAAAAAAAAATTGGGGAGAGTTAAAGAAAGATAAGATTTTGTTAGAAGATTTTGTTTGAATGGTGGGTGTATGATGAATAAGTATGAGGACAAAGTGAAAGAGAAGGAGAAGTTTGAAAAAAAAAATCCAACCAGGTTGTTGATTAGGTTAAAAAAAATCAAGATGTATGTGCAAGCCAACTGATACATGGCGTTTAAACAGTTGCCTTGTCAAAAACATGCTGTACAAACAATGCCAAGTCTGACTGGCTTGCGCATTGGAGATAACCATCTTGTATTTGGCGATCAAGATGTTGGAGAACATCCTTTGCTCCTGGGCGTCGTCGGGAATCTTGATTCAACATCCAGGTGGCGATTTCTCGGATGCTATTGGATGGTGAAGCAAATGTGAAATGTGGAGGAGGACCCCATAGAATTTCAGCAAAGATATCATCGGTATTTTCCAGATAATACAATGGTGGAACTCGATCCATGATCTCGATCAATGTGATAGCTGTAGACCAGACATCAACCTTCTCATCGTATGAAATCTCACGGATAACCTCGGGCGACATCCACTTGGCAGTACCTAGTCTTGCAGTATTATTGCGTGATATTGGGGTTGCTAGACCAAAGTCACCAAGCTTGACTTCTCCAGCGCTACTAAGCAGAAGATTTTCACACTTGACATCACGATGCATGTAACCCTTGTTGTGTAGATGAATTAATCCTTGTAAGCACTACAATAGTTGTAGAGTGAGATGATAATGAGTGAGCAGATAATTATTAATATATGGTGTATATAATGAGAAGATGGAAATTGCTTGGCTTACCTCTCGGAGAACACACACAGCTAAAGGTTCTGGTAATCCGGTGGAGATATTACACAAGAGTCCGAAAACAGAGCAACTCATCAGGTCCATGGCTAGCCAGACATAGTCGCCCCAGAGAGTGGCTTCCTTTAGGCCAACCAAATTAACATGTGAAATACATCCCATAATGCGAATTTCACGTAGAATGTAAGCCAAATGAGGAGCGTCGGTGTCGTCGATGAAACAACGCTTGATAGCAACACGAGACTTGGCGTTGGCTCGCTTTGAGGCTCGCACAACTGCGCCGTTAGCACTGGGGAGCAAGCATAAGTATATATGATTTCAAGTAGCAATGTGTATATACAAGATTGTTTTCTTACCCACTACCGATCTTTGTGAACCCGGTATATTGCTCCCGAGGGTTGATATCCATTATCTTGCCAGCCGGTAGTATCTTTCTCATTTTAGTATCGAACAACGCATGAGATCGATTGGATTTGGAGATAGGAAGAGCAGGGAGGGGTAGGACTTGAGGGGATTTGCCTACGGGTATCCAAGGTCGCTATTGGGGCACATAATTTTAATTAGTTACAAAATAAATTTTTTTAGGAGGCGTTGTAAGAGTGGTATGATCCACATCGTAAGAGGTTGTACCTTTGGCGGTGCGGCTACAACAACGCTTGTTGGTGGTTGTGTTGGAGAGATTTTCCTTGCGGAGTCAATAACTAGACTATGCTTAATCTTATTTGTGGACGATAAGGTTGCAGCCAAATGGGATTTCTTTGAACGCGTACTCGTCTTATTGCTAAGAGTGATGGGTCTATGGGTATTTTCAGATGCTTTGAGGATATCTGGTATTTGATAACGACCGGGTGGACGCCATGGAGCCTAGATGGGAAAGAAAAAATAAAAAAATTGAATGAGCGCGTCATTCCCTCGATAAAGCAAAGACTATCCCATCCAGGGGTAACGACTAGGTTAGCCAGTCAACCAAGTTGGCGGCGAATGATATAGAAAAATACACATATAATAGTCATGAAACATAAAAAAAATATCTTTTTGATGATATTCACCTTGTTTGGACTGGATATTGCCGTGGGTGATTTGGTATGAGCGGCAGTAGTACGCACAGGACTGGCCTTGCTTGGCTTTTTCTGAGATTTAACAGGCGTCTTTGCTGGGCTGGTTTTATTTAATTCAGCATGACTCGGATCAGTTGATTGAGATGATGTGAATGATGAGACGGTCCTATTGCTGTAGCTTGATACAAACGAGGACCGTTTCCGTTGTGATGTCGTCTGCTTTAATGTAGAGGCCATCACCAACACATAATGCAATGAGAGTGGAGTGGAAAAGAAAAAGGGAAGAAAAAAAGTACACAAAAAAGTTGGGTCAGAGGCTCTAATGATGACCACAGTGTGTAACCTTCCTCAGCCTCTCTCACCGTCTCCCCCATGGATTGAAGGAAACGCCCCTACTAAATGCAGCACATTTTTTCAAGGTCACTAAAAGTGATGCCCCAAATTTTTATCTCTGTTATCTCCCTTGATGGTGCTCCTTGCGCCTCCAGGCCATTTTTTTGGGTATTTTTTTTTTCTGCAAGTGCCGTGGTGCCGCAAGAAAGGTCATTTGAAAAAATATGCATCACATATTTGCCAACCTGAATAAATTATAATGTACTCATTTCAATTCCGCTGAATGTTCAGAGTCTGCTTTCAATATGTCTTTGATCATCACCCTTTATAATCCTAACCCCAATGTCAATATGAACAGCTGCCTTGGTGGTTTGCGTGATGAACGAAGTGCTAGACTCTATATCTTTTATGGTGATGACCGAATGTTCCTGTAATACCGGAGGAAAACACCGCGTTCCCTGTTCCGAACATAGTGTTCAAAGACGGGCATTCTTTTTGGCTTTCCGAACCGGTTGGTCTCAACATGACCAAGTATTCATATGATTAATGACCACAAGGTCTGATCGGTTCACATACCATTCTTTGAGCTATCCATTTCTATCATTTCTATTTGAGCACATGGATCGTCAAAAGTAAAGACCGTGCTACCAAGTGAACGGCAGAACCGGGACGCCTGCTAATAGCGTATTGGATATAGCACAGTGCGGTCGCTCAACGGGCCGCAATATTGTGTGCTACAATGTGCTGCGATTTAGAGACATGTGTCATCTTTTTGCCACCCTGCAAATTTTTGAAGATTCACACTCAATTTATTGGCGCGCCCTTGCCATTGATATTATCGAATGAGCATGTAAATATATCCACCCCGCCAAAAGGGAGCTTTTAGATGACATTTTTGACACTCTGAATGGTTTTAACCAAAATCGATTCCAGGTCTTCATAGACAATACCAAAGTCTCTAATAGCTTTGCTTCCATCTACTGCCTTGACTGTATCTGGATATACCCCTGGTTGACCTTCAACGATGATATCTCTTCGATCCGGATATAGCCTGAGGAAAATATCAACCACCTCTTGAAATGAGAACTCTCTCGCACACAATAGATACCGTTCTCCGTTTGTTTTTTCTCCTCCTTCTACAGCCTTCACATGAGCCTTTGCAACGTCCAGCACTGATACATAATTGGTTGAGGCAAGAGTTAGCGTGGGATCTCGATTTTTTCCTAGGTAAAAGTCAATAGCAACTTTTGTAGTGGATTCGGTCAGATCAGAGTAACTCCTTGGTGGAGGTAGGGTTTTTCCACAAAGCACGTTCTGCCTCAACCTTGCTGGCACTATAGGATATCATGTGTGGGATGGAGTGCCCATTTTCTATACTTCGCTTGACAGTCGTGAAAGCGACTTCATTCCAATCTTTCTCGGTATGAATATATTCGGGTGGGTTAGGGCTGTTGATAACTGATACAACGTGGATGTGACAACGACATGCTTAACGGTTTCTCCGTGAGCAGCAGCAGATCGGAGCACACTGAGAGTGCCATTGATAGCTTTTCCTATAATGTCGCGCAAAGGATCGTCTGATTGGTCAAACGTGGGCGATGCAACGTGTGCAATCATATCAACACCTGCATCGATGAAAGTATTTAAGTCACAAGAGTATCCAACCTGATAGCATTGTTCCATACTGAAAGGTACTTGCGCTTGACCAATTCGTCAAATGCACCTTCGTCTTCGAGATCAGCGAGCTCAACAACTGAAATTTGTCTTCCCCGTACTGTGAAAAGACATCCTTGAACCTTTGTGCTTTAGCAACCTTCCGCGATGTACCAAGTACCGCATATCCAGCTTGGAGAAACTGGTTGGCTACATGGGCACCTATGAAACCATTTACCCCCGTAACAAGAACGCGAGAGTTTGTAGATGGTTGTGATAACATATTTTGTACTGAATATGAGTAGATACTTTGATAAAGTTTCAAAGACGATAAGGAATGAATTCATATATACTCTGACTTCATTACAATTTTTGTTTTGAACAAGTAGCAAACAGTCAGTCACGATGGCACCTGTTGTGTCTCTGTAAGACAACAGTTATATCCAATACTTACGGAATACTTTGCATAGACTTTGGTATATGCTGTTTAGAATATTTGATCAAGTTTGTAATTTTATTTCATTACTTGATCTCAGTACAAGTGCTTTACGCACTCGATGGTTTGTAATAAAGCTGTTTCAAAATCGGTATACTGAAGTCCCAGTTCCCGGGTGATTTTGCTGCCGTCAACCTGCACGGAAGGAAACTTGTAATTGCCGGGCTCCCCCTTAGCAATAATATTTTGCCGTTCTGGGTATTCCCGTCGAAGAATGTCTACCGTTTGCTGATTCGAATATGTACCTTGTGATGTTATGTATCTCTGCCCATCTGCCTTTTCTGCATTCTGCAGAGCTAAAACATGAGCCAAAGCCACGTCTACTACGCTAGCAAATGCAGAGCCAGAGACAGCCCGGGTAGGATCCTGAAATTCACCCGTATAATAATTGATCACCCCCTTTGGTGTACTTGTTGCATCGACAGCCTGTATTGTTGTGGGAGGCGGAAGGATAGGTCCGAACACATAGGCTGGTAAAATCGTCGTTAAAGTGAACGAGGGTTTAATCTCTTCCTTGAACTTCCAAAGAGCTCGTTCTGCCTCATTTTTGCTAGCACGGTATGCTAGATTGCCGGTAAATGGTTCCCCGTTCTTTAGCTGTTGCCGAATTTTTTTTATGGCTTCATCGTTCCAATCAGCTTCTGTATAAAAGGAACCTGGTGACTTTCCTGGAGTCAAAACACTAGCAACGCTGGAAGTAACGACAACGTGCTTGACGTGCTTTCCATACTTGTGGGCAGAATTAAGTACGTTCAAGGTTCCATCCACAGCAGGATCAATTAAGTCGGCGAACGGGTCCTTAGGTGTCATTGTAACGGGAGACGCGACATGAGCGATAGCCTCAACGTCTGTATTTGACATCCAAGTCAATTATCAACCGACCATTGTGACCGCAGCATCTTTAATTGATTCCAACTTACCTTTGACAGCGTTGTCAAAAACTCCTTTTTGCTGAAGATCCGCCGCTTCAAAAATCTCAAACTTATCTGTATCATACTTGTCACCAAAGTATTTTTTGACAGCTTCGGCTTTTGCGGCTGTTCTTGAAGTTCCAACAACTACGCAGCCCGCTTTTAAAAGTTGGTCTGCGACGTGTGTTCCGATATAGCCAGTTACCTATTCAACAATGAATTTCATAAATCATAAACTAACAAATGTTAAATGAAACTCACTCCTGTGACGAGAACTCTAGAATCAGGTTTAAGTGAAGTCATGGATTTGATGTAAGACTTACTACTGTAATTCATCAATATATATTGTCAGTTGCGGCGGACTTTCGGCCCAAATAAATAAATTTCCTGGCCATAGTTCCCCACCCGGGCCGAGGACTATTTTTTCATGGAAAAAATCTTGATGGACTGACAATTGAGAATGGCATCTATAAGACTTTGCTTTGTCCAGCTCTTGGATTAACTGTGATAAAAATTTTCTTGCAAGAGAGATATTTTCATTCCAAATAGCACTATCTGATGAAGTAGAGGCACAACCTTCCAACTTCCGCATACATTTGGCAATATTCTTATTTCCTTGCCCAGATGTTGTCTTATTCTGTTAATATTGCTGGTAGCTGATGGCTACTTCTTGGATTTCATGCTTTGTTTTTGGCAAAGTTCAAAGTAACGTTCTTCTCTCTTGGGGGCGAAACTCGTTCGCAAGCATACAGGAAGTAGTCTGTCTAAGGACTTGCTGAAAAGATTTCCCTTCCATATTTATATCCAAATCTGTTGAGATTTGCTCAATTGATTCATATACAGTATTAGAAAGACCTGGGAATTCGATTGACTGGAAGGATCCTATTTTCACAGGAAATTGTCCCCAGAGCGCCATGCTCAAGAATATCTTTTTGATTGCGGTACTTTTCTTTGACCTTCTTTGTGCATGCTTTACCTGCTAAGAAATTGGCTGTAGATATTTCCAAGGTGATCCCTTCTAAATATATTGACGAGGCCCTTAAAATTTTTCGCCTCTGTGTTTGTTGTAGGTAAAGGTGCGATAGGTACGAATTTGTTATCAACGAGATAATGAGCGTGTCGTATGGCGTGCTCTGGAAGTAACTGATCAATGTTGAAACGGCTTTCTCTGTCTGAGTCTCCAATCTGATAAGTAACAACCTCAGCTGCTTCATTGACGTCAATGCCACGCCTGGCAGTTTGCATCATCAAGTATTGTAATAGAGAGCAAAATTCACTTTTGAGGTTGCTCAACATTATCGCTGTTTTCTCGCATCGGTTTTGGAACAAGCTTTGATATTCTGTTTCAATATCAATTCGAAGAATATTTGCTAGCGTGGTAGAAACAGCACTGATCTTCTCAAGTTCCGGAAAACCAGTCGAATCTTCGACGGGTATTCCGAAAATGCTTGTATAATATTGATCAACAATAGATTACAGATCATCGAAATTACTTAGAACATATTGCTTCCTCTGATTAACAACATTATTTCCTATCTTGGCGATGAATACGCAATACTTAGTATAATCCAGGGTTGAAATAGCTTCCTATTCGTTACATTCTCCCTTTCACAATTTGATCGCAACCATTACTATGGCTATTATTATGGCTATTAATTTTTTTAATTTAGTTAGGTTTATGAGAATTGACTTTTGGTTTTGAACCATATGTCTATCGTATCCTGGTCATTAATATCGATAGATTTACAAAACGTTTAACAAATAGTCTTCCATTATTCCCATAACACGGCTGTCGGGTGCTTCATCAATGCAATATGCAATATATCAGGCATTAGTAAATGACCCTTTATTATTTTAAGCTTACGAAGAGATCCTGGATTTTTACCGTTCAACAGTGATCAGTGTCCACCATTGTCGTGCTATGCTTTGACGCAATGTTGCGCTATCCTAATTTTAATGACAGTTAAAGATGCAGTCTTGTTGAAATTCTTCCTTTGATCTATCACTTAATCAGAGTGTTGTCAATTGGATGCTTGTGTATCGTCTGTTTGGCCATCCTGTTTTCCGGTACATGCCTTTTCCACAGAAGATCCAATAATGACTGTGGAAGCGGCTTTCGCCTTCAATACGAGCAATATTATTGAGCTCCACGTTGTATGTTCATTATAGTGGTATTTGTATGGGGTAATATTCAATTTCCTTCTTTTTTTTTTAATGAAGAAAAAGAATTTCTTATTTGCCCTTGAGAAACGATTGGGGCAAAAAAATACAGCATTGCGAGTCCTTATCAGCGTACACAAATCAGATTGTCTCCAAAAGGAATTTGATAAGCATAGTCCATCTTTGCTTGCCGCAGAGCATGACAAAAAATATTATTGCTGTTTATTGGACAACATCTTTAAGACTATTCACGGTTGCTAGAACAACCGTCTCCAAATCAGTATATTTGAGGCCAAGATCTCTAACAGCTTTACTTCCATCGTATTTCTTAGGCTGATTTGCCTTCTCGTAGTTTCCAGGTTCGCCTTTGACAATTATACTCTGTCGTTCAGGGAAGTTCTTGCGCAAAATATCGATTACCTCTTGGAATGAATAAGAACCAGAGTTTAAAAGGTATCGTTGTCCGTCCGTTATATCATTTTTCTCTACGATAAGAGCACTTGCCAGGGCAACGTCAGCAGCACTGACGAAGCCAACCGGTTGGTTTACGAGGTTATAATCTTGATTCTCGCCAGTGTAGAACTTCACAATGTGATTGGCAGTACTCGCAGCACGGACATCATCGACTGACCGTGGAGTGGGAACGATTTCTCCAAAAACGTATGTTGGTAAAACAGTTGTCAGAGTAAATGATGGTGTGTTCTTCTCTTCGAAACTCCATACAGCGCGCTCAGCTTCGTTCTTGCTTGCCATATATGCCAAGAATGGATCGATGGGCTCTCCTTTCGCCTTCAATTCAAGGACAGTCTTGATCGCAGCATCGTTCCAGTTCTTCTCAGTGTACAAGTATTCTTCTGGAACTGAAGGATCGAGCACACTAGCTACACTTGACACGACCACAACAGTTTTGACGTTCTTGCCGTACTTCAATGCGGAATTTAGTAGACTAGTGGTGCCTTTGATTGCCAGCTCTACAACATCTTTAACTGGATCATCTGATTGGACACCAACGGGAGATGCAACGTGAATAATCGCTTCGACGTCTGAATACAAGATATATTAGTAAATTTGTTATTGATCCATTGAATAGAATATCAACTATACCATACCTTTGACGGCACCGTCGAATGCACCCTCTTTCTCGAGACTGCCAGAGGCATAAATCTCAAATTTTCCAGAACCGTATTTCTTATCCAAGTAGCTCTTAACATTTTCAGCCTTCTGTAATGTTCTAGCAGAACCAACAACGGTATTGCCATTTTTTACAAATTGCTCAGCCACAACTGCGCCAATATAGCCTGTGGCTCCTGTAACAAGGACACGAGCACCGGGTTGTACGGAAGAGACCATTTTGTTCTATTTGAGTTTTGATTTATCGTATTTCATTGAAACAACAATTGTATCGCCTTTTATAAATTTTCTTCATGTATGGCGATTATTAATGCCCGTCACGTTTGTGTGTGTTATAACTAACGGCGTTTAGTATTTCTCCATTGTGGGCTAATATTTTATAATTAGATGACATTATTACTAGCTATTTGCTGTATCCAAATGACGCCTTACTCGAGGATCTTCGTCCCTTTGGATTAATCATTGATTTCATTTCCGTTATAACGAAAAGGCAGCCATCCAGAAGAAGAGCGATCCATCTCTATCTAATGTGAAATTAATTCACGGTAAAACTCAAATATATTCTTTGGATGATACTCAGTACCTTTGTTTGTTTTGAATTCCTGCGAGCTCTTTTGATATGTGGTAAAGTGGCAAATTTGGTAAATGTGCGTTGCGCCATGATTGGATGTCCTATTGTGACAAATCAGCTCGGAGTCCGGTACAAGATCTACCACAAGTCCGCCATTGTGCACCAATTCAAATAATTACAAATTCTCTGTGAAAGATGGTCCATGCAACTGCCACGAGAACAAGGAACTGTACCTTGCTCAGTCATCATTGAACATGAATGCTATGTTTCTTCCGCTGAGCGTCATACAACTAATATCCATTGTGAACAAGCATGGCAATTGGTTGCTATGCGATAGTCCTTTTTTAAAGTTGTACACTGTTGGATCTAATTTTACCTTGCAATGAATATTAAACAATTCACTCAGTCATCACAGATCGGCTATTGGTATTCTCTTGATCGTAACTCCCTTTCGTGCGTCAGTTGAGATCACTTTTACAGCTGTCGTTTTAAAATTGGTTGCGATGAAAGTTTTCAGGTTTCTTTTTCTTCGATCCCTCAGTTCTCGGCCACACTATCTATTAATTTAAATCGTTGTATCCTTTGTTACAGTGCATAAAGCCTCCCTTTTGATCGATATAAGTCGATATATTTCATTATGCTATATAATGGTGATTTTGGAGAGGAAGTGTGACTGCTGTCATGTTCGGTCGCCAGAAGATATAATAATTATGCTTTTCCACGCAGGTTTGCAACAGTAAGGTTATTGGACTGGACTGGACCCAAGGTTACATGACAGTTTCTGTTCCTTTTAACGCCTAATAACTCTTATGTAAGGTCATGCTCCTAACAATGGAGACATTACTGCATCCCAGATTCCCAAAAAAATAATATGTTGTAATCTCGAAGCATGCATCCGTGTTGACAGCTTAATCATCGTTCACTAGGTCTAACGCTGAACGGCTCAATTATTTGAACGAAAGAATAAACGAAGATAACAGCAATGATTCGCAGTCTGGAACCGTGAACAATCCGATACCGATAATGGATAATAGAACAAAAACCTCCGAAACGAACACTGATATGCAGGTTTGTAGCACAAAGCAATGGAGAAAACCCCCCTTGGCCGATCCGTTATGTAACATCAACTTTGCGCCTCAGGTGCTTGATGCTCGAGTGGGTATTGTTCTTGTACAATTCTCTCGTATGAGAACCAGAAATGAGTATCATCAATGGCTACTACGACATATTGGTGTGCCTCTTTCCGTTAAATCATATGGAGTAAGTTTACAGCGCACTTTGTTTGTTGAATCTTTGATTTGCAAGTGTTTTGACAGTTCAAATATCATAGAACATTAGGATCTTATACTTATCTGATGATGTAGAAAAACTTTGGTCAAAAGACTATACGAAGCCAGAGATTGTACCTCCGCAATCTTTATCGAACAATAATGAAGTATCGCCGATGTCTAGTCCAGGTCACGAACGGCAAAAACGATACTATGATCCCAGCCTGTACATGCTCTCACCTCATTCGCACATATTGAGCATTTCAACTGAATATCGCACTGTCTTTATGGTCGATATGAGTGCTAGTCTCGCAACATTAAATCCGGCAGACGGCACTGTCTTAATGAGCCAGGTGCTGGAAAAGTATGTTTTATTTTTTACTGTACATCGAAAGGTCCCATTTCGGCAAAATACTCGTCTAACTTGAAACCATTAGGCTCCAAAATTGTCTGGATGGAATTTGCAGACCATTCTCCTTTAGAGTTGCAAATGGTGTGATTTTGGAGATAAAACCGAAAATCAGAATCAGCGTCATTGCAGAGTGCTCGCAATTCGCTTCTAATATCAATGTCATTCCATTGCTCAGTGATCATCCAACGATGAAAGTATTTCTTCAAAACGTGGTTCTCAGTCCGGATAACCTCCATCAAGTCTTACACCGTCTAAGAACAGATTTCCACGATTTTCAGAAGGAATATGTCAGTTTCCGCAAGAGTCTTTCACGCCGCCAAGGAAAAACAGACTATGATTTGGACGTTTCTACTGAACATCCGGCTGAACATGACGGGGTCTTGGGACATGTACAACCAACAGACAGCTTGATTTCTCCTATAGATCAGCCGTTGCCAAATCAAGAAAATTCGAATACGAGTTCCATGCCAATGGCAGAAGACCATTTGGAGGGAAAAGATACACCACGAGACTCATACTATGGAAAACATGGCCGAAACAAGAATGCAGAGCGAGATACAGGGCATGATGGTCAACGTCATGGAAACAAGAGTCCTATACATGGACAATCAAAGAAAGAAGTTTGGGGTCTTGGTCGAACAGGAGCAAACCTGACATACTTACTTTATGCTTGTCACCTAGCGCTGAAGCTTTTGCCACAGGACGGACGACCGAGTGTTGTCTTCATTACTGATGGCGTAATGAAGGCAAGTTTACAAGAAGAATCTGTTATCAAACTGTATGTCGAGGATGATATCGCCTGCACTATCATCCAAGTTGGATCGGGTCATCGACATGCAGTGGCGTCCAACTTTGGCTTTGTACCGGATGACGATGTTCTCCAATATGTAGCAGAAGCTACTGGTGGATATTTCCTTACCGCAGACCAATGTCAACCTGTTCAAGAACCATTAAGTGACTTCTTTTCACAGCCATCAGATTTGAATGATACTACTGCCACACCACAATCTGTAATATCGAATGATTGCTCTTATTTTACAGCGACACAACTTGGCGAGCAACTGAATAGTAGGCTTTCCGATTTATCTCATCCTGTTGCGCGATACTTGTCTGATGAGGAGCCTCGGCATCCCAATTTTTACCACAATCATCTTATAATTTATGAACGACCTATGAAAAGGAGGAGAATATTGGAAGCAAAGAATAGCCATACCGGTGGAAATAAGTCGGCGTGGCCCCAACAAATTTCAGAGTCTCAAAGATTACATCATGATCAACATGATCAGCAAAAGGCAATTCTGCAAAGAAACTATCCATGGGATCCTCTCGCAAAACCGTTGGAGCCCGTGAGCCGATTACTTAAGTACTATGAATATGCCCTGCCAGCAGAATTTTCACATGTTGTTGCTGCCAGAACTCGACAAGGCTTCATGATCAATTCCATCACTATTTCCAAATCTACGAAAGCACTAAGGACAGGGACTGAAGGAAAAGAGGATCCAGTTTCGTTCTGCAAGGAGCATATTCAGCTATTGATGACTCTAGCCTGGCAACCTAATGTTACGATAGAATACAGAATACAGGCTTCATGGTTCCCACCCCCAGCAGGAACACCACTTCTCAGCTCGACCTCCCTGCCCGAATCTACCTCTCCTTCTGCTGGTTCACCATTATCAATTCAGATGGATAGCAAAACTATGATGTTGGCCGGCGGAATATTTTCAAGAGCGAGGGCACCGAGGGCTGAGATCTTCGTAAGGACACATGTTGAGTATGCACATATGCTCCAGAATTGGGATGTTTTCACCAGACGAATGCAAATGTTGGGTGTTGTTACCGGATCAATTACTCCTGGCGATGCTCGTGCAGCGCCTATTTATGCAAAACTTGGCCGCTTGAGGCAGTCGCTCGATCAAATTCGTGAACTGGATGAGATACTGAGGAGCGTAGTCACATTCAATTCTAGGCAACTAACTTCCTTAGCGACAAGACAACATAGTAGGAATACTACCATCGAACCTCACGCCATACGCCTTCAACAGTATGAAATTTATGTTAACAGCTTCAAGTCATTTTGGGAGTCAATCAACAAAAACGACTTGAGATATCAAATGCGATGCTTTTACGACCACGCCAGTGTCGACTTCTTAATAAGCAACATATCGCCATATATGTCGCCTAAACTTACATCGACTTATAATCAACATTATGTTGACAATGTTGAAGCAGAAATCACCCTAGGCGTGGAGAAGATCACATCTTTACTCAGTTCTTGGGCAACCTTTGTTGGACCTGATGGTACATTTGTCAAGCTGATCCATCGCTCTAACCACTCACATACTCCTCTGGACATCCAACGCGGTTCAAGGCATTTGATCACAACCCCACCTTTAGACATCCCAGCATTACATTTGATCTATTCATCGACATCCTTCTGCGAAATTCGACTATGGAGAGAAATTGGATGCCTCGTTACTCTTCATTTAGTTTACTACAACGTCGAAGTTGTATCCCGTCAAGATGTGCTACGAGATTTGCGTGAACTTATTCAGAATGCCAATAGCGTTGAAGGTTCTGGTTCATATGTCATATGTAAACGACCACTATCAACCCTCTTAATGAGAGACGCAAATCATCTCAGGGAAGTAGATTCATTCACTCATATACCACGGGCATTGATGCCTCTGCAACAAGGAGGGCGATTTAGTGAACAGCACTGGTATATGCCAAGTGCGCTTTGGCTCAACGGTCAGTACATTGTTCAAAATCACTTGAGGCATATGACATGGACCTGGAATACCAACAGCGACCATGATGAATATCATCGTAAGCACAAGATGATGCCTCTCTCCGATCTTGCCTTTCAGTTCTTGTGCCATGCCCGATTGAATCAAGAATACGAGTTAGTCTTGCCAAGACAAGACAGAACGCATTTTTACAAAGAAAATATTACCAGATCCTATGAAGATCAAGCATGTGCAATCCAATACTTCATCTGGAAAGACTCAAAATCTGGCCGGATTACAACGGAATTATGGATGGAACCAGCAGAGACGCCATCTTTAGAAGATCAGTACTCCTATGTGAAAGAAGATACATTCGAGTTCGACAAGGCATGTCTCTCTCGATTGGTTACTTTCGATCAAATTCATTCTGTTGGTCGCCTCAAAGTCGTTGTTGAGATTTCGGATGGCGCTTTGGATAAAAAAACGGATGAAAAACACGGCAGCCATCTCCCATTGCAGACCATGTCATTATCCAATCTCTTTGATTTGACAGCTGCCCTTCGTCTAGGTGCCATTTTAGTGCCTCTCTACGCATGTCCCCGTTTCATGGAAGAGAAAACAAGCGTGTGCTCCTCACCTGGCTCTTGGGGTAACAGCGGATCAATCAGTCCTGAAAATATAACCTCTCCATCAGACGAAATGTCAAACTCGGCAATCTTAGAAGATCAGCCTGGTTCCAAGACTAGGCCCGTTTCTCGTCCTATGGTTTCAACAACTACACCAATTTCGAGGCAACGCACCCTTTCATCAGAAATATCGGATGTTGATATGCCCAATTATAAAAATGTCGCAACATACATTCAAAATCACAAAGATCAGTTCTCGAAATTGAACGAATTAAACCAAGACTATTTATTGCTTCACGCATCAGTGGAAACTTCAATATCTGACGAAATCGCAGGAGAAATTCTTCTTGGCCAACATGACAGCAACAGGTTATTCTGGGAGATAGTCATGACATCTATGGCATTGCCATCAAATGATGCCTGTATGGAAAGCTCCTTATCCTTAGTGAAAGACGTCAACGACTTGCGCTGTTTTGTACATGTCATTAGCCCAAGATCATTTATCGCCATTTTATTACCTAAGGTGTCTGTTGTTATGCAAACTTTACTTCAAAACCAGGACAACCCGCATACACCAGCTTCAGCTCGTTCTAAAGAAGGATTTGATTTCCAATTTCTCCATGCCACTGTAGAACAGCGTTTGAGAGCAATGAGAGAAACTTCCTTTGTTCCGGTTCTGATGTTCGAATGTGTGCGACAACGACCACTTCGGCCGGATTTCAAATCGCAACAAGATTCTTCGATGACTTTCTCCAACGAAGATAATCTTTCGACTTTGTTAAATAACCCACTGGAATTGACAATTACTCCAGTAGACCGCCGAAGAGAGGCTCACGATAGTATTTTCGACATTCAACCCGAGGTGTATCAAGGCAAATTTTCAACTAGCATCACAGAATTATCGACTCACTCCTTCAATTTACAAAGACATATTGACTACATTTATGCTAAATGCTTTATGACAAGCATGTATGCTTGCATGCTACAAGGAAGGATGGTGGACGAACATGACATGGAGAAGATGTTGAAAATGTTTAGACAAGACTATATCAAGGTTGATATCACCGAATTCCTCAACTCACAATCCCTTTTGCATCAGCTTGGCGAGGAAAGGTAAGGTTATAGGATGCAACTTCCTCCCATACGCGAATATTGATCCCATTTTTTTCTAGTAATGAGGACATAGAAGCCGACATACAACATCGATTTTTGTCAGTCATGCATTATTATTTGGAACCAGTCCGCACTTCCGGATCAAACCTTTCAGACATTTACTACTTCCGACCTCCCATGACATTTGTTACAAGAGCAGGTCACCGCCGTAGATCCACACTGTCGGTTTCACACGGTTCTAATCTCGATCGTCTGGCTTCATACGCTGAACACCCACTTCTAATTCGATTGGAGTGCGTTTACCATAAGAAAACGGATGCTGAGCTACCAGAAGGGCCCGAAACACGAATCGAACAAGTGATTCCTGTATCTGGACTGCCAACAACTTACAAGTCACTTGGTAAACCTGGTCAGAACTTTGATTATGAACCTCATGGAATCGGCTCGGATCAATCTCCTGTCGCTTCACGAGATGGTACCCGAGCTGAATTACAACTTGTGTGTATGACATTACCGCAGCTGCTTATCGACGAACTGGAAAATAGGAAAGCTCATAGGGATTCCGCATCTTTGGATATTGAAGATGATGCTGAACGCACAAAGTAATATTTTATTTGTTTCTGGTACATTTTTTCTACAGTATTAATATTAATATCGTGGTTGTAGGGACAACACAGAATTATGGAAATCGGCCAACATCTCCGAGTACCAAAAAAATGCACTCATTGAATCTGAAGCTCGACTCTCTTGGTTTTTGAAAGAGGAGGTCATGCACAATTTACTACTTTTGCCTGAGGTTACCGAACTGACACTGAAGTACATTGAAGAGCAATTGATGAAGAAGAATCCGTTTGTTGACTTCCCAACTTCCATGGTGCTTCCATTGACATTCGTTCGTAATAACAAGAGAACAATGAATGTATTTTTGGATGAACTAGAGCGAGATGAAAATGGTCACCATCGTTTTGCAAGAGTTAATAATTACTTTTATATCAAGGATGAACCAGACATTACTCTAGATAGCCCATCTGTATCTTCTTTGAATGCGTCTACCACCGAGCAACAATATCAAGCAACAGCTCCGTATAGTGATGACTTTTGTCATGGCCTAGGCATTAGCGTACTCACAGCCGATCAGCACATTGAATTGGAGAAGGATTTTCTACCCAATGGAAGTGATAATCCACATTTCTGGCTTATACTACTACCTCGTCAGAATGAGATACAAATTTACTTCTACTCAAAACATCATCTCAGCAACCGGTCAGAGATCATAAGAAACGTGAAACAACACGTGTTGGAAATTCAAGAGAAAGTCAACCGTCTTGTCTTACTGCACGAATTAAACGAGACCAGGATTTGCAGGTAAGCTGTCAGATCAGTAACGCGACTTGTATTATCCAACCATTTTAACTCACTATGTCGACAGCAAATATCTTGAAGCACCTGAAGATATAGAGGAGGAAAATATATTGGAAGAGAACAATAGTGATGATGCTGAAGATGACAGCCTCAGTCAAGTTGAACCATCCTCAGAGGCATCCACACCTCTGTCTGTAGAAAACCCATCCTTCCAACCTGGCCAATTTGCATGCCCTCTGCTCTATACGAAAAAGTTTCCATTGCACTGGAGGATTCCGATAAATGGCGCATTCAAAACTCTGGCAACCGAAACATTTCGAATGTTCTGCGTAAAGAATAAGGCACATATGTTTGTTATCGAACGCGAGGATATTGTGGTCTATTGTAAACTATATGAAGAATCGCCTGGAAATATAAAACATTGGATAACGAGATTGAAAGATGTCCGAACACCTTCAAGCATTGCTACGTCGTCTGTAGTAATCCCTACGCCTGTGTCGACTGCATCTCCAGTGGTCAAAGAAACTCATATCCCGATGACACCAATGCAGAGGGGTAAGACGCAAGCCTCAGAAGCTTCGTCAACTGTCGAGACAGATTCATCTAGTGCAAAGTACAAGGCACAGGATGACCGGAGACTCGTGTTGGATGTTTACGGTGTTGAGCTACCTTCGTGGATTGAAAATGAGTTGGTGGATATGATCGAAAATCGATTGATGTCCCATATCACTTTGAGAGAAATGCAACAATTCCTCTTCAGGAATCCAACATCCAAACTGTCATCAGCGGTAAGATAAATGGACTATACTGTATACTTTTATTCTTGTTCTTTAGCCAGTACACTAAAAATAATTGTGAACAGGATGTGGAATACTTGCTCCCAATCAAAAAACCATCAACAAAGCAAATTTTACGCATTCCTACCGTAGTTGCAAATCCTATTAGTCTCTTAGAGCTTGTCAAGCAAAGTCTTCTAGCTACAGAATCGTTCCATAATTTGGCTGCTTCAGAGGTCAAGGATACTATCGTTTCGCACTATCACTCTGTTCGAAAGTCTGTGGAGGAAGATGCTTATCACTGTCGTAGAGAGTCTCACGCAGCTCCACTAAGGTATGTCGTTAAAGCTCCCATAGCGGAAAACTGCTTCTACTACAACTGTGCAACCCGGTCACCTACATCTTCCACGACTGTTGAGATGGAGGCTGGACAAGGTTTGGCAGGCATTTGTATCATGCTATTGGACTCTACCTGCAAGCCCGTATCATCTGTGCCAATATATGACGATGACGAACTTGATCATACAAGTGTTAGTGATCTCAAACATGTTTTGCAAGATGAATTTATGGAAGCTAGTGTTCGCACTGCTAACTTCCATGTCATGATCGAACTGTGGGCTTATGGGCAATGTAATGCAGAGGTCTTGCAAAAGCATATTTGGCGTTGCTATGGGCAAAGTCTTTGTCATTACATCATCCGTGAAGTTGCCGACTCTGCTGAGAGGATGCGAAGATCTGATACTTTGTCGAAAGCACAGCGGTTGCATACGATGAACTACCATGGGCATTTCGATAAAATTTTCCTAGCTCTGAAGTATGCAGTCGATTGGGGAAGCACGTTAATCTCACCCCTCACAAAACACGTATTTCTACAACCATGGAGCATTGACGACATACTGGCCCAGGCCACTCAAGAAATAGAAATTATCACCCAGCAATACCCATCATTGATGATACACCGTTCTTCCGATAATACCAACAACTCTAAAAATTCGCATCATAAAGTACCATGGTCGCTTCATAATGTTAAACACCATCTTCAGCAAGTAGTTAGAGAAGCCGACGAGTTTGCAATTATTAATGGATTATTGGATACTATTACGACCAGCAACAATTCAATGCTTGAGCCAGCAGTCGACAGGAGAGGTAGTTATGAAAGCGAGCAATCCGCCAAATCATTGAGTGACCGCCATTCTCGACGAGGCTCTGCCGAGTCTAGTACAGTGGATCGGTCCGTCAAATCCGTCAAGGATGAAGTCGCAAGAAGACAAATTCTGGGCAATGCTTCTGGTTCGAAACCGGAAGATGGGACTGACTCCAGTTACCGCAAGCGATCGGGTTCCAACGTATCTCAAAGACAACTGGTTGAAGTACTTCAATCGCACAAGAAGCGATGCATGAACAGCATTTTCAAGTATTGCTTTGTGGTTATGAAAGTGGACACTAACAAGCTCAGCATTTATACCTTCAACTGGCCAAGTACCGTTAGCCGCCATGTTATCAATGCCTTGGATAGGATTGTCACTTTCCAGGAATCACGCGCTCAAATGTTGTCCAATATAGTGCATCAGAAGATGGGATTGTTTCATCATACCATGCCGTTCAAGGATATACTCGAACCATTATATACATCATCGAGGCCGGTCGATCTACGAAGTCCGAAAACTGGAGGCACGCTTACTACCCCTCCAACTGTACGCAAGCGTATGTCAGAGAGTAAGACCAAAACCCCATCTCCAAAACTTGCTGATCATCGAGAGAAACAAGTTACACTTGACTCTCTTACAGATCTTGTATTTCATTCTGGTACCTCGTCCTCCTTTGGCTCCGCAAATGAATTGGACACGACAAAGAAACTTGATAAGGGACAAGAGAAAGTCCATACAGCAGCCCGCGTCCTGCAACCCAATAATGTTCTGGGAGATGTAGTTGCCGAGACCGCGGATATGTCCGTTGTTTCCAAGTGTGATGACCCTCTTATTCGACATGCACAAGGATTTCTCGAAACTTACCTACGGCAATCTCGTATTCGAACAGCACATGAGAAGGCTTTCAAAGTTTATTCAAAATGGTCTAGCCGTTATGTCGATCTCTCCAACCTCACGTCTGTGGAAACTATATCCTCGTCAGATCTAACAATCATTATGGGTTCAGCACGTCTACTCCACTTTTGTCGTACGCCTCTGGTTTTCGCTTCAATATATGCATCGTCACCAAGAAAAGACAATGAAGATGATGCTACCTGCCCCAACATTAAAAATGCGTCTCATAATCCTAACAAATGGTACACAACTTTGATCAAGACTCTATTAAAAGAATATGCGAGTTACCTAGAAGGAGTTGGTATGCATATCATTAGCTTCGACACTCAAGGAATCAATGGTAGCAACACCGACCAAATGCGGACATCCAAGGGTGATGAAGCTGAAGAGACTGAGGCAGAGTGCCCTACTGTCTATTTGCTCAAGGTTTTTGATGGAGGCTCTGTATTATGCCAAGTTCGAGTATACGAAGGGTTTGTCTCGGTTACTCTCTACACGCTTCATCGCCGTTTTGGTCGACTCAGTCTTTGGGCCTATAATTACGAAGGACGCGAAAGCAAAAGACAGCGTTTCAAAGCATTCACTGAAGAATGTGACAATTTCAAGACGCTTATACATGTAAATTCATTTGTATTTGATTTCCATTTGCGCTATATGCAGCGTATGCTTAGTACACCTGAAAACATGTCGTCATCAATCAACTTTTTGGCATCCATTCGCGCCTTTGAACGACAGTACACTAATCCTGCAAACTATTCCCGAAACCGAATCATAAGCGGCTACATTCATGTGGACATAGATGTCACCGCTGACATGCTACTATCAGCCGCATATCGCCATGCTAATAAGTTTGGTTGCAAAACACTTCACCATGAGCATAAAGTGATCGCCTGCTATGTGAATAGTACCGACTTTACCTTTAACGAAACTGCGACAAACACCACACCTTTCGAATTTTCGCTAATACTCTGCTCTCTGGACAAAGAAGATCAGGGTTATCATAGCGATACATTACGACTCCGATACTTTGTAATTGCAACATACAACGACACCAATATAGCTTCCTCTAATCAATCCAAGTCAACACCATTAACCATTCTAAAATCCCGTCCTGTTGTTGGTCATGTTGACCCACTGGATGAAGTACTGGCTCCAGAAATCGGGTTGACACTAGGGCAAGTGGCGCAAAATGCTCAAGCTAAAATAGATTCGATGATATCTAAGGTAAGGTTGTTTTCTGTCCTACAAATTGTTTACCAAAAAGGCTAATGGCTTTGCTTAATTAAGCTCATCCTGTACTATCGACGAGATCTCGATTGGAGCCACATATATGAACGCATAGAGAACAATAACTATGAAGAAATCATCCCTCTTTTACAACAATTCGATGCTGTTGACCTTATGACTGCCGAACCCAATTTCGCTCGTTATTTGAAAATGAAGCTTCCGTGGGACAAGGTGCTGGAGCTGATCTGCAAGTCTTATGGAAGCGGAGTTCGCAAATTAGAATACAATGGCGAGAAGCATCTCTTACTGCTCAATGCTCGCTATATGGACTATCTTATGTATTTGCGAGTAGGTAATGGTGTTAAAGTTGAAATGGTGAGTCGAGAACCACGCAGCCAATTGTTAGAACCAGCAGAGAAACAGCAAATTACCGAAATAGGAACATTGATTGGATATTTGTTGTGGAGATTGAGGTGAAACCCAAGGTTTTGTACATAAAAATAAATGCCCTCTTCTTTTTTTTTTTTACCCCAACGCTCGATCCCCAAAAATTTGTGGCCAGAGATTATTCTAGCCCACCTACTCTTTTGTTCTATATTGCCATTTGACCATGGCAGAATTTAAACTTAAGAATCTGGGATTTCATACTACGCAAACACTGACTTCAACTATAAATCTTGGCAATCGACTGACACAACTGGGTGAATCACTGAGGTATGCTCGCCAGTCCCTATCTCAGTTGACTGTCTCCCCTTTGACAGCTCCAAATACGGCCCCAACAGTATCACCGTCAATAGAGGAGCAATCATCAATACTTGAAACCCCAGCACCAGATCAAGCCATCGGTAAACTTACGGTTAACGTTGTCGAAGCTCGTAATCTCAATATCACCAATCCAAAATCTGCTCGGCCATATTGTTTGTTACAATGTGATAAGAATGAGTTCTCAACATCTGATGGAAGTGGCACTTTGAAGTCCACTGTAGATAGCCAAGCCCATTCGCTCGCTATCCCTATACCCAACGCAAAAGCATCTAAACTCGATCCATTCCAACTGGCTATGCAAGCAAGTTGTCCAAAGTGGCAGTATGAAGTGGTTTTGTAAGCTGAATTTCCATGTTTCATATGTGAAGGAGAAAAAAATAATTGTATTAGAAAATTTTCATTCTAATTTCCTTGATACCCTATAGTGATATTATTCGTGTTGATTGCGATCTTACTATCTCTGTCTATGACCAAGGAAATAGATCTGCTTCCGGTGAAGAGCGATTTCTTGGCTGTGTTACCATCAAACCTCAATTCAAACACAAACACACTATGGATAACTGGTTTCGGCTTGAGGACCGAGATACTACTGGTGAAGGGGCCGTTTCTGGTGAAGTCAGACTGCAACTGACGTATACGGCCTCAGAGTTGGTGAGTGTAAATAAATAATCAAAATCCTGTATCAGTCATCCACAAGCTTACATTCTTTTCAAATATGTCAGCCCTCAAAGTTATCGCCTTCTTCCTTCCGCATGGTTCGACTCCTTGGACATGGCTCCTTCGGTAAGGTTTATCAAGTTGTAAAAATAGACTCCAATCGAACCTACGCCATGAAGGTTCTCTCCAAAAGAGCCATCATTTCACGTAATGAATTGTCACACACATTCTCGGAACGAAACGTGTTGGTACGAACTTGTGAAAGCCCATTCATTGTTGGCTTAAAGTTCAGCTTCCAAACCACAGACAAGCTTTATCTCGTCATGGATTACGTGTCTGGAGGAGAGCTTTTTGGCCATCTACAGCATGACAAAATGTTTAGTGAAGACAGAGCTCGCTTCTATACCTCTGAACTATTATGCGCTCTTGAACATTTACACCGGTATAATGTTGTTTATCGAGATCTGAAACCCGAAAACATTCTATTGGATCATAACGGTCATGCATGTCTCAGTGACTTTGGATTGTGTAAGGAAAATGTTTGCCAGGATGACACGACCACCACGTTTTGTGGCACATCTGAATACCTTGCTCCAGAGGTGGTAACCAGACAGCCATATGGCCGAGCCGTTGATTGGTGGAGCCTTGGAATATTGCTATATGAATTACTGACAGGATGGCCACCTTTCTACTCGGACAATACCAAGATTCTTTACAGAAAGATTCTGACAGCTAAAATACGTTACCCAGCTTCAATGAGTCCTGATGCCAAGGATTTGATACAACGTCTACTCGATCGCAACCACACAACTAGATTAGGTGCTGGACCTGACGATGCCAAGGAAATTAAAGCTCATCCATTCTTCAAGGAGATTGATTGGGATAAACTTATGAAGAAACAAGTTACGCCTCCATTTAAACCAATTGTGACTCCACCACAGCGAAAAGGTGATATAGATGAGGAAATCGAAATTGGTTCGGATACCAAACACACCCCTCTGAGCTCAACTTGGCAAGCTGAATTTAGAGGCTTCAGTTATGCTCGCCCAGACGAAACGGCAAGCTATGTCAGTCGACAGACTATAACATCATTGGATGATGACGATTCCGGGTTGTGGTGATGGATACCCATCATTTTGTTCTCGTTTGTGTTTTTCTAAAAGCTGTCACCTTACTTTTTGTTCTACCTCCCCCGCTTCTGTAAATACTATAACACTTGTGTATAAATTTTTCCTAATTGTACGGAATTCCGCCGCGAATCTTCATGAATATTGACGTAAGTCGCCTCGCGTTACTTCCACGCGACTTACAACTGAAGATACTGTCCTTGAAGTCGGATGCTGACGAGGATACCATCATTCAAAGCATTTCCAATCATAACGGAATATCTGTAGAATGTAACGTTTCCATTCCGACCATTCTGCAAGATCTAGGCAGAGAAGGATATGCTGTTGTTGACGACTTCCTTCCACTTGAGATCGCCTTTAAAGCTCTGCAGGAAGTGAAGGTGAGCCAGTGTTAGCGCATACACAATACGTATGTATTCTCGTTAGTCACACCCATTGCTTAGGCATTCGAAACCAATGACGAACTGCACACAGCCGGAATGGGTGCAGCTTCAGGGCATTGGAAGGATGAGAGTATTCGAGGCGATAAAATCAAGTGGCTCACAACAACGGACAACGATGTAACTGATCCTTTGAATGCTCCTATTCAATACATGAAGTCTGTACTTGGCTCTTTGCAAGCCAGGATACGTCCACGGCGCGAGTTTTTCACGAAAGCCATCCAAATCGCACATTATGCCTCTAATGGAACACAGTATACCCAGCATTCAGACGTTTCTCCTCTTGTTCCTACAAGGCGACTGACCTTCATACTGTATCTACGTGAACCACCACATGTGAGCAACCCTGGAGGTCACCTGCGTCTACGAACTCTAATGGATACATCCATTGATATTGAACCCAAAATGAATAGAATGGTGATCTTTCGAAGCGAGCTTCTTCACCAAGTGCTTCCAGCCTACTTTGATCGATTTGCAATGACACTCTGGGCACACAACCGAGATACGTTTGATAATCGGGAATACTTACAAGCAGCCATGTTACCAACCATTTTCGTAAGCATTGCATCATATAGAGATCCAGATACGAACAAAACCATTGTAAATCTATTTGATTCGGCAACATATCCCGATCGAGTAAAAGTTGGCGTTTTGTATCAAGATGCAAAGGACGAGCCATGGAAACATAGCCAAATTCCTCACAAATATCAAAATTGCATCAACTCGATGCACTGGTTGAACGAAGATGCCAGGGGTCCGCTTGTTGCTCGAGCTGTCATTCAAGAACAACTATACGCAAATGAAGACTACTACATGCAGATTGACTCTCACATGCGTTTCGCTAAAAATTGGGACGAAGCCTTATTGCAGAATTTGTCGAAATGTCCAGATCCTCACAAGAGCGTCCTTTCTACTTATCCACCGTCAATAATTGATGATACACTCATTCCAATATCTGGCCCAGTGCTACTCTATCCAACACATTTTGACGATGATGGGATGCTCAGAATTAAAGGAGCCATTGTTGAACCGTCGGAAGCCCCTAGGTCACATATGTTTGCAGCGGCTGGATTTCTGTTTTCCTCAGCTAAATTTGTCTATGAATGCCCTTATGACAAGACTCTGGAGTTCTTATTCTTCGGAGAGGAAACCCTCTTAGCACTGAATATATGGATAAAAGGATGGCGCATTTATTCGCCATGGTCCGCAAGCGGATACGGTCCCATTTGCTGGCATAAATGGGATCGTTCGTATCGAAGAACTGTTTGGCAAGACTTTGGAAACTCCGCTAGCATGATAACGAAAAGAAGCGTCGCTCAGAAAAAATTACATGATTATGTGCAGCAGCTAAAGGACGAAAATGGTAATCAGCATGAACGAACTTTGAGCTTATTCCAAGAGATTACCGGTGTAGATTTTCAACAACATAGCGTTGTATTCAAACTGAACAATACACCATATCAAACAGAAGCCTCTGGGAAAATTATGGAAAACGCTCAATGATATCGATAGGATGTATTATTATCGTAGTAAGGTACATTTTTATTCGAACTGTTTTTTAATAAAGCGACCTAGCACGATCAGTTAAAACACTGTTGTTTCAGAATTAGCACCTTTTTGATGGGCTAAACTCAATTCCAATAGTTAGTCCTTATTTCCGAGATGAAGAAAACGATCACTGATAGCCCGGCTGAAATGCGAGTAAGCATCTATATCTTGCGACTGCATACCCTACCTCAAACAGCTCTTACCTTGGATTGGGATGATCAGTGCTATTTGACATCTCTAACCCTCCCTTGGAACGGTGACTATCGTCGATAATAAAAGCTCCTGTGCTTGTTGTTCGTTTAGGCGTTGGCCTCGGCGTATCAGGTCGAGAAGTGAACCCCATGGACTGGTCTTCTGGTGCATTTTTTTCATCATATGCTTTGTGAAATAACATAGTATGATACGATTGAATGTTTTCTGAAGAGTCATGACTCTGAAGAGGTGGCTTGCTCATTTTCTGGCCATTCATAGCAATGTAGATACGACTTTGAAGAAGAAGGGAAAGCAACAAAAAAAAAAAAAATTTCCAGGCGTTATGAGTGTATCATACTTTTCCAAGTCATTATTTTGGACAGTGCATGTGCTCGGGTTAGGGGTAGTGAAGCTAAATAATCCCTTTTGTTTAATTTGCCGTGAACGATTGGGTGTGACTTTGCGAAAGAAACCTATCCAACAGAGACACTCTATCACCTCAATTTTAGACACGCAATACGTCAATTCCATCATGGAATTCTTTAATTCTCCTCTGGGGCCCGTCTTTATTTTCCTTGGGTAAATCCTCTCTTATTTATTCAGTTTAAACAAAAAAAAAAAAAAAAGTTAAAACGTTTCTGCATTCCTAATTGTAATCTAGGACACCGATAATCAATACAGTTGATTAATAGCATTGGACCCTACAACTATGGCGACTAATCGCAATAAGCAGCAGCGTCCACCAGCAAATCAACGGTATACTAGCGGTAATCCAGCAATTCAGGCTTCCACAACTAGACGGCCAGTTCGCAACGTTGAGAGTAGTCAGTTTCCCAATAGGCATCTAAATGAGCATCCTGAAATATCTAACTATTATCGGGATATGAGCCATCGGCATCAACATATGGACAGGTATTTACAGTAATACTTTTTATTGATCTTACTGCTTTAAACGAACTACTCATGCCAAACAAAATAAACCTTACCTTTTTATACTTTTACAATCACTTCAGTGCCAACATGCAACAGTTCTACAGTAGGTTATTTTAGTATATAGTTTCTTTGTTTATCGACAGTATGATTAACTACATGGTCATCTACTGTCACTTTGCTCACTGTAGGAACCAATAATGGTGCAACTGTAAACCCAAGATATCCTCCGGCAGTACCCCACCATGCCAATCAGGATAGCAGATATGCGCATCATTCACTTCCTGGTGATCATACTCCAGATCACACTCCGCAAATAGAAATTTCAAGTGCTCAAGAACATGAAACTTCATCGGCATATCCCGCTTGGACCAATGCGCCAAATGTTCCACTCGCAAAGGAAGATATCAGTGATATCTTTGTCGACCTTACGCGAAAGTTTGGCTTTCAAATTGATAGTATGAAGAACATGTATGATCATTTAATGGTCATGCTGGATTCAAGATCAAGCAGGATGTTTCCAGAGCAAGCACTTTTAACGCTACATGCTGACTATATTGGTGGCGAAGATGCCAATTATCGAAAATGGTATTTTGCCGCTCAGCTTGATTTTGACGAAGCCAAAAGAAGTCGCCGGTCAACTTACAAACAAACTGATCAACCCAAGTTTATTCGCCAACAATCGACTGCTACCCTTGATGTTGATGAGACACACGATGTCGCAAAGGCATACTATCACTGGCAACAGACCATGATCCATACATCTGACTATGACAGAGTACAACAATTGGCACTCTACCTACTGATATGGGGAGAAGCTTCGGTCATACGCTTCTGTCCCGAAACTCTATGTTTCATTTTCAAGCAAGCATACGATTACTTGAAGGGACCAGAATGTGCTGCTGCCAATGCTTTCACAGTTCCAGAAGGTGCATTCCTGGACAATATCATTACTCCTATATACAACTTTATACGAGATGAAGCGTATGAAGTAGTTAATGGTCAATTCGTCAAGCGAGAACGAGACCATGCTCAAGTAATAGGCTATGATGATGTCAATCAACTATTTTGGTATCCAGAATCAATAGCTCACATTGTTCTGAAGGATGGTCACACTTTCTTGTATTCCTTGCCACAACACCGCAGGTATCTAGCGCTAAAGGATGTAGACTGGTCAAAAGTTTTTCACAAAACATTTTTGGAGAAGCGCTCCTGGATGCATCTTTTCATAAATTTCACCCGCATTTGGATCATTCACTTTGTCTCATTCTGGTACTATACTGCCGCGAATGCCACCTTTGTATACCAAAACAGTGATGCAACCATCGCCGCTAAAGAGACCCCCGTCATGTATTCTGCTATCGCCGTTGGAAGTGGTATACCGGTGCTCTTTGCCATATTTGGATGCATTTTCGAATATTCTTATATTCCACTGAAATGGAGGAGTGCCAAGGTTCTCACGCGTCGATTGATCATCCTGGCTATTCTTTTGGTTATCAACGTCGGCCCTTCTATATACTGTATTGGCTTTGATCGTACAAGTTATAATTCATGGATCGTTAGTGTCACACAGCTATGTATTAGTGCCGTGACAACTGCCTACCTATCCATTGTTCCCATGTCACGCCTTTTCATATTTCGACCTGGCAGCCAGAGCAAAAAGAAGCTTGCAAGTCAAACATTTACAGCCAATTTTCCTCATCTCCATTTAAAAGATAGGCTCATATCCATTTCTCTATGGTTTTGCGTGTTTGGATGCAAACTGGTCGAATCATATTTTTTCCTAGCTCTTTCGTTTAAGGATTCTTTTCAAGTGATGTACAAGATGCGCATTCAGAATTGTAATGACTCTATTGTAGGATCTTCTCTCTGCACAAATATGCCAATCATCACCCTCATATTGATGATGTGCATGTACCTTGTTCTGTTCTTCTTGGATACATACCTCTGGTATATTATATGGAATACGGTTTTCTCTATCATACAGTCCTTTTTATTAGGATTTTCCATCTGGACTCCGTGGCAAAATATATTTTCTCGACTACCAAAAAGAATATATTCGAAACTTGTTACCAACACTGGAAGCACCCTGACACTAAAGCCAAAGGTTCTATGCTCTCAAATTTGGAATGCTATTATCATTTCAATGTACAGGGAGCATTTTCTATCCGCAGACAATGTTCAAAATCTGCTGTATCAATTGGTGAGTGCATCCGTTCATTTAGTTGTGTGAGCTGAGTATGTGTTTCTTAGGATTTCCACTCATCGTCGAATTAGGTACAAAATCCGAATGATGGAAAGAGGTCTTTGAAACCACCAACCTTCTTTACATCTCAGCATAAACGGGATGGTGAAGAATACCTTCCAAGTGGATCTCAAGCTGAACGGCGTGTTCATTTTTTTGCCCAGAGTTTGACTACACCAATGCCTGAACCAATGCCCATCTTGGCTATGCCCACTTTTACGGTTTTAACTGTAAGTTCCTTCCAAGTTGGATGTGCTAGCACCAAACCCCCCTCCCCCCGTCTCACCTTTGGCTAATTTTCCTTTGCAGCCTCACTACAGTGAAAAAATCCTTCTCTCTCTGAGAGAGATTATCCGAGAGGAAGATCCAAATTCAAGAGTCACACTATTGGAATATCTAAAGCAGTTACAGCCAGTTGAATGGCTAAATTTTGTCAAGGATACCAAAACTTTGGCTGACGAGCATGTTATTGCCTCCACCGATGGTCATTCGGCATCTTCATCCTCAGGATCTTCTTCGACAGCTATGTCTGAAACCGACGAAAAGTATGCAGGAAAGACTCATATTGATGATTTACCATTTTACTGTGTTGGCTTCAAATCTTCTGCTCCAGAATACACTGTCCGCACGCGTATCTGGGCTTCCCAACGAGCACAAACATTGTATCGGACAGTGAGCGGATTTATGAACTATTACAATGCTATCAAGTTGTTATACCGAGTTGAAAACCCAGAAATCGTACAAAAGTACCAGGGTGATGTAGATGGTCTGGAAACAGAACTCGATAGTATAGCTTTGAGGAAGTTCAAATATTTAGTGGCCATGCAAAGATATTCCAAATTCAACAAAGAAGAGCAACAGTCTGCCGAGCTGCTGTTTAAAAAGTATCCAAACCTTCAAGTAGCATATCTCGATCAACAGCCTGTGAAATCAGAAAAGGCTGAAAATATATTCTACTCTGTACTCACCGACGGGCGATGTCCTCTTCTGCA
Source organism: Umbelopsis sp. PMI_123 (assembly GCA_021235465.1). NCBI lineage: Eukaryota > Fungi > Mucoromycota > Umbelopsidomycetes > Umbelopsidales > Umbelopsidaceae > Umbelopsis > Umbelopsis sp. PMI_123. The sequence continues at coordinate 113,493 of JAJSME010000011.1, read as the reverse complement.
AGATGGAAAACGAGCGCCAAAGTATAAGATTAGACTACCTGGAAATCCAATTCTAGGTGACGGAAAGTCCGACAATCAAAATCATGCATTGATATTCTATCGTGGAGAATTTTTGCAGTTGATTGATGCTAACCAAGACAATTATCTTGAGGAATGCTTGAAGGTCCGAAACGTTCTTTCCGAGTTCGAAAACTTGGGAGCTTCCAATGCCTCTCCTTACTCTCTCAACCAAGATAAGACCGGCACATCACCAGTTGCAATTGTTGGAGCTCGTGAATACATCTTCTCCGAAAACATCGGCGTTCTAGGCGATGTTGCTGCCGGAAAGGAACAAACATTTGGTACTTTGTCACAGAGAATTATGGCAAAGATTGGAGGAAAGGTAAGTAACAAGTTTGTACACCCAACCTCAACTACCAACAAACTAAATACTTTATTTGAAGCTTCATTATGGTCACCCGGATTTCCTCAATGCTATATTTATGACAACACGAGGAGGTGTCAGTAAGGCTCAAAAAGGCCTACATTTGAACGAAGATATCTATGCCGGTATGAATGCCTTTTCCCGAGGTGGACGCATCAAGCATTCAGAATATTTTCAGTGCGGTAAAGGTCGTGATCTTGGATTTGGCTCCATTCTCAACTTTGTAACAAAAATTGGAACTGGTATGGGCGAACAAATGCTCTCTCGTGAATACTATTATCTTGGGTCACAACTACCGCTTGACCGGTTCTTGACGTTTTACTACGGCCATCCTGGATTCCATGTTAATAATGTTTGTATCATGATGGCTATTCAAGTTTTCATGCTTGTCATGATGTACATTGGAGCCATCAGTTCGTCTGTTACGATCTGTCAGTACGACGAGAATGCATCTCCAGATTCACCACTACGACCTCCAGGATGCTACAACCTTGTACCTGTTATTTACTGGATTCAACGCTGTGTCATTTCGGTTTTCATTGTTTTCTTCATCGCCTTTCTACCACTCTTTTTGCAAGAACTTACAGAGAGGGGTGTGGTTCGAAGCGCTATACGCTTGGGAAAACAGTTCTTATCTCTTTCACCATTCTTTGAAGTTTTTGTGACGGAAACTTACACCCACTCCATTTTGACGAATCTTGCCTTTGGAGGTGCTCGCTATATTGCAACTGGTCGTGGTTTTGCCACCACGAGAATCCCTTTCTCCAACCTCTACTCTAGATTTGCTGGACCTAGCATATACTTGGGTTCTCGCAATTTTCTAATCCTTCTATTCGCTTCACTGTCAGCTTGGACACCGTACCTCATATACTATTGGTTCACTGTGGTCGCGTTGGTATTTTCTCCGTTTTTGTTCAATCCACATCAATTTTCGTATTCGGAGTTTATGATCGATTACCGAAGCTACCTTCGCTGGCTTTCTCGTGGTAATATCAATGCCCGCTCCAATTCCTGGATTGCTTACTGTCGCATTTCTCGAACACAACTTACTGGATGCAAGAGGAAGGTGTTAGGTGACCCATCAGACAAACTTGCTGGTGATGTACCTCGCGCTAGATTTAGTGTCATCTTCTTTTCAGAAATCGTGGTACCACTGGTTCTCGCATTCATCTGCTTGGTCGCATACCTTTTTGTAAGAAGCTTCAATCAATTTGACAATACACTGCCAAACCAAGGTCAAAGTGGATTAGTCCGTATTGCAATCGTTGCCCTTGGACCAATTGTATGCAACGTTGCTGGCTTGATCGTGATCTTCCTCTTATCACTTGCATTCGGCTCTTGTGTCGACTCCTTCTTTACTAGATTTGGAGCTTACATGGCAGCACTAGCTCACACTTGGGCTGTCCTCAACCTTGTTGGAGTATTTGAGCTCCTTCTCTATCTGGAGCTATGGAAGTTCCAAAATGTACTTCTTGGAATGGTTGCAGCAATGGCAGTACAGAGATTTATCTTCAAGGTTTTGATTACAGTCTTGTTGACTCGAGAATTTAGACCAGACGATATTAATCAAGGCTGGTGGACCGGTAAATGGTACGGTCGTGGGGTAAGTACTGCCGTCATTAGAAATTTTCTACAAAAGCTTGGCAGTTGTACTAAAGTTTTTATTTCATTTTATTTAATTTTTGCGTCCATCTTCATAATAGCTTGGTTGGCATGGTAAGCCTATATTTAAATGGACTTCATACGGGTTTTACAGCTTGCTAATACAATAACAATACAGCTTTTACTCAGCCAATGCGGGAACTACTCTGCAAGACAATTGAAATGACAATGTTTGCTGCCGATTTCTTACTTGGCCATTTTATACTATTCTTGCTCTTCTTGTTCTGCCTAATTCCATACATAGACCGTGTTCACTCATTAATGTTGTTTTGGTTACGACCAAGTAAGCAAATTCGGCCACAGATTCTTTCCATCAAGAAGAGTAAGCAGCGTAGACAAATTGTTATTCTGTATAGTGCTCTTTTTGTTTTCACTTTCTTACTATTGATTGCTGCAATTGTTGTTCCTTGTATACTCCGCCCACATGTGTCAATGGCTACATTTAAAGCTATTGACCTGTAACCATGCAATTTTTGTATAACATTTGCATTGTCTATTTATTTTTCATACGACTTCTTCCCTTATCACAATAAAGACACTGTGAATTTTTTAGTACCAAAAGGAATACTCCGGATTGCTTGTCCAATTTATTTAACTCAATTCCTTTTATCTCTAAATAAATTATTTTGATTGTATGTGAATCGAGAATTGATAATTAAAAACACGTGTATATTCTTCTTTGATCAATTAATGAATTTCAGCTTGAACATATCCGAATGTGTTTTTTTTTTTTTTTTTTTTTCGCTGATTGTCTTATTATGTCTTCGGTAGGTTTTTATCAAGGTATTTGAAATAGCTACATCTGTATTAAGGATATATCTATTATCCCCAGAGTAAAAAGATGGAACTTGAGAAGAACCAAAAAAACAAACCTATTAGAACCTTGTTAGTAAATTATCAAAAAGAAATCCACTCTAAGAAGAATAATATTAGGACAGTAGCAATCCACCTAGAAGATGAAAGATTTAAGGTTGAAGTGCGTGAGGGTAAAAAAGATGCAGGAATGAGGAACCCGTCACATCACATACGCTCTATTTAACGTTGGCCACTTCAGCATGATAGATAGTAAGTAAGATGAGGTGAACGTAACAATATTAACCGGAATAAAACCTTGGTTACTGGAGATGTTTATTTAGAGTCCGAACACTGAGGACAATTTATAGGTAATCGCCTTACACAATGGAAACGCCACAAGTGGCTCACACAACGAGATAATAATATTGGTAACATATAAATAAAGCAATAGAAATGTGGAGAGACGACGTCACCAATCCTCTGCACTACACTATCCCTTTTATTTTTTTTTGCATTAAAATATCGAAGCGCAGTTGGTTTAGTGGTATAATTACCGCCTGCCACGCGGTAGACCTGGGTTCGATTCCCGGACTGCGCATTCTTTTTTGCGCTTTAAATAAGCGACTGCCGTAATAATTACGGGTTTCATCTCTCTTTTCTTTTCTCTCATTCTTAAAACATGGACGCTCAACAAAAGCCCGTTGCTCAACCTGAAGCCTACACTGCGCAATCTATGCAGACTGAAGCCGTTCAGACTGTTCAAGAACCCCAACCAGACAACTCCTGGTCATCTTTGCTTCGTCTCCGTGGTGGTGGCTGCGTCAAGTCCTGCTTGGAAGCCATCTGCTGCTGCTGTGCTCTTGATGCCATCTGCTGCTGCGAAATTGATGATATCTGCTGCTAAATAGTAATAATAGCTCTCCTAACCGGCTGTTCCCTGTTTGTTCCCCATTGTCAATCTCATTACCCCCCCCCCCCCCTTTGTATCAAATTTTTAGTTAAGCTGTCGATCGATCTTACAGCTCAGTAATATGTAGTGGCGCTGTGAAAGGGAAAATAAAGTCCGAAATATGCATCTATCTATAATGGAAAGATACAAAATGTAATAATTACGCGGTGTCAACGATTACATATTACGCAACGAACTTACACTAGTCGAGTCTAGCTATTTCTTATTCAGGGTAGAGTGGAAGTGTTTGTACTTTTTGCTTGGCATACGAGTTCTGAGACACGATCTGCTAAATTTCAACAGCGATTTGACAACGATGCCTAAAATAGCTTTATGACGGACTGCATAAAGCCACACAACTTGCAAATGCGAGCAGCAACATCAGGTTATATTATATTGTTTTATGGTATGACATTGTTCTTTACATAATATAGCATAATCTGTCTAGCGAAGTGAACAATTAGAATAACCGTTCATTATTGCGCGAAAACGTCTTCTATTAGTAGCCATACGATTGTCACAATGACGTGTTGTACTACCATTGTCGTTAGTGAAAAGAGGGATGGCGCAAGCTTGAAACTTATAAACAGTGAATATACATTTCGAATAGTACACAAATATCTAGGAGCTAACAATAGGGTTTGGACAAGACTTTGACTTTGCGCAATGCTCCTGCCAATGTAAGCCCAACTGTACAAAGGGTTGCCGCTGATACTATCCCAAAGGCGAAAGGATCGTTTTCCATATAATTCTTGAGATTCATTCCAAACATACTTGCTATCAAAGCTCCGGTACCAACGCTCATAGTTGCTACAGTAAGCTTGAGTTCAAATAAAAGTAATGAATTGCGGTTGGTGTCTAACATGATTTGAACAATTTCTTCAGTTGATTTCATATGCGAGATTAATGTTGCCGCTTTGTTCTCTATCTCTTCAGTTTGCTTCAGGTAAGATTCCAGAAGCAATTCTATTTCTTCGTGATCTGACGCATCCCTAGGTGATCCAGATTTCTTTGCTGTTAGGTACATTGCTGCAAGATCTTCGTCTGTAATGATATCAAGAATCATGAATATGCTTTGCTCGTTGATTCGCTAGGGAGAGCGCTCATCGAGAAATATGAACTAAGGTACAAACCTTGATCTAGGACTTCATTGATAGCATCACGTACAGAGGTAACACCTTGATAGAAATCTGATAATTTCTTTGTATACTGCAACATATCTTTCAACTTCTCTTGCTGAATAGAATCTTCCAAATCAGAGAGTAATTTTGTAACCAAGTTCTCCAGTACATCAACCTCAGATTGCAAAGACGATACGACGGAGATAAAAATGGCTTCAAGGGCTCTAACGAACATAATAGGTTGGAATAGGCACGTGTGCTGATCGAAAGTTTGGGTGTATTTTACCTGAACTCGTAAGGGAGACTGTCACGATTGCCAGACCGTAAACGCTCTTGTAGGTCATATATAAAAATGCTCTGGTTATAGCTATTTGTGCTGCCAAAAGTGTCGAATATTACAACAAGGTCGCTTTTGATTAATGCTCGGATATGGGCTAGGTTGATAAGTATGGCTTCTGACCGGACTAATATTGCTGATTTTGGATTGACATGCCGGGTGTCTATTGTACGTAAGTCTCTAGGAAGAATAGAATGCTGAGTGCAAAGATCAGTTTTGAGAAATTCCCCGGCGGTTGTCTGTACGTTCCCTTTATTATCGAATTCTGTACCTATGTCGATGCACCGGATACGATTAGTTTTTGGTTTATGAGGTAGTAAATTAACTTAAAATTGTACTAACATCTCATTCTAAGTTCTGTTTTGCTATTTCTCCCTGGTATTTCTCGAGGCAGGGTCAGAAAGGTCGTTGCTTTATCTTGAGTAGAGTACGCTTGCTTATAGAACTTGACAGATGAGACCGGATGCGGTGATCTAGCACTTGAAAGTGATCCATAACTAGAGCGAGAAAAAAATGTAGGACTCAAACAGCGTAGTGAGCGATTGTACAATCTCAAGCAAGTAGTTGGGCGATGCATGTTGTGAAATGTGCCATGAATAGAATGATTTCAAGGGCTGTTTGACGACAGGTAGAGAAAAATTACCGCACACCAAATTTGGTCCCCAATCTGTCAAAGCACGGGACATTGCCATTGAGTAGGTTAAAAACAGTATTCTAGGTCCCATTTACGCTTTCAATGGAAGGAAAAGAAGCTATATCCAACGGAAATAAATAGAAGACTTCATAGGAAATGGACTGGATTGATGTGAATTCGTTTTGGGAGGGAAGGACGTACTCATAATCTTCGTAGAGCCAGACTGTTTGACTCTCCGAAAATCCTAACAAGCGTGATTGCATATCGTGAGCTTTCGCGTACTTCTTCCCTTTGACAGATTCCCCACACCATTCTTAGCCATTTGGTGTGGCTACCTACAAAATTCACCACAATCAACAATTGATTTCTCTATCCACTTCATTCATATTCCTCATATACGTCATATAATACTGTCAAAGGTATTCTACTGTGATTCGTGCTAATGTCGAGCAACATATATTCCGCTGTTTATTCAGGCGTCCCAGTATACGAAATGATGTGCCGAGGGATTGCAGTTATGCGTCGAAGAGCCGATTCATACATGAATGCAACTCAAATTTTGAAAGTGGCTGGAATTGACAAAGGCAAACGTACCAAAATATTGGAGCGGGAAGTACTCATTGGGGAGCATGAAAAAGTACAAGGTGGTTACGGCAAATACCAGGGTACATGGTAGGTACTTAGACTCAGAACATAGCAAAAGCATGGATCGCTTTTAATTATTGTAATCAGGATACCATTTGACAAAAGTAGGGAACTAGCAGAGCGATACTCTGTGGCGGGCTTCTTAGCCCCCATGTTTGACTTTGATGGTCAACAGAATGGCGAAGGAAGCAATGAAGTTGTCCTCACAAAGGAACAGCATGCAGCAGTAGAACGGAAGAAAGTGCTGCAAGCCTCACCACTTGCATCAACTTCATTGGATGCTCCAGCACGGTCGCCATCAGCAAGGCTGCAGTCCAAAGAAACAACTTCTGCAGCGACAAAGTCACCGTCCGAACCCAAGAGGGCAAAAAGGCTTCCTCCGCCTGTCACCCAAATCACCATCCAAAGAGGGCAGACTGCTGACCCACAAGACAAATTTGGAGAGAGGCACAGAAATGCTCTGATGGCTATATTCTTGAATGAAGATCCTAGCCACATCCCCGAGCTACTCAGATCACAGGAAATACCACAAGATTTCAACACTGAACTAGTCATAGACGACCAAGGGCATACAGCTTTGCATTGGGCAGCCGCTTTGGCTCGGGAACAAGTCGTTGAACTATTATTGAAGCGAGGTGCAAATGTCTTACGTACAAACTATGCTGGGGAAACTGCCTTGATGCGCGCTTGCATGGTGGTCAACAATTACGAACAGAAAACATTCCAACACTTGCTAAATTTGCTAGATCGATCTCTTATGATTGCCGATAACAATGATAGGACATTCCTACACCACATTGCTCTAACGAGTGCGATTGAAGGACGGGAAGAAGCGGCTTCTTACTATCTGCAATGTACCTTGAACCTACTTCGTGAGAACAAAAACTTGCAAAGTTTGTTAGATATACAAGACGTTAACGGTAACACAGCACTCAACATTGCCGCAAGAGGCGATAGCCAAAGATTAGTGGACCAACTAATTGAAGCGGGGGCGAGTAACCAACTGACCAACCATCTCGGTATCAAGCCTGAAGATTACGAAGATGAAGATATAGTAAGTTAAGACCTTAAACTTGCAAGCTAGGAAGTATGGCTAATGAATCATAAAACGAATAGCAGTCTGAAAAGGAAGCGGACATGCATGATTTCAGTAGAGCTGCGTATGATTCGGGACCTCAGACACCAACAAGAGTGTCTTCACCTTTCAACATGAACTCTGTTGGACGTTTGAAAACGCCTGACATTATGCGCGAACCTTCTCTAGAAAATTTGCGTTCGCCACTTGTACCAAGTAAACGCGGAAGAGAAATTGTCTCTGGTAAGTAGATGACCTTGTCGCTCTTCATCTAAATGCATATGCTTACATTACATTAATAGCTGTTCAAAAAATTGTCGACGAACTTGATTCGGAGTTTTCCGAAGAATTAGAGGCGAAACAACATGAAATCAATCAAATCCAACAATCACTGGAGAGCACAGCAGAAGAGCTGAAAGAAAGTCGTTCTCGTCTGCAACAGTACAAGCAGGAGAGACAAAGATTAGCGGAAGCGCAGAGAACAATGACAAACCTGACTGAGGCTGTGGACGCTGAGAAGGAGAACACAGGCGTTCATAATGTATCAGAGTTGCAAGACGAAGATATTGATCTGACGTTTGATGTGGCAGTGAATACGGCAAGTGCTGATTCAAATGTAACAGAGGCTGGACAAACCGTGAATGGCAAAACTAATATCAAAGACTTGGAAGTCTCAATTCGAAAACTTCGTGCAAGAATCACGATATATCAAAAAAATGAGAATGAACTTGTTGCCGAACTGGAAGAGCTTCAGAAGCAGAGTGGAGACAAAGAGAGCCAATGTAAAAAACTAATAGCCGCTTGCTGTGGAGTCCCTATTGAGAAGGTAGATAGTCTACTACATCCTTTGATTCAAGCCATTGAAAGCGATCCTCCGGATCTCGATCTCTCCCGTGTGGCAGGGTTTATGGCAAAAATCCAAAATCATGACGACAAAGGTGACCTTGTTCTAAAAGGATCTCAAAGTGCTGATACTATGAATGATGATAGCGACTGATATTCCATATGTGAGGTACAGCATATGTATTTCATTAATGTATATAATATTTTACCGGAATAAATGCCTATAGTTCATATTGGATTTTGAGGACTATGAGCTTTATTACATATAAAGCCGATCGTATTAGCAACATCATTACCGATCCTGACAAGATACGTAGTCAAAAGCAGATATCTGAACATTTATTGCAAAGGAAGTAACCCGATCGATGCTTTGTAAGGGTCAGCCGAACTTAAACGGAGCAAGAACACGACTCAAATGAGTGAAGGCAAAGTATAAAATACAAACAATGTCATCTTCATTATGGCTATTGCCTGCGGAAATGTTCCTAGATCTATTTTTTTTCTGATTTTCTCCATTGGAAGTCTTCAGCAGCTGCATCAGCAATCATTTCTGCGATAGCTAACGATGCTGTACAAGCAGGCGATGGAGCGTTGCGAACATTAAGGGTAGTTCCGCCTAAAACCTTTCGTTCTAAAATGTAATCATTGGCAGCAATGCCACCATCTTGGAAGACTTGACACATGACACCTGTGAAGCTTGGTTCGACCATATCTATTGTCAGATCGGGGGCGTACCTTTGAGCAGCTCTAAGGAAAGCTCGCTTGTTTAAATCTTTATAGAGTTCACCAAATGATAGTGACAGATTCTTGAAAGCAAATGTCCAGAAATTAGGATTTGTAAACGATTGTAGCACATCCTTAGCTTTGAAGTCCCAAAACTTGTAACCTTCTCTGGCAAAAGTAAAACAAGCGCCAGGTCCGATAATTAATGCGTGTCCGCGCCTGGTATTAACCTTTTAAAACAAGTCAGTAAGGTGGCCAAACAGTTGAATAACAGGACAAAAAAAAAATAACAATGACTTACAGTTGGCGAGATGTGAACTCCCACCGGAATGCCGCCGCCGCTGGGTACGGGATATATGTTCATCCGTACCATGGTTCGATATTCGGGTTTTAGCTGGTTGACGAATCTTTTGTGAGTAAATTGTCATTATGGATCTATAGACAAAATATATACATACTTGATAATACGTTCCTCGGAAAGTCACAACTTGATCCTTTTTGGCGTTTCCTCCAGTCAAGCCTGCCAGTCGATCAGCGTAAAAGCCACCACAGGTGATTACGTTTGTAGAGTGCAATTGCAAGTTAGGTCCCTTTTGACCAGGTTCTATGCCTTTGATCTAAGTTCAACAATGTCAAATCCTGAGTCATGCAATTGAATAGTTTTAGATAGCTCTATTACCTCTACTGTTCCATCTTGCAACTTCTTAAAGTTTGTGGCTTCGAAGGCAAGCTTTATGTCTGCTCGACTGGAATTTGAAATTAGTCTAAGTTTGATTCGTATCGTCTGATTTCTGCATATCAACTCACCCGGTATCAAGAATCTGTCTTGCTAAGGTTTCTGAGACCAGGCTGTAGTCAACAATACCTGTATTAGGGGAGTACAGAGCAGAGTATGCTTTGATGTTAGGTTCCATAGCAGATACCTACACATGAAATGGTCAGCTGTTGGAATTAATACAACGTCATGATTGATACCAACCTGTTTTCCGTCAAAAATTTCCAGTCCTTTGACGCCATTTGCATTTCCTTGCTTGTACAGTTTTTCCACTTGCTTATGTTCCTCTGGCGTCGTTGCCACAATCATTTTTCCGCATCGTTCTGCAGGAAGACTGTTTTCTTCACAAAATTTGTACATAAGCTCATTTCCTCTCACACAAGTATGGGCCATGGTCGATCCAGGCTCGTAGTACATGCCAGCATGGATCTTTCGAGAGCGGGTTTCCCGTCAGATAACATGTTGTAAATTGTCCAACTGATTACGCACTTACCACTCCGGAATTATGCCCGGTCTGATGTGGAGCAACCTCACGTTCCTTTTCCAAAACTGCGACCGTCATACTTGAGTATCTGTTCAGTATTTCCCGAGCTGTCGCAAGACCAACAATTCCGCCGCCAACTGTTGATCATTATAAAATGTTAGAACTGTCGCTTAATCTAGAAGTGCGATCAAAAATATAGGTTATATACCAATTACGACATCAAAACGATCGTACTCGCCGGTGTTTAGTAAAGGCTTTAGTCTAAATCTTTCTTCTCTAATTCGACCTTTTATTTTGGCTAGGCCTTCGCTTGGCTCGTTCACTTTCTCTCCCGGAAGGTGGTCCCATAAATGAAGACAGGAAGCCGAAGAAGCAGAAAATGGGCGAATTTGCCGAGATGAGTAGTATACAATACTGCTACGCAAAGGTGCACGAAGGATAGCTCTGTAAGGTAGAGCGCTCTGCATAATCGAGGAAAAGAAATAATACAAGACTTCGTTTTTGATCCGCATATATAAATAATATTTCACGTATGTCGTCACTTTGTTGCAAAAAAAAGAAATCGTAGCTTTTTTCTCCGGGATGCAAAATTCGATTGTTAACCGACTGCACGTCCTTTAACGCAAATTAGGTTTTATTTCACCGAGATATATAGACATTCTGATTTTTGAAGTTGTTATGCATTGTTAATACCCGCTCCAGCAACCGTCTTCGTACTGGGTCAGCGACAGAAGTTCTCTGGTCTTACTACCACTTGTTCATGCTTCCATTCTTTACCATCTGATAATTTCCGCTGTTATCCAACATCATCCATAGTCACAAGACTGACATTGTAATTGATGACAGAAGGTGTTGCTGCTTCCGGGAAAAGTTGATAGGAAAATCCGGGTTGAACTTTAAGTCACATTTCTAACCAGAGATATAATGTTATTGAAGAAATGACACCAAAGTACTTTAGATTAAATTGGCAGAGATATGATGTGGCTCATTGAAGCTGATTGAATTTTATAAAGATTTCATCAGGCAGTGCCGTCAGATAGATGCCAATAAGCTTCAGCACGTGTCCTCCCGATCCACGTTTCTGTCACTCTATGTTAACTTTCCTGTCGTCGATGATACTTTAGTAACAGATAATGACCATCATAGTTTAAAGGCTTGAACTAGAAAATAGTAATGTCCATAGATGACCAATCATTTGCTGGCCATAGATGTATTCACCAAAAAAAAAAAAAAAAAAAACGATGTCGAAATCCCGCTTCGCCGAGATGCCATCAATCAAAGTCACACATCAAAATTTGGACAGGGCAGCAACTTTCGTACCATATAGCTTCATTGCCAACGTATACTAATGAAATTTGGAAAATACTTGGAGGAGCGTAAGGCGCAACTTCCTCAAGAACATGCAGATCACTGTATTGACTATGTTGCGTTGAAGTTACTTCTCAAGAAAGAAGTCTATCCAAACTCTATCAACCTCGAACCTTCTTTGCAAACGTGGTCATCACCTAATGAAGGGATCAGCTTCTCTGCATTAGTCTCAGAAAGACTTCGCAAGCTGCAAATCTGCGAGGCTACTTTCGTGGACCAGTTGGATGTACAAGTCGAAAAGTGCTCCACCTATTTCGATACAGAATCAGCCAAACTCAAGAACACCTATGAAAGCTTAGAGACACACTCTGATTCTCAAGTCACTGCACAACTATATCAAAGTGTGTTAGCTCTGGAGAAATTTGTATTTCTCAATTACACTGGTATTGTCAAGATCTTGAAGAAAAATGACCGTCATTCCGGCCTTTCCATCTCCGAGCCATACCTTCATAGAGTTGGATGCTTGCCGCTGGTTCGCGCAGAAAAGCTGTCAGCGCTGAAACAATCCCTCATGTACGAATTGAGCCGACAACATGTACACCCTCACGATAGTGTGACCACTCCTTCACCTGTCATGATGCGAAGCAGGAGCTCTAATACCAAAAGTACCACTGTCTTGCCTTCCTCGCCATTGCAGCCAAATCAGAAAGTGTTGGTTTCGTTATCCGGTCCTCATGGTACAGATATTATTGGTGCTGTTCTTGATAGCGTTTCAAAACACAACTGTGTTGTTGAAGATTTGATGTTTTCTCGCTTGTATCACAATGTGACATTTGGTGTCTTAATTACTTTGACATCCGATAATGTTAGCATATTCCGAGATCTCGCGGATCAGGCTCGTAAATGGGATGCATCCCTCACATTTGACGTCCCGGACGCACAGGCAACAGAGCCTGCTGTCAAGCATATGGATCAGAACAAAAAGGCTGAGAGCCAAAAGGATGTCTTCCTACCACCATCATTAGAACAAGCACCGTATTCCGGTCGCATCAAATATGCTGCTACTGTATTGAATCAAAAGGGATTAACATCTGAATTCTTGTTTAAATGGACACAACTTCTTTTGGAGAACAAGATTTCCGTAGAGAAAATGAGACGATTAAATGTCGGTGATGGCAAGGTTCAATGCACTGATTACCAGCTCAGTGTACCAGAAGGATTATCAATCGACAACATGAAAAAGCAGTTGATTGATCTATCGAGAAGTTTTGGAACTGATGTTGCCCTGCAGACCGATAACGTCTTCCGCAAGAACAAACGATTGGTTGTTTTCGACATGGATTCCACACTCATTCGACAAGAGGTTATTGATGAGATTGCCCGACATGCTGGTGTTATGGACAAAGTAGCTGTAAGTTAAGCATTTGCTTCCATTTCCTAATTAGTATTATTTATTCAACGTACAATGCTGCAACAGGCTATCACAGAGGCCGCCATGAATGGAGAAATTGATTTCAAGGAGTCTCTTCGCCGACGTGTGGCTCTTTTGCAAGGCACAAGTGTCGACGTTCTTCGGACGGTTCGTGATAGCTTGACATTTACAGAAGGAGCTAGATTCCTCTGTCGTGCTCTCAAAAGACTTGGTTTCAAGCTCGCAGTTATCAGCGGTGAGCATTTAATCTTATGTCAACAGTTGCACAATGTACATTTCTCATCCCTCGTTGCTTTCGTACAGGTGGATTCATACCCTTGGCAAATTATGTAAAGGCTGAGTTAGGTCTTGATTATGCATTTGCTAACCAGGTAAGCTTTTATGAGTGCGGCATGATGTTATGTAGGTAGACTAAAATTGGACGCAGCTGAAGGTATCTTCTGATGGCTTATTTCTCACGGGAGAAACTGTTGGGCCTATCGTCGATGGACTAAGGAAAGCTGAATTATTAGAAGTGATTGCCCAAGCTGAGGGTGTCACTCTTGACCAGGTTATTGCAGTTGGTGATGGAGCAAACGACCTTTGGATGCTCGGAAAAGCTGGACTTGGTATTGCCTTTAATGCCAAACCTCGTGTCCAGGAACAGGTATGAAAATTCATCGTCATTTTTGGAGTTATTCTATTTATATGAGACTGACAATCAAATACATAGGCACAAACAAGAATCAATCAAAAGAGCTTGAAATATGTGCTTTCTCTTCTTGGATATTCGGACGAGGATATGCAGCAATTGCATGACCACTACTGAGGTTGACCAGTTTCTTTTTGTTGTTAGACATAGATTTTTTTAATACACAATATTTTTGTAACGCGCCACAGACGACTTTTCCTGTACTCACACCCAATAGATTCCTAAGGAAGCTCACATTTTGGTCTTCATTATCTTATTCATCGCTTGTTTCATTCGCGGATTGCTCGTCACAACTCTCTGTCGAAACGTCTACTTTCCGCATTTCAACCTCATTCCAATTGCACAATTAGAATACTCGGTCCATTAGTATATACCCAGCAGAGATTTCAGAAACAACGGATTCCAATCTATACATACCATATTCTTCGTGAAACGCGTGATATAAGTGATGTTATCACGTATACTTCAAAGTATTAATACCAATGTACGCGAACTTGGCGGCAGACAACCTTCTTCAGTCAGTCCAATATCTGCGGAAGCGTTCAATTCTGACGAAAATGATTATGATAACCCGGGGGATCCACTTGTTCAAGAATATAAAACCCAGGAGACTTTGGCTGAGAAGACAGATGATAGATCACATCCAGCAGTGCTTTCACAGGGAGATTTATCCACACCATACAAGGAGCCGGACCTCGCCCTATATTCGCCTAACGCTTTTTCCGAAGACAAAGGAGTGGAAGACACTCAATTAACTCTGAGACATAATGAAAAAGAGGCAGATCAGCAGTCGATATTATGCCTCAAAAAACACTCTGCGCATGATCCTTCACCAAGATCATCAATAACGCTCTCGAGCGCAATACATCTCGCAAAGCAAATATCAGCAAATTCCAATGATGACGTACGGCGTGTTAATGCGAAACGAAAAATGGTCAATCAACAGCTGCCAGGTACTCGAAAAATGCACCGAAAAGTAGTTGATACGCGAAGGATCGCGAAAGTTAGTAGTTCCGGACATGATTATGTCAAAAGTCCTAGTAAATCTGGGACAAAATGGTGCCGTCGATGTGGCGTTATCGAAACTTGTCGATGGCGAACCTCTCCGGCAGGATCTCAAACGTAAGGCGTGGTCACATTAAGGAAACATGTCGTATGCATCTTTTAACTTTTTTTTGATACTATAGTGCTTGTAATGCTTGCTATCTGATGGTGAAAGGGAAGCGCTTACCAGACACAGAGTTTGAAAAATTTCTCAGTTGCCCTTCAGAAATATCTGCAATGGACAAAAAGGATGCGACTCATATGAAGAAACCCCAAAATATCGTGTACAATACCTTGGTGAGTTTCAATACCGTTGCACATTTGATATTGATTTTGGGATCGACGGCTAACCGGCTACATGCATTCAACTTATCGAATGACAATGCAACGTTCAAGAAAACGTCAGCGGCTTCGAAGAAATACATTGAAGCGACTGACAGGAAGCAGGATCTCACTGCACTGGGAACAGAGATGTTATGTGCTAATATTCACTGTCGTGCCAAGAGTACACTTGTATGGCGAAGAGGTCCGGAAGGGAAGAAATGGTAAAATCAATAAGCGAATAACTTCCGCTATCGATATTTTTACTCATCAGCTATCAATCTACTTAGCTTATGTAACAGATGTGGCCTTCGATGGGCACATGGGAGATTGCCAAATGATAAAATTATTCCTGTTGCCGTTATTCCAGACAAGGCTACTGCCTCATCCAGGGTGAAGGAAATGACAAATTCATGTCTCTCGCAGGTTCAGGGAATGGGAGCTCAGATTCAAAGAACTAAAAAGATACATGACAACACGCTTCTACTGAAAAATGGTCAGCGACTGGCCAGCGATAGAAAAAATTTCTTAGATGCAGGGTTGTACTCCAATGAACACAAATCTCACTTTCCACCAAGAAGCTCCAAAACTACGAATATTAGAAAAAACTTTGTATTCAAACTGCCAGAGTATTATGGTGAATATTTAATGACAAAAGAAGCCGACTTTCGGCTAAGTTACGATATTATGGAGGCTTTCCAAAACAATCTGATCGGGAAAGAAGCCGAAGAAAACAAGCAGAGCAGCCCCAAACCGAATCCTTTCGTTAAAATTCGATCCAGTAAGTAAATACTTTAATATGTGATATGCACTTCATATACCGCGATTCATGTTATTTCCCACTTATCAGATGTTTTTGTGGAGAGAAAACACACCAGGCACAACAGAAAAAGCCCAATTTGTCAATGCAAGGCACCAGTGGATGGATCTCCTGGATGTAATGAAGACTGCCTGAATAGGTAAGAATCAAGCATAATAGAACCGCATACGTCGGTGCATAGCTAATATTGTCCCTTGTATGTAGAATGATGTTTTATGAATGTGATGTACAAACATGCCCTTGTGGAAAGTTCTGTTCTAATCAACGCTTCCAGCAAAAGGAGGAGATAGACGATTTAAAGGTGTTCTGGGTATGATATTCATGCAATATGAAAAATATGAGCAATTCGGGAAGACTAATTGTTAATACGCAGACAAATGGACGTGGTTGGGGCCTCAAAACACTCACCGACATAAAGGTCGGCCAGTTAATCGTTGAATATCGTGGCGAAGTAATATCACAAAGGCTTTGCGAGGAACGTCTACGTACAGTGTACAAGGACACTAAAAATTTTTACTTTCTCGATTACCAAAAAGGCGAAGTTATCGACGCTGCTGCTAAAGGTTCAGACGCACGATTTGTGAACCACAGTTGCGAACCAAATTGCCATATAGAGAAATGGTAAGTGTTGCCATTGACACGATGACACTGACGAAACGTCCGGCTGACTGTACCATCGATAAGGGCTATTGGAGGAGAGGTCTGTGTTGGGGTATTTGCGACTCAAGACATCCCAGCAGACTCAGAATTGTTTTACGATTACAATTATACTTTGATTGGTAGTGGCGTAAGCCAGAAATGTCGATGTGGTTCCACCAAGTGCCGTGGATACATGGGTAGGAAAGGCAGTGGAAAGATCATGTTTCCAAATGATGAGGTGACTCATGCAGAGTAATGCAAAATGAAAATATTTAAAATTACCCTTCCACACAAGACATTGTTCGACGTGGTGACCAGAGCTCCTTATTATGTTCCCGGAACTAGTAGGCGTTCCCGACATTCCAGTGCGTATTGTTTGTACTGCAAGGTTGATTGTCTCGTACCCCACTTATCCCTTCAGCTTCCATAAATTTATCATCCGTGTTTGCTATACTGTGACATTACTACATACAACAATTCCCCAATTATCCATCTGCCTCTATTCAATGCCTTCTTCATTAATAGTATTATTATTTATTATGCTATAGCGTGCATTAAATGAGTATAGAATACGGTAGTCTAACATGTCTGCATATTTCTTTCCAGTGATGAACAAAAACCAAGCTAATAAAACATGATGTAATGGAACGTCGAATTTCTTTCTGTTTTTTTGGATCCACTGCTGGCTGACGCCATGCTCGAGCAAGGATTTCCCCAATGAAAGGTCAATAACGACTGGTTACCGAGAATTTTCCAACGTCGGGCTATGAAAATATTTTTCAAGGCTACACTTGCTTTATGGTACTACCAGCAACTATGTTTGACTGAGACAATTCACAATAAGGATGATAATAGAAAAATAATGTAGCAGTATAATTTGAGGTATTATAGCTTAATAAATAACAAATAGTCTATTGCTATAAGTTTTGTGAAATGTTCTCTTCGGCAGAACCATCAATATTAAAGGCACGTGATAGAACTGAGGAACCAATTCTTTCTTTCTCAAAATTCTACGTTGTGGGATCTGGAAATCCTGGATAGCTATGCTTTTCATATTCTTTTCTTCAAAAAGGGCGCTCAATTTCTACCTCTTTACCTTTCTTTATGCTCCTTGAAAGTTTTGCGGTAGTACTGGTCGCTTTGTTTGCATCAGCTCAAACTTTGGAAAGTTCTCTTGTAGTAGTGAACTGTACATGGCCATGCTTGAATAACAGGGACGTTTGTACTGTCACCCACGATAGCGTCAGATGCCAGTCACCAGAACCAAATCAGTATGTACAATTGTGCAGTCAAATGTGGTCCAGTTTTAAACAACAAAGCTTCACTAATACTAACGTATACCCTTTTTTTTTTTTTTTTTTTGGTTTATATCAATTGCAATCGTTTGCGTACGTTCCACATATACAACTTTCTTCCTCCGCAAAAGATGGGTAATGACAGTCCTTAACCATTCTCCGACTTATTTAGGGAAGCCCAAGCAGCTTTCAGAAAGCTGCCAGCAGGTTCCCTTACCACAACTTTTTAATAGCACGTCAGACGGCAATAATACTACATCGATAATACAATGGCCACCAAATGAAGATTCATATCATCCATTAGATCAATATTTAGGAAACTGTATAGCCAAAGCATATTGCTCGCCATTCGATAATCTTTGCTATCCTAAGCTGGAGGATGGACAAGTCTGCAACTCCACTAATCAATGTTTGGAAAGTCAGTGTGTTGATGGACACTGTAATGCTGGGTGGAAGATATGGTCCTCATCTGAAGCGGCCCAGCAATCATCAAGTGGTTTTAATGCAATCCACCTTGTAGCAGGGGTCATAGGAATCACTGCTCTCCTCGTTATCGCCGCGATATCGATCTTAGTTTTCAGAAGAAGAAGGCGTATTGAGCAAAGAAAGAAGGAATCTACCTTACCAACCACCTCGCCGTACCCATCATCACCAGGTACCGGCTTAGGTACATACCATGTGAACCCAAGGCATATGTCATTTGCGACGTTTGCCAATGATTTTAATCAACCTACAGCCGATTACACTTCCCAAAACGAGCACTCAAGGACCAATTATAATGAGACCACGCACCTACAAACTGATGTCTCCTCAGTTGCTGATACTGCTTCACCGGCAATGCAACAACTTCAACTCCAGTTAATGTTGCAACAGGAGCTACGTAGCCAGGAAATGCAAGACGTTCAGCAATCCATAGCTTCAAGGCAAGAAAATCGATCCAAGGAACCACCACCACCATATCATCCTTAGTCACTGCTACATATATTCAATCTCATTGTAAATACCCATCCATAAACAATAAAGCGTTTCTCACCTAGCCAACTTTCATCCTCTTAATTAGAATACTGGGTTAAGGAGCTAAACTTATTGTAGCATGTAAGTACAATACATGCATAATGTTGTAAGAAGACTGAATTTTTTTCTCAATCGGATATAAGAACAACAGATGACGCAACATTAAAACGATCGAAATATAAACTTTAATGTCTTTGATGCACACGATAGCAAGAAATATTTCAGACAATGGATAAACCTTCAGCCACATCGCTCACACCTTGAATCATTAGATTATTAGAAAGTGTACTCTCTGCAATTGTCGTCCATCGGTATAGTAAGCTTTTTCAGATGCGATTGTCACATTATTTTTGTGCAGATCAGCATATTCGAAGTCTATTATCGTATGTATTGCTAAGAATCGAAGAAATCAAATTTTTGAACCAGCGCTAGGAATTTTGGAATTTTGCAATTGCATATTAGAGCAGTTTTGCTTGTTACATCGTATTGTTCATCCACATCTTAAGATGTCAAGGCATGGTCATACACGAACAAGCTCTTCTCAAATCATAGATGAAGATCTTCAGAGAGCCATTCAACGCTACGAAGATTTTACTACCACAGGCAAGTTTTCACGCAAAGTTTCATAATGGAGTGCTGAGCTTAGCCCCATTCCCAGCTTCAGGAATTGGTAGAGGAATACGATAATGCGACTACGGCTCCGTCGGCCAACCAATGGAGAAAAGGAGCTATATGCGATCGTAGAAGCTAACGAAGTTGTATTCCACACGTTAACATAGATTGGGTGAAGGATGCAGTTCATGAGCGTCAACGAAAATCGGCATTGCAATCCATGAACAAAAATTCTGATTCTTGGCGTTCCTGGTGGGCATTGACCTTCGAATCAACACAAACCTGGATTGTTATATCGCTAGTTGGTAAGTAGACTACAGCGTACCACTTGCTCTATTGTGCCATCACTAATGGATCGGATCTGAAATTTTCAAAAGGTGCGACTATCGGCCTCAACTCTGCGCTAATTGCCATCGTCACTGATTGGCTGTCAGATATCAAGATGGGATATTGCTCGACAGCTTGGTGGCTTAACCAAAAGTTTTGTTGTTGGGGGATCGAAGAGCATGGTAACTATCTCGGTGAGCTCTGAACTTAATGTGTTGAATTCAAGGAGCTGACAAAACTATGTATTCCAAGATGGCACATGTGAATACTGGACTAATTGGAGCGAGCCACTTGCTTTCGGAAGAGATGCTTTTGTTGTTAAATGGATATTTTATATCGCCTGGGCGGTAAGATATATGAACGTATGCATGTCTGTTGCCGTTAGTCGCTGAATTGAGCTTCTTAGACATGCTTTGCTGGAACATGTGCCTATTTGGTCAAACACTTTGCCCCATATGCAGCCGGTTCTGGTATATCAGAGATAAAGTGTATCCTTGGTAAGTATCGTTTTCATAGACTTGATGCTTTTGTTACTAATCTGAATGTTGACATCTCTTTTGCATATATACAGCCGGCTTCACAATGAAAGGCTTTTTAGGAGGATGGACGCTTTTGATGAAAAGCGTTGGTCTGGTGAGTTATTATCAAGATATTACACTCTCAATATCGACGAAGAAACTGACGACTTTATTCAGGCGCTGGCGGTAGCGTCTAATCTTAGTATTGGAAAGGAAGGCCCATCTGTGCATATGGCATGTTGTGTTGGTCATGTAGTGTCGAGATTGTTTGCCAATTATCGAAAGAACAAAGGTATACAGGAAAACTATCTAATTGTATAGTGTTTTTACATGGCACTAACGCCTAGTAATAGCGAAAATGAGGGAAATATTGTCAGCATCTAGCGCAGCAGGCGTTGCTGTCGCTTTCGGCTCACCCATTGGCGGTGTTCTTTTTTCACTTGAAGAGATGAGTGCAAATTTCCCCAACAAGACTATGTTACGCAGCTTCTTTTGTGCATTGATTGCTACAATGGTGCTCCAAGTAAGTAAAGTTGAAAATGAGGTAGATGAAAGGTGTCATATACTATTTGCTGAACGAAACCTTACAGGCAATGAACCCTTTCCGAACTGGCAAGCTGGTCATGTTCCAAGTCACTTATGATCGAGACTGGCATTTCTTTGAATACTTTTTTACTATCATCATTGGTATTTTTGGGGTGAGTGCAATAACGGCAGTAAGCATTGGATGTCATCAGTAATCTTACGGAATGATTTACTATAGGGTCTATACGGTGCATTTGTTATAAAATTCAATATGAAGGTGGTCGAATACCGGAAGAAATATCTGAAGGACTATGCTATTACCGAAGCAGCGGTACTCGCTCTGATTACAGCTCTCATAGCCTATCCCAACGTTTTCCTTAGAATTGATATGACGGAAATTATGGGTATTCTCTTCAGAGAATGTGAAGGTCCGGAAGGTGAAGATTACTATGGACTTTGTCAGTGAGTGCAGCATATCATTAAATTTAACCCTCTAAAAGTGTGACATATACTAATGCTCTCTATAACTATGTGTTAGGCAAAGTGAAGTCGGTCGCATGATTACCCTCCTGCTATTTGCAACCATATTGAGAACAATAGGAACTGTATTCAGCTACGGTTGCAAGGTCCCTTGTGGTATTTTCGTGCCGTCCATGGCCATCGGGGCTACATTTGGCCGAATGCTTGGATTGATTGCGAAAAGCTGGCAGTCCGCATACCCAGATTTTTTCCTTTTTGCATCATGCCAGCCGGATGTGCCGGTAAGCATATCAGTATTTGATTATTGTTAATTGTACAGTATCTCATATGTTTTATCATGCAGTGCATCACCCCGGGTACATATGCATTTCTAGGAGCAGCAGCAGCGTTATGGTGAGTTTCCATCATATTACCTACTTTGGAAGGCTTCTATCCGTGTACTAAACATTTGTCATTTTAGTGGAGTCATGAGAATAACAGGTAACAGTTATACCTCAAACTAATCGATATAGGAAAATCTACTCAACTGCTTTATATCCAGTGTCTGTTGTCGTTATCATGTTTGAGCTGACTGGCCGCGTCACATATATATTACCGTCAATGGTATTGCATTTCGTTCTATGCCAACAGCTAAATTAATATCCTACCTAATTCGGCATATTTTCATAACAGATCACACTAATTGTTACCAAAGCAACTGCTGATTGGTTTGGTAAAGGAGGCATTGCTGATCGTTACATACAAGTTAATGGATACCCGTTCTTAGATAAGGAGGAGCACTCGTTTGGCGTACCTGTATCTCATGTTATGCGACGAGATCCAGTAGTTATGACAGCGACTGGAATGAAATTGCATGAAATTGGTAAGGATACAAATGGAAATATCTCACGGCAACACTGCTAAAGGCTATTATGTCTGACCATTGTTCATACATATAGAAACTATATTCAACGATACTCAGTTCCAAGGGTTTCCCGTCGTGCAGGACAAAACGTCAATGACACTCGTAGGCTATATTGGCAGATCTGAAATGATGTATTTAATTGGTAAGCGCGGGAGCCAACTAAGAGTTATGCATCTATATGTTTCCTTAACGTGGTACATTATGGCTGCAGAAAAAGCGAAGCGAGTCAACAGAGCTCATAGCGAAACAATGTGTGACTTTCGTCCTGTCGATGACGATAGCGGCGTAGAGGTTATAGCATCTTATTCTGAGGAAACACAAGAGTTTGAAGAGCCCATTGATAATTCAGAGGTCATCAACTTTGGGCTTTATGTCGACCAGGTATGTATTGTAACCGTAGCCTTGCAGGTTTATATTCCCGTGCTGACATCTTTGTCTACAGACACCTATAACCGTTCGCCCACAGTATTACCTTGAAACCGTTATGGATTTGTTCAAGAAGATTGGCCCTAGAATAATATTGATCGAAAACCTTGGCAAAGTTGTAGGACTTATCACCGTCAAAGATGTTCTCAGATATATCGCACAAATTGAGAGGCGAGATCAAAAATCTGATCAAGGCTCGTGGAATTCCTGGCTTGAACAGCGGAATTGGCATCTGTCCAGTTATACACGTATATTCAGTAGAGATAGTGAGGAGAACCACGAACTCCAGTAACGTATATAGTTTGTATTTTATAACTGCATTTTGTAACAGAGCTTACACTACAATGTTTTGTATACTGTTTATTAATTATAAATTTACCAACGATAAGAAAGATGGTTTGCGTCAGACCAGTGTATATATTGCGCTCATTTGGAGGAAAGACAACTCACCTCTTTCGAGTATCGCATCGATGCGCGTGGGGCTTTCTCAGCACCCTTCTCATTTTCGGAACCTACTATGACCTTCTATTCCAAACAGATTTTTGCCCTGTGCGAGCATAGCACTGGACAATCCTTCTCATATTCATTGCGGCAAGAACATCTTTGTGCCATACAGCCTGGTGGTCGTGACGACGAGTGATTGCGGCGTCGAGAGTGTAGTTCCATGGTAGCCAATGATTGATTAATGCACCATTATCGTATTTGGCACAGCAGTTTGGGAAAACTCTGTGTCGAATAATTGTAAAGGCGTCCTTTCGTACCCGATCTTGGCATTGATGAAATGGATGCAAGAAAATCCAGTCTCCGTCATCATTCTTCGAACAACACCATTTTTTTCTCTTCTTCCAGCGCTTCCCCTCCAACCGATGGTCATACTTGTGCCTCTTGATGTCATCACAGTCCCAGACGTTCTGAACTTTATATTCATTAGTCCTAGCATTACAGAGGCATCTAATGATAGTCCCGAACTCGTCAACTTTGATTACTTTGGCGAATCTGGCGACGTACTTAGCTGGCCCCTTGACAGTTAGTGGTGGAGAGCTCTTTCGGTTGCCGAAGCATCCTGTATCCCATGCTACAATTTTTGAATTCGATTGATGCAGAAGTGATACGCGCTCGGACGGTGGTCCTAATGCAACGATTGGCTGTTGAGGTGGTAGCACTGAGGAACTGCAAGAGCAACGTATTCTTCATGGTTGCAAATGCTCTTTCCTTTGCCTTATCCC
Organism: Umbelopsis sp. PMI_123; assembly: GCA_021235465.1. Taxonomy (NCBI): domain Eukaryota; kingdom Fungi; phylum Mucoromycota; class Umbelopsidomycetes; order Umbelopsidales; family Umbelopsidaceae; genus Umbelopsis; species Umbelopsis sp. PMI_123. The sequence goes on along the minus strand of JAJSME010000011.1, from coordinate 89,444 downwards.
TGGTCCTCCTCCACCTTCGGTAAAAGCCTAGCTTTGACCACGAATGCAATGTGTCGAAGTGCTCATAATAGACAGCTAAGTACGCAGTCCACTGGTCATAACTATCACTTCTCAGCAATGACAACTGGTCAGTAGCCTCCTTCACTAGCGCTTGTTGCAGGCGCGATTCTTTCTTAGAAAATGCTTGTGATAATCGTGCATTTACCCAATATCCTAATTAAATGCAGCTGGCATTAAATATTTTCGCTTTCCAATCATATTCTAATTATCTATCCTGCACACCTTTCGTTATCTGCATTTTATCGTATAGATTTTCGGGCTTGACAGCAGTAATCAAGCATTTCAAACCAGGATCTACGCCAATGAGATCAGCATTTTCAAGTTCAGCGTGCACAGAGTGATGGTCCAATCTCTGAAGCTTGGACATTCCTTTATTGTGGTTGCTCAGATTTATAAGTTCTTGTTGCTGATATATGTATTAATATTAGTGAGTAAATCAACAATGACAATAATATTTAATTTTCTTTGCAACACAAACATCTGTTGGTCCTCTTGAACCATTTCGGCTTGCCGACCTTTGGCTCTGATTTCGATCCCTTGATTCATCCCGTTGAGGTCTGAACGAAACGCTACATCCAAAACCATCTGTAGCCATACCTATGTGGTGGGTAGACGCTCTGAAAAGTTTTAAAGTTTTGTTAATAGCGAGATACGGTTATGGTAATGACTTACTTCTTGCTAAGTCGATCAGGTCAAACATTTTATCCTCATGTTGACATTGATGACGAATTTCCTTCAATTTCCTCTTCATTTTTATGATGCTGGCGTTGACGTACTATTGGCCATTGGGTTGTATCACTTATTGAATAGCCATTAAGCTCTTTAAGAATCATTTCGTCCAGGTGAAAGTACTTGACGGTCATGGTATATTCTGGGAAAGATGGAATCTACGAACGTCCAGGTGTGAGCGGATAGTTCGCAAGAACTTATAGTATGGAAGTATTAAGGATATAAGATTGCGCTCTTTCAAGATTGTCCTTGTAAGCCATCGAAAATTGTGGTCTGCATCAAGGTTTTCTTGCAGAAGAATACCCAGAGCTCGGCGATGGTCCATTATCAAGTCTTCCAAGTCATCAACAGGAATGTATGTATTTACCAATAGTTCACCTCTTGATGTGGGCTGGTTGTCAACAGATTCGTTGTCAGAACTTTCTGAATCTGAATCCGGATCCGGATCAGCGTCAGCATCAGCATCCAAGTAAGAGTCTTCATCGGCATTGGTCAAATTTTTAGGATCATCTTCCGCGTTGTCGTTACTAGGGTTGTCCAATGCTTCTGCCGCGCTTGAACCACGACTGTTACTACTTTGTGAGTTCAAACTGTCTCTATCCTCGACAAATACTAGCCTATTGATTTGACTTGAAATGAACATAGTCATGCTGTTGACAATTTTTTTTTTGTCCTGTACTCCAATTTCCTCCTCTGGGACATACGCATCCACTTGACTTTTAAGTGTATGGTATTGAAATTTGAAGAAGTTTGTGAATAGATGAACCTTTAAGTTGGCTATCATCATTCTGGCGTTATAAGCTCGTATCTGAGCGGACATGATAGGGGGCTTGGTAATACGATTTTCACCGCTGAAAAAGTTGTCGAAAACGTTATTATAGGTTTCCTGAAGTGTCGCTTTGTCAGCCGTCATCGCTGTCTGGTGGAAGGTGTACATGAAAAGCCCTTGGGCGAACGTAAAGAAAGATTGTAGCTTGACACTTTCTCTGGGTAGACTGGTATCGTCCTTGTTTAGGTAGACATTGAGTAGTAAGCTAGCCTGCCGCCGCAGGAACGATGCAGTAACGGCCATCTCCCGAGTAACTGGTACAAGGTGTTGAAATTCTGGACGTAGTATTGGTTTCAACCCTGTTTTAATGGTTTGTTGCCCTGGCATTTCTGTAAAGAGTCAAATTTGAATGAGGCTGTTGTCAGTACTTAAAAATCGCAACAAAGAATAGGAAGATATGAAAGAATAAAATACAAGTATAATGGGGAAAATTCCCCACAATCCGAATTTTTTTGTAAGTCCCAAGAAAGGAGCGTCGAAAAGAAGTTGTTTACATGCACTTTCTTCGTAGTTTCTATGTTAAAATTTTCTCATTATATGAGATATTGATTCAAATAATGACACCGATATGTGGTTGAATTAATCTAGATGCTTCGTGATGGAGATATCCAGAGAAACGATTCCCATTTTGAAAAAACTCAGACGAACCTCCTTTGTTCTGATCACAAAATATGACAACATTTATCAGCACCATCACTACTGACTGATTACTTTTTGCTTCTGATATTTTCTACTTTCATATTCAAAAATGGATTTCAATTGGCTTCTATAATTTTAATAATGGAGAAAGATACAACGGAATCCAAACCTGAAGCGTAAACAAGACTGCCATCTATCATCAACGAAAAATATGTCACCTCAACCCTAGATATTTTAAAGCTTTTTACTTTGAAGCATTACACGATAATACATGCTGAGGAGTGTCAGCGAAGATGAGCTAGGTCTATCCGAAAGGGAAAAAGGAGAGATATTTCACCAACTAAACCTCCCCCAATATGTATAATATCCGTGAATAGGTAGCGGCTTCCTCAGCTTTTTCTGCACCGCTTAAGGATAAAGTATGACTCAACTAGTTTATATCGTTGAAAATTTTTCTTATATGAATACAAACAAGCACACTTATCATGCGGCAATTAGCATATCCCTCACCTCGGATAGATCTAACTTCGCTGCTGTTCATCGAGCATGGATTCAACAATACACCTTCAGATATGAACGGCCACATTTATGTGCTTGCTGACACTCAATAAACTGCATTTTTTGAGTGGTGCCACCATTATATTTGTCGCCTACAATGGAAAATGAGATAGTATTACGATGAATTGATTCAACTCAATTACAGATTTCTCTCTCCTCCAATTTATTCCATGGAAAAAATGAAGTAGCATGGCGAATCCATGCTTGAAAGTCTGCTTGAATCGCCATTTGGAGAGACTCACAGATACGGTCACTCAATCGATCATCAAGAGTAATGAGTTTTACCTTACACCAGCCTTTACCGTTGACTAATATTTTAATTGGGATTCAAAAAAGGCGATTACGGAGGAAGATACCAACAACAATATTCTCGGCTCTCGATTAGGGTACATACCTTGCCTGAGGTGTAAGGGCATCGTCCATTATCAGATAATGTCCTTTCTCATCGGTCCTGTCCAACACATCCATCACATTGTATATATAATTGAGAAAATGTTCAGCCTTTGCTCCAACCCGACCATTTACCATCATTGCCCTTGTATCATTTTCCTTTCTCTTTGGATATTGATGAAGCTTGTGGTTTCTTCAAAGGTATATCTATCACTCTTGCTTGTGATACACCTAAGATAGTGATTGTTCTACCCTTTACTGTCGGCACAATACCCTTGGCTGGAGTTCTTGTCGACACCGACCGTAATTTCGTTGAGTGTGCAGATTGAATCCTACCTCATGGATGAATATGCAATTCTTACCATAATCTATCTCAGGTGTGGCTTCCCATTTTTCGACTTTTTCCTTGGCAATCTGAGCACACGATCGCTATTTCTTGCAACCGGTAGCTGTTCTAGTTGGTTCAGCCGCATTGTATTTTCTAATATAGTGTGGTGCTGTCCTAATGTTGATCCCAGTCAATACATGGTGACGACCCCAGTAATACTATCATTGCGTATAGAGGTGGCAAATTCAATTCTTCATCATTCGGGTACCGGCCGTCACCTACAAGCTCGTCATATTTCGCAAACCGTCTCAAGAAAATCCATAATGCAACGGTCTTAAACATCTGGGAGTTCAATGCCAGCCAAATCTGCTCCAAATCTCACACTCCAGTGAAGCTATGTGGCGTGGCTACCCAGAAAGACCCATTCATGACCCCCTGCTAACATCGTCCAAAACCACCATTTTGTACACAGATGTACGAATAATCTATGCTGTATAATTTGGAACAGGGACGTCAACACAGCACGGAACATGGTGTACTTGCGGAACTACTTGGTAAACCAAATGGATCCCCCAAATCCATTCAACGCCTGCGCTCCTTATCCCCCAAGTGTGCAGGACAATTATGTCTTGCAAGCAGCAGCGCGTGCGTAAGAATTGGTTGCGACCATTTCAGTAAGTATTCCATTCCAGTGCTCGTAATGATATGGAACGCATGACTATTGTTCATTTGCGGCTCTAATCTTCCTTTGAAAATTGTTTCATTAACCATTGTTTTGGGTATAATCAATCTGATTACCTATATTGCGCCGTTTGGGATTGGCTATCGCAAATGGTGAGTAAAGGAATAAGAGCAAACGTTTTGCTACGAGTGCAAAAGTTAACGATTTGTAATTCTTAGGCAATTTGTCCCTGGTGTAAATATGGCCATCAGATTGACGCCAACCAAAACCGAAAAAACAGTATCCTTTTGAGATTTTCCTGAAAGAATCAAAATTAGGCTCCGCACCACCCAACCAGTCACCAACTATTGCAATAGCCATAAACCAAAGGCTATCCTCAACCTTGATTATTTCCAAACATGTCAAGGTAAATTGATAGCTCATTGCCTTACATGACTTTCCTATCGATTTATTCACCATGAACCTACATTTAGTCGCAACAAGATCAAAGTTGGACCGAAAACTATAGTGTGTCAAGAAGCAGATTTACGCGGGGAGATTACTATTGGTAAATGACGTTTCGTTCGTATTAACAGTAATGTCATAATATTGAATCTCATCTAAGTGATTCACTACCATCTTGTATTGTTTTGGAACAGGTGCAGGTATGCAACTGACCTGGATAGAGTAACTGCCTGATCAAAGGTACTTAATTTTCTCGTATTAGGAACGGTTCTTCATCCTCGATGCCGTGTTGTAGCAGAAGGAGGCCCAATTATCTTTGGAGCAAACAATATTGTCGAAGAAAATGCAGTAATCTTTAACAAGTTAGTAACAAGATGTACGTCATGAATATGTTGATTGAACCTTCATTGATTCATTGTATTCAGGAACACTACCCCTTTGGTTATTGGCGACGACAACGTATTCGAAGTGGGATGTTGTACGTGTTGATAGAGATAATGAAGAAGTCTTAACCTTTTATAACTGAGTTTACTGATGACTGTATAGATGTTGAAGGACTTAGTATTGGAAACCGTAATATTATCGAAGCGAGAGGTTCGTTCAGCATTAATTCGGTCTTCCGTATGAGCTCCAATTGACACCATATACTCCCATAGGTCGTCTTATAGGTACAACAGTAGTAGGAAATAATTGTGTGATTGGGTCAGCATGTACAACTGATCTACATGAGCAGATGGAGGACAATACGACAATATATGGCGCAGATTGCAGTCGACGAACGCACCACCAACCTAGTGCAGTATGTGTTGTGGCCAATGAAGATTCCCTGTTTATGCATCATCAACTTACACCACTATCTATCTAGGCTCAAGCAAGTCTACATTTACGTCATTTAGAATATCTACGAGAGGTAAGAGTTCAGTTCGTATTCAGATTGTTTGAACAATAGTTCTCCTTCTAATATACGTGCTACATGAAAGATGCTGCCCAAGTACAACCATTTAAAACAACTCCCAACGGATGCTTGATACGAACCAGGACAACAATTATACCCTTCCTCCATCTCTGATATCAAACCACTAGATTTAAAAACAAAACTTCTGATAATTATCTATATTTCTTTAAATAAATAAGAGAACAAATATCTGGAAGCGATGTACTTTTGGATCGACAACAGTCAACCATCATGAATGAGCTACTATTTTACAATTGTGAGTGTATGGATGCTTTTTAATGTTATTTTCCGCCGAATATCTTGCCAAGGACGTTCTTCATCTTTGGCTGAACATTGGTGAGTGTATCAGGTTTGCGTTCTGCAGTGAATTCAGCTTCTCGGCGAACAGTGCTTCTCTGATCAAAATTTCTTTGAATCTTTGCTGGGGCTTCCGACTGGTTATCAGCTTTGCGCTTCTTACTCTCCTCCATCTTCTTAATCATCTTTGATTTTTCGACGTTGCTGATGAAAGTCTTATTCTCCCTTGTTGCCTGTGCAATCTCTGCGCTTAGTCTCTGCTGACGTGCCTTCGACTCATAGGCTAAGGGATGGTGTTTCAGAGTTAGTGCTTTCGTAAAAAATGAAGACATCTATGCTGAACAAGAAATGACCCTTACCCATTTGTTCCGTCAGATGATGCCACTTGAATTTTGGCAGATACTTAATGTTCCAAAGATCATAGTAGTAATAGCTTTTTTTCTTGCCACCTTATGAAAAATTTGTGGTCAGCTCAGTAATGCGGGCTATGACTGATGCATCACTCTACTCACCAATTTGCTGGGTATTGAGCATGGCAGCGACGGCCTTCGCTTGCTTTTTATCTTTGAATTCGACCCATCCTTCCGTATAATTTTGCTTGCTGTTATTGGCATATTTCTTTCTACGCGCTGTGATCTTTGGATCCTCTGGCGCTAAATACACTCGGCCAATATCTGCATAACGGCTAAGCAGTTGCTTGACTTTAACTGGTTTCATGAAAGGTGGAACTCTAGGAAGGTAGACTACACCAGTTTTGTTGATCTCCTTTTGAAATTTCTCAAGCTCTTCTGGGGTGAGTGGTTTGACCTTCTTTTTGACTGATTTTTTAGGTTGTTCTGGCGATTCATCGAAAGCAGCGAATCTCTCATCTTCTGATACTTCATCAACTTGATCTTCATTCTCATCCTTCTCAGTTTCAGAGTCTTCATTAAGCTCTTTCTCTGCTTCCTGGTCAGAAGCGGCATTCTCGGAGGCGTTATTCTCGTCTTCTGATTCATCCTCGGATTCATCGTCAGAGCCAGCTTTGTTTGATTTACTTCTTGAAAATCCTTTTCCTTGCTCTTCTATCTCTTCGCTATCATATTCTGATTCGTCTTCTTTTTCGATGCCGAACAAGTCCTCTTTTAATGCAGACATTGCAAGCTTGCTAGGAGTATCCAGTGGTTCCTAAACTCGCAACGAAAAATTCCCAAAAAATGTCCATAAAGCAGTCATATATCACATGATCAACCACATGACTTTTTGTTCATTTATTTTTGCAGACTCTGTTGCTGTAAGACTTGCAGCCTCGCCAATATCTCACCGACATTGGTGGTAGTGGGTGCAGCTTGCGATGAAGGTACTGTTATCGTTGCTGGAGATGACTTTTCTAGATAACCTGGGTAATATTGGGAGTTATTTTGTTGCCACGTACTAGTATCTTTTACAGTGTGGTCTGTGTCTGCTGCCGGTTTCGTGGTTGTATATGCCATCTGGTTACCTGAGGGTTGGCTATATGCATTGTACCCTGATGTAGCCTGTGGATTATAATTAATTTGCGAGTAGGCAGGGTCGTATTGCTGAGGTATAGTTGACGGTGGTGGTACGGTGTTGGTATTAGTAGTAGCACCGTTATTGTTGACGAGGCTTGTCAAAAGCTGTAACGCCGCACTGTTAACTCCAGGATCAGACGTAACAATCGGTTGAGCAACGTTTTGCATCATACCAAGCAATGTTGCCACAGTGTTGTAGTCGACTGAAGGGACTGCTGCTGGTTGCGTTGATGCCGGTATCTGAGGCTGTGGTGGTACATATCCGTACTGAAGATGTTGTTGTAAATTAGGTGCAACTGGTGGGGCTGTATGGGCAAGGGCTTGAGGAGGTGTTGCTTGTGAATAAGATTGAGTGAGCATCATTGAGTTAGACGGTGATGATCTAGAGTTTTCAGTGGCTCTGGTGACTACAGACACCGCATCGTCAACAGATATACCAGCGTATTCTAGAGAGATCAGATACATTAGTATGGTATGATAATCTAGCTTGTACAATAATAAAACAAACATACCATCGAAATGGACATTCGAATTATTTGTGATACCAGACCTTCTAAACACTTGCATATACACTTTTCCCTGGACCTCATCATTCCTATCCACCATTATAACTGCGGTAACACCTTCAATGACGAAGTGCTGCATCAAGGTATTCTTATCAACATCGTTGTGATGGAGATACGTTGTATGAAGTTGCAACCGACTAGTTCTGAACCGCCCTTCGATATATGCTATAAAAGCATCTGGAACCTTGTCCCACACGATCAGCTCCACCACAGGAACTGCCTGCCCATATCGCCGCTGTGGCGGCCAAAAATTTGCCTTAGGTCCGTGGGGTACTGATCCATTTTGCCTATAAGGTGCGGGCTGAGATGGTGGAGGTACTACTGGTCGTCGATGTCGCTCTGGTGCACCACGCTGATTTCGATTGTTTCCTGACTGTCTTTGTTGATCGAAGTTGTCATGTGGTCGATTTCTATACGGCATATCATCTCTATTGTTGCTGTTTCGATTGTTGTTACCTTGGCCACGAGCGTTATGAAAGTTTGACTGTCGATTGTTCCAATCACCTTTATGAGATCCAATTTTGTCAGAGTGTGTATAGCTGCCCTGACCAGAAGGTTGTTTGTTTTGGGCATACGGTTTTCCGGGGTGATTTGGTTTTCTATTATCGTTCCGTCGATTACGCTGATTACTGAAAGATTCCGGTGATTCATATCGATGATGCTGTGGTCTCTTATGGGGAAGCTCTAGGACTAAATTTGATAATTTCAAGATAAGGACCAGAAGGGAGAACGGTACAAGACGCATATGCAAAACAGATCATAAATTAGAACATGATGTAAATAAACAGTTTGGTAGGTGGGTGCTTGTCATTCATGACAGCATATAATATAAGTTCGCTGGAGGAGGGAGCAATTTCGAGAATCAAGCACGTTACAATAAAACGTGATCAGCGCATCACACAGAATGGCTGCACCCCATAGAACCGTTCTCAAATCACACACAAGTCAATTGTAAACGTCGACAGGGGTTGCAAACTCCATCACCCACGCAACTGGTATCGCAAACAACTAGCCCACATCACATGATATAGCTGATATTAGTCGACTTACCAAGTTCTACAGATTTGAAAGGCTTTCCATTCTCATTATCTACAGCCGCTCGACAAGCATTGACGCTTTCAAATTGAACAAATGGATTGCCGGACTTTAAGACAACTTCAACGATCTTCCCATACTTGCTAAAGTGGTCAGATATATCATCGTAGGCAGCGGTAGGAGGAAGGTTTTTGATATACATGCGAGCTTCATCAGGATATTTGTCTAGGGCAGTCTTTGGCCCAGGATGAGTATGCGATACATGATTATTTTGATTCACAGGCCGACCATGACTACTATCGTTTCGGCCATCAGAGGAGATTGGCGAAGAGTGCTTGGCTCGAGGTGAAGATTTCTTCATACTATGAAGTTTTTGAGACGCAATATAAGCATCATACGGATCACTTAGGCCAGTAGAACCCAATAGCTGTTGTTGAAACGGTTGGTATTGCGGTTTTGGAGCAGATGTTTTCCTAGTTGGTTGTTGCTGTTTTGTGTTGGCTGAATCCGCAGCTCTATTGACAGCCATTCGCTTTGAATCAGGCTGTTCTGTTACAGATTTATGTTCCTCCTCATCCTCACGCTGCCGTTTAATACCAGTGTCACTTTGCTTCACAAGCAAAGGATCATTTGCAGATTGAGCTGATAAATCAGCAGGTGAATCTTTTGCAGGTTCTGAGTTAGTTACATTGCCATCAGTAGTAGCAGTATTATCAAACAAAGCAGACAGAAAGTCGTTTACGACAGACGAAGACATTTCGACTGCCAGATAGAAAATGATAAATAGTGCTAAAGTGCAATTGGGGGTTTGGAAGTTCAAAGCTGTCGCAAGGTTTTTAAGTTCGTTTGGCTGCATGACCAATAGTGACGTTCAAAATTTCCAGCAACATAGCTTATAATTTACACATCAAAATTAGGACAGCAATAACTGGGGCAGTATTGCTTTTGCTAAACTGTTTCTACTACCAAGGCGGCTGTGGACGATGCAAGCAATCGAAAGGAAATTTAGATTTTGTTTTCAACAAAAATACCTCTTCTTCCTTTCGTTCCTTTTTTTTTTTGGGAGAAAAACGAAATAGATTATCTGAGTGTTTGCCTGAACACAGGGGAAATGGCATCTGTCATCGTTTATGTCATTGTGCCATTGCCGTGGTACCAAACTTTCGTTACGCATTTTTCACTAAGATTACCATTATTCCTCGATATATCAACAAAAAAAATTGTACCCTGGTTGAGAGACAGAATACTCCAGCCTATTTTTATGAGATGAAAGCTTCTGAAAAGTTGTCGAGAAAAAATGAGGGTGTATGTAATTTATAGGCTATATTGCCAAGGTACAATTAGGAGCACGCAAATCCTGAAAGTTGGCAAATATCCAAAATGCAATCGAGTTTGTCCATCCAAAGCCCATCTGTGGTCGATACTAAAGAAGTAGGTTGGTATTTAAATTCTAATTCCCAATCGACAATTGTATTTTCTGCAACTTACTTCACCACCTCCACCAGATCTGCCAATGACTGTTACATTGAACTTTTCAAACATATGACCAGTATCGGTTGAATGACCAAGATTTGATATATAGCCGGGAATGGTACCTCCAGTGGCCCACCAGCCACAAAAGCCAGATTCGACATACCGTTCTGCCAAATCCTGTGCAACTGTAATCAACGAGTCCACCTTGTTTTCCATATTTTTGGAATATCCATTTTGGGATATCCGTTTGTGAACATTCAACAGGGCATGGAGAGTAACATATTGAAGAGGTGGCTAAATGAATATTAAGGATTTTGTTAGACAGAGGTCCTTAAGACAGTGTAGAAATTTGTCAGTTTCATATTACCCATCCATTTGGTAAATCCCATTGAAGCCCAGTTTCAACTAGAGTGGTAGTCAAGATGCCAGGGTATAGATTTAAAACATCCTTAAGTTCTTCAAACACATTCGCTAATTTTACACTATCATTTGCAACTCGTTCAGGCACGGCTCCTAACCTAAGTATTAACAGCATCAGTATTCCGATGGATTTTGATGATGGCCTGTTCCGACTCTTTTGTCTCAACTTTTTTTTGGCCACTCACCAAAATGGGAAATAGTTGGAGGGAATAAATTCTTGCTGTTGAGATTGACTGGTCAAGTTGAAATCATAGAACGAAAATTTCTCATCATTCCACAATAATCTATCCATGCTGTGCAGGCGTTGTTTGGCTCTGCGCTCATAGTACGATTTCTTCTTGCCCGTATTCCATTCAGCCAATTGCACTTCCATGTCGTACAGAAGAGAATTCAATTCAACAGGAATGATTGCGCGAGTGTTGAGCGACTTGAGAAGCTCAAACTGCGTATATCCTTCATACTTTTTGTTGCGCAGCCAACGTGAGGAATAATCCCACCCAGTCTCTGCTCCTGTTGCCAAATCAGAATATAAATTTGTTCTATCGTGTGTCGTCATATTCGGATCCAGATGCGCGGTATGCCAATCTTCATAGTAGGCTTCTGGGCGAGGATATGGATATTCCACGTTGTAACGATTAAGGTAGTGTTTCTCTCCATTCTCAGGGTCGATGATCTTGACAGTAGTGTTTTTCATCCAAAATTTATATTCAGTATCCAGGATTGGCAATGCTCGACTTAAAAGCTCCTTGTCATCGATAAATTCAAGATAACGTTTGACCATACGTGTTAGGAACGGCGGCTGCGACCTATTCAGATAGTATATGCGTGCACCATTTGCTGGGATTTAATCGGTGAATGTTAGTGTATGTGTAGCAGATGCCCCCAAAAATTGCAGGAATGTGCATTCTTCACTTACGCAAAAATCCGTATGTTTCAACGAAGTCCAGGAAGTTCTCAATCATACCTTTGGCTATCTCATCCAGCTCGCAATACAATAATCCTTCAATTACAAAATAGCTATCCCTGAAAATTGGAGAAAATCTTTCTTATCAACGAGGTAAAGTTGGCAGAGGAAAACAAAATTCAAGACCGTTCACCTACCAGTAATAAAATTCACGGAACCGGCCGCCCGGCACAACGAAGGGACGTTTGGTAGGTAGGATGCTACTAGAACATCCATCACACAGAAAAGTGGTATTGAAACTGTATGTAAGATTAGACCAATAGTTATTCAGATCGCCCATCCAAACGTGATACGATGGGTCCTGAATGGTTTTCAGAATAGCAAGATCTTGTTTTGATTCCATCACCACTTGAGAGAGCTCCATTCCAGTGTCCAAGAAGTTTTCGTCAACAAACATCCGTAAATCGGCTTTTGATGAATTATTTCCAAGTTTGCTGAAGGCAGTCAGCACATCGATGACGGGCTTGGATGTTGGCTAGGCATAATTTCAAATTGTGACAGATAGATGATGTTATTCAACCGGATATCCTGTAAACTGATTGCAATAAAGAAACAATGTACGCATAGTTACCCTATCTACAAATGTTTTGGAGTCCGTAAAAATATTGGAGAGTTGGACTGCGCGAAGCAGAGGTCCTTCACAGTAAATAGGTGAGTCGCATGTTTTGTACTTTTTTGCTGTAGTGGCGATAATGAGTGATTGTGCAATAGCGAGTATTAAAAGTTTTCTCATTGTCTCCGCAAGAGGGACCAGAAAGAGAATCAGAATAAATACGGAAGGATGAAATAAATAGGTTGCGTGGGTGGATCGATGTCAGATTTTTATTTAATTCTCCAATGTGGATGGTTTTGATCCGGCCAACAAAAGGTAAAATTTGTAGGAACGTGGCTTTATGCAATACGAAGTAACTTAGAAATGCGGTTAAAATAGTTTCAGCGAACTATGCCTGGTACCAAGCTACAAGTTCCCTTTGGAAAATAAGGCTTGAAGTTTTGAAATTGGAATCCGAACCGAAGCAGGAAACCAATAATACTGAGTCTAGAACTGGAGAATGTTGCAGTTGTGTATCCTGCTCAGTTATGGCGACAACAAAAAAAGCCCGTGGAGATGCTTTACATTGAAGTTTTACGATTTTACATTAACAGAGATCACATTATGTAAAGAGGTACTTTAAGTTGAAGTGGTTTGGGTATTTTTGCTTACTTTTTAATTTTGGGTTTCATATCTAAGATAGCATCGGAAAGATGGATAGTCGCATTATTAAAAAACTGATCACGTAAACCAACTTTTGTTCTATATGAAAAAGAAAGCACCAGTGATCGGAAGGATACATTCAGAAATATTTTCAATGCAATAAACGGTATTCTAAGCAAACTTTAATGTCATGCAAAATTGCAATTTTGGGCAGACAAACTTCAATCTGAAGATGACAGGACGACTCAAAAAATATATCGAAAGGATCACGCAAATTGACAAAGAATAATTGCCGAAAAGTTACCAGAGCTCATGACCGAATTGAAGTAAATCGTCCATACAATTGATATTCGTCGGTTTTGCTATTTTTCTCTCTTTTTAATTTTACGTCAATCAGCTTCATATGGACATAACAATTAGCCACAGCGACACCTCTAAACTTCCTGGTTCACCACAAATTGTTTTCAAAGAGAGCTCCCACCAAAGTTGTATATCACTGTCAAGCACAGACGCTTTCAGTTTAAATACGTTTGATGAGCTGGTGGAGGAGCATTCACAACTCAGGATTGACGGTCATCCAGATCAAAGGCGGTGTTTAATCATTGCCCGTGTGCGAACATGGGATGAACCGACTGGGCGTTATTTTGATTTGTATTACAACGCGTGGCATCTCAACAAAATTTTGTTCAGATTACAAGTTTCTTCGAACCGCACGTATATACATAGGCTCTCAGTGCCTGATCCAATGACAAACGCAGAAATTGTAAAAGTAGAATATTTCAGAACAGGCGACCCGTCACTATCCGGGGAAGCCTTGTCCTCAAGTAAGGCCATTGCATACATTCACGCATATATACAGACAAAACTCTGACAAGTATCATTGATCTCATAGGTAAAGATGCTATCAATAACAACGTGCAAATATCCATTGGTGGTATGTCGACAGTAATACCAGCAAACCTTCATATCTCAAAACACTCGCAGTCTTCAAATAACGAAGTGCTACGGATACCTAAAATGGAGCTATCACATGTAACGGCCCACTACCTTGGCACTGATGACGATTATATGACATCAAACGCTTTAAGGAAATGTTTTCGTCTAAATGCCATCGTAATAGAGGACGCGGAATTGTTCACGTTACAGCCCCTTGAAAGAGCTAGTTTTATAGCTGGCAATGAGTGGACGAATCTGGTTGCAAGACATAATTATGGTCGATATGGAATATCATGCTCGCCTGTGGACACGTTGTTACAAGCAGCTGGTGTACTGTTTTGTTGTGCACTTTACTATGTTCACAGAGAAGAAGAAGAGGAGTATGGTCTCGAACAATACAGTCTTGCCATTGAATCAGAAGATACTCAAGTCCTAGCTGAGTCAACCGCTCATGACTATTGGCAACCAATCTCGGCTGTAAACGATTTAACATTAACTTTTTCTACTTAAAGATTAAAATTCAAAAATAGGTAGCGTTGGGATAGTAACTCTTTTGGCGTTAGAAAGTCGCTTTAGAAGGCTAGATCAATGGTTGAGGTGGATACTGCGTATAATAAAGTTGGGTTTAAGGCTGAGAATTACGGCACAAAGCTGACCCGGCGAGGATATATTAAACCCGGGTGGGTAACATTTCACTACAGCAGAAGTATAAATCAGTGGTCTATTTTTGTTTAACAAGACATATAACGGCAAACTGCCAACGCAGTCATCATGGATTATTTTAAAAATACTGTGAATCATCTTCCTGTGAGGATTCAAGTTCTAAGCGACTCCATTTTGAACTATGCACAAGACAAACATAATAGAAGATCCATTTTGGGTTATGCAGTGACAGTAGCTTTAGCTTACTACGTTGCTCGCACAGTTTACAACGTTTTTACACCTCCTAAAAAATTAAGACATATTCCAAGACCAAGTTCAACAGCTTGGATGCGATCCATTCTACGAGGCTCTAGTCCTTCTGAACGAGCTCGCAAATTTATCATGCCCCTCATTGAAGAGCATGGCGTCTGTCTCAGATACCAGATGGGCAAGTGGGTTGTTGTAGTTGCTGATATCGAACTGATCAAGCCATTTTTGAGAGATATCAAAACCTTCCCCAAAAAACCTGTAATTTTCAGTAGAGTAAGTTTTGCCATGCTATTCTGGTTAAAAGCATATCAGCTGGCTAACCGTCATATGTTTGCATCAAGGATTTCGCTATTGGCAATACTCCTAACATGTTGGGTGCCAACAAGGAGACTTGGAAACGCCAACGGAAAGCAGCTAATCCTGCGTTTCATCGTGCAATGCCAATAGACACTTTCGGCGAGGTTACAAAGACAGTGTTCAGGACCATTGAAACTGATAACGTCCAATATCCTGACTTGGCTTCCTTCAACAGACGTTTTGCTTTGGATTGCATTGGTCTTGGTGGATTTGTACGTGATTTTGACTTAGTATTGAATCGTTGTCTAGATATTAATATCTACCCACCGATATAGAGCTTTGACATGGGATCGGTAGCAGATCCTAATTCCAAATATTCAACTGTCTACCATACGGCTTTGCGTGAGTAGCTTGATGCAATATCGATCGTCTTATTCCAGCTTTGTCCTTAGCCTATACTCTTATAGAGAGCGTCAAGGATCCTATTCAATTTTTATTCCCTAGTATTGGTAAACTGCCAGCCTCATGGTTCCCTTACCGCCGAAAATTTGTAGCAGCAAATGAACAATTAGTACAGCTCTTGGGTGAAATCGTAGAAACTAGAAAGCAGGAAATTATTGAAAACAAAGAAATAGGGCATGCTCAAGACATGCTAGACAAGGATTTGCTTACCATGCTCATCAGTGCCACCTTAAATCGAGATGAACCATCTTCCTATATCACTGAGACTGAGTTAATTTCCAATTTGGGCATCTTTTATGCTGCTGGCCACGAGGTGAGTGGTTTACAATAACGTCCAGTTAAGCTTCAATGCTATTAGATGTTTTTTTGTTTAACTCTATGAACCTTCATTCTTATCCTTCAGACTACCGCTAATGCCTTATCGTCTATGCTGTATTACTTAGCCGTGAACCCGCAGTATCAACAACGCCTTAGAGAGGAAGTCTTAAAGGTTATGGGTGATGCACCGGAAGACGTTATTCCTACAGATGAGCAGCTTCGTGGGATAAAGTTCTTAGATTGGTGTATCAAGGAAACTATGAGAATTAACCCACCAACAGCTGGTAATCAATTGAGAACTGCTGCGGAAGATACGACATTGGGCAAATACTTTATCCCTAAGGGAGCCGACTTGACGATGGTAAATTAGTTGTTCACAGTACCCAATACGTAATAGCATTGTACATTAATACCGTTCTACAGGAGCTTTGGGTTGCTCATCATCTTGACACATATTGGAAAGATCCAGATACGTTCAATCCTTTGCGATTCGATCAAAATAGCCCAGATAATGTTGATTCCGCGTGGATGCCATTTGGTGCAGGTGAACGTGTTTGCATTGGTATGAACTTTAGTATGGCCGAGCAGCGTGTTTTCCATGCCATGTTTATTCGCAAATACGAATTCTCTCTTTGCCCTAACAGCGAGCACGCAAATGGCATGGTCAATGCTAAAGCTAATTTCGGGCTCTTCGGCCCACAAGTGCTTCAGCTCTCATTGAAGAAGAGATACTAAACCATTTGATAACCGTTATGTATTATTTTATCACCCGTATTAAATTCTACTGTATTAAATACGCATTCTATATTTTTATTGAAGTATTAGAATGCCAAGTTGGGAGACAAAGTAGATGAGTGGATTAGGTGCGTGGACGTAGATAGTATAAAACATAAACCAGTATATGAAGCGAGCACTGAATATCAAAAACTAACGGAGAAAGACAACAACAGAAAATGATATTAATCCTAATTGATAGGGCAGTCGTAGCCAAGTAAACAGCCAGGCTTATTGTGGGAGGGGCTTAATTGCCATCTAATAGTTGAGTTCAGTGCCAAACACATAATCCCACAATTTCGAGGTGATACCGTAGCCAGTCTCATAGTTCTTATAATGGTGAGCAAGGTGGTACTTCTTCATTTCCTTAAAATGGAAGTCAAGGACCTTGGCATGGTGCAGGTAGTAGTGTGTACAGTCATAGCCGATATATCCAAAGACTGCGCCCCCCACTATGGCATATGCTGCAACGGCGGGGAATAAAAAGTGAGCAAGGCACATCAATGGGTATGCCAACGCAAAACCAAGAGCCGGTGGCATTACGAGTCGCAACCTATAGTATAAACGAGTAAATAACTATATCCAAACAAAAACTCTCCACAACCGATATTAAAGACATAGAAAACTTACTTGTCCATTGGGAGATAGTGGTGAATTCCGTGTAGTGTAAAGTGCAAAAGAAGTGCAATGGGGTGGTCAGGAAGCCATTTATCCAAATGAAACAAGAAGCGATGCAATATATATTCCACTAGAGTCCAAATAAATATACCCAAAATGAAGCAAGGAGCAGTAACATAAGGTAATTCGGACTTGAGAGAGTTGTAGACTTGGTAGCCGACAACGGGTAGCCATATAGTAGGAATCATATACCAAGCAGTCTTGGTAAAAACATCCAAGAAGTTACCAAAGAGAGGAGCAGCATACGGTAAGTAACGTGGTTGGTGTACTTGCTCTAGGTAAAACGCTTTTGAGAAATTTGCTCGGACCATTTGTGGGAAAAGTGGTTTGCGAAGGTCAAGGAATTGACTTCTTTTTGCGTCTGCAGTTAGGTCCGTCTGCTTAGGCTTGAAGTTTTCCTCAAAAAAGTGCTCGGTCTCTTCAAGATGGAGTTCTCCTTTTTCCTTTCCTTCGGATTGTACCAAATCACCAATGTAGTACTCCTCTAACATCTCGTATGCTGCATCTGAGTGTTCATGTTCCAACTCATCTTTCATTATATCGGTAACATTTCGTCCAGCGTATTCCAGAATAAGGTCATCACCACCGGGATGATCAGGTGCAAACTCTGTAACATCATAGACTTTTCCATTACGAATGACCCACAGGGACTTCAAGCTGCAATGCTTTGCAACTTGGGATAGAGTGAATGTCTTAGTGGCAGCCATGAAAAGTAGAAAAA
Organism: Umbelopsis sp. PMI_123; assembly: GCA_021235465.1. Lineage (NCBI taxonomy): Eukaryota > Fungi > Mucoromycota > Umbelopsidomycetes > Umbelopsidales > Umbelopsidaceae > Umbelopsis > Umbelopsis sp. PMI_123. The sequence continues at coordinate 71,250 of JAJSME010000011.1, read as the reverse complement.
AGGAAAGAACAGTATACTAAGTGACCTCTAATTAACAAAAAAAAAGGTCAGGAATTTTTTCCCTTTATTTTGTCATTGAAAGCAAAACATATAACAAAACGTTAAGACCAATTTTTCATTTGCTGCTGGTGCCTGTGGAAAGATTTCAGCTGGGTATATCGGATGGTTTCACTCAACGAACGTACTATATTCTATTTTTCCTTTTTGCGTGAGGAGATCATGGTAAGTTGTATACCGGTATTGGGAGGAGTAAATGGCTATAACCACTGTGGAAATATATTATTAATGGACCATGTTCTTAGGAAGGCTAGAAGTCTCGCTATCTTACTGGTCATAACCCTATAACAGACCATTGAAGGTAAAAATAGTATGCTCTTCTCGTTTGAATAGTCCTGGGCCAGCATACCACCTAATTGTTCGTAGATGAGGTACAAGCGGTGTAAACTCACCTTGGGTTTTGGAAATCGAGTAAGACGACTTTGAAACCCACGTCGCTGCTCTCTGTCTCTCATTCCTTTGCATCTGATAAGTTTTGTGGTACTTTTGCATTTGGTGCCGACAAGTTGCCTGTAATCGGAATACCGTATCGTACAAGCAGGTTTCTTTGATTTAAATACTAGTCTATCATCTGCAATTTGCTTATTGAGTTTGCTAATCGTACGAGACCTGTGATCGGACGAGGACGGCCGATACAACCGTCAACGCGATACAGTAATGATTCATAGTCGCTCGAGCCCACTCCAGTGGATTGAGTCAAGCAGTTAGAGCATATACTAGGCATAAAGCTACGCTTATTCAAATTGAACAGAAGTATTTCTGGCTTCCTGTACTTCTGTCGCCTTCTTCCGTCCGCAATACAATAGAGCTTGTTCTCCTTGTGGTATTTGCGTCATTGTTCATGGTTCACTCAAAAGGTAGCTTGTAATGAACTATTGTGTTCTCGTGAGACACTATGGATGATCATTTCGGTTGGATTCAATCAACTCTGTCCTGTTGGTAGTTTCCAATAATTCGTCTTCCAAAGAGGTGGTTCACAAATATGATTCCGTATTTGTGAGGTCAGTCGACTATCTACAAGGACCTTCAGCGATTATGTCTTGTTGGAATTGATAATAGAGACTCCTACCATCGGTGAACAGAAACCCGAGAATTAGGGGCGTGCCGTTTTGCCTGGTAAATTAATACTTTTCGCTGCATTCATGCAAGAATACTCTCAACAGATTGTTATATCTAATTGAAGGTATCCAGGTTTCCAGGTGAACGCAGCAGAAAGGCTAGGAATGACTTGATTCTACATTCTTGACAGACTGGCTAGTAAATAATTACTTCAGAACAAAACCCTCTTGAGACTCTCCTGCTGCGGGACATCATCCTGTGAAGTTCTCCTCAGTGACTTCCCACCAATGTGAAAGGAGAGCCACTGATGTCACAAATAAGGAAAAGATATCGGACTATATCGAGGTTAAGGAATTGATTTACGATAATTATTCTACAGTATCATAAGCTATAAATTAGGATTATGTTAGGATTATGAACAGGATGGAGACGAAAAGACTATAACAACGAATTATCACTGGTTGGCTGTCTCAAGGGACAATACAATTATCTTTAAATATTTACAGTTCGTGATGCTTATCATGGACATTGTGATCAACAAGTTGGTATCTCTCGATGCCCCCAACACTTTCAACTTTGAGCTTCCTTCTTCTTCCTTTTTGGGTTTCCAAGCGGACTTGAATTTTGGCGCTTTTGTGGTGCAATCGATTGACTGTATTGCTTCGCCTGAGCAGGTTTACATAGAAGTTAAGCAAGGACTGAGGGTGTATTAGTTCATCGATCGGATGTCATACCTTTGAATTTATTTTCATTCTTTGAACATAGTACAGCATTGCTTCGTCTGATGATTCTCGAATTACTTGATGCATTGGAGGAGAAGTATCATGACAAGGTATGTAGGTTGCTGGACGTGTGTCGACCTGTCTCGATTCGTGTTTTATTCGTGTGAATGCACTTGATTTAGAAGGTAGATCAGCTAGAACAAACTCAATAGAGATGCCTGGCATAGTGGTCGAGTTCATTCACTGCTGTAGCGGCGAGTACAATAAATAATGTATATAAAAAAATCTCAGCAGAGCCCAAAAAAATTATCATCCCAACAAACGTCATGGCAACCCCCGTCGCCATGACGGATTTGGTGCTTTGTTGAGGATCGCATTGCCCACTTCGCTCTCTTTTTCACTTTTTCACAAATCTATGCTACACACTATCGTTTGGCCACATGAAGGATCGCAGGTCCAGATTGCCGGAACATGGCACAACTGGGAACAAGAAGATATGGCATATGACGAGATTACTGGTCACCATCTCTTTCATATCGATATCGCGCATGGGGATACTTATCAGTATAAATTTATTGTCGACGGTGAATGGTGCTTAGACAAAGATACTTCTTTTGTAACGGCTGATGATGGACACCAGAACCATGAGATAGTAGGAGAAACTAACTTGGTTGAAGAGAAAATCGATTTACGCGCGTTTGATCCTTCTACGGTCAAGCCCCCATTAAAAACTCCTCAAATTGTCATGGAACCTACTAACCTGTCACACGTTGAAGAAGATCATTTCACAGAGTGGATCACGCCTGATGATAATGAACCTTCAGATAACCAAGAATGGCACATCAAATCTGACGAAAAAGTAGAATCCGATGTGGACGAGGGGGTTGAGCACTGGAATGGTACTGTTCAACTAGACCCTAATGAGAAAATCGATGACATTGCTCCACCTACTATTGAGTCCCCAGTTTCAATTGTCAAAAAGAACAAGACTCCACTGAACTGGTCTCTGGCTGGCGGCGCTTTGGTAGCTGTAGTAGCTATTTTAGCTTATATGAGCAGGCAGAGAAGTATCGAGTTGTCAATGGCATAACTTAAGAGTAGCAATTGTCAATACCACCATCCTAAGTTCACATAACGTAATTAAAGTTTTTTTATTTTGAACCAATCGCTGACTGTGATGTTTCGCTGCCAGCCTGAGTTTGAACTCGCGTTGGGGAGTACGAGCCTCATGAGTTTGAAAGACAGGTTCCCCTCCTCTTTGAACTGCTCTCATCAGTTTTTCACTTCAAACATGGTGCAGAACAAAGCCGTCGTTAAAAATGTTCTATCTGGAGATACTGTCATTTTGAAAGGCAGAGCGCGTGCCAACGGCCCTCCTGCGGAACGCCTTTTAGCCCTTTCAAATGTTCAAGCTCCAAGACAAGGCAACAAGGACAAGGACGACGAGGTATGTTCTTCAAATTTACATCTCACTCATCTGCCAAATCTTTGGGCAAAAATGTGAAAGATCGAGATCAGATTTCATATGCATCGCTTCTGATCTACCATCACTGACTCCGATCGCCACGTTTCCTTTAGCCTTTCGCGTTTGCTTCTAGAGACTTCTTGAGAAAGACATTGGTTGGCAAGGAGATCAGTTTTGTTTCTGAGTATACTGTCAACACTTCAAACCCACCAAGAGAATATGGTAGCATCTCCTTGCAGAATGGCGATGATGTTGCCCAACTGATAATCAAGGAAGGCTGGGCCAAGGTTCGCGAAGGTGGTAAGCATAGCGAATCTGACGGCGGCGACAGCCTGGAAATTCTCAAAAAGCTTGAAGAGGAAGCTAGAAGTGGATCCAAAGGAATTTGGGGAGATAAACAAAAGGTGAGTTGATTTAATGCGAAAGATCCGGAGTCTTCGTACTAAATGGGCAATGGGTAGGGTCAACGCACTATCAAGCACAACGTGACAGAAGATAGCCAAGTATTTCTCAAAAAATACAAGGGAAAGCAAATTGATGGTAAGTGGTCAATCATAAACACATCAGTGACTTAGTGACTAGGTGATACTATTGCTAAAACCCCCATTATGTTGTGGATAGCTATTATCGAGCAAGTTCGTGATGCTTCTACGTTCCGAGTATTGCTTATGCTCACTCCCCAAGAGCATCAAATGATCACACTCCAGCTATCCGGAGTTAAAGCTCCTGTTGTTCGAAAGGACATTCCTGATCAACCTGATGTTGTAGAACCATTTGGTGAAGAGGCAAAGTACTTTGTTGAATCACGCTTATTGCAGCGTGGTGTCAAGGTTATTTTGGAAGGAGCTGCCCAATCTGGCAACCCAACATTCGTTGGGTCTGTTCTCCACCCAGCTGGAAATATCGCCGAAGCCCTTTTATCTCAAGGTCTTGCAAAGTGTGTTGACTGGAGCATCACATTAGTCACCGGCGGTCCTGTGAAGCTAAGAAATGCAGAGCGGTAACATTTTTCGGTTTAATGACAATACCCGAATATATTACGATACTAATTATGCTTACACAGTGCTGCAAAGGAACATAAACTGCGTTTATGGAAAGATTTTGTCGCAAAGGAAAAGACTGCTGAGTCTGATTTCGATGCCCAGGTTGTCAAGATTGTAACTGGTGATACCATTATTGTTCGTAGCAAGTCTGGCACCGAAAAGAAGATCCAATTTTCAAGCTTGAAGCAGGCTCCACGGTACGTATCTAACATAAAAAGGGACTGGCTTGGGCGCTAATTTTGTTTTAACGATGATGTTCTTATAGTGGTACTGGTAGTACCTTGCCGTCTGCAGGCTCGAAATCCAAAGACATCAAGGAGGTTGGTTATCAATTTGAAGCTCGTGAATACCTTCGAAAAAGGTTGGTCGGAAAGCAAGTCCACGTAACCATCGATTATGTCAAACCCGCCCAAGATGGATTTGAAGAGAAGGAGTGTGCAACTGTTAAAGTTGGCGATAGGTAGGTCTCTAGAGTTATTTATTGAGGAGGTATACCACGTACTAAGTGATATTTCGCTTTAAAGCAACATCGCTGTTCAACTCGTTGAGCGTGGTCTGGCTTCCGTCATAAGACATCGTAAGGACGACGAAAACAGATCCCCTGCCTATGATCAACTTATCATTGCGGAGACCAAGTGTGTAACAACTTCCATTTCTCAGATATATATAGGTAGGCTATGCTACTAACTATATATTTGCCTGATCAGAGCTCAGGAAGCACAAAAAGGTATTCATAGCACAAAGGAGCAACCAATCGTTCGAATTACCGATGCATCGGAGGTAAATATCTTTGAAGAATCATCAAGCAAATACTAGAGATCATCACTAATGTTCCATTTAGAATGCTACCAAAGCTCGCCAATTTTTGACCTTCTTGAAACGCGGTGGACGTGCTACTGGTGTGGTTGATCACGTTGCTAATGCATCCAGACTATATATCTGGGTTCCAAAGGAAAACTGTCGCTTGACCTTTGTTCTTGCTGGTGTTCGTGCTCCTCGTGTTGCTCGCACCACAGGTGAAAAGTCTGAGCCTTATGCTGAGGAAGGTGCCAAGTTTGTGTCAAACAAGATCCTTCAACGTGATGTAAGTGTTGTCCTATTTGAATGGCTGATTGCGCGCTTCATACCTTTGCTAACAAAGGTTTATTCAGGTTGACATCGAGGTTGAAAATGTAGATAAAACTGGAGGTTTCGTAGGTAGCCTGTTCATAAATGGTGAGAACCTATCGGTTTCTTTGCTGCAATCCGGTTATGCATATATCCATGAATTCTCTGCAAACGAATCGAACTATGCGAACCAGCTCTTTTCTGCGGAGCGTATTGCCAAGGCCGGCAAGAAAGGCGTGTGGGCAGCATATGACGAGGGAGCTGAAAAAGAAGCTGCACAGGAACAGGAGCAAGCCTCATCCGCAACTCCTAACCGTGAATACATTGATGTCATTATATCAGAAGTTATTGACGGAGCCCGTTTTTACGTTCAAGTACTCAACGAGCAAGCAAGAAAGCTGGAAGCCCTCATGGCGGAGTTTGCTGACCACCATAAACGACATGTCGAACCTGCTGTTCCCAAACCCCGCAACGGTGAAGTTGTAAGTGCTAAATTCACAGAAGACGACAACTGGTACCGAGCGAAGGTGCGCAAGTCTACACCTGCTGGTGTTGAAGTCATTTACGTCGATTATGGAAATGTAAGCGTTCTAGCGTTGTGGAATTTTCTAATTTGCTTGATAGATACATAATACATATATACTCCTCATTTCAATTAGTCTGAAGTGATCCCCCTTTCTCGCATCCGAGCCTTGCCACAAAAGTTCAGCACATTACCTCACCAAGCACAGGAAGCAACATTATCTTTCGTCAAAGCTCCTACTAAGGATCAGGACTATGGCGTAGAGGCATACGAGCGTTTACAACAGCTTGCTGGCGTAAGTCATCCATTTAAATCAATTTTTCTTGACTTTTTAGGCTGCCTTTTAACGAACATCCTCTCAATGTCATTAGGGAAAGCAACTTGTTGCAAATGTCGACTCTAGGGATGGCGGTATTTTGTCTTTAACTCTTTATGACCCTGCAATATCCACTAGCGCAGACGCTAGCATCAACTACGATGTTGTTCGTGATGGGTATGGTCATGTTAACGCAAAGACAAGATATTCTGGCGGTAATCAAGAGATTATCAAGAAGTTGCAAGAAGGGTTGGCGGATGCCAAGAGAGAAAGATTGGGAATGTTTGAGTTTGGTGATAACACTCCTACGGAGGACTAAAGCATACAATCCTTGACGCTATGCCCCAAAAACTACTTCAAAAATTTGTGATATCAAAATGTGTTTTTCCACATAAAAGTTTATGATTTCAAAAAAATAGTGGGTTGACAATGAAGCACTTCACATACATGAAATAATGCTCCTATGAATATGATACGTTGGAATGGAAGCAGAGTTGTGAAGCAAGCTGTAGACATAACTTTGAGTTTGGAATGTTTGATTAAGATAGTATCATCAGCAATAAGATAGAGGCGCGTTAAGCCGACTCTGTTGGTTCATCACTGTGATGTTCGGTAGATTCTTGGCCTGCCTGGCTGAACGGCGCTTCCATCTCTGAAATCCTAGCTTCTTCGAGTTGTTTACTGAGCATATTTTCAACTGGGGTTCCTTCCGATATATTCTTTGGCACCTGGTTTGCAATATCATCGAAATGGGTTTGAGATGCGTCTGGGAATAGGGATGCAGTACTGAGTACTCCTTTAGGATCAATAGCTGGAGTAACCATAGAAGGCATAGATGAACCGGATGTTGACGGTATCTCTGTTGGTGCAACTAGACCAACATTACCAAATTGTTCAGTCTGGCCAGAGACATCCTGTGATGGCTGATAGTCTGGAGTGCTGAATAATGTGTTGCTATACGTTTGTGAGCTGCTGTTCTCATGTTCCGCTGGATTGTTTTCGTAGCTAGATGTAACTTGTGGCTGCCGTCGAGGTATTCTATGGAGCAAGCCATATCCAACATCACAGCCCAGTGAACCTTGTCCACCCCACTCATGATTTGGAATGATGATGACTTCTCGGCAGCTGTCCCATTCTGTGTTATAAAGATAAAGGCGCAATGGCTTCCCTAAAGAATCTTCAACGAGGGCATAGAAATCATCTTCTGATCGTAATGTCATATGCGGGCTGCCGATAATATAGTCAGTGTGAGGAATTACACCCGCCATTTCAGCAGGTGAATTCTCGGCAACGTCAAGCACATGCCAAACATGTTCTCCAGCATTTTCATATGAACAAAATCGAATAGAGCAGCCTAGATTGTGCCAAACAATTAGCATATAAATTATCCCTATGGTTCTTCGCATATACAAATTGACATACCGATTAAGCTAGTTTCTTCAGGTTTGTCTGGAGTGTGCCACGATTTGCTAGGAACGATCGTTACCTCTATCGAAAATACATTAGAAAAATTGGGTAATGCTTTCGCGTTCTCTAAAATCTAGCTTATCCATACCTCGAATAGACTGCTCTTTGCTAGAGTAAACCTCTAAGACGACAGATTTATCGACGTTTTGAGCAAACTGTTCCTGCAGTAACTCACTGTTGCCGTCATCCTAAAACAAAAATGAGCCACTTCAGCACATATAAAATTAAAACATGATATTGTTGAAGAAAACGCGTACAAGTTTATGGCCGTTAATACTGATAATGTAGTCGAAGAATTGCTCTATTCCTGCATGATAAGCGGGTGAATTCTCCTTGACCTATGCATCATGGAGGAAAGTGAGCGCGAGGTCTCCTCATTTGCATTCATTAGCTATATGTGCTCATACCTTGAGAACATGGAATCCATGGCGACCATCTTCACCGCTTTGAACTCCACCCATCGTTTGCTCTGATTTACCGAAATCCTCTGTTGAAGCTGCAGGACACGATGGATCGCTATGGACTTAGAAAAAGCAGTCAAATCATGTGAATTTTGAAATACAGATGGAAGATCCGTCTTGTGCTGAAAGTTTCTGTTTGTAAGTCATGCCTCGACATTCAAAGAATAACACTGCTTCCAGTGTTTTCACTTACCACGAAGTTAATTCACTCAATTATGGTACCAAAAAGGTATTTACAATACTTCATCAATGTTAAATCTGTACACTATTCTAATCGGGCACGATTGGCGCATAGCAACGACTTGGGCGTGATTCATTCAGAGCGTTCAATGCTTGCTTCCTGTGCTTACAAGTAGCGCGAGATCCAGTAGCTTGCCAGAAGGGTCACCTAGCGTGCAAGGAGTGCTTGTACGAAAGTATTTTGACTCAGAAACAGGAGATTCAAAGGCACCAACGGATTGCGGAACAAAGACAAAAGGAGGAGGAAGAGAAGAAGAGTTTGGAGAATGAACAAGCCAAGCTTGCCGTGCTTGCAAATTTTGAAAGAACACAAACCAGCGTGCTGCCAGAAGAGCGACGGCCATCAATAACGCAGTCAACTGAATCTAACAACAAATCCTCACCTTCGCGTTCAAGAGAAGCTTCGAAGGATTCAAATACCCCTTCAGCAGGTTCACCAGCAATAGGCAAGTTTGGCTCTGCTTGAGCATCTTTTGAGATTGTTGTATATTAATTGAATTTGATTACCACATGTTTTCAGAATCCTCACCACAGGTACATGCAGGTACCAAGCGGAAATTCGAGCTAAATCAAAACGAACGACAGCGTGCAATTGAGAAAGAAAAGGAGGAGGCAAAAAGGAAAATTAACGAAGCAAAGGCTGAAGAGGCGAAACCAAAGTTACCAAGTTTCTGGCTGGTAAGAATAGGATCAACTGTATCTAGTAGTTTATATTTGATCTTTTTCTGACGAAAGAATCCATTTAGCCTTCCCTCACTCCAAGTGCAGGAAAGACAGCAGAGAAAGATGGGCAGGAAAAAGCCCAGGCAATGTGCGTAGCCGGCGAACCACATCCAGTAACCATCAAATCATTAATCCAAGTCAACTTTACGAATGAACACGAAAAGTCAAATCATCCCATATGCCCTGCTTGTATGAAGGGTTTGAATAACGGCATAAAGATATCTGGTATGTCCATTTTAATGCATAGCGATGTTTTTAATAGGTATTCTGACTAAGCTTATTTCACTAGTCCTTCGAAAATGTGGGCATGTTATTTGTAACAAATGCATAGATTCCTTTGTGAAAAAGAGCCAAGTTTGTTATGTATGTGAAAAGAAAATCAAGGACAAGGACATTATAGATATTAGCGCAGAAGGCACGGGTTTTGCTAGTAATAGTAGTCAGTTAGAGGCGAAGAAGTTTGATGTTGCTTTTCAATAATAACGTTACCGCCTCAATATTTTTTGGCAAGTTTAGCATGATCTTCTATTTGATAATTGAATTGATTGAAAGTTAAATCACAATAAAAAGAGGTACTATAGATAACATTACATTCTGATCTATATCTGGTTTCCAATGTGGATCCCGGTGTTGTACTGTATAGCGGGGTAGTCATGTCTTGTGAAACCGCACCACCAATAATACCTGAGTGACCGAAATGAGAGTCATATCCTCTCCCTGCCTTAGAGGGGGACCGTATCATGCTAGTATGACACAAATACATTGGGAAAATATATTTCAAGTAATCATATACTTCACTTGATACAAATTCCTGTTCACATTGCTGAATCCAGATACGGTAAAGCAATACTTGACTGACATGATCATCCAATATGAGCACGTGATTTAATTAAGGATAAAGCGTTTGGGTTCGCGACGTCTCGAAACTTTTTAAGGTATATCAGTTTGCGATACTCAGGGCAGCTATCACCACTATGCCGTTAACGAATCCGAAGCGGCTTACCGGATATTCGGACAACCAGCAGTATGCGCGCGGGAATTCATATAGTGACACCTTCGATTCCGCAGAAAACGACGGAGTAGAGTATGATGATGAAGAAGATGAAGAAGACGACGCATCTTCTGTGACTTCAGAGCTGAGCATTCCCGACTCCAACATTGATTTCTCGCTTGTTTATGCACTTCATACATTTGTAGCGACTGTCGAAGGCCAAGCTTCGGTTGTGAAAGGGGATGCTTTGACTCTCCTTGATGACAGTAATTCATACTGGTGGCTCATCAAGGTGTTGAAAACCTCAGAAGTCGGTTACATCCCGGCAGAGAACATAGAGGTAATGGAAATAATATTTTATTTTGATTTATATAACATTACTGAAAATGTACGGTTGGCTGCAGACCCCATATGAACGACTTGCTCGTCTTAATTCTCACATAAACGTCGAGGTAAGTGCTTCATGCTGGCCTGTTTATGCTGCCCGATATCTGCGTACTCATATATAAATTATCGAAGTTGACATCACAAGAGAAGGTGGAAGAATTAGGCGAAACCGCCAAACCTGCGCTCCCCAAAACCAGCAACAAGAAGGTCACAGTGGCCAAGGGAGTCATGTTTCAAGCACAGCACATCCTTTCAAACAGCGATGATGAAGAGCTAGAGGAAGAGTACGAAGAATGGGAAGAAGACATGCGATCGGAAACAGATTCAGACTTCGAAAGTGGCGACGATATTTATGAAATTGATGATCCAGACAATCCCTATACAGGGAGCTATCCTCGACAAAGTCACTCCGATCTTGCCATCAAAAATCATGACGAACCTGCTCGTTCTGAGCAAGGACCTATGAAAACCACTGTCAATAAGGTAGCAAGTTATGAGATGGAGAAAGGCGAGCCGGCCAAGGCACAGCAGGCGCAAGTCTTCTCAAATTCTGCTGCTGAAGAGCCAGAAAAACGATCCAGAACGCCAACAGAAACAGAGCCACGCAAAAGTTCCCCATACAAGCCTGGTTTGGACCTGGATCAGGACGAAACTATCAAAATATCCCTTACGCCTTCTATTGCTCGAGATGATGAATATGGTGATAGGAAGTCTGATGATTCCGACTCAAGACTTCGAAAGGCAGGCAAGCTGGATAGGATTTTAAGTAAAGATGACACCGGTCGAAAATCTGATGATCTCAAGGATAACGCGCGAGATGAGACAAAAGAGAAGAAAAGTGGTTTCAAGCGATTCTTTACCCGCGGAAAGGATGGCAAGGACAAGAAGAAGAAAGGCTCCAATTCGTCTGGCGATACTCGGCGATCAAGCGACACAGAAACGTCATCCCTCAATTCACAATCTACTGGTTACTCGGATCACCGCAAAAATTCAGTTGATACAGCAGCACAAGATTATCAACCAACGCCTCTCCGCATTTACGCGGGCAACATACAGTTTGCTTCACAATACAAAACTGTTTATGTCTATCCTTCAACTACTGCCGCAGAACTGGTGGAGCGAGCGGTCGATACATTTGATATCCAAGACACAAACGAATTAGTTGACGGCCATCTCGACTTTTATATCAGTATTAAGGGTGCCGACGGAGGTAATGTACATTTCTATGAGCAATATTCTCAACATGGACCAAACATCTAATGCATCCAATGGCTTTAATTTTGTAGATGAATATACTCTCGTATCACAAGACAAACCATTATCTATTTTCAACACTCTTACCGCTCACTTGAACACACCTATGCCATCCTTGAAGAAGGCTAGACGAATATCACAACTCATGTCCATGGGTGACCCCAATGTTGGCGGCCAAGCACATGTAGGAGGACCTAAAAATGGAAATACCTTAGAAAGTAACCCAGAAATCAAATTGTACTTGAACCGCAAAGTGAAGCGAGTTGACGAAAGAGATGGCAAGATTCATATCAAGGTGGTATGTATGCCCAGCTCTGATCGACAAAAGCAAGAGAACAAGGTTTTGGCTGTTGCACCACATGCGTTGACTGGAGATATCATCACGCATGCCTTGGAGAGATTCCACGTTCAAATTGGATATGCTTTTGATTTCGCTGACGAGGATGAACCTCAAAATGTACGGTACAAAGATGTACCATATACTCTCTCTATTAGCGTTCAAGGCCAAGGTACGATAAACAAATACTACGCTTGACAACAAGGAATGCGTACGCTAATGCTTTGTAATCTTGCCTTCTCACGTTAGTTACTGAGTTATCAGCAAAGGATAAAATACTATCAGCGTTCAGAGGCTCCATTTCAGAGTTGTACCCGAAACGACATAGTGACAATCCAGAAAGAGCATCAACTTCCTCCACCATCGCTGCACCAGAAGCAGATGAAACATTCTTCATCCTGAAACCTTACATAGCAAATGGAGCTACATCAAGGAAGTCAGAACCAGAGAGGAGGATAGAGCCAGCGCAACAACAGCACAGGCAACAACAAGGGCAACAGCATGGTCATCACGGTAAGTAGCATATATGAAGAAATGTAATAAGAGAGATATCTAAGCCAACTGCTGATGTGTAGGACCTCGCTCCCACCAACTGGTTCGCCAAAATACACCAGCAATGCTAGACACCTCCCGATCTAAGTTAGACCACCCACCCACACCCCAACCTACGTCTGAAAATCAACGTACAAAATTGCTTGAAACTTTAGCCATTAATGAAGACATTTCCGATGATAGTGACCGGGACGACAATGAGTTTACAGAAAGCCCGACCTCCGCCGAGCCGGAAAATCATGCTGATCTATCTTTTAAAACAAATGAACAGCAATCTGTTGAGAAGCGATCTTCCACACCAGACAGCCAAAACGACGAAGATATCATGTCACAATTGAACAAGGTTTTGGATGACTTCGGCAAGTCAGAGTACAAGTCTCCTCCTCTTACTTCACCGCTGGGCGATGGTCGATCCATATCCAGTTTGGAAACGAAATCAACATACAGCCAAGATTCCTACAATGATACTGACGCCAAGTTGGATGTCCCATCTGCTACTCGCAGTCCAAGTCAGGAAAAATTGGGAAGATCAGCTTCTACCATGAGAAAAGCTCATCAATCTATGATGTTCTCAGATAACTTTGGTCTGGAAGCATTGATGACTTTGGTGCGCGGTGATGCAGAGTACCTTGAGTCACTTGAACGCAGTAAACATGGTCAGGGTAATAATGATCGCGAGCTGACGTCTAGCAAGTATTTGGAAGAAGTCCGAATCCAAGTATCAAAGGAACTCTTCGGTGAACAGTTGTCACAGTTGGACACAATAGAAAAGGTAGGGTACTCTGGTTTGAAGGTTCTACAATCTGCACGAATATGTTTTAACAATCACTATACAGATGCTGGATCAAGTAATGGGAGATGCTGTTCGTCTTTTTCCATGATTACCCTTCCTCTCCTACCCATTCCATTCCTTTATAACATGCGCATGAATAATTTATCACAACGAAAAAATCATAGTATTGAGCGCTATCGGTCAGCCTCATAATAAAAAATTATTATATTAAGGTTTGATGATGATGATGAACAAAACCGTATGAAATGCAATGCATAAGTCGGCATCTCATGGAGGATTTTATTTTGTTTATCGAGTTCGAAACACCATTACGGAACGAAAACTTGTAAGGATTCAAGCTTGAACTGATGCATAGCAGGACGGACCTGAGACGCTAGATATGGAAATTACAAGCAGGCAGCATTACAATCTGATGCTGATGGGGAACCGATGATGTGGAACGGCACCGCTCACAAGACATCATATGAATAAAACCGACGGAAGAATGGGTTACCACATTGAAAATCGTAGTAGATCCGGTCATATTGGATCGTTTATTTGTCTCGTTCCGGACGGATGTTACGGATGATATGAATAAACATATTCGAAATATCAACTAACGTCCCAACGGAAATCCATCCCGGTGAGGCTGGTTGGTAAAATAACCTGAAAGAATAACCACATCATACCTTTTCTGAGAGATAGCTATGCTGGCTAGTAAATATATCTTGTTGCAATGCTGTTCCATATCAGCATTGTTCTTGATTTCCATTCTAAAGAGATGTCCAGGGACGCATTATGTTTGCATAAATTTCAAGCTTCGTCTCGGATAAATCTTGACAACACCACTATCTGAGAGCTCGGGAAGCCGGCCGACAAGTCGAAACAGGGAAACAAACTAGGGTTAGCCACGGGACTGCTCTCACGAAACACAGCCGATCCGACATCGTGATGTATAAACCCAGTTTAAATTGAAATGAGGTGGCAAGTTTGTAATGATCTTATCAGACTATTCAATCTGCAATGTTATGCTACAACTCATAGCTGATCTCAACAATAAAATGAAAATATGAATGCAGCAGATTTATTATTTGTACAACCAGTATGCAGAAAATAATGAACGTAATTCTATGGGCTTAGGGGAAAGGTGAAAAGAAAATGGGAGCGATATAAACAGGAAAATGCAACAAACTACTACACTGGTAAGCTCGAGGAAAAGGATTCCTTTTTGGTTTACAAGGAATGAAAATAGAAAATAGCTTTGGTGGTGAGATTTGCTCTACTAGTGTCTTCTGCAGTTATTCAGATGTCTTTGTACAGCTTGATCTGTGGAATCTACTGATACGTATCGAATTCGACGATGGCTAGGAATTGGACTAGCTGGAGGTGATGGTAGCTGAGTTTGGTGGCTATATGCGCGTCGATGGTTACGTACAATGGGTGATCGTCTTGTTGACCAGCGCTGACTGTGAGATAATGATAGAGGAGAAGATGAAGTCATCATGCGAGCAAGTAGGCGACCTTGTTCTCTTGCAGTATTCTTCACAACTTCATCTCGATAAAAATTGCTCATGCGTTGATCGAGGTCAATTGCATTCAAGAGGTCGCTCATAGATGGACGGTTGATGACACGACCTTCAGGCATGGAAATGGATCTTTGATGTCTTCTAGCAGGTTGATGAACTTGTGGTTCCTTGCAAATTCTCTTTGTGGGATGTGGGATATCGCTCATTAAATCTAATGACTTGATTGAGGGCAGTTTTTGTGACTATAAGGATAAATTTAGTTCTGTCGTCTTTACAATGATATAAGAATTGAATATCAAATTTACCTTGTTGGTGGCAGTGGGCATAGGAATTATAGGAGGAGGAACGGAAAACGAACACGTAGCGCATGGGCAGGAATGTTCAGACTGTGAGGGAATAGGCAGCTTTGCGAATGGTCTAGGAAGAGCTTGATGAATGGTATTCATTTTGATTGTGTTTGATGAGGATGTTTTGCACAAAGAGAAAAAAAAAATTAACAATTCATAACCAGCTTTTTATACTTTTGTGCTTGAATTTCAAGGAGACATGGGTCATACAGCTTTCCGGCGACAGAAATATGTGTGCCACGTTTGGAATCGCGTGCCAACAATCTCTAACGTTTCATGGCCTCCTGGAGAAATATTTGCTATTCTACCCTGGTCCTCATTGTTTGCAACTCACCTTAAACGGAAATTGCAAAGACGACCGTGTGGCTCAAAATAAGAATAATTTGTTGCAGGTCTATTCTGGGATTACATCCCCTTTACAATCACGTCAAATCTCTCGGCTATATCGGAGTGATCACATCCGATATGATATACCACAAAAAATATATTCGTGTCATTTATTTCATCAATCGTAAGGAATAATAGTTAACGAGAGCTACATTCCAGTGCCCCTACGAGAAGGATAATGTATAGGGGATAGCCCTCTTAAAATCAAATAAAAAAGGAGTGAACGGCGTTGGAGGTTGCCCTGTGTCAGAACAGAAAGGAATTTCAAAAGTACGACTCCTGTGGGATCTTGGGGGAAGGGAATGAAAGACAGCATCCGCACCCAACTGATCCAAGAAACGTTGGAAAGGTGACGCAGTACCACTTGAAAGTTGAATTAATTCATACAAAGTATCTGGGACCTTGGCTGGCACATAAACTTACTCAGTTTTTTCACCAGTTCCGTTTTGGCCGCTATTTTTTCCTCAGCCTTTCGAATTGCTGGTTGACCATCGAAAGAAACCAGTGAATTTCTAAACGACACAAGTTCCACAGATTGGACTGTTTAGGTTAGCAAAAATATCCATTTCTTGTGAATCGTAGCCTCCGATCTCTTTCAAAGTAACTGTTACAATAACTAAGGTTGATTCTTGGTGTTTATAGCAATGACGATGCAACGCTTGGTTGAAACGGCTCAAGGAACATCTGCCGGGATGACTCAATCAATGAATGATAATATCGGATTAGCCAACGCTAGAGCTCTTCGAAATGGCAAATCTAAAAAGAAGAAGAAGAAATCTGTCAATAAATCCAATCTCGGCTCATCAGACCATGATGCATTAACTTCTCTAAACGATGACGATATCCATGCGACAGAATCACCCCAATCTCATTCGCAAGATTCATCTTCTCGGCTACAGCTTGATGACATGGCTAATCCAGCATCTACGTCGAGCAAAAGGAAAAAAAAGAAGAAGAAGTCCAAATCATCTGCAATGGAATCTATTGACAATCAGGTCACCCATTCTCAGCCGTCCACCTTACATTCACATAACGTTACGTTACAGTACAAATCTGCCAACGATTCTCGCACAAAGTTCTCCGGGGATAATATATGGTCCAGTAACAATAATAGCGAAGAGCGACAAAGAATACGAGAATTCTGGTTACAGCTAGGCGAAGACGAGCGTCGATCGCTGGTCAAGGTCGAAAAAGAAGCAGTGCTGAAGAAAATGAAGGAGCAACAAAAGCACAGCTGTAATTGTTCAGTTTGTGGCAAAAAGAGGTAATCTGTTAATGAACATCATAAGCAACAACACAAGATGGAAGGACATTCATTCATCCTTTTTCTTGCTTCCATAGAACTGCCATAGAAGAAGAACTGGAAATTCTGTACGACGCTTATTATGAAGAGTTGGAGCAGTATGCAAATCATCAGCAAAGTAATCATGGTTACGGTGTAGCGCGTTCTCTTCAAGATGGATACACTAGTATGCGAACAGACGCTGCTTTAGTGGATGCCTACGCAAATCAGATCCTCGCATCAAAAAACCCGTTAGATCATCAGGATAACTATGACGAAGATGACGATGAAGATGAAGACGATGACGACGACGAAGATGAAGATGAAGATGATGAGGACTATGATGGCGACTATGATGACGAAGATCTTAATAGCCGGTAAGTTCAGTGAAGACAGCCACAAACTCAGAAACTGTTTGTTGTTCGTGACTCGAGTGACTCACATACATTTTACTATGTGTACAGACATGCTGAGCACATGATGGGCAACGGAGACCACTTCAACTTCGGTAATAGCCTCACTGTCAAAGGAGGCATCCTCACTGTCGCTGATGATTTGCTGAAGAATGATGGCAAGAAGTTTCTGGATATGATGGAGCGACTTGCAGAGCGACGAATGCAACGAGAAGAAGAGGCTGGCCTAGATCAGGATGAATACTATGATGACGATGACGAAGACGATGATGTATATGAAGATGAAGTTGATGAAGTGAGTGACACAAATAGTATTCATGACTGGTTGTCGGTTGGAAAGAGCATCATTTATTTACATATAAATTTTAGGATACCATGACAGAAGAGCAGCGAATGGAAGAAGGGCGGCGGATGTTCCAAATATTTGCGGCACGGATGTTTGAGCAGCGCGTTCTTACAGCATATCGTGAAAAGATTGCACAAGAGCGACAACAGCGACTTCTGGAAGAACTTGAAGAAGAAGATCGACAGAAAGAAGAGCGAGAGCAGAAGAAGCTGAGAGAAAAGGAGAAAAAGAAGGATAAAAAACGGTAAGATAATTATAGAATATGTGTCATTTCTGAGCATCACACTGATAACACTTCACCCGCATACAGACAACTCAAGAAGCAGAAAGAGGAAGAACGTATAGCAAAGGAAGCTCAACGACTCGCCGAAGAAGAAAAAGCTCGAATCGAAAAGGAGAAAAAGCTGGAAGAGGAGCGCCAAAAACGGGAGCAGGAACGACTTAAGAAAGAGGAAGAAAAGAGACAAAAAGAAGAAGATCGTTTACGAAAAGAGGAAGAGAAGCGACGACGAATGAAGGAAGAAAAAGATAGATTGATGGAGAAAGAGCGAAAACGAAAAGAGAAAGAGGAGAAAGATCGCAAAGAACGAGAGGCAAAGGAACGTAAGGAGGCTGAAGAACTGATGCGAAAGGAAGCAGAAGAGAAAGAACACCAAGAACAGGAGAGACAAAAGGAATTAAAGATGAAGGAACATGAGGAGCAGATTCGAAAGGATTCCCCGTCGATACCATCCTCAATACCACCAACTCAATCACTGCCTAGCCTTGTTCCTACTGCTTCACAATCCACGCCAAGTAACCATTCATCCACGCCATATGCGATCAAAAGTGGGTCAATCTTAAAATCGCCAACGACCTTGTATTCTGAAGTAGATGACAGCTCAGCATCCCTCGATACCACACTCTCTTTAACGCCGCTGGCGATTTCAAGTGCACCACAACCATTAGCTTTCAACCCTCTTCCTAATTCTCCACTATCACCTGTCCGCAGCCCATCCGTCCGAAATCATCTTCCATCCTCTAGCTTACCAGGTTTTTTACATTGCACTTGCTTGTATACTACCATGAATCCTCATATTAATTACTCACCACCTACAATTAGTGAACCCGGTATTTCAAGATCAAGACATTGACAAGCCAACCGCTGGTGTTAATTCACTTTCAAATCACAGTATGGGAGTGTTACCTGTTGGATATCCTAAGCGAATGTCTTCACAATTAGAGTCAATTCCAGTCAAATCAATTACCCGACCAAACATTGCTCCTATTGGCAAACCACCTGGCTATAGAAGGAAGTCTGCTTCCATGGGAATTGTAGGAGGACCAATGGTTGGCGCTGAGCGGCGAACGCAACCATCCTTTGAAGCACTGATCGGCAATGAACCAACCTTTTCGGAAGCTTTGCAGGTTGATTCTTCAACGCAGGACGCTGTAAATGAATCTCATTCATCACCATCATTCTTTTCATTATTTGGTGATTCTAAAGGTATATCAAACTCAGGATGAGATCGCCAATAACTTATATTTTACTCACTCAAGCTATTGCTATCAAACTAGGTTCGGATGCAGCGTCATCACTTTTAAATGGAGTTGCAGACTCACCACGGCAGAGGTCGGTACCGCAACGACCATGGATGATGCATTCACCCCAACGATCACACTCCATATCTGGTGATGCTGGTAACAGTGCGTGGCCAAGCAATTCAGGTAAGTCCTGAACGCAAATGAGAAAGGCATTTACCCTGAAATGAGCAAGTTTTCTAATGAAGTCAACCTTTTAGGATGGGGAGCGTCATCTAATCTAATAGAAGATACGGTGCAAAGCAACCTCTTTGGAGATGTTATGGTGAGTCTTTTGAATTCACACTTTAGATGATTACAAAGTTTTGTTTTAACACGCATATTTCAAATAGTCTGATCGGCTTCAGTTAATTGTCGATCGAGCAAAAACAGCGTATATGAAATTGGAAGAATTATATACGCCCACCGGTCATTTCCCATTGAACCATTGGCATGTGGGTATGACGTTTCATCCCTTGTTTCAATTACATCGAATGTATAGCGATCTCTTTCCAGACATTGTGATCGATCAGCAAGAACTTCTGGAAGCATGTTTAACGACCAATAGTGGATTTAATTGCATTAATCATCCACATCAGGGTTATCTATTGCGTTATGAGATGGGAGATTATAATCGAAGAGCGAGCTTGAGCGTCAATGGGTTCTTGCCATCGGGTCCTCTTTCACCCTCAATCAGTGGTGGTAGCACCATGAATGACATCAATTTCCACCAGTTTACAAACCATGCCTCATCATCTGGTGCTCAGCACCCTCCGCCAATACCACAACCACATTTTCATCCTCTCCCAGCTCTACATTCACAACAGCAGCCTCATCAGCAGCAACCGCCACAACACCAACAACAACAGCAACAGCCGCTTGGTCAAGGAAATGCTACACTGTTTGGTGGCCTTTCGCTATAATGTGATTTTCCTTATTTTTTTTTTCTTTTTTTCATTTAAATAGTAACTGTCAAAATCATACCTCACCGTGAACAATATCGAAGTGAAGAAAAAAAGAGAAGGAAGTTGTTATGTGTCATTTCTCGTTCGAACTTGTTCTTTTCTTTCCAGTTTACCTTTACTCCCTATATAACTTGTATTCCACGCATTGTTTTCCTTTTTCTTTTGATATTCTTTGCTTTAACAAATTAGTGGTTGACCTAAAAATGGCAGGAGATATGTTTGTATTCCCTTTCTTGGGGCCAGTAAAGGGATGGGAGATGTTTTTATTCACAAGAATGAGAAAAAAAGGTACAAGAAACAGCTTTGTAAGTTAGGAAAGGAAAAAAAAAAAAAAATAGAAAAGGGCGAAATTGGCTTCTCTATTTTGTCTCAATGACTATGAACACACAGAAAAAGTGAAGATTGAATAAAAAGAAAAAGGAAGGTGCAAAAACTCATGCAGAGAGTAACAATGGTGACATACACAGACACAACACAACATTGGAAGAAAACAAAAAGGAGGGAGCTGTACGCTCACAAATAAAATTGCGTACTCAAAGTATTTCCCTGGTCAAATATGAGTTTCTTGGGGCTCATTGATTCCAATATTGCGAACGGGGTTGATATGGTTGTTGCTGCTGTTGTTGCTGCTGTTGTGGTTGCTGTTGTTGTTGCGTACCGCCATGTTGCTGGCCCTGTGTGTATTGACCATAGGATGAGAATCCTTGTTGTTGGTAGTAACCTTGTTGAGGGTACTGCTGCTGTTGAGGGGTCTGTTGTTGTTGAGCTTGAGCTTGACCTCTCAAGTCAGACTTGGAAGTCTGACTACCCTGACCCTGTTGACCACCTTGTCTTGGTTGGGCTTGGGATTGACCTTGTGCACCAAGAAAGTCCTGGAGTTGTGGGTTACCATAAACTTGCTTTTGGTAGTCAAAAATTCCATTACCACCAAGGCCAGGAGCTTGCTGCTGACCACCAGCGCTCATATCGTCATAAGGAGAGTTGGCACCAGGAAGGCCATAGAGGTGCTGCTGGGATGCATAAGGTGAGCCAGCAGCTGCATAAGGTGAACTAGGGGCATTGGGTTTGCCGGAATACATGGGATACATGTTCTTGTTGACAAATGGTTGACCAAATCCAGAGCCATAGTGAGCATTGAACTGGTTGGGCATGTAATAGTAAGGATAGTATGGCATGTTGGGGTAACCAGGTTGGTGCTGTTGTTGTTGGGTTTGCTGAGAGTGCAAATTGTCGGTTTGACTTTGTCCAGCGGCAGTGGTGGCAGTAGTACCCTGAGTTCCATCTTGTGCAAGCTTGTCGCGGCTCTGGTAGGCATTCGCAGCAGTGACGGAAGGAGAGTGACCATATGCTGATGGATCATACATGCCCATTGCGGCGGCGCGTTGAGCGTCATTGCCATACAAACCATAATCGGGAATAGAGCCCATAGGGTTCATGCCAAAGCCAGAGAAACCTCCAGGAAGTTGATTGTGCAAGTAGGAGCCATATGGAGAATTCAGATGATCCATACCAAAGTGTTGCTGTTGCATATGCTGTTGAGCAGGAATTTGCTCTTGCTTCAAAGCTTGTGATGTCTCTTGAGGCAAGGATGGCTGGACACCAGTCAAGTTAGCTGCGTTGGTGTTTGCAAACTTGTTGACATAAGCTGATTCAGCACCAAGAGGTTCCTTGACGACATGTCTATAATGAAAATGGGCCACAATGTTAGATTGAATCCAGAAGCTGTCAAATCTTACTACTCAAAACCACCAATTTACCTGTCCTCTTCTTGTTGGATGGTTGAAGGAACGGATTCCTCAGTTTCGGTAACATCTTCGTCATTCAAGTTCAAGCTGCCAAACTTGACACCCATAGTGCCGAGACTAGCACCACCACCAGGCATAACAACTGGAGCATCTTGTTTCAAACGACGACCAATTGGGGTTTTGGATTTAACACCTGTGAGTTCTGCAGGCTTAGTTGCTTCAGATACAACTACCGGTTCAGGAACGGCTGATCCGACAGTAGTAGTGGGTTCTGGAACAGTGGGTACAATGGTAGAGTCTTCTTTGGTGAGATCATGGGTGTTAACAGGAACGTCCCATTCGGATACGGTGGGCTTCTCTGAAGTTGCTGGCTGTTCCCATTCGGAAACAATTGGCTTGTCCCACTCAGATGTCTGTACAGATGCAGCTTCGGGCTGCTTAGCTTCTTGCTTTGTTGGTTCTGGTTTAGGCTGTGATCTGGTAAATCAATTTTTACATTAGATAACAAGTCTAATGGACAAGTCTGTAAACAGTGACAATAAAAATAAAATATAAACTTACTTTAATAAACTTGCCCAGCTGCTTGGTTTGGAGGTGGATGTGGTTGATTCGCTTTGGGATGCTGCAATTGTAGATGGTTGTGGAGGTGCTGTTGCGGTGGAAGTTGTGGTAGTAGGTGCGGGGGAATCAGACCAAGATATGTCGTTGGAAGGCGTTGCCACAGGTGCATCCCAACCAGTACTAACAGGCTGGGATTCTGTCTTTTGTGAAGAGGCTATAGATGCCCATGAGCCTGTGGCGTCTGTGGATGATTCAATTTTACGGCTTGGGCCTGTTGATCTATTTGAGATGGCTGTTTGGATGAAATTGAATTGAATGAGATTAAGTTTCGCAATTTTAAAAGATTTGCCCAAAATGACAAGATCAAGAGCTAGGGTGAATCACTTACGAGCTCCTCGGTTGCCTATATTTGCTGGCCGTCCACGCGTAGAAACATCTTTAAGTTAAAAAAGTAAGTAATGTTAAGTACATTTCCTCAAAAAAAATAATAATATTATAGTATAGGCGTCGGTACGACATTTACCTCGGCCACGAGCACCTCGATCCGATGCCTTTGGTGGGCGGTCTGACTTTTCTGAACGTTGTTGACTAGAGTAGAATGATGGTGATTGTTGATGTTGCTGTTGAGTTGCAGCAGCAGCAGCTTCCGTTTTAGCTTTCTGTTGAGATTCCTTTTTGGCTTTTTTTGTTTTGACCTCTCCCCATTGATTGACCCAACCTATTGAAACATGCGAGATTAGAAACAGTCCGCAACTGTCGTAGAAAAACTTTAGTAAACGCGAACGAACCTTCGCTAATACGGTCAATGGTTAACTCTAGATCGCCATCGGCCTCTTGTAAAGCAAAAATCAGATCTTCGTCTGACCAGTCTGCGAACAATTCCCTCAAAGTTGAGAGTTTAGGGCCGTATTGAGATTTTAATTTCTTAAGATCTGTGTCTGGATGAGATTTCTTCCTCTCTGGAAGTTGCGATGACTCGTTTGCTGACATGGACGAGTTCTGTAAATGTTGTGTGTGTCAAGAGGTGTTGTTGACAAGTTCTGAAACCGCAAACGAAAACCCCCCACCAATTAGCAGTCATACCAGTGTTTTTTCAGAGCAGCAAAGAATTCCACGCCCAAATTTTTGTTTTCATTTTCCAAGATCAAAGTAAAGAAAACGTAAAAAATTATTACATACGGATTTTTGACATTTTATTGCTGGATAGTGTGTGTATGTGTGTGTGTGTGTGTGTGTGTGTTAGTAGGTGTCTGTATATATATCTACTTTTCTATATACCATAGAACTCGTCGCTTTCCATAGTCGACCTCCGTCTATTTGGGAGCAATCGGGTTTTCTCTGTAGGTGCTGGTGCTCTGTGACTCGAGCTTGATGCAGAGGCAGCTGCCCCTGGTATGCCTCCCATGGTGACTTCATCCACCTGATCGACTGGTGGTAGTATAGCTGAATCGTTCACTATTTCTGGTTCCTCCAGGTCGCTTGTTCGCCAGGATAATATCAAGACACCGCTGACCAGGATGACAATGCCAACCATGACACAAAGTATTTGCCACCAAAAGAGCCGTTCCCATTGATTGTAGTAGACTAGACCATTGAAGAGACAGGATACATTAAATGAGCAGAATGAAAGGGGTATTAATATAACCGTGTCGCATAGTCGAAGTCCCTTATTGAGATAAAATAGTTGAAGGATGGCCATGACGATCATAGTCACTACTATCATCCATGTTAGAAAGTATTTGAATTGATTTTGTCCATGGATCAGCGTCAATATTAGTAACTCCAACCCGCTTTTGGCAAACAATAGGCTTTGGGAGCTGATGTTGCCACTCAGCATACCATAGCTGCAGGAAAGGACAGGAGTCAATGTGGAGTTCATACTTGGCACACTTAACTATCAAACCCCCCAAACTCGTTGTCAAAATCATTACCTTACGCCGAGTTTCATCCTAATCTCAGGTATATCTTGCAATTTGATGAGCTTGGATTCCGGTAGTATGCCTCGTTCGATTTTGTTTACCCGGTATTCAAGGTAGTGTGTAGCCATGAGCATAATGACGGTGAAGAATTCAAGGACGCTAAAATAGGCGATAAATGATGGCCGATGATATAGACGGATAAGATCCTCTAGACTATGATTTGGTTCTCGAACTACGCCAAATCCTCCGACAAGGATTGCACCTATAACAATCAGCACCGTACCTATAACACAACACAAAGGTGCCAAACTGAGTAAACGAATGGACAAAAACTGTGTAACCTCACATGTGCAATTATGTGGGCCGTCAACAACGCAATTATAGAAAGAAGTGAGTGCCTTCCACGTGAGCTCACTTGTGATGGATGGTAGAAGAGGAGAAGGTTCAAAAGGATAATGTATTTACCTACTACGCTCTTGCGAGTAAACGGGTCTCCTAGTACAATCTTGGCAAAAATAGCGTTGAAGACGAGCCCCATTGCTCCGATTGGAGCCAAAATGACGATCGGGAGATATCCAATAGTGAATATTGAGCCTATGATATTAGCAATCAGGTATGAACTAAATCCTGCAACCCATAACGGCCGTCGAAAAGCATTTTTTCGATGTTCGATTGGATATATTGTATCGTTTAGTATATGTGACTTGCGCTGTATTGCCAGAGCGAATGACTATTATGGCGGTAATGAAGAGCCGACTTGAGTCATAATGTCAGTAAGCTTAAAGTCATTCAGAACGGACAATACCTGTATGAGGTTAGTCGCAATAGAAATGGACAGTGCCAACCAAAAATTATTGTCTGGTGGAGGATCAAGCATTGTGAAGTGGATCAAAGGTAAACCTACTCGTTTGCTGACCCGTGGTCGTTTGGCTAAGATTGCTTTGAATCTCCGCCCATTTACGTATAAAAACGTAACTCGTTAGACATCTTGAGGTTTTAACACCATCATGACCTTCTTTGACACTCTTTCTCGTTCTTATGCCGATGTCGATACCTCCAAGGGTATTGATACTATGCAGTTCCTCGAAGCCTGTGAGGGACTAGTCAAGATGTTTGGTAAGGCTTGATGGCTTTCTTTCCATAATCTTCGCCTGGCGTTCCACTCACCTTTGGTTTCACCTTTTTGCAGATCTTCTTGGATCAAGTGCCTTCTCTGTCGTTCAGAGTGACATGAACGGTAACATTAAGGTATGTTTTGAAAAGTATGTTTCATACGATCTGAAGCTTGCCATCTCAACCACTGCTATATTAGAAAATTCGGGATCGTTTCCTTACCAACCCTACTGCTAACGACACTCTCGAAAACTTGACTGCTACTGAAACCCCCGAGAAGAAGAGAACTGCTACTGAAGGTCTTTTGTGGCTCACAAGGTGCGTTTATATGGAGTTGTAGCATTTCTGATTGCTTGCTATTGCTTTATTCTGATTTGCCCTTTTCTGACGTCGGTGTTCTGTAATAGAGGTTTGGATTTCACTGCCAAGGCTTTGCGTCGCAGTTTGGATGACCCTAGTGAGGAGTTGAATGTCTCCTTTACCAAATCTTACGAAGTCACCTTGAAGAAGTTCCATAGCTTCGTCGTCAGACCTGTCTTTGCTGTAAGTTTATTGCAGAATCAGTTCCACACACATCATGCAACCTAATATGCTAAATTTGTGTCTATTATTAGCTTGCCATGAAGGCATGCCCTTACCGCAAGGACTTTTTGGAGAAGCTGGGTGGTGATAACGAGACCACAAAGGTACAAATGGAGAAATGGTTGTCTTCTCTCGAAGCTATCGTTGCCCACATTATAACCCTCTTCCAGTCTCACCCTGAATATATCAAGGGCATGTAAAAGGAAACTCGCCCTCAATACCATAAAAAGGAAATCTAGAGACTTTAGATCCGTTTATTGTAAAAGAAAAAATAAAGTATATGTTGTGCTGATTCATTAAACTTGGTTCCTTTACATTCCACCTCATGGCTGAGTGGTGTCGGATCGGTGATGCAAAGCTCCATTACATTAGATTATAGATATGTGTGCTACATTGTGGATATCAAACGCTCTTTCCGCGTCCTCCTTTGTCTATTGTGAACCATCGATTACTTGTAATTTTCGCTTCTTGTACTCTGTAAATCGTAGCACCGCATAATCCATGTAAGAAAAGTCAATATCCGAAATCATAGCTTGACAAAGAGCCCATAAACCCCAATATAGGTGAGATGCAAGAGAGTAATGCTCGACTTCCTGATAGAGCTTTTCCTTTTCTTCCTCCGTTGGTTGACCTGATTTTTATCGATATATTTAGATGTTATGCCAAATATAATCTGTCATAGTAATCCTCTACCACTTACTTCCTTGGCTTGCTGTTAGATACCATTCAAACCACTGCATCTGGAAGGCTTTGTTTGGGTAATTATCGTAGTTACATTCAAACCCAGCAAACTCATTAAAGTGGTTTCCAATATCAAAACCACGTGGGGCAAGCATTCCATATTCATAGTCAATGAAGAACGCTGCGTTGAGATCGTAACGTATGATCATGTCAGTAAGGAGCCATGACCCTATGCATATATTATCGACCTTACCTTGGTTTTGAGAGTAAATAACATTTCCGTACAACAGGTCATTATGTGAGAAAACGATAGGTGATTTAAGGCCACCAAGTTTAGCAGATAAAGTTTTGAGCTGCCAATGAAATGAGTCTACTATCCGCTTGTATATCCATATGCAAATGATGATAAATACCTCATGCTTTAGGTACTCCATGTCGACACTGTTCTCAAAAGTAGCCTGGGTTGAAGGATCTTCGTATTGAGCAGGTACTAATCACAACGATCAGATGAGTATGTCGGCCACTCAATGATAACATCAACTATTTTACTGCGCTCTCACCTGAATTCAACCATTTTCTCATGGTGCTCCAGAGCTTGGTATCCTCGTGATTGGTGGGATCCGAGTCAGCCAATGGCTGGACCTTATGCCATCGAGCGAGTTTAGTGGCTATCATCTTTGCCTTTTCAGCGTCAAACATATCTTCAACGGTGGATACAGCACCCTCTATGTATCCATACACAAGGCCATTTTTGAACCTTGCGTACAATGGTGGGCATAGGTTTTGGGCTGACAGGGTTATAATATTCTAAAGGTGATTGGGTATCAGGCGATGTCACATGCTAGTGTGTAGTACAAACTCTTGCACACTTACCATCAGTTCCTGTTTGCGGTCGATAATGAGTTCTGAGCCCTTTCCGTAAGCTCGAACCAACACGGACACATTATCCAGCGTATGAACCACTCGTACCACTACAAGGTGATGAGAATATGTCGGTCAATCCATTGGTATGGGTAAACGTCCGCAAAACAAAACGTATATGTGCGTGGTAGATTTGTCACTTACACTGATTGGTGATACCATCCTTACACTGGATAAATTTGACATTGTTTCTCTTCCAGATTGGAAACACACTGGAAACAACGTTCCAGGCACCGTCAAAAAGGTTGTCAGAAGTGACTTCCAGGTCGAGATAAGGGTATGAGTGAATCAGGTAGTCTAAGCTATTTGATTGCGTCGATCCATCTGTTGAGCCATTCAGATGCGGTGGGGGAGTTTTAGTAAGAGGTGGCATTTGGTTGGGGGTTTGTGAGAGAGTCAACATAAGTGGTTCCTTTGGTTTCTCCCCTACTTTTTTTATATACGGCTACAGTCAGTCTTGGCCAGTGACTGTTCTTTCCGATCACTCGCTCAAACGAAGTCGTAGCGCTCTGATTGGCCAATACAACACTCACGCCGCCCGACAATCGGGATACTTCAAACCCTCGTTGCCATTACTCCTTTACTAATTACTTAATGACCATATCAAAGTTTTCGTACGTATGTAAGCGAGGATATGCGACAGCCAAATCACCATTCGAAGCTCTGAACCTGCCGCCTAATTCCTCCCCATCGGCCATAAAGAAGCGATACTACGAATTAGCAAAGACACTGCATCCAGACACATCCACAGGAGATATTGAAAAGTTCCATGAAATATCGCAAGCCTATGAAATATTATCTCATCCTTCAATGCGTGCTTTATATCTTCGAACTGGAGCTGGTTGGAAAACTCCAGCACCAACTTCACCAACCCCAGGAAATCGGCCGCCTTCCTACACAAACGCCTACTGGTATCAGGACCCATCGTACACTGGTGGCCCATGGTCTAGCCACGACAATACAAGGTTTACATCTAATGCTACATTCATGTCTGCTGTGGCTAGTATTGTTGTGATTATGGGGATCATCAACGTCATTAGCTTCAGTACGCAACATTCTGCCATGCTCAGCGCTGCAGATAGACACCACGCCAGGTCGAGCCAAGATTTGGAGCGTGCGAGAACAGAAGCACAGCTATTCGGACGACAAAAAGCTATGGAGAAGATACTTGATAACCGTATGAAATACTGGCGATCTCAGAACAAATCAAAATTGAAAGATACGGTGGAAGATGGTTCTACATCATGAGCAAGCCTCAATCACGCCCTTGGAAGGCAACACTGTATAGTGTTATCGAGCTATTCTCTTGTAGTTTTGTAATATAGTGTATTGTTTCTTATTGTCTGTTGTATTATTATTTTGCTTTGATTTTTGACCTCATCTCATGATTTTCTCTCCGACATTTCTTCCTCTCACACGCCAATCCCAAAGAATATACATGTGAGCATTGATAAACGTGAATGCCGTATATTCATGAAATTGTATATAAATGATTGAATATGACTATACAGTATATAAGGTGTATGTAAGTATTATTCGAGAAATGAGACTTCAGGTAGACTTCAAATGGCTACTTTCATTTGTATCTTCTGTAATGTCTTGCTGCTGGTGTTCTTCCTGTTTCCTATTGAGTAACTCTGTCTCGCTGGCAGATTTCTTTGCGCTCTTTCGTTCTACTTCAAGTATGTATCTCCGTGAGAAGACTTCAATGTAATAACTAGCACCGTTCCAGACCGAAGCCGCGAACATGATGATGAGGAAAACCGAATGAAGCTTGAAATGTCGATAGAGAAACACAGTTGGGAAAACAGTAAACAGGTTGTAGGTAAGCTGCAGAAGCATGAACATTTGTAGCTTGTATTGGGAACCGAGTGCAAATGATGCTTTCTGAATGAATCCCTTCTTCCCGTGTCGATCGTCCAATAACCACGAATAAGAAGTCATGCGTAAACCTTTCTCCACTTTCTCTCGCCTCTGTACCATGATAAAGATAAAATAGAGAGTTTGCCAGATTATGTAGACGGCAGTGGATATGATCATACACTCCTTCAGCGACATCTGATTGTCTCCACCCAAAGCGGGAAATCGTTCGTTACGGTAAGACGTCATGATAGGTACACTAGTGCTAGAAGCCAGTTCGGGCATCCATCGAATCACATAGGTGACAAGAGCCGGGAAGATGTGAATGAAAACTGATGTTACCTTATCCAGCGAGTGAAACACAAGACTGTGGAATACTGACAGTTGAGTGCTTCAATAATTTTTGAGTGGGCTGATTATGTTGCATTATGCTTACCTGTTCCTCCACGTGATAATTGCCCATGCTACAGGACCATTGGATAAACAAAAGATGGATATGAAGAGATATCTTGACGATGAGAATAACCATATATACAAAAGCGAAAGTGCATTAACGTCTATGCAAAAACTGGAAGTATTAGCTGATGCCATAACATGTCCGACCGACGCAAATCTTACGCAATAACACGCTCCACAAGTACTTACAATAACATAGATCAAAAATAAAATAATGCCATCCGCGTGATTTGTAAATGAATATTCGTAGAGGAAATAAATATGCAGATTGGAGGGTATAATAGACAGGAACCCAGTCTGGGAATCGAGCTACCACGACAGGGGATACACAGGCGTTCCCAACGCCTACCACAAAAGAGAACTTGTCGCGAAGTTGAACTGTTTTTGTGTCTCTATTCATACGTTCGTTGATAGAAGCATACTGTTTGATCAGTCGCTGCTGGAGCTGAGATCTTTTTATTTCCAAACGTTTTGTTTGCGATCGCAGCCGTTCAGTAGTTTTACTCTTCCATTCATTTGATTTTGCGCGAAATTCTTGTTTCTTTTCGTTGATTTGTGCTGTTACTTGATCGATCGCCAGGGAGAGCATATCAATCATGTCAAAGTCGTTGTCCGATACAAAGTCAGTGCCTGCGGTCCATTCAGGCATCACGTCCTCCAGAGGTTCATCATAATATTCGGGAAGGCTTTCTGCGGTATCTTTTCGCACATTCTTGGGTAATTCCGGTTCTAATTTGGGATCGCCTTCCAACTGTTGCGCTTGCATGGTCATTTGTTAGGTGAGGAAAGAAGAGGGGTTCTGACACTTTTTTTGGTCATCGCTCTTCCTTTTGGTCGTGATAGCGGTCACGCTGTCGCCCCATTCACCGCCGTCTTGAAATTGACCCCACCTGAAAGTTGCCGTCCTCAGTAGCCAGTCTGGCATTCACTGACTACGTCAGCTGCTGTTTTGACTGTACAGAAAAATTATGAAATATTTGTAGTTCTCATCAAAGATATCGCTTACCTTACTTCTGGTTTAAATGAGCAGGAGACTTATGTCGAGCTTTCCATCTGAATACTGAATTCATTATGGCTGAAAATTATAAGGCCACATGGCTTATGTGCCGGATAGCGTGGTGCGTATAGTCATAGTTGATTGGAAATAGAAGCGTACGAGCTTATTTCTTAGGATCATGTTTGAGGTAGCCATCAAAAAGTGGGAAAATAATACACCCTTGATAATACTGCAGCCATCGGCTCTCTATAGCCGCTGAAAACAACGTTCTGGATCAGGCATATGTTTTGGAGAGGGATTTGCAACAAGGATTCAACAATAAATACAAATAGTAGTGATGCTACAACACTAATGTTCTTCAATACATAATAGATTCGACTGCGGCAGTCTGAATCCACATCGAATAAAGATACGCACTGCCTCCAAACTGAGATACTTTGAAAAGAACTGCATACTCTTACATAAATTGAGGTATAATAAAACTTTCAGTAGACGACCTCCGGCCAAGAATGCTTGAAAGAATATGTTTTAGCTAATGTCTTGAGGACATCGGTCAGTAATTCCGAGCCTGATGGAGGTACTGCTTTAGAATCTTTCCATATACCAACTTTGTACATCGGTTATGAAGGTGAAACTATAAAGGGGAGGGCTTATTGGTTCCGTGATTCCATATGATATATTATATCAAGCTTGGCGAGAAACACGAAACCCTCTTGGCATGTTATCGTATAACAAATTACAATATGTATGCCAGATAACTATAAGGTAGGAAGGAGTATCTCTTCAATCGGTCTCATTGATCTATCACAAATATGCGGTAACTGGAAAGAATATGATCAAGAGAAAAGAAAGTTGATCAGAAATGGCATCATTGTGTATTACAACGTGGTATGACGTAGCTTCTCTGAAGAATCACTGAAGCATGCTGTCCTTGTTTAAGCCGTCCAAGGCTTGACAAACATTTCGTTGGATAAAAAAAAAAAGCTTGGCTGCAAATGTGGTTCCTCTTTCTTCCTTTAAAAGGAATCCCCCCAAGTCCGACAATTTTTCAACCAAGTAATTTTTGTGCGAGCCGATTGTTTTTGCGGCTTTGCGGTTAACATGCCGGTCCCCATTCCCAATTCCAATTCGCAACATGGCCAAAACCCCCTGCCGTGGTCTTCCTCCCAATCTATATCGTCCTCGGAATCAAGTTCATCCTCCTATCCCGAGATAATACGAGAATTGGCTTCGAAAGCTCCCAAACCATATGGCACCATTCCACCTCGAAGACGGAAAAGGCGGCGAAGAAGTGTTCCATTTGCAGAGACCACGATATCAAGTACTATGGATCCATGTGTCAGCTCGCCGCTTCCTCCAATACGATTGCAGAGACGAATGTCCCATGTTGAAGATTGGGTAAAAGTGGACTCCAAAGAAACTTTGCCTGACGATGACGAATTGGTAAGCTCAGATGAGTCTATATAGATGTTTTGTGCTACCATTTATACTCAACATTGGCTATTTTGCAACCTTACTTACGGTATTTACATCTGCTAGACTTCGACATCATCGTCCCTTTTGGCACAACTGTTCTCTTCTTCAGCTTTCCAAGAGGCACATGTGCTTCCATTGCACGTGCCTCCTCCGAATCTATCCAATCCTTCAGAATTTCTTCAGGGACAAAGTATTTCCCGATCTTCCTATGAAGACGACCTAGTAAAGGCAACAACAATGGGATATAATCACCTGGCAATAACATCTGGAAGCCATTTTTGGAATTCATCGATATCCTACAATTCAAATACAGGAGATTTACCTAGCAACATACCGGAGATAGTCGACGCAGCCTGTGAAGACGATTTCGACGATGACGACATGACTATATGTATGGAAGATGCAGCATCGATCCTTCCATGGGCAGGAGAACAAACAAAAGCAATACCCGTACTGTCTTTAGCGACAGCGACAGCCAAACGACAGATAAACCACTCCAATCTTCAAAGTGATTGGCTTCACTGTCTACGGCGCTCGTTGGGCATAAGCCCCACATATGATACCCAAAAGAAATTCTCTTCAATACGGCCAAAACCTTGGCCATCTATGCCTCCACCACCAAAAAAACTACATCGACGATCTGTTGCTAATTCAGAGCCACGTATCGACCTTCGTTCTAATACTATACGGCGTGATATTCGTACCAATCCCGATCATTTGCGTATGATCGTTGCCGAACTTAATATGATGAGGGCAAGTAAAGTGATGTGTCCATTGAAACCTCGAGGGTTTCTACCACGTCGTAAAGATGTCTTTTTACGAGGTCACATCCATAGCAACCTCAAATATACCGTACAGAGTATGCAGGTACAAGTTTAGTCCAAGCATTTGCGAGGGTGAACTCATATCTTCATTTTCTTGATCCTTTATTCCAACTTTGGAATGTTTTTGTTAGAGAGTAGGAAGCCTAATTGGGTGTAAAAAATAAAGATTATGTCGTAAATGATGATGTCGCTCTGTACCCGCTTTTCCACTCAGTCAGCCTCCGTACAACAGCCGTAAGATTTTGAAAGCCCCATAAAGCGCCTTTATTTCTCCAGCAAACAGTCGTGATACACCGTCGTTTCTTATGGCGCAAGCATTCATCGGCTTGCGGGTATCGATAACTCTTAATACAGGGTTATCTTTGGAAGGAAAAGTTTCGCATATAGATTCTGATTCACAATTGTTGACTCTTAACGATGGTAAGCCGATCAAAGTCATGTTAGTCCATGGAGAGGAGAAACGTGCTATCAAACTGCATTCCTTGGATCCCACTAAATCTGCTTATCCCTCATCAAATACTTCATTGATTCTTTCTTCTAGTGCTCATATTCATTCCTGGACAAGCGACGCAGCGAGCTCCGTTGTACGGAGTGACTGGATCCGATATCAAGGATTTGCAAATATTACCAGAAGCTTCATCCATTGTACCACAAAATATAGAGCCAGAGCACATTCCATACCAACAGCAGCGTATACCACAACAGACTTATCATGAGCCACCTCCACAAGCAATGCCACAACCTCCACCACCAGCGGTTCGACGGACGGTACAGAATGGTTTAGCAAAGCAAATTGTATACGATGCCAGAGCTAAAAAAGTCGAGGAGTCGAGTGCAACGGAAAGTGCAGCGCCAATAACAAAGGCCAAGAAAAAGAAAGGGAAACAAGTACCACCTGAACCAATTGCCAATGAATCAGCAACATCTGGTGAGAATTTTTCTTTTCTTTACCTTTTTGGTTTTATCGTTATTCCACAGAGGAGCAATGCATGCTTTTCATCTAGTCGCGGTGGGCTAATCACCTTACAATGAATACAAATCAGTCACAACACGAAAGCAGAAAAATGGGAAAAAGCTTCCAAATCAGCCAATTCACGCTTGGGCTGGTGGAGATGTGAACGAGTTTAAAGAAGAGGAGTTCGATTTCCAAGCCAATCTGGACATGTTTGACAAGGCAAAAGTGTTTGCTGAAATTAGGGTATGAAGAATATCAAAGATACTCTGTCTACGAGTCCTGTAGTACTCACATATTGTGCCTTAGGAAATGGACGAAACTGCGCCAGAAACAAGGCTTGTCAGTATCAATCGTTTACCGCGTACTAATAGAAGGTCGCAAACCCCAGTCAGCGACAAATTGACACCTTCATCATCTCGTATCAACTTACTTCCAACTGAGAATGTTTTGGATGAGCAGATCGACCCTGGCGCTCTTAGTGATGATTCAATGACTAGCGAGGGGGTCTCACATGTGCGTGGCAAGAGAAGAGGCAGCAAGCAGGCACGATCGAAAATCGTTGTGATGTCCAATGGCATTTTGTGTCCAACCGTTACTCCTCAGCAAATGACCATGGTAGAGCAGGAATGCGGTAAGTATTTTCGAGAGCTCGTTATTATGCATAGCGTTGTCTGAGGAAGCTCTGCGTGCTGACTCACTCTTTCTGACGCTCTCTGGTGTAGGTCTTACTCGAGATCAACTAATAGAAAATGCTGGAAGAGTATCAAGCATGATGGCATTACAAATATTGGGTATGTCAAATTGAGATAATCAAATGTTGCATTCACTGTTACTTCCATATCACTGACTTTGATTTTAGGTGGATCCCGTAGGAACAGTGATCAACCAAAAGCGAATCCACTTATTGTCATGCTTGCTGGTAACAACACTATAGGCGCATACGGATTTTCAGCCGCTAGACACTTGGTCAATCACGGCTGCACGGTGGTGGCATGCACAGGCAGCGCGCCACCATACCATGCACTTGTTGCCACTCATCAAAAGATGTTTGAGTATGCTGGTGGACGTACAATATCTTCCATAGCACAGTTGCCCAACCACAAACCAATCGATTTGATCATTGATGCCCTTATGGGAGTGCAGTACAATTACAAGGACCTGTTGCATGACAAAAAGTCACATCAAATGACAACTAGTCTAATCAGTTGGGCTAATGCTAACGCTGCCCCTATCCTCAGCTTGGACTTCCCTAGTGGTAACCAACACGCACAAGGTAGGTTAAAGAAACGGCAATGGCAAACTACCCTGCCGAACGAGATGTACTGATCATTTTGGTGTATTTTTCATTAGATTATGGTAGCGAAGGTCCTCATCGGATTCATCCCAAGTGGACTATATGTCTTGCAGCTCCAAAAGTAGGATGTACCAGCCGAAGCGTTACTGGAGAGCTCTATATGGGTGACTTGGGTATCCCACGTACATGCTGGAAACGAGTTGGTGTCAAAGGAGGCGGTGGTATGCCATGGGGAGCAGATTTCCTTGTCGCTTTAGAATACATGTAAAATAATGCCCAAAATGGTTCTCCACAGCCAATGCCAAAAAATCCGATTTACTTGTTTTCATTGAAGGAAATAATGTATGAAATCATAAAGGGGAGGGTATTTATTATATGTAAATTACATTGTGGTTTAAGAAAAGGCATAAATATAAAAATTAAACACCACCGCCAAACGTGCCCATCTTTGCACGCGCTTGACGGTCAGCTTGTTTGCGAACTAGATAATTAAGCTTATCCATCACATCCTCCAATTTTGATTTACGCTCTTGGAGATCAAGGTGCTTCATAATGGAAGGATTCTCACGAGCGAAGCGTTGAATTTGCTGTCTATCCAATTCATAAACCAGTCTATTATCGACCTCTCGTGGGAATTGGAAGAAGAATTCATTGAGTAGTTCAACCTGTATAAACATGACGGCCTGCAGAGAGGAAAGGGATTATTAATATACCTTGCATCTCTTACATACTCGCTTGTTTCAACTTACAGTATACGTCAGCTTCTCGGCAATGACATTCAAGAAGGCTTCAGGACAGTACTGCTTGTTTTCTTGCGTTTTGCATTGTCGAGATTTCAAGGCAGCGATGCGATACTTGAGAATCATTGCTCGGTCACGGAGAAACAAGGCTTCGCGGGCTTTCTCTAATAGCTTGGGATTATACAATGGCTTAATGGCCTCTTCTTCATCAGAGAGGCTTGAGTATTCAATGTATGGCTCGGTGTTCCCATCTTGTTGCTGTTGACGTACTCTTTCCTGTCGTCTTTGATCCTCACGCTCGCTGTCCAACAAAAATTTGATAGCTCCACGAAGCTTGGTCTTACCAACGGCGTTTTTGATATTGTTAGTCATATGGTCGCACATCTCTAACTCTTTTTCGAGCAAGGCAACAGTGCGCTTGACGCCATCCTGCCACTCTAGATCAGTAACTTCCACTTCGTATTTGTACGGCTTGATGGTATTTTCAACCTGGTCACTGGTGGTGAGGAACTTGGTACGCAGGATCTCGCTTGTAAAACTAGCGATTTGTTTGCGGGTCTCGTTGTGATAGTTGAAAGGTTCTCCAGCAGACAAACGTTCCATATTATTCATCAAAATGTCTACAACAAGCTGAGTAGTGGATCGCCCGATACCGCTTTTGGTCAAAGCAGCTGAGGCTAGATCCACTTTGTAAAGCCAATAAATATCGTCTGGAGCAGCTTTAGGTAAATCAGACACTTTGGGATCCGACCAGTACGTTTCAGCACAAATATCAAGTACGCGTTGCTCCAACATGGTACGTACTTCATGTCGAACTTGAGGTTTTCCAAATAATGTCGCAAATTCCTTAAAGTTGTGCTTGAGAGAATCCATGGTTTCTGCCACATAGGATTCAGCTGTGACCCTACGGTCATTGTATTGGACCTTGAATTGGTAACGTGCTTCTTCGAGTTCCTTTTGAACTGCATCCACGATACTGTACAATGAACGACCCATGCTCTGCTCCAGCACATTCATAAGCTTGCGGCGAAGTGTAGCGGTTCCGACATTAACACCACGTTGGTTGAATTCAAATTTGTTTCGAAAAAAGTTTTCTTCATTGCGAATGAGGGCACTCGTCATGTTGCCATCAACATCCTCAGGTGCTTTGCAAACAACGCCAATATATCCCAAGTGTAACGGGTACTCTGAGTTCCTAAGAATTGCGGCTCCGGTTGAAGGTGGAACCAAGTCCATTTTGGTAATGACACCAATTGTTCGGAGACCCATTGGATCTACCTTTCTGCTTGCACGTAACGCAGTGGAATTTGCGAGATCAACATCAGCAGAGCATACGGCCAGAATGATGTTGGGCTCTTGAATATACTTTTCGCAAAGCTCTTCAATCTTATGCTTGAGTGTTTCTGGCTGGTTTCGATTGGAAATTTGGATGTAGCCTGGAAGATCGATCAGAGTAAGATCTGGGATGCTGGCAGAGTAAATTCGTAGCTCAATGGGTTTAGCCGAGACACATTCCGCATCCGATACCGCCAAGTTGAGATCTGTCAAAGTCTTTTGAATCTGCTTGAAGTCATGTACCTTGCCAAGTTCGAGTTGAGGGAATTCTCCATACTCCTCGTCTGAATTAGGAGTGTGTACAAGAGTGAGTTCAATGGGTCGTCTAGTAACCATGTTAGAGCCTCTGTAAACACAAGCGGATGGATGTTCAGTTGCGGGGTTGGGTTATAATGCAAGTATGAATGATGATAACACTTACTTTGGTAAAAACTCGTGGCCAACAATAGCTTCCAATACAGATGATTTTCCAGAGCTTTGCGAGCCAACGACAACGATGCTTGGAAGTTTGAGGGTCTCGTTATGATCAATAGAAAGGAGGATACTTCGGATCTCGATAAGCTTCTTGGTCAGCATCATGAATTGCTCATCGTGTTGTATAATGGTATCCCTGTTTGGCCTTGTTCTTTTGTTGCTTTGATAATCGTCTTCATCCGACACACTGAAAGCAGCTGCAGCGGCTAGCGCCGCTCCAGATGGCGGCACACCACCACCACCACCACCGCTGCCATTTGTTTTATTGTCGCTTTTCTGACGTCCTGCTAGTTCTATCTCATCTTCTGGTTTCAGCTGACCGAAAGTATATAGCTTGCCAAGGTCGTCCTTAGGTCTTAGGAAATCCTTAACGAATTCCGGCACACTAATGTGAATTTCTGGGACACGCACGTCAAGGTTGATGACCTCATTTTGAACAGTATCCATAACCCCTTTGACACCAATAAGTAATTCAGCAGCTGCGTCATTCCAATCTAAGTAGCAATAGACAAAGCGTGCATTAATGATCGTACTTCAGTTAATGTCGGACCTACATGCAATTCGAAACTCCATAGATTAAGTTACCTTGTAGCTTACTGTTTGCAAGAGTGACGCTAGCAGCAGCACCACCAGCTAGAATTAGCGGTAATCTTCCAATTGAGAGTATTAAACGAGGAGCGGCCGAGAAAGCAAATGTACGGGTAGTTGTAATGGTTGGGTGGCGATTGTAACGCATGGTCGATCGTGGTATTCCTGATGCTCTAAACGGATGCCAATGTTTGGAATCCAATACCGCAGGTCGTCGATAAGTTCGCGTCATGGGTACTCTCGGTAGCCTTTGTAGTGCTGGCCGTGCAGCAACCACTGTACTCTGTAGCATTTATTTCTTTTAGGCGAAACAGAACACAAGGAAAGAGCGAGAGTTTGGTGAATGAGTCGCAAGAATTATTTTTTTATACAGTTACAGAGAATTTCAATTATGTGTCACGCCGGAACCACACAAACAGGTTATTGGCAGGCATTTCATAAACGTCGTCCAAAACAAATCCGTGCTTATTAGCCTCTGCTTCTACAGTTTCCAAGTCTCGGATTCCCCATTCACTATCTCTCTCGCGCAAGTCGATGTCAAACTACATAATACAATTTGCAAAAAAAAAAGGGTTAAGTACGATGCTATCACATGCTACGAAAGTTATTGATGCACTCACTGCCTTGTTGCTGTCGCTGGCGAATTGGCCATTTCGGTTGAAAGCTCCATAGATGCCAAAGCAAGAGTTAGGTCCAAGTACTTTGGCTATATTGGTGAACAATCCCACGGTACGCGCCCAAGGAGTAATGTGGGTGACGTTCACAACCCAAGCTGCGCTAACCTGTTGGGAGAAAACCTGAGAGCTGAAATCCAGAACGATAGGCTTTGCAACATTGCTGGCGTTGCCGTACGTTGCCCAGGCTTCAATTGAAGGCAAAAGCATAGGATCACCTTCTGTAGGATAGAAAGTGAAATTTGGTAGCTGTTGTGCCAATTTAACAATATGTTCTCCCGAACCAGACGCTAGCTCAAGTACTGTGAGGTTTATTGGTTAATAAACAATGGAATAGCCACAATGCCTTAGAAGAACACAGGATACTCACCTTTGGAGCCAACTGGCAAGTTTTTGAAGTGCTCATAGAGTTGATTCAGAATGGGCTCTGAATTGCGACTTGTCCAAGGGAATTCGATACGACCATCAGACGAAATGGGTATGTCTACCCTATAGTATTTTTTCAAATGTGCTGCGAGTTCACTATGATCTGAAACCATGTAAAGACATCGACGTAGGAAAATGTGTCGGCGTTCGGTGGAACTTGGATTATAAATTCTTTTGACTTCCTGCGTCTCTTGATGTTATCGTTGTATTCAGTGAAAGCTTTGGAAAGCCGTATCATGATCGGAACGCGTTACGAGAGTGCTTTATTTGGAAAACAGTAGTCATTGTTCCGTGGTAGGACGATTATGTGCTGGAAGGTTACTGATGTACTGTAAGGAAGTATTACAGCTGGCGTTAAGTTCTACAATATGTTATGTACAGGCAAGGAGAAAGATGACAAGGGCATCGAGGAGTACGAAATTGCGAAAGAGAAAAGGAAGTAAGAAGACGAAAAAGTACAGTATAAAAAATCGATAGGTATCTTTAGTAGTATTTGAGGGCTTC
This sequence comes from Umbelopsis sp. PMI_123, assembly GCA_021235465.1. Classification (NCBI taxonomy): domain Eukaryota; kingdom Fungi; phylum Mucoromycota; class Umbelopsidomycetes; order Umbelopsidales; family Umbelopsidaceae; genus Umbelopsis; species Umbelopsis sp. PMI_123. The sequence continues at coordinate 30,823 of JAJSME010000011.1, read as the reverse complement.
CATACCGATGTCTTTGGTATTTTCAGTTGCTGATGGCACTGGTTCGGCTCGATTAGCCACCGCGTTCAACGCATGGTTGCGAGCATTCCCCATGTTTCCAGCTACTTCATTGACACCACTTGGTTGGGAACCAAGCCGAAGATCCGGTTGTGCTATGGGATGTTTGGTAAAATCATAATCCAAAAACTTGGTCTCCATATTGACCAAGTCGCGGCATTGATCGGCTGTCCATTGGTGGTAGCCGCTTCGATGATGGCTTGAAATATTTGTATCTGTTGGTTTCTTTCGCCTTCGTGTTTTGAGGGGTGTATCTTCAAGTAACAACTCTTCTAGTTCGTGAACAACATCAAAGTTGGCTTTCTTATTCTAAACATTACAATAATAGAGAATGAGCTTCGACAAAGCTACGAGGGAGAGATTTTTATATTGGCTTACATCTGGACAGAAAGGAGGATCCATTCCCTTTTGCTCAAGTAGCTTCCAGTCTATATCGTGGAACCAAGTATGTGTGATCAATTGAGCAAACCCAACTTCTCCCACTCCTAATCGATTGTGCGGATCTTTACACATCAGCTAGTAAATAGGTGTAAGTGACTGGATGTGATACGCTCATCATAAGCTAGCACAAAGTAGGCAAAGCTTACCTTGGAGATAACGTCAAGACATTCAATAGACAGGATATCATGTGCATTGTCTGGGTACTTGAGTTCTTCGAAAACAATTGCTTTGGATAAACTTTCGTTGGAACTTCCTCGAAACGGTCGCTATAAATGGGTAAAGTGAGCCTCAAGGCTTATGTTGTGACAATCATGCGTGGCAGCCACTTACTCTTCCGAATAACAGCTCATATGCTGTAGCTCCCAAACTCCACCAGTCTATGGCTTTGTCATAACCCTTTTTCAACAGTAACTCCGGAGCCATATACGCCATTGAGCCAGCAACAGAGTGCATGGTTGCTCCTTCCTTGTACTTTACTGCAATGTTAAAGTCGGTAAGGTGAGCATGACCTTTATCATCCAATAGTATGTTATCAGGTTTGATGTCCCTGAAACAGAATAGTGAGTCGCTGGATTAGGAAAAGCGTGCGTATGAACAGAGTGAAAGACAAGAACGATGCATCTACCTGTGAACGATATTATATTTATGCAGGTAGTGAATAGCGTTAGCTAGTTCTGCTACCATGAAACGAACTTGATTTTCTCGAAAGCAACCAAGTCGATCCAAATGGAATCGTAAGTCTCCTCCAAGCATGACATCGAGTACCATGAACATATTCTCTTCATCTTGGAATGCATATCGAAGGTTGACAATGTTGGGATGCTCGATTTGTTCCAATAATTTGCGCTCCGAGAGAATATTTTGAACTGCGTGCATTTTGATGCATTTGTTCTTGTTTATGTACTTGAGGGCATATATCTGCTTGGTACCCTTATGTTGAACGATTCGTACTTTTCCAAATGAACCTTTCCCTATGGCTCTCAATAGATTGAAGTGACTCAAATCAACATCTGGAATATAGTTTAGTTTGACAGACTCGTGGTGAGCCATGATAAAATAAGAATTCTAGCCTGTCTGTCAATTCTATAACCCACCTTCTCGGTCATAATCGATGTCCTCTCCTCTGCAGCAGACGGCACCCATGAAGTAACCCGAGGACTAATAGTGAAGATTAAGTAACAAATGGAGATGCAGAGAGGAAGTAAAGTTTGTCACGGCAAGAGAAGAAAAAAAAGTTCAGTTGCAGCCTAGGACGTAGTTGATCGCTTGTTTCAAAGTCACACAAATCCCTCTGCCCTATGGCTATGTCTTACCGAAAAGCTCACAGTACAGCGGCTCTCCACCAGTCATTTACGTCTTGTAAGGATCTCTATTCTATTGTATCACTCCTTTACTTTTGACAATGGTATGGCAATCTTTTTTATAATTCAGCTTCCTCAATCCGCCACCGCCGCACTCTGCAAGTAATCAAATATTTGAGACTGCTTTACTGTGGTGAGACGAAGGATTATGCAGATTTAAGGAGTCCGCATATGAACACGCTTGCCGATCTTCCCTCATGGCACCCACAGCAGCTCATCGTTTCCTTAAGTATGCCGTAATTTCCGGAATCCCAATCCAAGTTATCAAAAATCGGCCAGTCTTGACCGAGCTGTAGCTAGTTGTGTCATAGCATTGTGGTGTTGTAAGTTTGTTTTGCATGTCCGTGGTTGGCAAGATTGGTGCTCAAGCCCACATTCCTTGTTTTGTTCTCGGTTGGACAGAAAAAAAACCAATTTCTTAACTGCACGCTGCTGGTAGTTCACTTCTTTTATTCTTTCATTTCAATATCACTTTCATTTCTAACGGCTAGTTAGCTCACCTTGATGGGCTCACACCCAAGTTAAACTGCATGTAATAAATAAATTTTGGGATGTAACCATTTTCAGATACTCTGTAGACGCGGCTGTCCCATTACTAAATAATCACTTCCAAGCGGTAATAAAATTCCAAGTTGGCTATGAGAGTCATTCGCTTCCCACTCCTCAGTATTTGCAGGGTTGACCACGCCCTCCACGCTGGACCTGCCCGCTGGAGAATTTATTTCGTACCAAAAAAAAAATCATGTACGACCATGGCTGGCCAGTAAGACGAACACACATCCCTCGTCACCGTCAGTGACCAGATTCTAAGCGCGATTTAGTGTGATGCATGGTTCCCAAAGGCGGGAAATATTGTCTGATTGGAAAAAAAGGAGACGAAAACACTTTTTCAAATTCTCCTCAGTGCATTGGATGTGTACACATGGCTTTCGCTATGGACCAGAAAGGTATTAATCGCCTTTCTTCAGTGTAATGAGATTGAATGTGCGTGACTATCAACTGGGCAGTTCGAATTGCATGTTTTGGCCATACTCTTTTCAAATACTCTTTTGGTCTGGCGCTTTTTACTTCCCAAGTGATACGAGAACTGGCTGTACCTGAAATTGTGAGCGTACTCCCATATCCTACCTCTCAGCTTGATAATAATCCATGTCTCCAAGCAAATTTCACTCAACCATCGCAGCAACTCGCTATAATCAAACATTGGATATCTCCAATAATTGTTCAATACAATGTGATCCTGGGAGAACATTATCATTCAGACAAACTCTCACCTAAATAATGCATGCTCACGAGGGACAATTTTAATTTCCCAACAGATCATGCTACGTTGTCCAACAACCTTCTTTGGGGCAATCTCTGGCGTAAGTTCATCGGGTACTTTTTTATCTATACACTAAAACAGAAGGACCCCTACGCGTGATCCTGTGCAAGGAAGATGGGATATTAGATGGATAATTTTTTTTTTCTGTAGGATCTCGCTGCTTTTCTTTATTTCTTCTTCACCTCACTTCCTTTGTACACTATGCCGAAAATCGAAATACCAACAGCTTGGAATCCTACCACTTTCTCTCCAGTAAAGATATATGGCGATGTAAAGAATACCCTTGATATCAATATACCAAAACACTCTGGTATAGATGTCCCTGTCCGAGAGCTGCATAGGCAACCTAGTGCAGATCTCTATTCCCGATCATTACATCGTAAACCAAGTGAAAAACTCCTCCAGCAACGATACCGATGTCTTCAACCTTCTGAAAATGAGATTCGATCAGAGGAAGCAAACAATTTAACACGAGCCAATAAGAAGAAACCACCAATGAATATAAAACCGCCACAGCGCCTTCCAGAGAATCAACACAATATAGTGTGTCCCAGCCCCAAGACACCCAAGTTCAATGCCTCTTTTTTACAAAAAGATGTTATTGAAACATCGATTGAATTGAACCACAATGTTCACATAAAATCGCTGCTTGATACTGGCAATGATAACAGTAGATCAATATTAGGAAGAAAATTTCCTAAATGTATAGGTGAGTTTGTGTAACAAACACTATAATATGGTCCCCAGGCAGTCAATTTATTTGCATGTATCCAGAGCAACATTCTATTTATCCCTTACCCACTGATGAAGCAGAGGTGGCCCGGCTTGACAAGGAACATGAGCTTGTGAAAGAGCTTTTCAATTGGTACGTATACCTTACTTATCTTATACTTTTACTCTTATGATTATCATGACACATCCAATATGTAGCATGTATCGCTCTCCCATCGAAAACTTATTGTCGAAAGGCATCAAGGTGTTAGATGTTGGGTAAGGATTACTTGAATATAGAACGAACACTACTGAAGAAGGTTATATTGATCTATATTCATTTAAAAAAAGCTGCGGCTCAGGTAGCTGGTGCATTGAAATGGCGCAAAAATATAAGCGCTCCCACTTTACCGGCATTGACCTCTGTTTGAAGAAAGATGCTTCTGTTACGCCCAACCTCACCATGCTCAAAGTGAACATGGCTAATTCCCTTCCATTTGCCAATGAAACATTTGATTTTGTGTTTTGTCGTAACCTATCCCTTGCTATCCCTTTCGATGACTGGGACAGAACTATTGGAGAGATCACTCGCGTAGCAAAGTACAATGCATATCTTGAATTCATTGAAGCAGACTGGTAAGTGACCGTATACTAAGATTTACTTCATGAAAGAGTCATCAATTTGACGTATGACCATCCGCTTGCAGGGAAATAAAGCGCGCTGGCTCAGCCATGAAACGTTGGAACACTTTTGGTGAGTGTAACCTTGGAGACTTTGTCACATTTTTAATGAACAAATTAATTAATATATAAGAAAAACTTCTTATTTTTGTGTGGGCTATGCTTCAGCTGTTGCTGCTTTACGCAACCATCAATACAATCCACGCATTGGTAGAAACTTGGATGTCTTCCTTAGGTTCCACCTTTCGGATATCAACAATACATATTTGTCGATGCCAGTTGGAGAATGGTCTAATACCAAGCTTGGATTGATGGCTCAGGACTACTGGGTAGAAACCATGGCGTCACTTAAACCAATCATTTTGGGTAGCACGGACCCCAGAACGATTGGGTTTGCTACGTATGAACGGCTTATCAACCTTGTACAAAAGGAAATGGTGAAGTCACAATCTTACAACAACTATTACGCTTATTATGGCCGCAAAGCCGAGGAGATACCGATCTTCCTTGAGAAGCGATCAGCCCACAAAAAGAATCGATCACAAACTTCGAATAGGACTTTTTCAGAACATTCGTCAACTCCTTCGGACTGCAGTGACACTACCGATTCATCCGCATCACTTTCTACATGAGACCTTAAAAATCACCTGTTGGCTGGCTCCACCATGTTCCATTGCCATGGACCAAGTACATATTTTTCAATCAAGCGAGCAATTATTTATGCTCCATCGTAAATGTAAATGTATCTACCAGACTGTACATGTCTCACATCTTATCTTTATTTTATATGAGTCGCATTCAACATAAACCCCATGTTGTATTTGATGCTTTACCATGCCATTTGCAGTAATTTGTCATCTACTTTGTGTCACCATGGCAACGGAATAAAAAGCATATAAATTCATATAATAGCCTACTTAACCTTTTTGCCTTCATTCAACTACGCCCCCCCCCTTTCTACCAGTATACGTAAAATCTTGGAAGTCAGCACTGCACCACGAATAGAAAATTTACCGATATCTCAAAAGCTCACACTATCTCCGCTATAGCCTACCGAACTGCACACCATACCAAATAGCAGCCCATCATTGGCTGATTTAGTTCGCCCGCCAAAAAACCTGTCGCCACTGCGATTCACAGATACGGCCACCAATGGGTAAAAGGCGAAGATATTTTTATTATTATTTTTGCTTTGATTTATATATGATTCAATGGAATACGACTTAAAAGAGAAGGGAAATGTTTGTTGATTGGCTCAGCAACATGTCATAAACAGCGTGTGAGCGAGCCATCGTTCTCATCTAAGATTTAAAGAATATCCTGTCCTACACTCATACTTATATGTTTGCGGGCGCTGGCGTTCTTTAGTAGTTCAAATTCAGATCGATGAGAGATTTCTTCTGACAGACAAACAAGACAAACTCAATGAAATAGGTTTTGCTACGATCAATGAATTCCACATATAACTCGATTATATCTCATTAAAATATTGATATTAAAGGACACTAGTGATGCTGCGGATGATAAACAACGCTGTGTGAATAGGGTGGAGTTGCATTTTTTTCTCAGTATAATTGTCATAAAGGAAAATTGGCAAAATAAAAAAAAATTAAAATACTGGTGAAGCGGAACTTCCCGTGGCTTCTTTGCACAGCTAATGAATTTTCACAGCTTCGAACATGCCACCATGGCCTCGCCAGAAATGCTGAAGCAGCCAACCTATGACCTCCATTCTACATATCGAAACGAATCGTCAGAGTTTGATTTCTTTTCATTGGTAGAACATGGCCTTGATTCGAGCCAAATTTCAAATGATCAAGCATCACTACCTCTTCATGGCAATCAGAAATTTATGTCCAATGTACCGCAACTCACTCCTGATAGCACTGAAGGAAACCGTACTGACAACTCAGTACTGACTGGTCACAACCCAGACTATGTTACCATGTCTCCTTTGAACATGTCAACCAATCCCGAGAATGTTGAAGAATTTCACACACCAATGCAAGCGAGTACAAGATATACAAACCACGACGAGTTCCATAATATGATGGATGATGAGGTTAGTTTAGAATTATAGTGAGAGATGTCAAGTGTAACATTATATTCTAACTTGGTCTTTTTCCATAGAACTTCTTCACTCCTTTAGTGTCACCTGCCATTACCCCAGTATTCAACGGAGGATACTCAAATGCTCCTATGGCGGCTAGTGTAAGCCATGATGTGACTTTCTCACCGCTTTCTTCTCCGGCATTACCTCCCCACAAGCATTCATCACCTCACCATTTTGGTGATGTGCAATCAAATGGTTATCAAGACGACAGTCAGTCTGCTGAAGCTGAAGCTATATTGCACCGTCAACTTGCTATGGTCGAACAACAGTTATCAGCCTTGCGGCAACAGCAGATACAGAAACAATCCTCCCAGTCTCCCAGACTCCAGCCTGCCAATAACAATAAGAGAGCAAGATCTAACGGTATGCAGTCGCCTTATCAAAGTTATAACGGTAATGTTAAGAGGCAGGCAACGCTCAGACAAAAGATTGCTATGGCCAGCCCACAACTCAAGAGTTCTATGGTCAATCAAACGGATGGTAGAGGTGGATATCAAATGTTGAATAATGCTGCCCAACAATCTCCTGTGCAACGTGCTGTCACATCACCTATACAGCATACAAGTATGCCACCACCGTTACCCCAAGCAAATTATTCCTCTTCTTCACCACACGCACTTCAACCAGTAGCTATTTCACCAGTACCAATATCACCAGCATCGTTGGCACCTGCAACGCCGGCATCTTTGATGAGGTTGAGTGGAGGAAGGTCAAGTGGGCCAAGCAGTGCTACATCCTCGCCAACACCCATTGAAAATGCAAATGACATGGCAGTGGACCATTTGCCTAGTTTACCAGATGCCATTATACCTATGGCACCTGAGCAGCCTCATCAGAATAAATTAACTTCACCTGCTCTCAAGCCTTCAAACAAGCGACGAAGTAGCACCAACCGAAAAACCAAAAAGGAACCGTTTGCTTCACCAGCCATAGCACCTAATTTTAGCCAATCACCCAGAATGACCGTCAGTGATCCAACCATTGTTATGTCGCCAGCTGCTCTCCGACCTCAAGTATCTAAATCTCCACGAGCTCTCAAGCCATTAATATCCCCGTCACTCAACCCTAGCTGGCCACCTACACCAAACTCGGCTGTAGTAGATCAGGAAGCGGCTGCACAAATTTTGGCTTCCAAGAGTAATTACCAAAATTTGCGAGAAGGCAAAATTGCCAGTCTGGGCATGCAGTTTTCACCCAGTATTCATTCTGGCATTGAGATCCGGCGAACGGCTCACAAAGCTGCTGAACAAAGACGAAGAGATACACTTAAGAAAAGCTTTGACTGCTTACGAGATGAAATTGTCGGTTCCCTTGTTAATGAGACCATTCAAGGAGCTGAAGATGACTCTACTACTGATGCTGCATCTATTGTTGAAGAAGATTTGCGCAAAGAGAAAGAAAAGGAAGTTAAACAGATGAGCAAAGTGGTTCTTCTACAACACTCATTTGAATACATTGTGCGACTCAAGGACGAAAACCGACTGAAAGATCGAAAGCTTGATCGAGTCACGCAAAAGCTGCATGAACTCAGAAGGCAATATGGTCTCCCGGAAGTGACTGAAGAAGAAAAAGAAGAGGAGAAGGCAGAAAGGGCTGATACCAAGCGTCGACATATTGAACGAACAGAACGTCTAGCCTCTTCTCAACGTGAAGAAGAGGAAAACAATGGAAACCACCTTCCTCGCGCAAGTCCCCGAATGAATGATGTTGAAGAAAGCGAATAGAAGATATCCATTGCATTCCACTCCATTTCAAATGATAAAGGTTTTCAATCCTTTACCGATCTATAGACCTTTTTTTTTTTCATGATTCCTTTTCATTTTTACCCCACTAGTTGAATTTCTTCCGTATTCTGTATCCTTGCTATATATATTTGCATCTCTCGCCTTATATATATTTTATTTCGTTTGGAGTTTTCCTTGTTGTCCATTCCAACACTTTGTACTACCGTTTTGTTTCTTTCTATTCAAGTCTACTGTATTAATTGACCTTATTTACGGAAGGTTTTTAAATTAACTTGTCAATGATATTGTCTTCTAAATCTTACGCAATTTTTGTGTGCTATGGAGATGCTTTCCACTAGTAACTTAGAGCATTTGCGCCGGAATCATGATTGTATATCACGAGGTCGACGCTATAATAGGACCTGCACACTGCAATTGAAATATTGTGTGTTCGGCATCCCCATTAACGGAGTAAAATAATAGATATATGGCGGTCTGGTTGGGTATCAATATTCGGTTTTGCGAGGTATTCTATTGTCGTTGCCTACGTTATTACGTGATTACACTTTGCCTTGCAGTCTCAGATGGCATAGTATGGACATCTGATTCCACCAAATTTCGTGACACACCTGCTTCCATGAAAAATTTTATATGTCAGTTGTAATGAAGAAACCCTGATGATGGCGTTATTATGTCGGCTGCCATTCCAAGGAAATGAAGGCGCGGAGGCAAACAAATTAGTACTCATATCCTGTCTTAGATATTAATTATGAGTGTTGTAATTTTGCATACGATATGATGTTTGGTGTTTTTGCGACCAGAGGAAAGCCATCCATCATCCGAAATGATTCCATTGCATTGAATTAAAATCTCTATATAACGTGGAAAGGTCAAAAGCGGCACTTATTTCAAAGCCTAGCATTAAAATTAGATCAGGAGGGCTTTTAACTCGTCAACTGTTGTCTGCACTTAACCGAGCTGTCGTTCGGCAAACTATCTGGAAAGTTTAGCGCTTAGGATTATTTTGAATCGAGATGACGGGGAAGTGATAAATTTATTAGAGGTAGGTATCAATCCCCAACCGAAAATCGGAATGCAAAACGCAATATAAATTATCACTTGGTAGGTTCCTATTTTGCATTACTCATGCAATAATATAGCTGCAATTATGCACAGCAAGCTACTTCATCTTTCTGGAACACGTTTTAGTCAGCTTGTATATTGAGAATGCTTCAAGAATAAGATTGCATTGCATTCATAAACGCTAAAATAAATCATTAGGCAGCATTTGAGAAAATATACGTAGAATTGCGTATACGTACCGAACGGCTCGTCATATACCGGACTTGGTTAATATAAATGACAAAAAAAATTCAACAGGTTTACTCCTTAGTATGATGTCAACAGCTTCACGAAACTTAATAATAATACTATATATCTTGCAGGCACTATGCTCAGCTGCTGTAATCAAGAGAGAAGGAACAGCTTGGAATTTTTGGCGAGAAAAAGCTTGGGGAGCAAACATTGGAAACTGGCTCGTACTGGAGAGATGGATTGAACCTTCATTGTTTGAGCGGCACGCTCCAAATGCTAACGATGAATGGACATTTTGTCAAGAAGCCGATAATGCATCAGAAATTCTGAAAGAGCACTGGAGAAACTGGGTTACCGAAGACGATTTTCGTATGCTTGCCAGTGTCGGCGCTAATCATGTTCGCATACCTATTGGATATTGAGCATTTATACCATCTATTGCTGGCGAACCCTATGTGACTAGAGGACAAACGCTGGAGTTGGAACGCATACTAGGCTACTGTGCAAAGTACGATATAAACGCTATCATTGTTTTTCACGGTTTACCTGGGTCACAGAATGGTGGACAACACTCTGGACATGGTGGAGATATAAAATTCTACCAACGTGACAATTATATAAGAAGTTTAACGGCAGTTCAGGCAGCCGTTGACTGGATGAATGAACTGCCTTATGATCTCAAATCTCGTATCTCCCCCATTGAACCCATCAACGAGCTGCAAGTTAGAGATGATCGAGCTTTCCGTATTTTATGGAATTACTACAAGAGCTGTTATGATATCATCCACCAGTCACAATACCAAGTGCCGATGATCTTTAGTGATGGATGGAAATCTCTTGATGATTGGCGAGGTCTCTTTCCGAATGGTGCAAATGCCTTGATTGACTCTCACATTTATTTATGCATATGACCCAAGTGCCACAGCCTCTGGTATAGAACAAGACATATGTAGAAGAGCATCTTCTTTCCAAAATTTTAATCTCCCAGTACTGGTAGGAGAGTGGTCCTTGGCATCGCCCGCCTCAGGTGACGAGAGTTGGAGTCATCAGTTTTTGGATACACAAGTGTCGTCATGGAATCATGGAGCAGGCGGGATAATGTGGACCCTGAAAAACAGTATTAATTCCAGGGAGTGGCCTTTCGAGCAATTGATTTCTCAGGGTGTCATTAACAATGAGACCTTCGCTATACATCCAAGATCAATATGCTAAATTCTGCATAATGGCTAATTTCTACATGTGGTAGATCTCTGCAAACAAAGTTGAGACGATATGATGTTGGTTTACTTTGTAATAAGTTATAAAGGTCTATCACGAGTATTGCTTGTCTACACGGGCAAAATCTAGAACCCGAAAAGATGTGAGAAATTAAAAATAAAAATTAAAATAACATGGTACACATGTACGAAGCAGAGGGTTCAATTTCGTATTGCCTAGTTTGTCCAACCAAGCATCTGACTGGCCAATGCATACGAATATGCATTCAGTGGATAATATACCGGAATGTTGAGATTGGTAAGCTTTCCCAACGGTTAAACACTTGTCTCTGTCATACTTTATACGGTCCAATCCTGCATTGTACATGGAGAAGAGAACGAGAATATGAATGGGAAACCCTTATCACAGTCACTTGTGTAGCGGTTTAGTAGGAGTTGAAAGTGGGCTTAGCTATGCAAATCCCGAGATTAACGCTTTATTATATTACCTGGTGGAAGACAATATATTCTTGCACCTGGAATTAACAGAATATAGTTTGATCGAAAAATCACCTTCTTTACTGTTGTGATGCAGTAGTATTTGCGAAGAGCCAATTTTGGTAAATTTAAAAATTGGAAATGGCCGAAAATCCTTTCTCTGCCCTGAATTAATTCAGCGGGACCCGCCATTAAAAATTTCGTTCTCATTTAATACCAAGTTACACCTTGAGCCCTTTCATATATTGAACTTGCATGAAAGCTTCATTTGGTACAAAAAGACGATCCTCACGTGCATTGAGAAGCATTGAAAATCATAGTTTTACCAATTTTTACTTTTTTCCAGCGTACAATACCCCGTTTCCAGCTAGCACAAAGATGTTGTACGACTACTGCATATCTTCAATTCATTTAGGAATCGTCATCATTCCATGCCCATTTAACCTTGCAGGACACTTTCCCAGTACATTCATGTATGTAACAATCAACTTCAGAGAATATAAGTTATACAAAACCTCGCGCTATACCAAGTTGGCTGGTGAGTATGGCTAAGTTTTGCAGTTTCTGAAATGGAATAACATGTTATATAAAGGTTTAGATTTCTTTAATTTTGGAATTCTATAACTTTCTGCAAGATCAAGTTAATAACAACAAGTTAAAATGAAATCTTCCCTGTGGTCCAGCACTGTAGCTGTCGGTATAGCACTCCTGTCAGTCACCTCTGCCAACCCCGTGAAACGCGATGGTACCCCATGGAACTACTGGACAGAAAAAGCTTGGGGAGCTAATCTAGGAAACTGGTTGATTCTAGAGAGATGGATGGACTCGACCATTTTTGATACATATGCCCCAAATGCCCAGGACGAGTGGAATTTTTGTTTGGAGGCTTCTAATCCCGCTCAGGCACTGACTGATCACTGGAATAGCTGGGTCACTGAGAGCGATTTCCAGACACTGGCAAGCGTAGGTGCCAACCATGTTCGTATTCCTGTAGGTTACTGGGCTTTTATCACCCCTGATCCTGGTGAACCTTACGTTTCGACTGGCCAAACCGCTCAAATCGAACGTATTTTGGGCTATTGTGCCACCTACGGCATAAACGCCATCATTGACTTGCACGGTCTTCCTGGCTCTCAAAATGGCCAAGATCACTCTGGCCATAGCGGAAGTATCGATTTTTATTCAAGCTACAATATCCAGCGTGGTTTGAACACTGTTCAAGCCGTAGTCAATTGGTTGAATGGCTTGGACTCCACCTTGAAGCATCAAATCTCGGCTATTGAATCAGCCAACGAGCCTAACGTGGCAAATTCGACTATTTTTAATATCCTCCAAGGCTACTACCAAAATGCTTACAATATCATCCATGCCTCAACATACGACGTTCCAATGATGTTCCATGATGGTTTCCAAGGTTTAAATGCGTGGTCCGGCTTTCTTCCTCCTCCAGCCAATGCTGTTATGGATTTACATCCCTACTGGGCATTCCCTCCCGCTACTGACAGCAGTACCATCATCTCCCAAATTTGTGGTATGGGTAGCCCCGATAGTGGCTTCCATCTTCCTGTACTGCTTGGTGAATGGTCCCTTGCTTCCGGTGTCTCATCAAGTGATACCTGGTTGCGCCAGTTTATGGACACTCAGGTTTCCGTCTGGAAACAGAGTGCAGGCGGTACTTTCTGGGCTTTGAAAAACAACATTAACTCAGATGCTTGGTCTTTCGAGCAGCTCATCTCCGAAGGATATATTAACAACGGCACCTTTCCTTATCATACCAATGCACAATGTTAATTTCGTCTAATTGTAGCTCAGTGGAAGGTTTGTTGTATGAAGTTTGATATTTATGATGCCATTTAGTTAATGACTGCCCCCGCAATCACCTATGTCTGGTCCATATGCGATTGTGAAATGTCTCTACGTCGTTCAACTTTTGTATACCTTATCCTATCTTTTGACCACTGAACAATAAAAATGGCCTATTTCAATCCGTATACAGGTGAAACATTTGCGTGATCGATAGTAATATAGATAAGAACAAATTAGCTACAGATGATCTGGTATCGCCGCAAATCTTGAGAGATTTAGTTATTGGGGCTGTAATTATAGTCAGACCTTTCCATTCCACTTCAGAACTGTTGCAGTCGGGTTAAATCTACCCAGTATTTTCCTCGCCATCTATATCGTTAGGTATCACCGAATGTTATCTTTGCTCATATTTACCTGAATCATTCACTGAATCAAAAAGTCCTTGGCGAGCAATCTTATGGTTGTGAGTACCTTTATTTTGCTTAGCTTCTTACACTTGACCAATATAAGTGTGTGGAGCTCTGTATACAATCATGCCTCTGGGTGACGACGACATGTTCTTTAAAGTCTCTAAAGGCAAGCGCCGCGAACCTACGTCTTACAGATTGAATATCTAATGGAAAAAATTCCTAGGTGCGGATGCTGCATTTGTACTACTTAACTAAGAATGCGGTTATGAACTCGATGGTACTTCTACCAGTGATACATAATGTTATGTTGTGCCTGGGTGGCTTGTGGTTATACCAGGTATTTCTTTGACCATGCTGACACTACGATCACAAAAAAAAAGTATGGCGTAACGGAGCAATATATATAGCATTAGCGTTAGCATTAGCATTAGTATTAGAAATTTGAGTAAGATACTTTGTCTCAGCTTGTTGCGCTGATTTGTCAAGGATCGTGGACAAATACTTTCTTAGGCTGTCGTCCATTCTGAGATGGTAACATGTCGAGAATATAATAACTCAGTAGACGGCAACTAATAATTTATTACCATATATGGGTTGCCATGTATCTCCTACTCTTTCGATATATAATCGTCTTAATTGAATGATTTAAGGCACACATTATTATTAATGTGCAGTCTGAAGAGCGTGGATATTCGCAAAGATCATTGTTGGAGAATATTAGTTCGGTATTACTGCAAAAAAGTCTTCCCGACTATTTCAATAGTGCTCTGTAGAAAGGGGGGAGGTATCGATGAAGTCTGTCACTGATATGCTACACGTATAAAATTATGCAAATACTACCAGTATAGACATTTCTACTATTTTTAAAGCAAATCATTATGGTGGAAATTAGCGCAGCCGCAAGTTTAACTATGAAAATCTACCATTAGTAAGAAAGCTGATTTCTTGACCTACAGCCTATAGCACAATAAGCGCATTCACCTTTTCCACAAAGCTAACAATTTCAATAAAGCTAATCAATTCATAGAGATGGGAACTTTGCGGAGCTGCGGATGTTCGGAATAACATTAATGAGAGATGCGTAAGCATAGCCTAGAATCCCTTAGCGCCATCAACGTACAACACTTCTTTATTGGTCCAAAAAGGAAATTTTCTATACCTCATGTCTCAGGTAGGCCATGTTTACGACTCCGGAATTTCCTTCGGGTCAGGGAGAATTCCAAGTTTTGACTATGCATTCACAAGGATGGGGGCCGCATTTTATCCGTCATTTGGCAAGTTTTTTTCTATATATTAGCCTCAGATAATGGGATTACAGAGAGTAAAGTTGTAAATATGGTCAAAGTCCTCATTTTCGGAGCCACTGGTATTATTGGAAAAGAAGTTGCTCGGGCATTTTCTCGAAACGGGCACACTGTCTACGGTATAACCCGAAGTGCCAAGAAAGCTCATGAACTTGAGCGTGAAGAAAGTAAGTATTCGTTTGATATATTGCATTGATTCTAGATCTTTTCTAAACATGTGCAACGTTTACAGTTATTGGTGTCGTAGCAGACACTACTAAACCTTCCACTTGGAAACACCTGATCAAGAATGTGTCGGTTATTGTTGATACTTCCTTTGATTTTGCTAATCCAGCCGGTACTCAAAGCCAGCTTATCCAAGATGTTTCTGAAGCTGTCAAGGAATACCCTGAAAAAAGATATACTTTCATATACACATCTGGAACATGGGTCTATGGTAATAGCGTTGGTATTCCCATTGACGAATCAGATGATCTCAACCCCATTCCTTTGGTGGCATGGAGACCAGCTCTGGAGAAAGCTGTTATCGAAAGCAAGGATTTTGATGGCGTGGTGATCCGTCCTGGTTTGGTGTTGGGCAAGACGGGCTCAATATTTGGCGTATGGTTCGGAGCTGTCGAAAGCGGTCAAGTAACACTGTATAACGACGCCAACGTCCGCTTTGCCGTTGTACATACCAACGATCTGGCAGAGACATATGTTGCTGCAGCAGAGAAGATCTATATCACTAAAGGACAAACCTTCAACGTCGTCAATAGGCAAACTGAGTATGTCACCGATCTCATCAATGCTCTTGCCCGTCTGATCAATCCGGAAGCTAAGATTACGTACCAAGCTCCAGCTGATCCTTTTCAAGGTGCACTTGGACTCCACAGTCCTAGTTTTGATGTAAGCAAAGCCGAGAATATCCTAGGCTTCCAACAGAAGCATAATGGAGCAGTCGACGGCATTGAAAGATATTACAAGGCGTGGAAGGCATCGGCCACTGAATGGGAAGATACGAAGTTCTGAAGTTTTGACATTGATCCAGTGTTTCTGTTTGGCGTGCTGCGCCTTTCCCAGCCGAAATGTACGATGATCACCTTATAAATGGAATTCATGATTTTCTCTAGCCATTTTTTACGTATGCATCTTATAATAAAAACCAGGTACATTTCGATAACCTCTTTACTTTTTGTTAACGTTGATTGATCCGATAAAAGTATGATGCAATTTTCAGAGAAAGATAAACCCAACTATGTGCATTGTTTTGATGTTCATCTTTGTGTAGGTTCCAAATTAGCTACGCGGCGTGATGAGTCTCATCAGCTTTTCTATGTGAAAATTCAGTGATTCGGTTCTTACTGAAATAAAGTTTGAATCGCGCAATACAGAGGAAGATTGAATTTATAAGCGATTGTATCCAACCAAGTGTCATTCAGTTTTTTAATGGATTTCCATATGCACGTAACATTATTAATTACTCCAATACGACGAATGGCTGCTGCTGTTTGATTCAAAACGTCATGTTGGAACATCCAATATATATGGTAAGTTCAATGGTAGAGCCTTTTTCCTCCTTTTTTTTTTTAATATATCATCGATAACACATGGCTGACAAATTCAAGGGTATAAAGCTGGAACGTAAAACACCTGTACAACTCATTTTCACGCAAGACAATCAAAAAAATTCAACATGGTCAAAGTTCTCCTTTTCGGTGCTAGTGGTGTTATTGGAAGAGAAGTAGCCAGAGCCTTTGTTCGTAGAGGACATGAAGTTTATGGCTTAACTCGCAGTACCAGCAAAGCTATCGAGTTTGAACAAGAAGAAAGCAAGTAGTCTGGTTTAGAACGAGCGAATTGAGTTTATTGCTTTCTTGACACTAACTACTTTATTTTATCTAGTCAACGGTGTGCTCGGTGACCCAGCTGATCCATCAACATGGACTTTCCTGCTGGAACACGTTAGTGTGATAATTGACGCTTCGTCCGGTTATAGTGATCCTAAAAAATCTGCCTATAAGATGCTTGAAGACATCACAGCCGCCGTGAAGCAGCATCCTGAAAAGCGATTTACCGTCATTTATACCACTGGCTTGTGGGTATACGGCGATGGACTCGGCCAAAAGGTAGACGAGACTTCGCCTACTAATGCCATCCCTATTGTTGGCTTCAGACCTGCTGTTGAACAAAAGGTAATTGAAAGCGAAGCTTTTGATGGCCTTGTAATCAGACCTGGCTTAGTTCATGGCAGAAGTGGATCTATCTTTGGTGTATGGTTTTCACAAGTTGAGACTGGATCTGTTACCTTGATAAATGATGATCAAACTCGCATTGGACCTGTTCATACCGACGATCTAGCGGAGGTATATGTCACTGCCGCCGAACGTATCCAGTTGACCAAAGGTCAAATCTTCAATATTGCTAACCGCCAGACTGAAAACGTAACGGATATAATCAAAGCCATAGCACGAGCTGCCAAGATCGATGTCAAAATCACTTACAAGGAAGCTACTAACCCATTTGAAGAGGCTCTTGGCTTACATAGCCCTACATATGATATCAGTAAATCTATTAGCGTTCTTGGCTATGAACAACGACGCCCAGGTGTAGTTGACGGTATGGACCGATACTATAAGAGCTGGAAGGCACATCAAAAGTAGTACCAAATCTAGGTAGTGCTCTAGTACAAACTCTAGTTCGCACCCTGGATGACAAAGCGGCTTAAAAATTTTTTTTGTAGTTGGTTACCAGATTAATAAATGTTAGGTAACGTGGTCGATCCAACCTCAATGCTATACCCTGTGTTATGTCGTGACATTCTGCAGTTGGCAGGCTTCCATTGAATTATTTGATGAGGTTTTCAAGTAGTGTATAATTTAGTCATAAACGGAAAAAAAGGGTTACCATGGAGTTCGAGGAAAATCCATCAGAGACAGAAAAGGTGAAAATACTAATCCATCACAGGAAAAAAAAATTCTTCACAGTGAGGGATTTCTGGCGAATCGAATTTAGCGAGGGCCATCTTGGGACCAATTGCCCTCTGGGTGACAAAGCATTTCATAAGTTTTCTGTATTTTCTGGTTTCTTCGGTTTGTTTTTCTCTCTTATTAGCTACTTTTTACATCCTATTACTGCTCCAACATGGGCGACGACAACAGCTCTACAAAGGCCTCTAGGTGGGGCTTGGAACGGAAAATATCCATCAAAGAAGGCGGTCTACTGCATTCACTGTTCCATCCATCTCGATCTCAGTCCAATGCATCGTCAGCCATGATTAACCCAGCTGAAGAAGATACAAATCGAAAGAATGCAAACCATCAGAATGACGGTAAATCACAACCACCACCACCACCAGCACCTGCTATTTCCGTTCAGTCAGCAAGTACCAATCCACCACCAATACCGGGTAGTCCTGCCTTTACCAACAGTAGCAGACCAACGTCCCCGGTTTCGTCAAACGGCGGCGGTAATACCACTCATACCAATCACAATCAACCTCGATTCCAATTATTAGAGGACGGCACACATCAACATCATTTAGTCATGCCAACAGTTAGCAAGCTCGCTTCTTCTTTGAATGGTTTAACGGGATTATTTCACCAAAGCAAAGCAGCTCACTTTAAGCTCCCACAATGGGGAGCTAAAGAAGATGACAATTTAAGTGTCAATGACGACAAGAAGCTCAGTAAGACTTCCTCTGATGTCAGTTTAGCTGCCAAGTGGGGAACTTGTCAAGAAGTCATTGGAAAAGGCGCTTTTGGCGTTGTCAGGATTGCTCATAAAGTTGATCCGTCCGTACCAGGAACCGGTGAGCGTTTGTACGCTGTCAAAGTAAGTATAATTTTCATTTCCTACTTTTACACCAAAAAAAAAAAAAAAAAAAAAAAAAAACCGTTTCAGAAAATGAAGACAAAAAAAGTTTGATGTCTAACCCATAGTGACTTGCACTCTTTATTAGGAATTCAAGAAGCGAAATGACGAAACCCCCAAACAGTATATCAAACGGTTAACGTCTGAATTTTGTATATCATCTACTCTACATCATCGAAACATCATTCAAACCCTAGACCTGCTACCAAATGCTGAGGCATCGACGATATATTGTCAAGTCATGGATTATTGCAATGGCGGAGACCTATTTCACCTGATTTTTGAATCCTCTGGCGGACTAGAAACGGCAGAAGCCAATTGCTTCTTCAAACAGCTCATTCGGGGTGTAGAATACTTGCATCGAATGGGAGTTGCCCATCGTGACCTCAAACCAGAAAACTTATTATTGACTTCCGACGGCTGTCTTAAGATATCTGACTTTGGATCATCAGAATGCTTCCGCATGGCCTGGGACGGACGGAATAACCAAAAGAACTGTGCAATTCAAGGCAGTACTGGAATATGCGGATCTGAACCATATATTGCCCCAGAACAATTTGAAAAGGGCGAGTTCGATCCTCGACTTGCCGATATCTGGAGTTGTGCAGTCATCTATATGGCTATGCGTACTGGCAAACATTTATGGCATGTTGCTCGACCTGAAGATCAACATTATGAACGATACCTGACATTCCGTCACATTGTCGATGAAGAACGTGAGAAAGCGCGCCGGATGCGCAGCGTTCACCGTACAACTAGCACTGAAGCAGAAAGAAAAGCGGAAATCGAACGATCTGAAAGAGAGAGAAACGAAGGTATCTTGAAAGCTCGCGAGACAATACGACGTAAAACCAAAGAAGGTGGCTTCGATGTTTTGGAAGGTCTTGAATTTGGTGCAAAGAAATTGATCTATCGTATGTTGGATCCTAGAGCTTCTCGCCGGTCGTTTGCTTCGGATATTCTCAAAAACGAATGGTTTGCCTCAATATGGTGTTGCCAGCCATCAGATGAACCAAATTCTCCAAACTTAAAATCTCCGTGTGCTGCCGACCAAAAATCAATTGCTTCAACTCAGTCGGCAGAAACACCCTCCCCAGTCGGTTAGAACAAATTCACCCCCTTGCCTCTTATTCCCAACTGCCCAATCCTTCTCCTCGTGTAGCTCTAGCATTATTTTTGTAGTTTTCTATGTTTTCTAGCATCACTTTGTACTATATTGTATGCCCCTTTCCTTTCCTTTGACGTTTTGTTGTTCAAATAACTAAACATTCCCCCATCTCCCAAACTTTTATTATAATTCACAAAAATCCTGCTATAGCTGCCTGCCTTTCGTTTGCAAATTACAACATTTTTTATTGATTCGTTCGTGGTATAATGTACAGTAGGCTATGTGTACATTTCAAAAATCGATAACCCTGACATTTTATAAGTCGCCAGCGACTATCTGCACAAGTCGGTACTAAATCAATTCATTGCTGACTACAGTTCTGTCCATGGGGATCGTTGTTGCCGAGTCAGCAGTGCTACTTTGAGCGTAGTCAGTGGCATCACCTTCTAATTCGTCATCATTTGTTTCTTGGGGATGGACGAAGAAAGCGATTAAACTGGTAATCAGGGCGACGAAGGCACAGAAATAAAAGGTCAAACCAGGCATGGTTTTAACAGTTGCAGCGTACAATGAATTCACACAAAACTGAGAAACAATGCCAGCAAATGCATCCACAACCGATATAGCGCCAAAGAGTTTACCTACTTCGGTAGGTTTCACCATCATAGTCAAGAGAGATCTAGTACTAGGTTGAGCAATCATGGATAGAGCTTGAATGGCTCCTGCAGCATAGAATGAACCAGACGTAGTCACAATGGGATATAGGGCTAGACCAACTGCATCGATCAGGTAGCCAGCTCGCATCATCCAGACGTCGAACAAGATATCGCGGCGATGGCTTTGGTTGGGTCGCTTGAACAGTCGTGTGAGAATGGGAAGGACGATCATGAGAGCAATCAGGCGTGTGAAAGAGGACATGCTCATATAGAAACCACCTTCATAGGCAGTCCATCCAAATTTCAACATGGCATAGAGAAGTGTTGGTGGTATCATAATGATGGTGATCAAGAACATAATGAAAGTCATCTGGTACAATGCATACTTATTGACATGTTGTGGTATAGTTCGTACAATGATATGTAGTGCAGAAAAGATGTTGAGGCTTTCTTTGATAGTTTTGCGTTTCTTAGTGCTGTGGTGCCCAATGAATGGATTTGATTCTGGTAAAATAAAGAGTGCGTACAAGAGGAAGACAATGTCGCCAATCAAGTTGACTATAAATATGCTAACAAGGGATTCGGTTTTCTACATGTAATTGAAGGGGTATTGGATTTGATTACATCCGTCATTAGATATTGCATAATATCAAAATAAAATAATTCCATCCATTGGCTCACCTTAAGTACCCAACTAGCTAGCAATGGACCAACGGCCATACCAGAGAACATGGCTGCCATCATAAAAGACATGTACAGTGTGCTGACGAATCAATGTAGTAAGCAGACTGGCGGAGATTACAATCAACCAAATATGGCACCTACCGATCTCGTGGTTCTGTCACATCTGCTACATAGGAATTAAACGCTGAATACACAGTGTGTTCACCGGCTAAAAGCCCTTTCAAAATAGGTGCAATGAAGATTGGTATAATACCAACTACATTCTGGTACTTGGCTACCAAGATGATTATGCTCGTATAGAGAATCATGCCAATAGATGAGGTACGAACGACAAATAACCGACCACGGAAATCGGATTCTTCACCAAACCATCCAGCAGTCAAAAGTACTGCAAGCAAATATATTACCAGGTTAAGTTCGTAAACGTTACGTTACTCCAAAATAGCCATGATATCTCACCTGACACCGAAGTGAGAATCCTGATGAGGGCCATAGCGGATGAAACCATAGATTGTACTTCGGGTATTGAACACTCCTCAATTGGAGGAATATTGGGGTCGATGGGAATATCAAACGCCTGCATAGTTGAATTGACAGATTGCTTTGACTGATAGTATCTGGCGGAGGCGGAAATGAATTACATGCTGAGTTATCTGATTTGAACGCCAAGACGTAGGTGTACCAAACTTTTGCAACGACAGAGCTTGGGCTAAAAAATAAAAATAAAAAAAAGTTCGAAACTTACTCGTTGCAGAATATTTCTGTCAAGAGTTGTAGCATTGGTGCGATAGATGCTCTATAATCCATTATTCATAAATGTCAGATAAAAGCACCACTGTTAACCAAGAAGGTAATGTAGCATATTCATACCCTACAAAGGTTGTGATGCAAAAGATAGGTATGACCATGTATAAGGGTGATATTTTTGATCGAGTAACAAGCGGTATGGATGTAATCTCCTCCCTTTCTGTATCCAAGAGGGGTTCATTCTCTTCTGATACCTTTGCTTTAGAAACCATGTTGACGTTTTATTGAATAGTTTTGAAAGAGAAAAAAAAAAGAAAAAAGGAAGAAAAAGGGATGGAGAAAGGAAAGAGAAAGATAATGGCAGCTTGCCACAAAAGCACATCAAGAGCCAAAATTGCCTTTTCCCAACCGGCGGAGTTCCAGCCAGCGGGCTTACGAAGCGCTCGCGCCCGTGCTCGTCATCATCACTTTTTACTCTTTTTTGAACGATGCTTGAATGATACTTATGGCTGACTCGACCTCCCTGTCCGGCTGCTTATGTTCCATCCAAAAAGATTCATGCTCTCCAACTTCTTGCTGTTTTTCTCCGATTTCCTTAGCTACGTATTCATCTTCGTTACTGGCCGTTCTATCAAGCCATCGTTTCTTCAACTTGAACTCCTCCTGCCGCGCCACAGTATCAGCCCAGGTTGGGACCATTGAAATTGCATAGTGAACAACAAATCGAATAAAAACATAAATGTGTTCGTTGATCATGATAGCCATGATAGTAAATATTGGGGTCCAGGTTGAATGTATGTCCGTCGATGATCTAAAGAGATACGCAAATGACGCCGTGGTAATGGATGACAGCCAAACTAGTGTTTGCTACACAGCGTCGATAAAAAATATCAGATAAGTAATCATTAATCCGAATATCCGCTGCAGTCTCTCTTGAACGCACGTACCATATTGCCTAACCATGGCCCAATACTCTCTGCTCTCCTAGGAATCGGTCGCCTACAATCGAAATAATAATAAAAAATAAAAAAAAATAAAAACTGAGGACAAAATCCAAATTTCATTTGTCGACGCAAAGGGAGAGTTACGAACCTAGTATATTTACAAACCTTGATTGCGTCTCCTCGTAGTTCCACTATATTGTTGATGAAACAGCACAAAGCTGTCAACGGCCATATTGTTGAGAAAACGCTAACGTAGCCAAACTGTTGGATGGGCAGCAGTGGAAATTCTCACGGTTAGACATATCACGATCATATCAATGAGCAACAATACTTTCTGAACCTCCATCTTTTCAATGGCCACTTCGGAGTTGGTTATTCTTACCTGGATCACCATCTCAACATAATCAGCGTAAATATCGTATTCCTCCATGCCAACTTCCTTATTAACTTTTTTCATAAATGTACCTTCAGCTTCAGTCATATTTTGTTTGGTGTCAAGTTCCTTGCTGTTTGCATCCTCTGACTTTGTGCCGGATGAACGCCGTCCACTACCCCTCCTCAAGATAGACATGACTTTAGGCTGCACGATAGCCATAATGCGCGGGAGGATCATTTCTGTAAAGAATCCAACCACTTGACCAGAAATAATGAAATAGATCAATTGCGCCTTGAGACGTTCGGTTCCAACTTTCTGATGGTTGTGCTGAATGTTGAAGACATCCAAATACGGCAGAATATGGTCGCCGAACGGTATGTATACCCAGGCAGTAATAAACTGCAGGGTGGAAAATGAAAATGCCCCAATTTAGTATTTTAGTGCATGATTACCAAAACAAATTTAAGCCACCGATTGCTTTTCATACCAAAGACAAATATCCCACCAAGAAGTTGGCGACAAAGATTTTTTGTGTATAACTGTACTCCCAGCTTGACTCTGTCAAGTGGTTTTCCCAGTCGTTCAAAGCCTTGACCCACTTGGTGTAAAAGTTGGACATGGTAGGAATGAGTAAGGCGTATCCTATGGTGGGTGCATAATGCTTTTTAACGAGTAAGCTGGATGTATCAGAATATGCCAACATAGCAATGCTGAAGTTTCCACTTACCAGGAACTTGTGGAAGGGTCCATTGTAATATTCATGTAAGAACACTTCGACAGCAAAAACAAAGCCAACAACAATACTAAGGCCGCCAGCAGCAACGGCAACCCCTGGAACAGTAACAGCGCGACGGATAAACAGTTTCCATGGAGAGCAGTAGGGAACCAATTCACCCGTAATTGCGTCAGTCACCATCTTTTCGGTAGCGAATCCAGAATGTTGCTTATCATGCTTTGAATAGTTGCGTACACCCCATTTGACAGCCAGGTTGCGTTCTTTGCGTTGCCAGGCTTCGAGATATACAACACTCCATAACATCACCATGGTTCCGTATGTGATGTTGAACGTATTCTTCAATGTGAAGTGTGCAATGACTCCCATCACTGCCGGAATAGACAACCATAACAAATAATCCTGCAGGAAGGCAAAATAAAACGCTAATTTTTCACCAAAATGGTCCCGAATCAATTGCAAATCATCTTCTCCAATCAGCCACTTGTGATTCCAAGAATCAATCCATTTCTAGTGAACGTACGATCCATTAGTACATGTGATACATCCAATCCAGTATTTCGTTTACGCTATCACACAAAATGTATATTGTAAACGGCATACCTTGTTTAATGCATCGTTATGAAGTGGAAATATACTATCGACATATTTATCCACTTCCGGAGAGACGTTAGCTCCTCCTTCATTTACAGGCGAAGTTATGATTTCATATATGAGTCTGAGTCGTTCAGCCTCGGTGAGTTTATGATCGGAGCCTACGGATTCATCGTCGGTTTCCTCACTTTCGCCAAGAGTATTGACGCGAACGCCGACTAAAAAATCATGCACTCTAATTTGTGAGTGATAGTATATACATTAGAACGGTTTCGTTTTCAGAAAATAAGGATAACTACTTGGCAAAACGAAAATAACACCATCCGATCGAACCAGCACTTACCGTGACTGATACAAGTGCTTCTTTAAAACCGGCCACGGGCAATACACAAAGATCAACAGTGTATCAGCATCATTTCCTTCCCTTACTTGATACATCAAGTTAGATTTTGTAAGTTTTGTGCTTAATTCTTGAAATCCATTTGAGACGGAAGTTGCTAATTCCTCTCTGGAGATTGCTTTAGAAGTTGGTGCTGTCGGATATCGAAAGAGAATAACATAGTCGACGACCATGTTGGAGATACCCTCGCTGTACTGCTTAGCAGTAGTGGGAAACAAGTGTGAAAACTTGCCAGTGTTGACTAACCCGTTATCTGCCATTGGGGCAAGTGGGAGGGAAAGAGAACCAAGCGAAAAAAGTTAAGTGACGACTGTCTTTGTTTGAGATGATATTATTTTTTCCTTAATGGACTTGCATGCGGGAATTTCCATTTTTTGAATGTTTGAAATAATTTTCGAACCCAGTCGCCGGACGGCAGGTTCCTGAATCCCACTTCGCGATCATGATCATTCTAACTCTAGTCAGGCAGTAAGTAGCGGATCTAGGCAATGCTCAGCTTACATGATCCTGAATCCGACAATAAACTTGTTTTAGCGGTGAAAGTACCGGAAACCAGGCTCATAAATGGCAAGGAATAACCGATGCAGCGTAAGTTTATTTGCAAGATTTTGAATGACCTAGCTGACTGCCTTACTGACTGCGGATCTCGATCAGTTTAACAAATCATGGAATGCGCCAGGCTGAACTTGCTGGAAAGGCACTGAAAAGTCGACAGGTAAAGATTTAGCGCTCCGTGTTTCGATGGTGGAATGACGGATTTACAAACCTCAATACAGTTTTCAGCTATAATATCCAGCCCACTGCAACGGGCTTACCATACCGCCGAGGCAATATACAAAGAACAAGATATTAAACCAACATTTACGACGGACTGTAGACTCGTAGAAGTCCATATGGGAGCGTTTGAAGACAAGAACTGGAACACCCACAGGATGCCGAAAGTGGAGGGTGTGCCATATCGCCAACAACCATTCCCAGGTGGCGGTGAATCTAGGCATGACGCCTTTGTCCGAGCAACAGCTTTTCTGACAGACTTGTTTTCAAAATACCCTGTCTTGTCTTCGCGACCTATCAACATTTTGATAGTTGCTCATGGGATGTTTTTGAGAGAAATGGCCAATGCCCTTCACAGCATGCACAAAGTACCTTGGAACGACATTCGTTGGCACAATACTGCAGTCACTACATTTCAGATCACGACAGGCGGCCTTGTCCTGATAGAGAAGAACAATACAAGTCATCTGAAGTCTCTTCAACGCCAAAGAGGAGGTATAGGAAGTTCCAGCCATGATCGAAATCAGCAGAAGCTTCACCAATACTTTGGTAACACGGCTTGATCAGCCATGAAATGATGTTTATTATACCCATTCATTAGGCATATGTATAAAAATTGTACAGTGTCAAATACAGAAGTTCGGCTATCTATTCGTCATTAACGCCATCCTGGCCATCATTTGAATTGTCGGCAGTTCGCTTTTCCTTTCGCTTAAGGCGTCTCTTCTCCCTCCTATTGTCCTTGGCAACATCATGTTGAATTTTGTCAAGCAGGAGATTGATTTGTGTGCCCATTTTTGGCTGACCCCGTGCATTTCTTGCCATCATCTTTCCTCGCACATCTTTGCGTTGCTTATAGTACTTTGCTCTTCCCTTTTGCTGTTCTTCCCGCTCCTTTTTCTTTTCGTCTAATTCCTTCTGAGTAGCTTCTTTTGCGTCTTTTTGCTTCAACACTTCCTTTTTGAATGGATTTGGTTTTCTACATGATTTGAAGGCACTGATTTTAGTCACAATTCTCGACTGATAATAAAACCTACTCGTTATTACTTACGATCCTTTGCTTAGCTTGTTCTTTGCTGAGCCTCTGTCGTCCTCATCGCTCTCCGATCCTTCTTCTTCTCCTGATGAGCTTGACAGCTCATCTAAATCATGAACCTTTTCATCACTGTTGTCTCTTTTTCGTTTCGTAGAGGAGGAGCTGTACTCCACTATGTTTCCTTCGTCGTCTATTGTTTTTTCACCAAAGATCTGATAATAATTATCAATATAAGCCATCATCATATTAAAAAGCTACTAAAGGCAACTTACCTCCTTAACATAATCTGGCGTCTCTAAACTTGAATCTTCTTTTGATAATTGTTTATAATAATCTTTTTTCACCTTGGCTTTGTGTACCAGCTGATCTTTTATCTTTTGTGCTGTAAAAATGTTGTTAGTATTAGTTAGATCTCGATCGATGGCGATTGGCGGGGTGAGTTGGGAATGAGAAAATGTCATACCTCTTCCTTTGTACGCATGCGATCCACTTCTTGTAGCCAGGTGAAACCCCTTTCCACCTCTGTGTCCGGATTTCCCGCCTCCTCGAGTACCTTGTACTGGCATGAATGTAATTGTCGTTTCTGACGACTGAAAGGCAAAATGTTAAATTTTTTGAAAGCGACGAAAGGGAGATTTGGATGGCAGTCACACTTGCTCTTGAGAAGTCCGAAAACATAAATGTGTTATTTATGGTGTTTGACCATGGCATCAAATATTGATTAACATCTGCTAGAGGCCCACCTTCCTATCGCCATAAGCCTTTGCTGAATTCCATCCAGCACGAGGTGACATAAGGATCATTAGAGTCTTATCACTTCACATGCGTCGTCGACTATGTCATAATCTGAAAAGGTCCATCAGCATCTTCCCAAATGACCAATTCTATTATCAGTACTTGGTATGAGGCTCTAGTGCACTGTTCCATTAAGTGAAATATGCCACTGTCAATGAATATGAATGGTCTAATTGTTATATTAATAGCTTGTAATGTGAACAGAAGATAATGGTACAGTTGTTGGCGATGGAAGCCACTAATTATTTTGAGGTTGTTCATTTTTAATATTCAAAGATTGGGTGCTCGGTGATGTAGATACGATTGACTGTGGATACTTTGAGCGCGGTGCGGTATTTTGGTTCTTTGACGACGAATTGGGGTAGGTGGAGAGTTGTGCATTTGATGGCGGATTATATCACATAGCTGGACACTGGCGGACTCATCATCCACATTTTGTTCTACTTCATTAAGCAACCAATGGAGTACTTCACGAGATGCAGGGGTGACACAAATTAGAGGGAATGCTCCTTTCTGGCCGGTAGTGATGTTGACTCCAACTGCCCACCCATCATCGAACACCACGGTCGAAACAATGATGTCTTCTTTAGCCAATTTCAGTTCGTCAGGTTGAGATGGATAATATTGGTGAATGACAGTATGGAATTCACTGTTGAATTTACTGATCAGACCGACTGAGTCAGTGTCTCGCAAGGCAGCAGGTGTGCTAGCATTGCGTGTTTGACAGTCAGTGCTACTCAGTAACTCCGGACCCGTGCTATTTTTTTCTCCGATACATGCAGTTTCACTTCTGTCAGCGGTTGATTGATAATGGACCTGCTTCACCGACCTAATACGTCGATAATAGAAGATTGCAGCAATGAGCAATAGCAAACACAGTAAGACTGCAACGACTATACCAGCAATAGCTCCAGTGGACAGCCCATGATTCCCATTATCGCATGCTATTTTGGAACAACATTCATCGCTATTGGCTGCTTCAGAATTGCAATACTTGCATCCATCCGATTGCGAAGGAAAACCTGATAAACAAGTTAGTTAAAATATGAGTAGATGATTGGCTGAAACTCACAAAAATTTGACGAATTCAATTCAACTTACCGCAGTAGTCAGGTTCATTGACCATGCCTAGCATGCAGCTTTGACTCGTGGTAACATTCAAGGCTGCGTCATTTTGACATTGTCGTGAATACGTATCGATATAATTTGAAAGTGCCGTTAACGTCATTGTGGACTGACAATGTGATTGAACCAAAGATTTCACATCTTGCACTTGCTGGTTGCAGGTGGTTTGACACAATGATGGTGGCGATACTTCATACATGGTACTACATTGTTCAGAATCGTCATTGTCATTAACGATACGCTGGCAGATGATTGACATAGTATAACGAGCATAGACTGGTTTTGCAGTACAATTGAATTGATCCCAAAATGTTGTTTGGACGTAATTGTGAACAGCATCATCGAAGGCTGTGATGTTCCATACTGGTGCCAACCAGTCAAAGGCAGGTTTTGACATACCAGCATAGTATTGAGCGAATGCTGGGCAAGCTGTCGAGCCAGCCAATGGTAGACACCATCCCCATACAAGTTTTGGGATGAACAATAAGCTAATGAACCAAATGTTCATGGAACACCACCAAGTCGAAACAGTGCTGAGAAAACAAAGAAAAGGAGCAAAGCTGTCAAAAGGGAATGAGCAAAATAGAGAAGAAGAAAAAAAAGCGTCAGCGGAGAGCCAAATTTGGCCAGACAAACAACAAATTTTTCAAGCTTGAGTGAACATGCTTACATTTGTGTGTACCTGTATCTGGAAGATCAACGGTGAGCTTCACATACAATGGACCATCTGAGAGCAAGTTGGTGAACGGTTCTATTAAAAGACATGGCCCAAGCACCAGTCCAAATCACTTCAGCTCAATGAACAGATAGTCCACGGTAGAAATGTGTAAAAATTAGCAATAGGGCAACATGTACATGAAATATATACAAGTTCGGTTGGTTGATCTCAATACATATTAAAGGGATATACACGATCACTGTGTTAAAAAGGGCTTATTACACGATCGAAGCGTCGGTTTCTACTTTAAGCATCATGGTGCAACCATGAATATTGAATTCCAGAAAGTAAGTGCCAGGGTTATGGTACAGGTATGCTTACTTGATCTCTCAAGACAAGCTATTGCAATGATTCATTAGAGACTCAATGCAGACTACTACTTATCCGCAGCATATACATGAAGGAAAACATGAGAGCGAAGGCTCGCGCATTGTGGGCCGGCCCTGGCAGGTAATTTTTTGGTTCCCTACTTATGTAGGGACATACAGCGCAGGCAAGACGCATTTTAAGTAACGTCTGATATGTAGCGCCATCAAGTTAAATGAAAATGATCAAGGTAGGATAATGTACGAATACAGAATATCAGATGCGTAAGTGGTTATATACCATTTACAGCGAAATCTGGCCGATAGTGCACAAGTGGTATTGCTGGTAGGACGGTTCAACACGCAGCAACCTTTTTTTTTTTTTTTTTTTTTAATTTTTTTTTTCCAGTCTTCCATAGGAAAACTGCGTTGTTTTAAAATGCCGCAGGTGCTAAACAAAATGGCCTGATACATACCTTGCGGGTAATTTTTTTTCGTATAGCTTGCAACCTTAAAAGTAAAAATAAACAGAATTACGTCTGACTTGCAGGAGTTGAACCAGCAACTCCCAATGCAGACTGAATTTATTTCTGGTAAGGAAACAAGCAAAGTAAGGAGGTGAACAGAGACAGAGAAAAAAAGAGAGAGAGACAAAAGAAGTTTATAAAACGAAAAGAAACAGAAAGGGGAATAGCACCGGTCCGACGATACCTTCCTCAAGTCGGATGAGAATCAGGGGTGGGCTGGATGAGTGGTTCCACCACGATAACGCTTGGTTTGGCGTCCCATTCGATGAACTCGAAGATGGCGTCGCATATTACTTTGCACGCTAAACCGACGACCACAATTGGGGGCATCGCATACAAAAGGACGTTCGCCGGTATGAGTGTAAGTATGAATACGTAGAGATGAAGGCCGTGAGAAAGCCTTTTGACAATAAGTACACTGGTATCGGTTGGGTCTTCCATTACTGTCTACACCCAAATTAACACTGCTGCTGCTGCTGCTATTAGATGGTGAAGGAGAACGTTGCTCC